>CM040189.1:76388572-77101252 GCA_022606455.1 Callitettix versicolor
ATAAAATTTTAAATTATTATAGTTATAAACTTTTCAACATCCTCTTTAAAAAAATTCTTGTATTTACCATAATGTAATTTTTAAAACATTGCATCACGATTTTTCCTGATTTTACAGTCCAGAAAAGATGCAAAAAACTGTAAAATCTTTGCGTAACTGTAAGATATTCAAATTGTATTTAAAAGATATTTTAAAAAAACTTAAGTATATGAAATAGTTTTGTTTTGTTTTTCTATATTTTTAGCAATGGCTAGATACTTATTGATTCTGAGAAATTAGTGCAGTTTTTCGATTGCTTTCAACATGATTTTCCGGAGATATATCTATTCAAGAGACTGTTTGGGATGCGTAATAATTATATATGAGCAGAATTATATTTATCAGCGTAAGTTCAAAAATATTCCGAGGTATATGAAAATACACATACGTTTATTGCCTTCCAAATGAGTACGTTCCTTCAAGGGAAATGATGTGTCCATTAGGACCTCATTTTCCCACCATCACTGTACTTCCTCTTCTTCAAATAGTGCGACCTATGGTTTGCTGCAGTGTGTGAGCTGTTAGCGACGGGTATAGTCGGTATATTTGGACCGCAGTCTACGGACACGACAGATCACGTGCAGTCTATGTGCGACACTATGGAGATCCCGCACTTGGCGTATCGATGGGACTCGAGGCAGAGGAGAGGGTCATGTCTTGTCAATCTACATCCGTATCCAGCAGTTCTGGCAAAGGTAAGCTAATGATATCTTAAACATGCAATTTAAAAAGTGTGTATGTTTTCGGTTATTTTTTCTCTTAATTCTTAGAAAGACAATTTCTTAGAAGAATTTCCTTCTGAAAATACGCAAATGTAGAAGTCATTAGGATAAGTCCATGAAACGTGACCTCTAGAACACATTTGAAGGGGATCATTAAAACATAATGTGTGCATACGCGCGCATGAACAAGCTTGTGCCTGACAATGACCATTAGCGGTTGTAACAGGGTGTACGATCTCATAAACGTGCACCGATATCGTGAACAAGAGCACCGTAGCCTCTGTGCGAATCTAACTAAAAGCGATAGCATTTGAAGAGCGTAAGACAGTGACAGACTGTGCTTAAATGGATCATAATAAGTAGCATGAGCGTTAGTGATGCTTGATCGTGACCATAAGCGAAAGCAGTGTGCGTGAGAGTGACCATGACAGTGAGCCATGAAGGTACGTGAACGTTACAGTGTTTGTGAGTACCAACTTGACCAAGATAGTGAGCAATACAGTGATAATAAACTTGTGCGTTAGTGTTAGCGTGTTTGTAACAATGAACTTGACCATGACTGTGAGCGATGGCAGTTCGTGAGCGTTAAAGTGATACTAAACAATAGCTTGTGCGTTAGTGTTAGCGTGTTTGTGTGAATGAACTTGACCTTGACAATGAGCGATGGCAGTTCTTGAGCGTTAAAGTGATACTAAACAATAGCTTGTGCGTTAGTGTTAGCGTGTTTGTAACAATGAACTTGACCATGACAATGAGCGATGGCAGTTCTTGAGCGTTAAAGTGATACTAAACAATAGCTTGTGCGTTAGTGTTAGCGTGTTTGTAACAATGAACTTGACCATGACAGTGAGCGATGGCAGTTCTTGAGCGTTAAAGTGATACTAAACAATAGCCTGTGCGTTAGTGTTAGCGTGTTTGTAACAATGAACTTGACCATGACTGTGAGCGATGGCAGTTCGTGAGCGTTAAAGTGATACTAAACAATAGCTTGTGCGTTAGTGTTAGCGTGTTTGTGTGAATGAACTTGACCATGACAATGAGCGATGGCAGTTCTTGAGCGTTAAAGTGATACTAAACAATAGCTTGTGCGTTAGTGTTAGCGTGTTTGTGTGAATGAACTTGACCTTGACAATGAGCGATGGCAGTTCTTGAGCGTTAAAGTGATACTAAACAATAGCTTGTGCGTTAGTGTTAGCGTGTTTGTAACAATGAACTTGACCATGACAATGAGCGATGGCAGTTCTTGAGCGTTAAAGTGATACTAAACAATAGCCTGTGCGTTAGTGTTAGCGTGTTTGTAACAATGAACTTGACCATGACAGTGAGCGATGGCAGTTCTTGAGCGTTAAAGTGATACTAAACAATAGCTTGTGCGTTAGTGTTAGCGTGTTTGTAACAATGAACTTGACCATGACTGTGAGCGATGGCAGTTCTTGAGCGTTAAAGTGATACTAAACAATAGCTTGTGCGTTAGTGTTAGCGTGTTTGTAACAATGAACTTGACCATGACAATGAGCGATGGCAGTTCTTGAGCGTTAAAGTGATACTAAACAATAGCTTGTGCGTTAGTGTTAGCGTGTTTGTAACAATGAACTTGACCATGACAGTGAGCGATGGCAGTTCTTGAGCGTTAAAGTGATACTAAACAATAGCTTGTGCGTTAGTGTTAGCGTGTTTGTAACAATGAACTTGACCATGACAATGAGCGATGGCAGTTCTTGAGCGTTAAAGTGATACTAAACAATAGCTTGTGCGTTAGTGTTAGCGTGTTTGTAACAATGAACTTGACCATGACAGTGAGCGATGGCAGTTCTTGAGCGTTAAAGTGATACTAAACAATAGCCTGTGCGTTAGTGTTAGCGTGTTTGTAACAATGAACTTGACCATGACTGTGAGCGATGGCAGTTCTTGAGCGTTAAAGTGATACTAAAAAATAGCCTGTACATTAGTGTTAGCGTGTTTGTTTGAATGAGCTTGACCATCACAGTGAGCGAAGAGTGCGACCATTCTGACCGAAGAAAAGCATAAATGTGACAATCTGAATTCATTTTCATATCCGACAATTTCAAAAAAATGTATTTTGCCTATCGAAATAAATGTTTACTCATATAATGTTACTTGATATTACATTACCTTTAGTATTCTGATGTAATCTCACTGTACAATAGGTGTATTCAGCCATTGTACAGGAGTGGCAGTGGAAGACCTTCACACTGGTGTACGCAGATAACGAAGGTTTGGTCAGACTGAACGAACTGTTAAAATTGTTCACAACCAAATCTTACCGAGTTACTGTCCGGCAGTTGGACAATGACGGTGATTACAGGTAAGTAATCATGTTGTTTTGGTATTATTAAAGATAGTATAATGCAAAATTAACTATTAAAGCGGGCATCTTGAAATGTTTTTTAAAATACGTTATGAAAAGTCGTTAACATATTTCCATTTGGAAAATAAATTATGGTTTTGAGAATGTCTTTACATTAAAAAAAAATATATTTCATTGTCTTTCTTTAAAAAAAAAAGGCTTCAGTCATTGATTATGTTATTTATTAATAAAATACTTATATGCAAATGTGTTAATAATAAATAGTTTTCAATGTGTAATAATAAATTTGAAAATAGTTGCTTTTTTGATAAGGTTTTGAACTAAATTGATTCATGACCTCCACGATTTCATAGGCGTCACAAATAAAATTTGCATTATGGTCAATTTAAAAAAAAATTCTAATAATATCGCATTAAAAGTTATAACAGAAGATAAATTGACAGTGTTAATAAAAACGGCCCAATACATTTTATGTCTAACAAAGACAATAATTTCTTTTTCGTTGTTCACTTTGAGGTTATGTTTATTAAGTACGCTTCACGGTCGCATAGCGGCAACAAATTTACAACTATAAACGTATCGAACAAGCAGGTTAAGTGAACAAACTAAGTTAATATAAATGTCAATTGTGTGTAACAATTTTTATTAATGTTGTTATGTTTTTTAGAGATACATTTCTGAAGATGAAAAGAAATGGCGAAAAGAATGTAGTTCTTGATTGCCCTTCAAGCATTCTATATGACGTGTTACTGCACGCCCAGCAAGTTGGAGTTATGGGGGAGGATGTATCTTATATAATAACATCACTGGTATGTAGTTCGTAGATATAATCTTCTTAAGTAAGAGTACTAATTAGGCTAACTATTTAGCGATAATAGTAAAGGACCAAATTTAATGTCCGTTAACCTTACAGTACTTTTCAAAAAATGTTGGTTTGGAAGCTAGCTATAAAAATCCAGTAAATAGGCCAAATTTTTCATTGATAAAATTTTTGTTTGCGTAAGAAAATTTACGAGTACAACTAAATTGTAAATCAAAGTTGAAATTAAAGAAACCTGAACCTGCAATATTAAATCAGGAGAAAACAAAAACAAAAGTAGTAATGCATTTTCGTAATTACTAAGTTAGAAATTTTTCCTACAGCCTTTGGTCCCGATTTTTTAAAATAATTTCCATTGGAAAATGAGCTATTGGAGCGGCCATCATGGTAAAACCCAAACCCGAGGCCTAGAAATGAGCACCGATACGTTCAAGTTCGAAAGTTTTAATCAGATTTCATTCAAACTTAGCACAAAAATCGATTATAGTATAACAACTTTGACAGGACTGTTAACCAGAAAAAAGTTTCAAAAATGGCATAAAGTATGTGTATTAAATTATTAAAAAATCTTATTTCACCATTGTAATCCACGTTATAAACTGCATAAATTAGCATTTTAAATTTTCAAAATCAATTCAAATTAAGAACTTTTTTGACGCGGTCAGGATTCATTTCCGTGTTTTAAATGTAATTTGAAAGTTTAAAATATTAATATATTTTGATTTTATATAATATATAAAATATAACTGATTTTATTTCAGTTATGATGCTAAAATTGAAATTTCACACAAGGTAAGATGAAAACAAACATACTTATGAAAATTCGCTTCTATCATGTCAGTGAGACAGGATTATATTGTTATGAAATGAAACAGACACTTTATTACGCTTTAAAAAATGCAACGTTCTTACTACAGAAACGTGATGTTTAGTCACCATAAATATGTGTGTGCTTTCTGTTTTTAAAGAATTTTCGATAGATTTCCTTTTAATTTCAAGTGTTTTACAGAATATCAACACAGTGGACCTAACTCCTTTCAAATACGGCGGTACAAATATAACCGGAGTTAGATTGGTAAATCCAGAAAATGAAAATGTCGTTAAATTTGTGGAAGCTTGGGCGAAATATTCCGAGGCGAATCCAGACCTGGAACTGACGGAAATATCAGCTGATACTATCAATGTAAGTAAGTATACACTTTCACGAAATTAAAACTGTGATTTGTAAATTAATTTACTCTCGAATGTTTTAAAATAATACTTGTAAAAACTCCACGCCTGCGCACGAGGTCACACAGACTCTTTGCTGCGTTATAAACAAACAAAAATTATAGTCAACTGCGAAAATTAAATGAAAAATGTTTATATTTAAGAGTTGTTATTAGATTAGATCCAAAACTAGAAGAAGGGATTAACAACTAACCTTGTGCAACTATACTTTTTGAGTACTAGTTCAGCAAACTGGTGCCGTTAATAAGTTCTAGCAATCCACTGACTAGCTCATTCTGCTGAAGATCCAAAAGCCTTCAGCCTCCTGCTTTCAGCAATAGTCTCACAATCATGTTTTTTGTGTCATGTAGTTTTCTTCTCTTTTCTGCACAACCTGCAAACGGTTTCTCCTGTTTATATGCTCTTACAAACAGATCCCTTTTCCTCAGTTCTTTGAAAACAGATTACATAATAGCCTCAGAACAGAGTGCCCTGTAATTAACCCAGTGATTTTCCTGGTTATGCTGTTCCCAAGATATCCTCCGCCACTTTTAAGTCCTTTGTAAGAGAACTTTTTTAAAAGACGCTTGCTATGAGAATGCCTAAGAAGATTATCCCATCTTGCTTGGTGTTTCTTGTTAATCCACACCTATTAGTACCAGACTCGGCCGACGAAAGAGAAATCCCTAAAACCAGATAAGGGTCGATAACCTCAGATTCAGATCCCAGTCCAACCAGTCGGTCTGCCTCCTCATTACCCTCAACCTCTTTATGGCCCGGAACTCAGTAAAGAGTAACCTGGTTAGCCAGGGACAGAGCGCTGATGTTCTCCCAACACTCCCAGACCAGCTTGGACCGAATCAAGTGCTTTTATTGCTGCCTGACTATCGGTATAAATATCAATACGAGGCTTCTTGAAGGCCCTTTCATATTCTCCCGAACACAGATATTAATGGTCATTACTTCAGCCTGGATTACTGTTGCATGCTGTCCCAGAGTAAATCTTTTTTCAACTCCGGTCTCTAGCAGTCCACCCCAGCACCAGTACTTTTTCTTGGACCTATCTGTATACCATACCGTCTCCATAGTTCCTCAACACACGATCTCTCTCCTCAAACGCCAACTTGACATCAAAGTGTCTAAAAATCATGTGCCATTTGACTATCCGTTCATCCCCATTATTATAATCGGGGTCACTGACCTTTATGATTTATTATAAGATTTAAATATATTGTACAAAAGTATTACATACATTTTCAGACAAAAAACAGCCTATTTCTCCAAAACTGATTTATGAAGTTCGTTCATGTAGGCCTAATGTGAACTCAAAACTAAAGAAGAAATATCCCAATGACATGTTTACTGAAGACAAATTGAATATTAATCCATCGCGACACAAGTAATTCGATACAAGAACTATTAACACAGTATTGTGTAATAACAGTCACGCATACGAAACACTAGGCCTACATATTGGTATATCTCAACTATTGTAGGGTACCTAAATATGTTTGCTTTATCACGTGTTAAAATATATAGTACGTTTACATAAATCATGTATACTATAAGTTTCTCAAGATTTGTCCATCATGTTTTTTTCCTTAAAAATCAACGTGAATATGCGCCTTGCTTGGGAGTACTTATGGACTTAATTTAAGCAAAATTTTAGCGCGAAATCGTAAAAGTAAATTTTAAAAGAATTGTTTTACAACTATGATCCAAGAAAAATTGTTTTCGTTTTTTGAAAAGTTAAAAAATGATACCGAGATGTTGGCAAACGAACCCTACATGTTAAATTTCTTCAAAATTGGTCAACTGGTTTAGTCTCCGTCACCAACTCACATAAAGACGTACAAACTTTCAATTAAAAACCTTTTCTTGCCTCAAGAGATTTGAGGCAAAAATTAACAAGATGAAACTTGAAGATTCATAAATATTTCAAGATTATTATTTTGTTTCAACACCATACTTTCTTTATTCTTTGAATAATCATAAATACAATAAGAGGATTCAGGACCGGCAACCCATTCATGTTAGGAAGAGGAAGAAGAAGAATACCAGTGTAATATTCACTGAAGACAAATCGAAAACTAATCCATCGCTACACAAGTAAATAGATACAGGATATTAAATGAGGTACTCGTAATTAAATAGAGTAGGTTTCATGTAAAATACGAGACCAATTGGTTCATTAGAAATATTGTGGAGTAAATAAATTATGAATATATTCTGAATATATTATGATCAAACCAATCATTCATGTCACAAGTTTTTTCCATGCTTGTGATGACCAACACAACACTGTCTCCTTGTAAAAAAAATTACTTAGCCTGACTAATGTAAAGACGTTGTTTGTTACAGATTGAAATAGCGTTGCTGTATGATGCAGTTTTGCTGTTTGCCAAATTACTTAGTCTGACTGGTGTACAGAAGTTGTTTGTTTTCAGTTTAAGTAGCGTTGCTGCATGATGCAGTTCTGCTGTTTGTCAAATTACTTAACCTGACTGATGTACAGACGTTGTTTGTTACAGATTGAAATGGAGTTGCTGCATGATGCAGTTCTGCTGTTTGTCAAATTACTTAACCTGACTGATGTACAGACGTTGTTTGTTACAGTTTGAAATGGAGTTGCTGCATGATGCAGTTCTGTTGTTTGCCAAATTACTTAGCCTGACTGATGTACAGACGTTGTTTGTTACAGATTGAAATGGAGTTGCTGCATGATGCAGTTCTGTTGTTTGCCAAATTACTTAGCTTGACTGACGTGCGACGTTGTTTGTTACAGGTTGAAGTAGCGTTGCTGCATGATGCAGTTCTGCTGTTTGCCAAATTACTTAGCCTGACTGATGTACAGACGTTGTTTGTTACAGATTGAAATGGAGTTGCTGCATGATGCAGTTCTGCTGTTTGCCCAATTACTCAGTTTGACTGACGTGCAGACGTTTTTTGTTACAGGTTGAAGGAGCGTTGCCTCATGATGCAGTTCTGCTGTTTGCCAAATTACTTAGCCTGACTGATGTACAGACGTTGTTTGTTACAGTTTGAAATGGAGTTGCTGCATGATGCAGTTCTGCTGTTTGCCAAATTGCTTAGTCTGACTGATGTACAGACGTTGTTTGTTACAGTTTGAAATGGAGTTGCTGTATGATGCAGTTCTGTTGTTTGCCAAATTACTTAGCCTGACTGATGTACAG
This sequence comes from Callitettix versicolor, assembly GCA_022606455.1. Taxonomy (NCBI): domain Eukaryota; kingdom Metazoa; phylum Arthropoda; class Insecta; order Hemiptera; family Cercopidae; genus Callitettix; species Callitettix versicolor. Next base: position 76,396,886 of record CM040189.1, read on the forward strand.
ACGTTGTTTGTTACAGATTGAAATGGAGTTGCTGCATGATGCAGTTCTGTTGTTTGCCAAATTACTTAGCTTGACTGACGTGCGACGTTGTTTGTTACAGGTTGAAGTAGCGTTGCTGCATGATGCAGTTCAGCTGTTTGCCAGATCAATGTACTACCTAGATAACAGCACCGAGATTCAAATGAAAAGCCTCAGTTGTGACACTAACTCCAACTGGGAACATGGTTACAGTGTCATCAACTACATGAAAATGGTTTGTAGACTTTTTACATTAAAAATTAAATGTAGTTTACATTATCACAGTAAGAATTGTATGAAAAATAGAGGTAGACAAATAAATCGGTCTTGAAACTGTAATAATTATGTCATAAAAATGTCATCTGGGTTTAAAAATTAGAATGTGTATGATCATTGGTGTTCCTGTGCAGATTGCAGAAAATGTAATTATTCACAGATTTTTATAAAATTTTGCACGCAGATGTTGTTTGTTCATGCAACGTTATCATGTTTTCACATTTCTAAAACTTTCTATTTTCAAGCTGTTCTGTTGCAAGTTAAAAACCTTCGATAAATAAGAAAAATATTATTTTCTGACATTGCTTAACTCTAGCGATCAAATTTTGCCCAAATTGTCTTCTTGAACCCACATAAAAAAACGTATGGATTTCACAAACAAATCAAGTTGGCGAACAATAAATGAGGAAACAATAGAACAATTTCTCAAACGGGATCATTAGTCCGAACACTGTTTAGGTATTCTTGGATGTTTTGCTTGCAGCATTAAACACCAGCATTTCAAGAATGAAAAATATCATTCGTAATGTTCACGAATGGCATAAAACTTTTCGCCCACAATTTTTTTTTTTAAAGTAGCCTATCTTAGTATTGAAAACAAATTTCATTAAATAAGAGACTTAAGAACGACAGATCTGAATTGTTACTGAAAATAAAGCCATCCCTATTGAATTCTTATTTTAGAAGTTGTTTAGTTCAGCTGCGTTACCATGGCAACCATAATAAATGATCGCTTGTGATAAATGAATACATCCGCTTACGCGCTGTGGTCAAGAGTTTCGAAGGGACGTTTTGCAATTTCTGAAAACCTATTTCACTTATCTCGCATCAATGATTGCACTGTTCTGAACAAAACCTTTTAAATTGATTTCGTTTTTTTCTTTGTTTTACTTTCAATCATCTAACCTAACCTAATCTAACGTAACGTAACATAACCCAACCTAACATAACATAACATAACCTAACCTACTCGTGCGAACTGTCTGGTGCAAGTATAGAACTTCCGTGATGAATTTTCCTGATTATATTTAAAGATCAAACACAGATTAAGTGTTTTTTCCTAAATTAGTTGTTCAGTACGGAAAAAAATTGCAAAGGTTTTTCTGACTTTCATACAGACGTCTTGTTTCAGAGTGAAATAAATGGGATGACAGGAGTAATAAAATTCGACCACGAAGGTTTCAGAAGTAACTTCATGCTAGACGTTGTAGAATTAACAGCTAACGAAGGGCTCAGAAAGAAAGGAACTTGGAACTCTTCTGAAGGACTTAATCTGACACTCACCCCAACAGATGACCCACAAGCCGGTGAAGGGATGTCCTTGCAGAACAAGACATTTGTTGTTATGATTGCTTTAGTGAGTGTTGTGTATTTATTTATTATTCGTGTTCACTGTTTGAGGTTGAACTTAGTAGAAATACATAGCTCTTTGAAATGGGTAGTAAGGATGGGTGAGAAGATACGGGAGGGGTGAATAAAAGTGATCAAAAATAAATTTCGAGACAGTAAGTCGTTGGTTAACAATGACTTAAAAAGGGTTATATGACGAGAGAAAATATTTTAAGATATTTTGATGAATGTATGAATTTTCAGGTTCCAGAACTTTAAACTTGATTTTAGTTTTATGTCATTTGTGCATATGCCTATCGCAAGAAACTGAATGAACGAAACGATTTTGATAATATTTGTCACGTTTCAGTAGTTTTTTTAAATAGGATTCTTATTATTTAAAATTTTCTTTTTTTAAACAAAGACCACTCCTTTCAATTGACTTGAATGGTTTTGAAAAGACAGTTTTCTAAAATGTAGGCCTACTAAAAAACACGTTTGGAACTCGGGAAGTTATCAGCAGAAGCAAAGCTTTTGTTAATGATACCTTTGCTGAATACTAGTTTGAAGATATGTTTACAAATATCTTGTTTTAAATAAATAAATACATAAACCTAGCTTAAATATTATATACTATGGTTATAGTAAAATATCAGTGTTTTATATTAATTAGTAACGATCAGCTGACTTCACTGAACAGCTGACAAGGTTATGTTGTTCAAACCTTGTAATATTAACAATTACTATAAACGTTTACTATAAACGTATTATAAACTGCTACAACGTGCACGTGTTCTTCAACTAAGGAAAAATACCAAAACCAAAGCAACACATCGTTTTCATATAATACGCGTGTACTGTTATTGAAAAGGAGGAAGAAAAAGAAGAGACAGAAATAGAGCGACGAAATTCGTTTGCTCGTTCATTCCATATTCCTGTTACATTCTGCCGTTCGGCCGACATTTTTCTGTTCACTCATTTCAAGTTAATATTAAAAGTTTTTCCTCAAAAATACAAGTAAATACACTTATATAAAAAGAACTCCAAAAATTTCTTCAACTTTTCAAAAATCCATCCCAGATTTTACTCATATTATATTCGTAAATGAAAAATCCATAGTCAAGTCAATCGGCCAAATTTTAAATAAAATAAATTGGTGATGCAAGAGTAGAATGAAAAATAAAACCAAACATGAAGGAGGTGAGGGATAATTATACTGTTTTCTACGATTTAATCACGAACTGTTAATTTTTTACATTTCAAATTTGGTACATTAGATTGTGTTGTATATTATTAGTTTGTGCATATTTTTGTGCTTTTTTTTTCTTTTTTTTGTTATTATGTTGGCACATAACATCCATTAAGTAAGACTGTGTACTAGATTTTTTTTTTTTAATCATATTGAAAAGATTGCTTTTTCTATATCGGTACTAAAGTATAATAGTTTTCAGATTTTGGAACACCATTTAATGTGTGTGTGTGTGTGTGTGTGTGTGTGTGTGTGTGTGTGTGTGTGTGTGTGTGTGTGTGTGTGTGTGTGTGTGTGTGTGTGTGTGTGTGTGTGTGTAGAAATATTTTTAATTCTCAAAATTTTGTAAATTAATTTTCATCTGTTTCAAAACTAACAATGTTTAAGAACAACAAATATCCCATAAATGTAGTACAAACAATTATTTTTTATCTTTAACCACAAACATATCACTTACCTACTCTAATAATGTTTCCGTGATTTTTAGACACACCCATACGGCATGCTGAAAGAAGACAAGAAGAGCCTAACAGGTAATAACAGGTTCGAAGGGCTTGGTATAGACATAATACACGAACTCTCTTTGATGAATGGTTTCAACTATACGTTTTGCGTGCAAGAAGACAAAAGTAGCGGGAATCCGAACAACGTCACTGGAAAATGGAACGGCATGTTGGGAGAAGTCCTTGAAGATGTAAGAGTGGAATGGATAAATATTTTGATAATTATAGTTTTATATTCTAGGAAATCTTTTAAAAATGCTATTTTCAATTTGTAATGAAGGCTTAATAGAGTTTGACCACAATTACAGCATACAGGACTGGGAAAATAATCTAGAACTTAATCATCAACCTGACTCCATCGGTTTTTCATTGGCTCCAAATTCTCCCTCCACTTTTTAAACAGTAAAGCATAGTAAAGCTTGTACTGTACTTGTGTTGCATTACTTTCTCCGATACGAAGTACAAACAAGTTTGGTGATCTGAAAAATCTGTCTTCTGATTTTGATGACTATACATTTACGAGATTGAATGCTCTTAATGCCTAAAGAAGTGGTTTTTATTTGTATATCAGCCGGTCGGTGTATCGGGCACATCAAAGATTTCCTTAATTTGTCTTGTATTTAGTTTCGGAAAACGCTTAAATATAAAAAAAATCGAATTTTCTCAAAATCGTTGTAACGATTTTGCAAAACGATCATATTTTGCTGAAATGTAACCTTCCAAGTACCTGAACAACACGTATAGGTAAACGGCATTTTACCAAATATTTGTGTTTCGCAGCTACTGAAAATCCAAATTTCTCAATCCATCGGATATAAATAAAAGGAATTCATGGTTCAGAAGTGACTAGAAAAATCGGAAATGATAAGGTATAAAGAAATAAGCTCACGTAAATAGAGTTAATGGTCACTCTAATTTACAAAATTCGAATTCAGTGTGTGTGTGTGTGTGTGTGTGTGTGTGTGTGTGTGTGTGTGTGTGTGTGTGTGTGTGTGTGTGTGTGCGCGCGTGTGTGAGTGTGTGTGTGTGTGTGCGTGCGTGCGTGTGTGTTATAACACGCTAGTTCGCAATTTCGGTTCGACTTAATTCAAACTTGGCACAAAAATCGACTATAGTCGATTACAAACTATAGTTTTTTTACTAAAGAGATTAGTTTTTTACTACAGATTAGTAAAAATTAGAGTAGTATAGTTTTTTATTATAGATTATTTTAATAGATGTTTGGCACAAATCGATTAGACAAACTCGTTAACACAGTAAAAAAATGGGGGGGGGTCATTTCAAATCCTTAAAAAGTCAAAACATTTTGTTTAAATTTTTTTTTGAAAATCCGATTTCACCAACGTAATTATTAGCGTTAAAAACAGCATAAATCTGATATTAGTAGTTTGTTGACGGTCAGGGTTCCATTTCGTATTTTCAACGTAATCTGAAAGTTTAAAGAGTTAATGCGCGCAGATATTAATGCTGATTACAGATGAAATTAAAATTTCAAAAATCATGATAAAGAAAAATACTTTTTGAAATTCGCTTCTATCACGTCAGCGAGAGAACTGCATACCGTTGTTATTCCGAATAGATAAAGTAATAATTAAAATATTTTAGTTACATAACTATTGTCTCAAGGAAATAAATTGGTAACATTTGTTATTGTTTTACTGTTATTTTTTAGCGAGCCCAGTTAGCTATTGCAGATATAACAATAACACGAGAGAGGGAGAAAGATGTCGACTTTACAAATCCATTCATGAACCTAGGTAAGCGATTGTAAATTAATCACTACTCTGTATTTTATAACATTTTATTATGTTTCTAATTAAACTGTAATGCAATTAATTAGTATAATTAAAATAATAACTGTATTTAATAGTGATAATGACTACACACTATAAGTGATCGAGGTGGTAAAATACCGGTTAGTCTAATCTGTCTTTTAACCGACCACCTTATAATCTTAGGTTGGAATTCAATACCTGGTCCTCTCCTCATTAGTCTAAGCATTGAATGTAAACGTACTAGAATTAAATACCTTATGAGACATGTGAGCCTCGCTGTTGGTGCCATCTTGTGGCAAAGTTTTCAAATACAGTCAAATAGACAACAGTACTGTCTATTTTCTCAAACGTCTTCCCCCACTGTCCTTGCAGCATGCAGCGTTCGTAGCGTTACAATTTCAAAATTCGCTTCCATCACGTCAACGAGAAAGCTTAATATCGCGATTATCTTAAAATTACTTACTTAAATATTTATTTGATTCACGTAATACTTCTAGCTCCATTAAACAACAGCTTAACTATCTGACAATGACGTCACTTACACCCTTAGTTGTAGATAAGATTCGATTATAAAGTACAAGAAGGGATTATATAACCCCAGGTACTGCGATCGACGGACCTATTGAGAACTAAACCTCTTAAGTACTAGTTCAGAAGATTGGTGCTCTTAGTAAGTTCCAACAATCCACTGACTATTGGGTCCTGCTCATCCTGCTGGAGATCGCTAGGGTCCTGGAAACCAAACACCCTTATCATCCGCTAGTAAAACCCTCACAGTCATGAATTATGTGTTCTACAGTTCCCTCCTCTTTACTGCATAACCCACACACGGTTTCTTCGTCGTACATACCTATCCTGTTCATATGTACCCTCATATCACAGTGCACTGTAAAAGCTCCATGATTTTCCTGAGTTGTGCTCTACCCAAGACGTCTGCCGCCTCTCTTAAATCTTCCATATGGATTTTTTCTTAAGAGGCGCTTGCTATGGGAGTACCCACGAAGGTTATCCCATCTTGCCCGGCCAATCAGAGAAATCCCTAAAACCGGCCGGAATCCAATAAACTCAGAGGCAGATCCCAGTCCAGCCAGTTCGTCTACCTTAAAGCCGGAACCCAATGAAGAGTAACCCGGTTTCCCAGAGACAGAGAGCTGATGTCTCCCGACACTCCCAGACCAGTTTAGACCGAATTATAGGGCCCGTAAGTGCTTTGATTGCTGCCTGACCTATCGGTATAAATATGAATACCGATAAATATGAAAACCTTCTTGAAGGCGCGTTTCACATTCTTCCGAACATGCTTATTTGTAAGGTATATGCCTATGTTTGTTTGCATGTTATTTGTAATATGCTTACATGTAAATGTTGTCACGAGGTTTCTAATAATAAAGCATTTTTAAGTGTGTGTATATACATTTGTGTAGCACATGAATACACATCTACAATAAATCTCCTTTACTGATGCAAAATCTTGGTTATTTTCAGGGATCAGTATTTTATACAAAAAGCCACAAAAAACGCCTCCAAGTTTGTTCTCCTTCTTAGCACCTTTCAGCGCGGAAGTGTGGTGGTACGTGATCACCGCCTTTCTAGGCGTTTCTGTGCTGCTTTTCTTAGAGGCAAGGTAAGAGCTTAATGAGCACCGCACGCAGCTGTCTCGCCAACTTGTAATCTAATTTAAAAAACTATTTTGTCGGCCAAAAATCAAACAGCATAAAAATTGATTTTAGTAAAGGTTTGGGTCTGTTTGTTGCTACGTAAAAACGGTTTCAAAATGGTTGTTTTAGAAAAAAAGCTTATGATATTCTAACAGCTTATTTAAGTAGGTTTTATTGTTTATTAACAAGGTGGTTTTTAAAAAGCGTAAAATAAAAAAATTAATATTTTGACGATTTTTGGTTATTATTATTTTCTTCCAAAAGAACAATTTTTATTAGAAAATTATAAAAATCTTGATATATTTCATGACTTTAATTTATTTTCTTATTTATTGAACTTTATTTATTCATTTCAATTATCTTATAAAAAACAAAGAACAATTTTCTTTTTTTCAAAATTATACATACAATTAAAGTTACGTGACTACAAATCTTTAATACGTAAAGGATTTTTCATAAAATTATACTAAAAATAAATTAAAATTTTAAAAAATCGAAGTAATGAGTTTTCATTGTTGGTTTGTATTGGTCCAGTTATAATTACTGATCTTATTGTTAAATCGAAACAATAAGTGCCAAAATAAAACTAGAACAATACACGACTTTTTGATAATACGAATCAATACTCTTTCTTCAATCAATTATGGTTTATGATTAATCGAATCAATACTCTTAATGTTTATGGTTAACTTAAAACATAAAAACTTTCAAGGTAGCTTGAACATTTGTTCCTTGTTTTTAATTTTAATATTTTAACTTAATTTTAGACGCTCAGGCTTAAGTTCTAGTTTTTATTTTTTACGTTTTCGATTATGAGTTTTAGACGACAATTGATTTACACTATCGAAACAATGCGCACTGCTCTATAAACTTGAATGATGTCAACATCCGATTAAAAATAATAAAAACCTAAATAATCCTTAATGAAGTGATAATTTTAAAAACATAATTACGCATTATGTACTCGAAGCAAATGCAAATCCAAATGTTGCCGCTAATAGATGGTGCGTACTCGTTGAAAATAAAACAGTATTTTATCTGAAACTATCTGTAACGAAACGAAAATACAAAAAGATGTATTGGTTAATGGGTTGTCGTTATTCCTTATCAGTATACAATACGCTATTGCTTCATCAGCTGATCCTTAAACCAGTATTAACGGTATTCAATTGTTAGGTTATACCAGTCAAAGTAAGAGCAATATTATTCAACGGTTTCGTGATATCGTTAATGCTCTTTGGTAGATCCGAAATTACAACATACATCTTGAGGTTCCAACTGTCAATAATGAAGTTGAAAAACTCGCCCAAAATCATGAACAAAACATGAATACATCGATGTCAAAACCCTCCAGCTACTCAACAACGGTGGCTTAGAAGTTTGAAAAGAGTAAAACCATTTGATAAAGAGACTAATTATTCTAGACTAAGTGATTATCAGTGAAACTTAGTAATTACGTACTAATTTAGGTTAGAAACGAATAGCTAATTAGTGTTGTAACTAGATTGCTATGTAATAAAAAAATCTATTTGTAACATAAGAACATTTCATTACTTAATATTGTTTTGACTGATTTCAGAATCAGTCCGTACGAATGGACAAATCCGTACCCTTGTATCGATGAACCGGAGTCACTGGAGAACCAGTTCAGTTTTTCCAACTCGGTTTGGTTTGCTCTCGGCTCTGTATTACAACAGGGCTCAGAAATAGCCCCGATGTAAGTAGGATCCTTCTAGATGTAGTATCTTCTATCTCACTTCTTGTAACAAACACAAAACGAAATAATCGCTGCACGCAGCTGTCTCGCTGACATTTAAATAACTGTGCTTTTAAAATAACAAAAATTTCTTGTCTTCTAAATTTAACTTTTTGAATTGAAGTAAGTTTTATAAATATTGAAACGTCTTTATCACAAAGTGAATTAGATTATTACAAGAAACAAAAGCCTACACATATGCGAAAATTCACGTTAATGTAAGCAATATTTGAATGTGTTTATTAGCCGTGTAAATGGGCGATACGTTTTATTTAAGTGTTGCCAAACCGGATATCCGGTAGATCTGACTCGACACTGTGTATTTTTCAAATACGCTACTTATGTTATCAGTATGCGAGCTTCTATTATTTGTGTTACATTTTAAAAGGAAACCTAATGTAAATAATTTTATAAAAATGCATAGTGAGGTAGAGAGTAGTTATACTTACTTCTAAGATACTTTGGCATAGACTGTAATTTAAGTAACTATCACCGAACACGTTGATAACATTAAAATATTTAGATGTGTTTATCAACCCTAGTCTCAAATGGAAGAAACACGTACACTATTTAAATAAATTAATTAATAAAATGTTAGACACCTTTCGTATATTATTACGCTTAGCATTCCGTTTGATTTTGTACTAAAAATAAACACCTCGGTTACTGAAACTACATATATGGGGTACCTACAGGTTCGTCAAAACACCAGCAAACCCCCACGTTTCATAATTTTCCATTTTAAGGTTCTACAATAAAATAAAACCGATAAAAGCTTATGCAAACGAAATTCCACAAACAGTATAACATGTCCCCGTGAGAGTGCAGTACAATGAAGGCACAGGTGACAATTAATTGTGTGTGTACCAAAACAGCTGATTGTTAAAAAAACATGGTTGAAAGTAATATTAAATTATTACTGTATCCCAGACTTAAATAATTATTGATCGAATAGGTTTTGAAAGTAGAATCGGCAAAAGAATCTAGGTCAGTTCTAGAATGTAAATGTTATTAAATAAAATACTCTGCCTTTAGTAAACAGTAGATACTGAAGTCTGATTTAGGTATGTAATGGATAAAATTAACTAAATTAATGTAATGAATAAAATAAAATATTTAATACAAATTTTTAAAAAAAACGTTTTTTCCAGCGCTACATCCACCCGCATGGCGGCCAGTATGTGGTGGTTCTTCACGTTGATCATGGTCTCTTCTTACACAGCCAATCTTGCCGCTTTCCTCACAGTGGAAGGCAAGTCTGTAGCTTTCCGCAGCATAGAAGAGCTGGCAAACCAAAACCCACATGTTATCAAATATGGCGCCAAGAAAGGCGGAGCAACAGCGAATTTCTTCCGAGTATGTAATGTTGAAAATTATTTCAAAGTATTAAAAGTATAATTTATGTGTGACCAAGAAGACAAAAATAAACAAGGAGACAGTGGTGGACGATCACCCATTTAAGAGTCTATAGTCCCTGTCGGCCATATTAAATCTATTCGTTATAAAATAGATGTTCCTCTGTTGTTTGTTGATATCTCCTTTAAAAGTGCTCAATATAGGAATATGGTTCGGTCTTGTAGACCTGTATGTTTTGTTTTAAAGATTTTTGATGTTTTCTTTCAAATCAATTATATATAATGTGAAAAGAATACTATAGTCTCATATTATACAAGGCCTTGAGGTCGGGTGTCCACCAAATGCGGAGCGGAGAGGACTATGTATTCAAAACTTAACCTATTGTTTTAAAATGTAAGTGCGGCCAGAGGAGTCAAGCGGCGTCGCAGTCAGTGGCTGCACTTACATTAAAAACAGCACTCCTCTCCGCTCAGCACAACTCTGTTCTGCATTGTTTCAGTTAATTACGATAGCTTCCAAGTAAGATTTCTTCGAATATAGCGATTTATTCTTTTGGTTAGAATATTTTTGGACTATATTTGAGCAAAAAAATCATCAAAATCGTTAAAATCTATTTCAAAAAACCAGTTTACAACAGTTTCTGACCAAAAAAAAAAACTTCAATTCAAATTCAACTCCAATTCAAAAAGTTCTTCTGTAATATGGACAAACCACACCTCATCGCATGCCAAATTGCGTCAAAATCGGTAAATACGTTTAGTATACATCTACATACAGTACAACTCATTTTTTACGAATTTGATTATTTCGCTGTCACTTTGCATACTGGAAAAGTAAACATGTATTTATATATGTTTTAAATTTTCATCAGGATTCAAATTCCACGTTGTATCAAAAAATATGGCAATACATGAAAGACAATCCTGACGTCATGACGTCGTCCAACGAAGAAGGAGTGAACAGAGTGCTGAACGAAAAGTACGCTTTCTTCATGGAGTCGACGTCCATTGAATATGAAGTGGAACGCAAGTGCGATCTGACACAAGTGGGCAACTTGTTGGACAATAAAGGATACGGAATCGCCATGAATAAAAGTAGGCCTATACCATACAGTGTTAGCTAGGGTTGTAGGTTGTTAAGTTGTTTTCATTGGAAAATGAGCTATTTTAGCGGCCATTATGTATTTTAACGGGCACAGTTTCCACAAAACAATGTTTTGTGTACCTCATTGGATGGGCAATAAACTTCAGCCATTTTGCTTTTAAAATATTCAAAGGTGGTTGTAATATAAAGTTGACAATCAATATTATCAAAATTTGTTTTTGAAAAATGCAAACACCTCATAATTAATAAAAACCGGTCCCGACTCATGTACTCGCGCATCAATGGCAGATAGAACAGTTTGTAAGTCTTTTAATAATCGTGCATTCTGTCCAAAGGTATTGTTTCCATAAGTAGTAATAACCCAAGAATATTTTCAGTTCTAGAGCGAATTTACAAAGAGCAATTCGTGACTTTTTGCTGGCACTAGGTCCACAAAACAACTAAATGAATAATTGTTATTTTCCCTGCAAAAAAATATTAAAAACACCTTGTCTAGCAAAAGGTTATACTAATCAATTGTCAGGAATTTCCAATAGGTTTTTCCAATAGGTTGTCCATATATACGGAATTTTTTGTAAAATTACACCACATTGGGTTCAAAACGGATTCATCATCTTCACTCTCAGAAGCATCGAAGTCCGTAATGTTACTGCCTCAAGAGTTATTATCACTTTCTTTTGTATTCTCAAATTGGGAAGCAGCCATTTTATCAACAAGAACAAACCAAAATAAATTAAACAATGCACTGAACAAACCAGTACAAAAATAACACACAAAAATAGGATTAAAACTTTCTAATAAAATGTAAAAAATCAAAACTTAACACGTATTAATTAATGTTATGGACAATGTTCATAAACTCCGTTTAGACAAAGCTGGGCTAATTGTAAGCAATTATGGGTGTTCTGATACTAATTGGTATCGATATTTTTCTTTCGATACTGGCAATATCGAGGTATCGATACCAGCACTTAAATATCGTATGGTGATATCGATCAAATTTGTCACATTTCATTTATGTATCACTTTGATAAACAAATGCAAGGTTATTCAAAAAGCAAGAAATTTACGCAGCAAATAGTCGCCTGTACGTTTTCCTTATCGCTTTATTGTGTGATCTCTATCTAATATCAGTAGGCCTAACTTGTATTTGTACATTACAGTAATAATGAAATGCGTATTTTAGTTTTTTCTCAATAGTACCCACACAATTAGGTTCACGCTATAATAGCCTACTTTATGGCTTTTTTAATTATAATTTGTTGATTAAATGATGTTAATTATATGATTTTCTCGGAGAGAAGATGTTAACCTAATCATTGTTAATTATACGACAATTATATCATATAATTATATGACATTTTTTTCTCATCGGAACATAATTAAAATAACAAACATATCTAACAGTAACTGCATAGGACTGAAGAATGTACTCGTTCTAGTTGGTCGCATTCCGACTTCCAATTACAAAGCGGAAGTTCAAGGAACAACTTGATGTGTTTATGAAACGTGTTTATTATGTGTATATTTTTTTCTCATTAGTAAAGTGGAATTTTCAAGAATTAGGTTCACCATAGGAGAAAACTCCCAATCACTTTAATATATTATGGTTAATAGTGATTTTTAAAGATTTTTAATTAATAGTGATTATTAATAGTTTGTAGTACGTATACATTTTTAAATCGTTAATAAAATCGTGTATTTTAGTTTTTTCATATTGGTAAAATGTAATTTTCATGAATTTTAGATTAACATTTCTAAATTTGTTATTTAAAGAAAATTATATATTAAAATATCGTGGTTGTCAACCGATATTATAAATAATAATAACACATTTAATTATTATGATTATTATTGTAAATATTTTATTACAAGACAACAAAGTTTTCGATATAACGATAATCGATACTTTTCATCCGATATTATCGGGGTATCGATTTTTTCCCTATATTGCATCAATACCAAAAATCGTATCGAATGCTATAGCGAAACATTCCTATTATATAAGCAGTACAAAACATAATGCCAATCACACACGGATCCGCTGCTCACCGCCCACCACAAGTTTCCGTATAGCTAGCACTGAACGTGTAAGTAGTTCATAGAACAATAGACCTCGCTGTATGTTGTTACTGTTACTCTATGTCTGTTCACTGTTCCACGATAACGCTCTAACGAGCTCGAAATTTGTTCGCCAACTTAAACCGGTAACCGTGATATTTACGAAAACTGTTACTGGATCAACTGTATTTGAAAGTCTATGCTCACTCCCTAAGAATCAATTAAAATTGTGATAGGACGAGACGTTCAGCCAGGGAATAATTAACAATTACATTTTGTAATACTTAAATCAACAGCCGCCATATTGAAACGGAAGAGAATGAAAACTTGTTACAAATACATCCCTTCGTACCAAATTACGAAGCAATCTGTCAACACCTTTTTGCCTCAATCTGTCAATACCTAAACTGCTCGGTCAATTAATAAAATTAATTATTGTTCTATTTCATGGTTCTTTGTTTTACAGTAATGACCGCTCATTAGCTATTAAGCTGATTTTCAAATAAAATTGATTTTTTTTATCAGGACACTGTCAAGAGACTAAAACAAATACCAAGTTTCTAATTTTAAGAAGAATGAATGCTTTTGTGATATTGGAGTATTGAAAATACATATCTGAAAAAATTGGTAATTATTTTGGAAAATGTTGACTTTTCACTTGTAATAAATTAATATTAAATAGTTTTATATTTATTTAAAAATATAAATAGGACTCGGTGGTCGATGTGGTTAAAGCACCGTTCGGTGTGCTACGTCTCTGAACTGCGCACCTCAAGGTTCTTAGTTTGAGCCGCAGTTCGATATTGACACCTAGCCGTCAATAGTCTAACTAGAACATCTGATAAACCGATTTTAACCTGTTGGTTTTCCAGTTTGTAATGAAAACTTCAAAACTGATTTTTTAAAGAAATATATTTTTTTAATATAACTGTTACTGTATTTACATCTCTATTTGTGACTTATTTCGGAGTGGCTCCATTTACTGATACGTGGTTACTATTGATAGTAAAGTTAATTCTAAACATGTCAACAAAAAGATGGATTCGATGTTATAACAACAAAAAATGTATGAAATTCACACGTATTACATTTTGGAAATTCGTTTTCACTGGGTCAGCGAGACAGCTGCATGCCGTAATTTTTCTGTATTGCAAAATTAATAAAACTCGTTAAAAAAAGTCCGTTTTATTTTAGATTCTCCATACCGCCATGATTTAAGCGCTAGCGTGCTGAAACTGCAAGAAAAAGGCAAACTGACGCAACTTAAGAAAAAATGGTGGAAAGAGAAACGCGGAGGAGGTGCGTGTCAGGTGAGTTTTAAAATTATGTTAAAGTTAAAATTTGTGTCATAGAATAATTGGTAATAAAACACCAGGGAATGAAATAGTTGTAGGTGCTGCATTCTGTAGTGAAACGAATTAACTCTCTCAGTTAATGCACCTATGCTGAAATAATCATGTGATCATATAATAAGAGTAACGTGGAGCTTTGAGAGCCAATGCAGCGAAACGCTAAGAAAATAAATGATAATCTAAATATCTGATAACATAGCTGGGCGTAAATATCCAGCATTAAATAATCAATAATAACTAAATCAGTCTTATAGAACGGCCAGGCTGACATGTCTTAAGGTTTTTTTTAAAAAATAAGTGATATTTTTGCGTTTGCATTGTTTTGTTTAAGTGTATTATTTAATTTATTATGGTTATTTCTTGTTGAATTCTTTGTTAAAATAGTTGTTCACCAATTTGAGAATAAAAAGAATGTGGCAATGAACATTAAAGTTATAATGATTTGATTTTAAATCTATAATATACAGATAATGAACATTCACGTTATAATGATTTGATTTTAAATCTGTAACATAGTGACAATGAACATTCGCGTTATAATGATTTGATTTTAAATCTGTAATATAGTGGCAATGAACATTCACGTTATAATGATTTGATTTTAAATCTATAATATACAGATAATGAACATTCACGTTATAATGATTTGATTTTAAATCTGTAACATAGTGACAATGAACATTCGCGTTATAATGATTTGATTTTAAATCTGTAATATAGTGACAATGAACATTCACGTTATAATAATTTGATTTTAAATCTATAATATACAGATAATGAACATTCACGTTATAATAATTTGATTTTAAATCTGTAATATAGTGACAATGAACATTCGCGTTATAATGATTTGATTTTAAATCTATAATATACAGATAATGAACATTCACGTTATAATAATTTGATTTTAAATCTATAATATACAGATAATGAACATTCGCGTTATAATGATTTGATTTTAAATCTGTAATATAGTGACAATGAACATTCACGTTATAATGATTTGATTTTAAATCTATAATATACAGATAATGAACATTCACGTTATAATGATTTGATTTTAAATCTGTAATATAGTGACAATGAACATTCACGTTATAATGATTTGATTTTAAATCTGTAATATAGTGACAATGAACATTCACGTTATAATAATTTGATTTTAAATCTATAATATACAGATAATGAACATTCACGTTATAATAATTTGATTTTAAATCTGTAACATAGTGACAATGAACATTCGCGTTATAATGATTTGATTTTAAATCTGTAATATAGTGACAATGAACATTCACGTTATAATGATTTGATTTTAAATCTATAATATACAGATAATGAACATTCACGTTATAATGATTTGATTTTATATTTGTAATATACAAACAATGAACACCTGTGCCATGCTGTGCAATGCTGCGTCATGCTGTGCCATGCTGTGCCACGCTGTGCCATGCTGTGCCATGCTGTGCCATGCTGGGCTATGCTGTGCCATGCTGTGCCATTCTTTGCCATGCTGTGCCAAAGCTGTGCCATGCTGTGCCATGCTGTGCCATGCTGTGCTACGCTGTGCCATGCTGTGACATTCTGTGCCATGCTGTGCCATGCTGTGCCATGCTGTGCAAAGCTGTGCCATGCTGTGCCATGCTGTGCCATGCTGTGCCATGCTGTGCCATGCTGTGCTACGCTGTGCCATGCTGTGACATTCTGTGCCATGCTTTGACATGCTGTGCAATGCTGTGCCATGCTGTGCCCTGCTGTGCCATGCACGTTATAATGATTTGATTATAAATCTGTAATATACAGACAATGGACATTCACGTTATAATGATTTGTTTTTAAATCTGTAATATAGTGATCATACACATTAACGTTATAATGATTTGATTTTATATCTGTAATAATGACTAGATAAAATCACTTGTAGACCATGTAAGTTTGTCCGGAATATAAATATAAACTACTGCGCGGATCGATATGACATTTTGCATACATTCACTTTTGATAACGAATCAATTTTTTTGAATTTTATCGTCAAATAGAAATAATAATTGCTTAACTATCGGCAGAAAAGCGAAAGTTTACAGTGCCCTCTATGGTCTGCTTGAATCACTATGTTATTGATCAATCTGTGGTATTCACAGATCATTCCGAATGTGTATTGTTTGTTTGATTGAACATACGAGTTCAACATATTTCACTCACATTAAACATGATTTATACATTTTCTCAGATGTATACAGTAGTGATGAAAAAGTGTGCAGCTAATTTTTAGAATAACGGCGCTCATTAACATCTTACGAATTTGTTAATGAACGTATTTGCAACTTGATGTATTTAACTGTAAACGCTCTAAACGGTTTGTTACGGTTCGGTAGCGCGTTTTGAAAATCAGCAAGGAACACGTTAGTAATTATCATTTGACTGAAAGACTTAAATTCGTTTCTTGAGTAATAACACAAAGTAGGCCTATATATGGAAGCATGATGCTTTTTTACCGGTTATTCATGCTTTCGCGTGTTTCAATGTTTTTCCCTTATAGCTCACTTAAAAGATCTAGGCCGCTTCAAAAACCCTGACCGCCTTTGGTATTTTCCGAATTATTTGACTAGTACAAAAGTGACTAAATACAATTTTCAGAAATTATTTATAAATTTCAGGATGATCAAGGTGAAGGTGGATCAGCTGATGAGTTGGGCCTGGATAATGTCGGCGGTATTTTCGTAGTTTTAGTGTGCGGCTCCAGTTTGGCGTGTGTGATAACACTGATCGAAGTGTTGTGGGACATTTGCAACAAAAAGGATAAGGTAATATAGGCCTATTTCGGTACAACTAGTTATCACCTTAAAAGAATATATTATCAATTTAAAAATAATTATTATTAGGCATTAAAATATTCATTTATTATCACTTTTAAAACAATACGTTATAACTTTTTTTTTATTTTCTAAATACATTAGTATTTTACTCCTATTATGGCCTAAAACTTGTTCAATATTAACAAAATCTTATCAATTAAAAAGAATACTTTTATGATCTCAAAATAAATACCTTATCAAATAAAAATAGAACATTATTACTCTAAAATAATACCTTACCGCTTACAAAAATATCTTAACATTTACAAAAATAATATGTTATCGCTTAAAAAGATTATATCATCAATTAGAAATTGTATATCACCTGAAAAATACCTTATAACTTAAAAAGCACATACTACTTCATCATTAAAAAAACCTTACCACCTGAAAAAGTAGTATTAGGTTTGATTTTA
Organism: Callitettix versicolor; assembly: GCA_022606455.1. Taxonomy (NCBI): domain Eukaryota; kingdom Metazoa; phylum Arthropoda; class Insecta; order Hemiptera; family Cercopidae; genus Callitettix; species Callitettix versicolor. Next base: position 76,414,597 of record CM040189.1, read on the forward strand.
ACCTAATTAACAACAATAATAATGTCAATTCTGCCTATTCCTTTTTTCAATGTATTTATAGGTTTTTTTTTTAAAACTATTTTTACTCTAATAAAAGAAACTGAATAAAGCACCTTATAAATAAAACAAATACTTAATCAATTAACTGAATTGAAAAATAAATTGTTTTGCATTACATTTTTGATAAATTGGTAAATGCTAATTCATTAATTGTTAGTTTTTTTTTTTTTTTTTTTTGAAAATTAATGTCCATCACACCGCGATATTAGATCTATATCTATACCGTCTTTATCAATTATTTTCAATTTTTAAGTATTCTGTTGCGGATTTAAATAGGAGGAATTTGGCACCATAATTAACATTATGTTTAAATTATGCTATTTCTAATAAAATTCCAAAAGGTAATTGCATAAACCTACATGCAATTTTACAAAAATGTAAATTAATTTTAAAAAATTAAATATGCAATCTTAAGCTATATTTTCGCTAAAAAAAAATTACAAAATATTTATTTCATTATGTTTCAGATTTCGTTTAAACACGAACTAATCGAAGAGATCAAGTTTATAATGCGATTCAAAGGATCAACAAAACCTGTAAGAAGGTGTAAGTCGGAAGCCGGTGATCCTTCTGAAGATAATTCTGGATCTTTGCATGAGTTCAACGAATTTAATTCCGACAAAAAAGATCCATTAGAATAACTTGTGATTTAATAAGGACCTATCCTGCTTGAAAAATAACTATGCATTATGATTTCATGAAGCAGTTATAAAAAAACAATAAAATAAATTACAAAATTTACCATTAAGTATATAATTATTATAGTCTTACCTATATTATATAGTGAAAATTGCAGTTCTAATGAGCTACAGATTAATCTTCACTTGGAAAACAAAACTGTAAATTTGTCTTTCACCACATCAGTTGTTCTGATTATGCTACAGCTGATTAGGCCTATAATCATATGATTAGACGAGCTGCAGATGATAATCATACGTATTATTAATTGTTTACAGTTATATTTACTATAATCATATGTTTACTTACGTGTTTTACTTTTTTCTATGAGGTTATTATAATGATTTCAAATATTTTCTTAACAATATTAATACATTTATTGCTTCATAAAATATGTCTCTGTAGGCTTAATATGATTCCAATAGTATGTAGGGCCTATGCTAAGTAATGAAAAGTAGAGAAAAAAGTATTTTTAACTCATCCATTATTGGTATCTTGGAAACTATAACATTTACTGAAAACTTTAATTGGTGGGTCTCATCTGCTTTTTTCTTTGTAATAAAACTGTGCATCAACTTTTCCAATATGTCGGCAAAATTTCGTATTATATATGAACTTGTATATTTTACGCAATTTTGTGATTAAAGATTATATTTCGGAAATCTTTGTTCTTAAGAATTTTTTGATTAAACCTTTCACTTAAAAGCGCAGAAAGTTGGAACTCTTGATAATAATAATAACAACAACAACAATAATAATGTTAATTCTGCCTATTCCTTTTTTTCAAAGTATTTATAGGTTTTTTTATTAGAAAACTATTTTTACTCTAACAAAAGAAACTTAATTTAGTTATTTCAACAATAGCATTGCTCACTTAATTATTTTCTAATAATTATTATTTTATTTAATAATTATTTTTCAATTTCTACTATTAGTCAAACTCTCCCTATATATATATATATATATATATATATATATATATATATATATATATATATATATATATAACATATGTTAAAACAGTTTTTTAAAATATTAATTCTTATTCATCCCCTCAAGCTCAAATAAATTTTTTTAAACTTTTAATGGATAACACTTGATGTTAATACAGTTTTTTAAAATATTAATTCATTATAGTACTTGCCCAGTCCCAAAATTAATATAAAGTATTTACTTTCTGCATTATCATATCATTCATGCGATCGCCAAGAAACTTTGGATCGGCGAAAGTAATTGAAATTACTAAATAAATATTTAGTAGTTTATCAATGGAACTGATTAAATACAATTTTTACTGGTTTGTGATCAAGGTTAATTTGTTAGGAAGAAAAAAAAATAATCCAGAAGGTGGTCAATATTATTAAGTTTAGTTAGGGAATTGAAAAAACCCAACCAGACAGAGTTCAAGGTTTATTCATTCAATTCCTACTACTCGTTCACACTCTCCCTATATATATATATATATATATATATATATATATATATATATATATATATCATTCAAATTTTTAATCGTTAATAAAATACTTTCTATTCATCCCCTTAAGTTCAAATAATTTTTTTAAACTTGTAATGGATGACACTTGATGTTAATATAGTTTTTTTCAAATATTAATATCGCATATTTGTCCAGACTATACAATAGGATTTGATTTAAATAACACTTACGTTCTAAGTAAGTAAATTTCTTGAAAATCCATAACAATATAACAAATGAATTTATGAAGGATTTTTATGAGCATTGTCTTCAAGCTTCAGACATTTAGATTTTTTTAAATAGTGTTTATTGTCCACATGTAATCAAAATCGGGCATAAAAAACGGTATTTCTTAAAAGTTCAAGCTCATAAAATTATAAATTTTGAAGATTGGAGATAAAAATATCAAGATTTTATTATTTTAATTTTCGACAGATATATACAGGACTAAACAAAGTATACACACTAAACAATGTACACTTAAACACCTGCTGAGCTGTTCTGACAAAATAAATTTATGTTTTTGGCCAACTATTTAAAAAATAAGAATAATTTGATTTCTGACATTTTGTAAATCAAAACATTTCACAATCTTGTCCTCTAATTTTTGTACAAGTAGATAGGGTAAATTACTCCAATTATATAGTCTACTCTTTACTATTTGTAAGGTATATATATTATCTTGAAACTAAATAGCCTGTGAACAAGTCATATTTCAATTATGCCTACCAGTATTTTTACTTAAAGAATTTATTTGTTTGATTGGTTTACTTTTCATGGTACTTATTTTCATGGTTTTAAAGTTTTTTTTATTAACTAATTTATTAATTAAATAATATTAATGAATGTAACATTAATTTTTTATAATAAGTTATTCTTTAATGCAATCCCTACCAGTAATTTGTTCCATTTAAAACCTTAGTAACTTTAACAAACTTTATTGGTTAGGTTATTGTTGGTAGTTTTTCCCCCTTTTCGGTCTACCGTTAATTTTTTAATTTTATATTTCGGTATATTACTTATAGACACTGAATTCAAGTAATTTCGCTGAAAAAACCTGAAACTAATTAAACTAGTAGGAACTTTTATTAGGAACTTTTATACAATACTGTTATATAGGCTATGGAATATTGTTTTATTAATTTAATATTTCTAAAAAAATTTTGAAACTTCTAGCTGTGCTGGGTGTTTGTAATATTCTATATGACAGAACAGATTAATAAAATTAGCATACTAAAAACTACCAGCAGTAATCAAACCAAGCTATTGCTAGAATTAAACATAACTTTTAATATAAAGTATTTTTAATATAAAGTACAAGTAGGAATATTCACTGTATTATAATTAAAAACGAATACTAACATAAAATATTTATTAATAAAATTAAAAAACAGAAAACGTTTTACATCAGTGTCCATAACAACGTTAATCAACTTTCTTAATCTGGTGAATACTAGTATAACGTTTTATATTTTTTACGATAACGATTTACAAGGTTAATTATTTTAGTAGAAACTCGGATTTTTCCAAAATTTCGTAGGATTTTTTAAATTTACTCTGAGAGTTGCTAGCCCTTAAACATTTTCAGGTTGACAAACTGTGAATTTTGTACAAAAATCAAACATGGTGGAAATCCGTCATTTTCGTACATTCAGCCTTCTCGTACAACGAAGATTTTCGGCAATTTGGTGCACTCCCATGTGTAGTATCTCTGATATGTAGAACACAATACACAGAGACACATAGTACTCTACAGTGTGCCCCCCATTACTCGTTTACGTAGCAGCAGAGGTAAAATTTCAAAAACAAAAAAGTAGAAGTAAGCTAACACTGAACAGAAACGGTTAGAGACTGATAAATTGAGGTTAGAGATCATGTTATTTTAAATTTTAAAAAATTGTTTTATATTTGCTTAAACTTTTAAAAAATTGAATAGAAACTGTGTTGAACGTGATTTATTACTTACAATTTTAAGACTGTAGAATATTTTATTCTGTAATAACTGTAAAAGCCAGTCTCAGTCATCGATCTTAAGATTATTTTATGAAAGACTATATCAAGTTTTATAGTATTTTTTAAAGAGAAATATGTATAGGAAAAATAGTGAAATTTCACTACACGATTTGTTGAAAATTAGTAAAGATCTGGATAAAGAAATTACATACTTAGAAAAAGAATTGAAAGATCCACAGGAACTAGTATTAAAATCACAAGACCCTGCTCATAAAAATAAGGCAGAAATCCAAATGCAATCAATTTCGAAGGACGTATTGGACCTTAAAGTAAGTGCAATAATTATCGAATTTTTGAAGACATTAAAAAATAAAGTGCACAACTAGTAACTAATTTATAAAGTGGTAGAGGCCTACCATATCAATTTGCAATAATTTAAAATAAAGGGCAAATCTGCATTTTCAGGTGATTTGTAAATTCTTATAATTTTTGCACCAAAACGTTTTATTATATACCTATTATTAATAATTAGGGTATTTGTGCAGTTTAGGCACTTTTAATAAAGTTATGATTTTTATGATTACACTTTTTGTTTTTGTAATTATGTACTTTATTATTGAAATAAGAGATAATCACCACAAAAGTTTAAATTTATTACGATAAGAAACGACTTTAAGCCATTAACAACGTTCAATCACTAGTGTATTAAGCCATTCTTAGGATGCTAATAACCTAACATTACAAGGTTAGTAACATTTATGCAATACTAGTTATATAAAAAAACCATACTAAATTCTTAATGCACAGCTGTGTCAGGTTTTGTTTTACCCAACAACTGTGCAAAACTTATTATTCGTGTTTGCTATGAAAAACATGTTACCTACTTTTGCACATTAGTCATTTATGAGGTTATGTTTAGCATTTTTATTTTCATTTTTTTTCTAACTTCCCATTGTTTCTGCACTTTTATATTTTGGATTTTTAATAGTGGACATATAATAAAGAGTTCTGTTTCAAAGAATACTAAAAGTGCCTGAATTGCATTTTTACCAAGTGTCTTTCAATTAAACTTATACATATAACCTAACTTGACAGGCTAGTTGCTAAATCAGCAAAGTAAGATAAGATTTAAAGGAATTTATTTATATGTTACCTTACTTTAGAATCTACCAACATATTATAGGCCTACTTCAATTTTTAAATGCTTTCAAGTTAGCTTTATCAGTAATAGTCTATATTGGGGCATACTATATACTAATTAGCCTAACTAATTATAGTTTAAGTATGACCTGACCAAATAAGAAATTATAGTCAGTGATAAACTGCTACTATGCATATTAGATTGTGTTTGTAGTAATAACTTATTATTAAATTTATTTCCTTTCTTGAAAATAGATTCTCCTGTCATAGTCATCTTGTTCCAGAATTTACCCTAAATTCCTATTTCACTTGAACATGAATTGCTGCATTTGTAAACAAATAACAATATTAAAAAAAAACTTTGATAAAGAAAATGGTTTTTATGGAATTTTAATTTGTGTATTATCTGTAGAGTAACATTTAAATTATGATTTATTTGAAATAAACCTATTATTTCAATGATAAAGAATCAATTTTCATTTTGCCTATTTTATACTGTACAATTACTGATTTTCAAATTGTAAGGCGTACTTTGTCAGTTTTGAGAGCACCAAGAAATTGTTTTATATTACTCAAAAAAACCAAATAGAGAAACATTAACGAAAATATGAGCCGACATCACTAATCATACCAATAGACTAAAAAAATCATTTATCATATAAGTAGGCCTAATGTATATTTGTGAACAGGGGCTTTCAAAAACTAATGGACCTATAAATTAGATTTGACTTGTAGTATTATCGAATTAAAAAAAATACATTTATATTTAATTAAATTTACTTATTTTAAAAGGTTTAAAAATGAAGACCTAAATACACACATGAAACAAAACTTATAGGTTAAATCTTTCCTAAACTGGGATTTTTTTATAGAAATCCCAAATCATATATTTTGTTTAGGTACTAAGAGTTACATTAGAGATAATGTTTTATGAAAATTAGGAGTACTCGTAAAATATATTTTAGTTAATTTTTTAAGATGTTTTAATGAAAACTGGTGAAATATTTTGATCATTTACCAAAATACTTCTTAGACGTCATGTTTTCTTAATAGAGAATGTAATGCTTCTGCAATAAAATTACATGTCAAACATATAATACATACTTATGTATCAGCCTTGGAAAGCAATGTCTTAGTAGGCTATTTACTGCACAAAATAGATGATATTGATGTAGAAATATTAATAATATTAATATAATAATATTAATATATTAATATTAATATTAATATAATAATATAATATTAAATATTAATAATTTTAAGATGCACAATCTATTGGTTTGGGTAGTTAAGCTGTGATAATACATGATATACAATGGCAGATATTTAAAGAGCATTTTGTAGTTATTTTGTATCTGGACTTATAGACACTTGTAAATGCATTAAAATTGTATTTGATTACAATAAAATTGTGATTTTTGTATTCAGTAAATAATACAAGTATTTTTTTAAATTGCTCTTGTATCATAAAATGCATGATATGTACGTCTAAAGTCCCTTATCGTTTAGAGTTTAACTATTTTAAGTCTGTAAGAGGGTCATAATATTTTTTAATCTTTTATTAAAGTAGCCATCATAATATGAATTTAATACTACTATTTAATATGAATTTAGCAGGCACAAGTTTTGTAACATAGATTGTTTAGCTTCTGCAGCTGAAATAAAGATCAGTGTTCCAAACTGTTTGAAACAAAAAAATGTTGCACAGTTTTGCAAAAACATCAGATTATTTAGGACAAACTGAAACATTATTATGAACATTATTTAATATGAATGTTCCCAATGTAAAATGTACCTTGTTAATCTTGGTCAGAATTTTAGTGAAATCTGGCAAGATGATTACCCAAAGAAAAGTTTTTGTTAAAGGATTTGTTTTGTTCTTTTTAAGAAAATTAAATTTAAAAAAATATTGATTAAGTCTTAAGAGTGGTTTTTAATTTTTTTTTTTTAATCATTGAAATTAGTCAAGCTGTATCCACTTTTGAATTGTCAGAAGGGAACTGTTTGTTTTAAATGTCTCATTTATTATTATTGCTTTTCAGAATCAAATACAATCAGAAAATGAAGACTTCAAGCTATTTTCAGAAATGTTTGAGGAAGATTTTAACAAAGCTTCATCTTTTCTAAGTGGTATAAATCAAGAAATAAAAGAATTGGAAACTAACTTTCAAAAGTATGGTTATGTTCCCTATGAATCCTTTATCACAAAAGATGAAGCAAATAAAACTGATTTGTATCCTTTTTATTAATTTCTTTGTACTTGTTCTAGTTGTTGATATATTTAGTCTTGCTTATTTTATCACACGACTGCCAAAAAATGAGTGTTATGTTTTTTGTAGCTGGTTAAGTATGTATGTATGTATGTTAAATCATAACTTCTTAACAGGTCATCAAATTTTGATCTACCTTAGGTCGTTGGATTCCTTACTTCATCAGGAGTGTCGTAGGCTACATAACTTTCATCCAAACCACCCCCAAGGGGTAAAATTGGAGTGAAATAGATAGGATAAACTTATAAGTAATTTCAGATATGATAAATAAGTTGCTAGGATGAAATCATAAATTCTTAAATAGCTAATGTACTCAAACATTCTTAAATAACTGATGTACAGTTTAAAAGATAATTACTAGGGACTGTACAATAGGAATCACTCAGATTCAACCACGGAAGCAATAGAAAAACACTAACTTCGGAACTCACAGGCCTAGAGTTACCACTCAAGTTTCAGCTGATTCAAGGCATTGAGCTGGGAAAAATGACACCTTGAATACAAACATTGGCTGAGCCAAATTTGAAGGAATGGTAGATAAGCTAGTGATAGACTTTCTCCAAAGGTTAGGCTCGAGCTGACACCAGATCTTCAAATTAAAGTAAATAATGGACAACGTTCAATCATTGACGGACAAAAATTAAATAATTTGAAAACTAAAAATTACAAATAATTGAATTTAATTGAAATACTAATTTTTCCATCGCATACATGGTAACTCTAGTCATGGTAACGTATGCTGTACATGGAGACAGGACTATAAGAGAGAACACAGATCAGCAGTTTTGTTCTTTTTTTTAAATGGCAAAAAAATGGCTAAAAAAGGCTAATTTTTAGTAGATTGGTTACTAAAAATAACTTAATAAAAGTAATAACTTAACAAAATAAAAAACACGATTGCTAAAACAGAAGGTACAAAAAAAATTATATATTTCATAATTAAATGAAATGAAAATGTGAAATATAATTCATTTAAAAAGATGAAAATAATGTATAAGAATAAATGCTGAAGAATATTTTCCGAATATTTAGTTAATAAATTATGAATTTACATGTTAAGTTCATACAATAAATGCAGTTGGGGGCTGCATCTCAATATATCTGCACTAAACAGCAATACAGTATATATTTTCATGTTTTGGAGATACAAATGACATGATGTGTTAATTTATCTATCATTGAATACATCAATTTGGACTTTTACTGTAAAAGTTTAAAAAACCTAAGGAAGTCCATTCAAAACAAACATTGTAGTTTTGCTGGTGTTAATGCATTCTGCTTTGAAAGTTCTATTCTGTTAGGATCTATTCGAATGAGATGTCGAACCACTCCTAATATAGCCTAGATTTGGTTCCTACTGATATTATAACAACAAACGTCAAAATGCTGTCGCAGAATAGGAGAACTTTTGAAGATGGAATTTCAAAATTAGTGACAGAGAATGAAGTTCTTAAATTTCTATGTTAGTTATGTTAAAAAATAAAAGAAATGTGTTGTTTTAAGATGTATTTAGTAAAATATATTTATCTACAACTGTGTTATTATTAATAACCTGTCCAAATGGTCTTTGTGTGGGGGTGCATGCATGTGTAATGTTTTTATTTGTTATAGGCTACTTAAAATTTTTTTCTGATTATCTGTTTGTCTCGGTTTTATTATTTATGTTTGTAATACTTACTTTAACCTATAAATAATAAATTCTTTATAGTCATATAAATTAAACTGTCAAAGGCTGGCAAAAATGACCAGAGAGATAGATTTATTTTCCTAAATTCGAATTACTGTTAATTTATTATTTTATTAATTTACTTAATGAAAAATTCAAAATTAGTTTCAGATAGGTTTAGTTGTATTTCAGACAATTATTATCTTTAACATTTATTTACAGAAGCCATTCACTAATGAGTCCTAATGAAGAATTAACCAAAATTAATCACAGGTTTTGATGAAAGAAGAAAGGATTTATTTTAATTGTGATACTAGTTATGTGTTTTAAACTTTTACTTATAATGTATTTTTGTAACATGCTTATATGTTTTGTTCATTTTTTATTAAAATAAATATGAGCTAAAAAATTATATTTGGCATATTACTTATCTCCTGACACTTGAGTATATTCAATATAAACTCTGTAAATGGTTTTGTGTAAAACAGCAATATAAAATTTAATTTTTAGATGTTACAGCAACACTAACACTTTGGTATTTGTGACTTTACCTATTTTATTATTTCCAAAATAATTCATGTTAGTAACAGATGTGGCACAGAAGTGTGGAGGTTTTGTGTAATAGTGGTTCAACCATAACATGTTTCAATGATATAAAAATAATTTGGCATGTAATTTTTACTAAAAAATGTGAATAATCTGTGAAAAATAACTCAAATTTGTGTAGCACAATTTATATTCACACAGAAAATTTTATTAAGAGAAAATAAATAACATGGAAGTTCATAAACTCAGGCCAACTGAATATATTTTATTTCAAAATTAATTTTTTAGAGTTGAATACTACTTCAAATATTCAGACTACGTATTCTAAATTAAATCATTAAACAGAATTGAAAAATGTGTTCTATGTTCAGCAATGTTGAAGCCTAATGTGTAAATAATACAGTGTGTTCAAAAATCCCTCTGCAACTGCAATACTACAGTAGCAGCCTCAATTTGTTGTATCACTGTCTACATTACTTCCCTTTATATCGACTCGCTCAACATTCTTGTTCTTCGTAGACCTTAATAGTGCCACTAGGCTGCTGTGGATTATTGTACGTTTTTGTTTGAATGGGCAGTTCCTTTTTTCAGAGTGAAAGTGCTAATCATCGAAGACTGTTATCTTTCTAATGAAACACATTTTTAAAACCGGCAGTAAGTACACAGATCTATAGTTTGTGAAAAATTGTCAACAGTTTTTTAGAGACAAGAATACCAGATTGTGTTACTGTACAAGATCTGATAAATAAATTTGAAAGTACAGATTCCATGACAGATGCACCAAGAAGTAGTCGGCGTAGTGTCTTATGTGAGGATTAACTTTTCAATATTTCTCATAAGATACGTTGAGTCTATATGTTACCTGCAAGTCAATGAGGAAACTCATGCAGGAAAAAGACATACATGTAGGTATGTCTCGCATTGCTGTAAGAAAGAGAAAAAACTCTTTCAATCATTCAAGAATTAAAATAGGCAGATCACGGAAGAGGCCAGTATTGTGAATAGTTCAATAATTTCATTAAGCAAAATGGAGTGAACATGATTAATGAACCCTTTTAACTGATGAAGCTTGATTTTATATATTGGGTTACATAAACTTACAAAATTCTCATCTGTGGAGTACAGAGAATCTTCTGTGTATTCATGAGAAACCACTTCATTCAGCGAGAATTAATTATCAAGTATTGCAATTTCCACACATCGGATTGTGGGTCCCATATTTTTTGACTTATCAATAAATGTGAAGTGATACTGTTCTGAAATTCTCTCTGTTCATAGGTCAACTTAAAATGAGTGAAATACTGAAGGGTTCTTTTCAACAAGATGGCACAATCACACATGCATTTGCTACAGAACCTTTACAGTTCTTGAAAAACATTAATGCTAGCGAATTGGTGGTATTTGGATTATGTAGAGAGATGTACTTAAAGCATTAGGCCTTTTTAAGCCACTTGATTGCTAGATTTTTTAAAAATCCTTTCTTATCACATAGCACAAACTATCATACAAAATTATAATTTGATATATTAAAATTGTGTTTTGGGATATACAGCCTAAACATCTAACTACTAGACTTAGAGAATGTCATGTTAAATTTTTCAACCCTAAAGAAACTGTACTTGTAAGGTTACAAAGCTGAAATTTTGTTTCTTGATACTACCTACACACTAGTAGAAATTCTTAAAATGAATTTACAAATAGTTCGTTTTTACATAGGTTTCAGGTTCAAAAACTTAGTTAAAAATACAATTTTGTTATTTATTCTATTTTAATGAAACAAAATTATACTAGCTGCTAATAACTAGTGAAAAATGTGAAACAAAATTGTGTAGCAGTGACCGAATCCCTCAAATATATTGATAGAAAAATGTCATATAATTTTTCATATAAATCATAATCATATAAGTTATAAATAGTGACAGATATGTTATGTTGTTAAACTGTCTGGAACTATATTACATTTTATATGAATGTTTCATAGTTGTTTGCATATAGAAAATTAACTTAGTTCAAACTACATGGAGGATGGAAGATACTGAAATACTATATTGACACATTGTTAAAAGTGAGCAGCAAGTTTTATGTCTTTTAGGCCGTAAAACTGCTCCATACCATTGATTCACACCTGCCACTATCATTACCAAGCACATCTTTATCACACTACTAAATTGCACAGCTACAGGTACACACAGTGCCTTAAAATTAAAGCTCCCTAGTTTCATATAAAATGAAAAATTAATACCAAACTAGTAAATTACTTTATACTTATGTGTATTTTGGTAACATATCAATATTCTTTACAGAGATACTAACAAATGTAAACTGTTTGGCTACAAAAAGGTTAATTTTGTTTGGTGTGTCTGAAGGTAATACAAGGGTCCTTAATGATTAAAGTAAGAACCATTTGTACCTCATGTCCATGCAGGTTTATACATGATATGTTCAAGGTGGCCACTCTTGGATATTCATCAATTGTTCTGACAATACACTTCATGTCTCTGCTTGCGTTGGTTGTTGGTTTTTACAAAGGTCTATTGTTTTGTCAATAATGAATCAAAATGATCGCAAAGTACAATTTGTTTTAAATGCAAGAAATTTTCTTTCTCCTGAAATTCACCAGCTTGTTCAAGTTTATAGGGAAGGTGTAATGAATGATGGCAATGTAAGTGGTGCAGACTTTTTAATGAAAAAAGGAGAAATGTTCATGATGATCTGGATGGCCTATTATTATGAATGAAGAGTTGACACAAAAGTTGATAAGGAAGTTAGTTAAAACTGGCACATCACTAGTAACATACTTTGTCAAAAATTTCCTCAAGTTTCATGATCAGTAATTTATGAGATTTTTTCTGAGATTTCAAAAGAAAAAAAGATGTCATCCAAATTAAAAGTTTTTATGATATTGAGTTTTTCAATGAAAAAATGGGAAATGTTCATGATGATCTGGATGGCCTATTATTATGAATGAAGAGTTGACACAAAAGTTGATAAGGAAATTAGTTAAAACTGGCACATCACTAGTAATATACTTTGTCAAAAATTTCCTCAACTTTCATGATCAGTAATTTATGACATTTTTTCTGAGATTTCAAAAGAAAAAAAGATGTCATCCAAATTAAAAAGTTTTTATGACATTGAGTCTTTCTCAAATTTGGAGCATTATGACAAAAATGGTGACGAGCTCTTGAGTCACATTATCACTGACAAATTTCCAGTAGGAATCACTAGACCATCCACTATATAGTCTTGATTTAGCGCCATCAGACATTCATCTTTTTCCAGAATGTAAGGAATTTCTTGGAGGAAAGCGCTTAAAGAATGATGATACATTGAAAGGCTCTGTTACTGAGTGGTTAAATAGACAGGTGGAAAAGTTGTTTAAAGATGGTATTAAAAAAACATGATAAAATTGTGCCATGACTTAAGTGTTTAGATATTAATGGTGACTATGTTGAGAAGTAAAAAATGTTCTCATTTTTGTTACCAATAAAAGTTATTTTCATAAATAAAGTTTCCCTTATATTATTATAAAACGTTTTTAACTTAAAAAATGACCCTCGTAATTATATAACCAAAATTTACATCAGAGTGAAAGTGATTTCACTAGTTTAAAATTAATTGTTTTCATATGAACCTAGTATTTATTTTGTAGCAAAAAGGTTTTCCTTACTGCACTTGTTTTTTAATGTCACAGTGATCCTTGAATATTTACGATTATGGATAATATGAGACTTAGAACCACTTCAACCAACATTCCTATACTATAAAGTGTATTGTGATGACAAAATAATACTACCTTATTTCTCTTGATTTATTCAACATTTAAATCTTCAAAATAAATACTGTATTATATATAATGAAAGATAGAGATTGTGTGTGTCTATGTATTAGCATTCTAGCATTTGCATTTTTGTGGTGTGATTAGTTTCAAACAACAGCTATTCGATTATGATAATAGCTTGGACAAGTTCATTAACTAGCAAAATCCATTCAACCATTTTAATAACAGCCATTCAAATCTTTTTTGTCTTACAATTTTTTGAAAATCTTATTTTACCATTGTAATCAGAATTCAAAATCTGTATAAGTTAGAATTGTATATCTTCAAATTCCATTGAAAAAACATTAAAGAAAAGACAGTAGTCAAGGTTTATTTTCATATTTTCTAGTTAATTTCAATATTAAAATATTGTTATAATTATGTCTAACACTGCTTTTGGTGAAGTTAGATTTTCTTAAAAATATATTTTATTAGCCTATAATGTTATAATATGTATATATATATATAAAACTATTTTGTAGAATTTGTATTTAATTTTGTATATGTTAAGATGATGGGAAAAGTAAAATTTATCTATTAAAGTATCGAAATGTAAAGTTTGACTTGAAATTAATGTAAATTTTGGGATGTTTTAGCGTGTTTCTAATGGTTTTCTCATTAAATTTGTGTTAAATTAACGTCAATTTGGTATTTACAACATCCAGTTTTTTAATTTATATGTATTAAAAAAATTTATTTTTATTTGAAATTTTTTAACCTTATCAACTGAATATTTTAAAATGTACGAAAAATGTAAAATTTAACTTAAAATGAATGTTAATTTTTTCATATTTTTTATACCGTTTGGACCTGAATTTTAATTAAAGTCTGTTTTAAATTTAACGAAAATTTGATGTTCTCAATATGCAGTTTTTACGTTCATTTAAGGTTAATAAATTAAAGAGATAATAGATAGATAGATTAAATAGATTAATAGGTTAAAGAGGTTAATAACCTCTTGTGCTATAAGGCCTATGGGATAAAAAGATCTTTCCACTGTCAAACATTGTCTGAAAATAAAACTCGCTTGCCATGAAGGTCATTTGAAAAGTTGTTCAATAATAAATAAATACTCTGTATTTGTCAGTAGTTATCGAAATGATATCAAAGTAATGAAGATTGCGAATGACAAGAAGACAAAACAGGAGGCCGGTTACGTGACTGTCACGTTGGTGATGACGTGAACTTCAATTTGCTTTCATATTCCTGTCCCTCCTTCACGTGCTCCGATGTGTGACCGCACTGATCACTCGTTCATTGTGGCTGGAGGTGGTAAGGTTTTGTATTTGTAATAGATATTTGAAGGTCAAAACATTGTTTGTTAGACGTCAATACGACCCTCGAAAATAAAGAAGGAAAAATATGTAACGAGACTTTGAAAATGTATAAAAAAACTATTCATAACTATATTTATAAGAATCAATAGGAAAATAAATTTTTAATTAAATAATTAACTAATTTAATTATAACCTAACCTAACCTAATCTGAGATAATACATCTAACTGACAGAATACAAGAAAAGAATATATAACTAAATTTGCAAAACGAATAACAAAACAGCCTATAACTAGACTTTCGAAATGTACCTAATCGGAAAAGAATCTTTAACTAGACTAATGAAATGTAACAAAAAAAAAACTGTAATTAGATTTGTGAAATTTAACTGGAAATTAATCTATAACTAGACTTTCGAAGTAAAAAAAGAAAAGAATCATTAATAGGTAGTAAAACTTATAACAAGAAAAGACACTTTAAATAGATATAAAAAACTAGACACACACGCGCGCGCACACACACACACACACACACACACACACACACACACACACACACACACACACACACACACACAATGTACGTAGACGTGAGAACTTCTTTACGCCCTGTACAGGAAATTTCGAGGTGCTGGGCAATCGAATTTAGAGTAACGTAACTAAAAATCAACAAACATGGGGGCAAGTACAAGTCAACACCCTCATTTAAAGTCGATCCTGGATACCGATGTAAACAGGGTCGTTAACAAGTACTTCGAAGGCGTGTAATTTCTACGCACCATTTAAGTTTTTTATGCAAGCGAATTTTATTGGGGGCAAGCAACTCATGCGTTTTGTTTATATAAATTAAACAAAAACTTTAATAATTTTAAAAGGATTTTAACAAAAAACGATCTTGAAATAGTGAAAAACGATCTTGATAATCAGAATCAGCTGGGCCGATTCGCATTCCGACATCATCAAGCCCAGACTTGGAGCTGTATGAATAAAACCACAGGAAATACTTCAAATAAAACGTAAAAGTTTTTTTCAAATAACATGAAGATGCAAAAGCATTTCCTTCATTCCATATGATAATGATTACCTTTTGCTTACAAACAAATCTTTCAATTGTTAAAGGATCAACAAAAGAAGGATTTGCTTTTACTTTAAATAATAATATATTTATTATTTACTTTTACTTCAATAATATTTTTATTCATATCAATTGAAGGATATGCTTCAGACTTTGTGAATTGAAGCTTTTGCTTCTTTTTATTCATATGGCTCATGGTGTACGTTTTCGAATATTATTTCGATTATGAACTTTCTGCGCATGTGCACAATCCTTTCAACCACTTCAGTCCAAACCTAATAAAGTACCCTTACGTTTATTTATTATTATCTATGTCTAAACTAAATTATATATAGGCCTACTTTCAACTTTTCAAGTAACAAAATATAAACTATTAATCAAGGAATTAAAAAATGTAAATAAGTTACAATTTCTAAGTCGTTACCGAATTTGAACACTGTAGTCATTTCTAATGCGGGAATGTCAATACGATAACGATTTTGAAACCACATGAATTGAATGCCTTGGAATATGGAATATTTGTTTTTATTTCTTTGTTTCCGGTTCCGTATCCGAATACAATGAGTGGATGAACTCAATAACCTTAACGTTATTCCAAATATTTTTTATATTCAGAATCGACGAGTATTTTACTTCAAATCCACGCATCACTAGCTTGAAATAATCACAAAATATAAACAAAACCACGCCTATAACTAACTGTCCACGACGAATTTCATCCAGATCGTTCAATGTGTTTAGTTTTTTTAGTGAGCACAGAAACAAATGGGCACAGGCTGACATTTTTTAAACACAGGGTAATTGAAAATTGGTCAACGTTAGTTTTATCTCAATCATCACTGACCGGGCCAAGTGAGGTCTCTGTTTCAATTCGACCGTTCGGCATTTTGGTTTCAGTGTTTGTTACGCAGTTTTGACCAAACTAATAAACCGATTGTTTTGAAATGCGGTACGGAAATACCTTGTACAAAGCCCGAATAACGTGTTGCAAGATTTTTTCCCCATCCACTTCCGTTTCAAGATGGCGGCCTCTGATTTACAATAACTTGTGTACTTAGTTTTAGCGAAAGTTGACATGAAGGTATCTTGTATAAAGCCCAAAAGATGTACGTATAATATTTTGAACTAGTTACTTCCGTTTCAAGATGGCGGCCTTCGATTTAACGACGAGGAGTGTACAGTTTGGCCAAATGCACTAACCAGTTGGTTGCACTGTTTTGAAATTGGTGCAAAGACATTTTGTATAAAGCCCAGATGAAGTAAGTGTAACATTGTTTTCTATTTACTTGCGTTTCAAAATGGCGGCCTCTGATCTAACGGTGACGTGTGTACATAGTTTTGGCCAAAAGCATTGACTGATTGTTTTAAAGTTTGGTTCGAAGATACCTGTATTTGTATAAAGCCAGAAAAAGGTATGTGTAAGATTTTTTTTCCATACACTCTGTTTCTAAATTTAACTTTGAGAGTAGTTGCTGGTTATTTACTGTAATAGCTGAACAGCAAGACCTATCATAATTTTGACAGCTTCATGAAAAAAAATAGTTCTAGTAAAATCTGTCCAGTAACATTTTTCGGTAAATATTACGGTTACCGGTTAAATTGAAGGAAAAAGTTACGAACGTTATCGTGAAACGCTTTGTATATTAATCAAGAATATACTGCTCAGTCTAATGTTCTTTGAACTGCTAGTACTTTCATAAATAATAAATTTAAAAACAATTCTGTATGCTGTACGAGTGGCGAAGTTTATCAGTTTTTAAGGCGGATCGTTACAAATTCGAATTATTACAACTCCCACGCACGGAGACAAACTTCGCGTTACAATTAGTTCCGAACAGCGACACCGGAGCGCTAGTCCCAATGTACTGCGTGTTGCGGTATATTCGGCAGACGGCGGGCGCCCGGTTCACATAGAGCGCGTGTGATCGCAGACCGAAAACATATTGTTTGTTTTCTGTTGTGACAGTTGGCTGGTAAGAATTTTGACATACAATTTGTTGTCTCTTATTTTGGTCTACACTTTATTGTATTTTTTTGCAATGTAGTTTATTAATATGTAAGTCGTGGAATAAAAAAGTACTTTTTTATATTATTGTTGAAAGCTGTTAGGCTTGATTGAGTTGTTTAATTATTAGGTCACGAAATGTACGCATAATTTAACAAAATTAAACCAACTTGATGAGTTAACACGTATTGATATAACGGAGACATTTACAAAAAGATTAATCATTAAAAAAGTTAAATGTAACTTATGTATAAAACTAAAACTAAGCATTTACCTAATATAAACTTTGAATTCATAAAACCAATTTAAAAATACATTCTCACTACAGGAAGTATTGTGGTCTTGAAGAAACTCTATTTTGATAGATACAATCGTATTCAGGCGCCTTCCAAAATAATTGATTTTCGTTTGTTCGTATTTTGATTTTTGTCCACCTTTGATGAAATTTAACATGTATTGATAGATTACCGATGTTTTTAAACCATAATTTTAATTAAAAAAGCCTTTTTCGCTCAAAAAGCTATTTCAAAAATATGATTTTATATAATTAATTTTATTTTGAAAAAATGCTTTTAAGCATATTCCCAACTACAAAAACGTTCAAGACGCTACATCCCCCCAAAATCCCGTTAAGTAACTATCCAAAAAAACCCTCAAAATCGAACTTCTCAAAATTTGTATAATGAATTCAAATTCAATACTGATGTCAGTGTAGCAAATTTGAAATTTGATTCAGGAGTTCGAATAGAAATACTAAACAACAAATCAAAAATAAACCTCGACCCCACAGTGTACAGTTTTGTTAGCGAATGTCGACGGTAAATAAGCTATTAGAGTACATCGCGGTAAGACCCAGACCTGCGACCTTGAAATGAGCGCTGGTCCTGACCTCTAGGTAACGTTGTGAGAGATCGTTTATATATATATATATATATAAATTTATATATAATTTGTGTGTGTGTGTGTCTTAGCACTCTCACGTTCGTAATATTAATACGATTCGATTCAATCTTGGAACGAAAATACGGTTCAACAGTTTCAAAATGGCAGAAATTTCCAATCTTTAGAAATACGTAACATTTTTGAACAAATTGTGAAAAATGTGATTTCAACAACGTCTTTTCTTTTTGGCTTAAAATGTTCTCCGGCATCTTCCGATTCCTAGCTTCCATTATTTTCTGTCGTTCCATAGATCCTGATACAATCCCCTCTCTCTCACACTTCCTTGCCAATTCTTTCTCTCCAACTAAGTCTCGGTCTTCCTCTTTTTCGCGACCATATGGTTTCTATTTTAAAATTTGTTTGGGAAGTCGATTTTCGTCCATCCTTTGGACGTGACCAAACCATCGAACATGTTTTGTCTTAATGTCGTCTGCAATGGTGTGCTTCGCATCCACGATTTCACAAATTCTTACATTTTTTCCGTTTCGACTGACCTGCGGCTCTTCGCCACTAATCCATTTCTGTAGCTTCAAGACATTTTACTTTTTTGTTTCTTTCAGTGACTATACTTCGCTTCCATATGAAATTATACTTTTTATAATTGCATTATATATTCTATGTTTATTTAGTTTTTATATATGTTGATCCCGTCTAATACTGTTCAGTATTCTTATCGGTTTTCTTCCCGAGGTTTTCTATAACGTAACCAGTGATAAAAACTGCATAAATTAGCATTTTGAATTTTAAACATCCGTTGAAATTAAGAACTTCATTGTGACGGAGGTCAGGGTTTGTTTTCGTATTTTGAATGCAGTTGAATGCGGATTTACGTGGAGTGTTAGACGGTGCAATCAGAGTTTCAAAATCAGATCGAAATAAAAAAACTTGTGAAAATTAGCTTCCATCACTGCAGACAACCGCATGCGTGTTGTGATTATTATAAATTTCGTGTAGTGAGGAAGAAAAATAATATTAAATATTGCAGATCACGAATTTACAAATAAAATACTAAAGGTTTTTAAATAAATGAATAAATAAAATTAAAAGTGTGTAATTATATTTGTTTTATGTTTTAATGTTTATGCATAAGGTTTAACTTCTCTTTAAGTTTTTCTTTCTCTCTTACTTAAGTAAGCTTCTCTTACTAGTTTATTAAAGACGTGATTTCCCGGAAGGGATTTCCTCTTTATACGTAACTTTATTAAATAAAATTACGATTTAATTAAAAATATTAACTAGAACAACATATTAGAATAGATACAATATCGTGTACAATAACTAGAACAAAATATTCTACCCTGAACAATGTTGATGTTTCTATTCAACGTTATATTATTTAAATAGCTGAACTTTACAAGATCAATTAATTTTATCGTAATTCAAAAATAATTTTAATTATACGATAACCACGAACCCGTTTAAACAAAAACTACTTACCCAGGAAAATCGAAACACTTATAGATAATAGTTTAATGGAAATTTTTTATATGCGATGTGAGGCATATAAAAAATTATCATTTATATTTATATCATTTATATCATTACAAATTATATCATTTATGTGTCTAATATGTCATATGTCATGGAATAATAAAAGGGTTTGTGAAATTATATAAGTGTTATAATTTTCCTGAATCATGGAGTACCGTGTGTAATTCGGGGAGTTACCGACAGAAGCGAAGCTATTATTAATGATATCTTTGCTGAATATGTAATTAATTTGAAAATATGTTTAGAAATATTTTGTTTTGTTTAAATAAATAAATACGATAACCTAGTTTAGATATTATTACAGTGGTTATAGTGAAAGATCAGTTGTTTTATATTAATTCGTATCTATCAGCTGATATTCAACAGGTGATAGGCTATAATAATTTCAAGTTATGTTATTAAAAACTAGCAATATTAATAACAATTATTATAAACGTTTATATTAATTTCGAATGTATTATAAACAGTTACAACGTGCACGAGTTCTTCAATTAAGGAAAACACCGAAACCAAAGCAACACAACGTTTTCATATAATACGCGTGTACTGTTGTCGAAAAGGAGAGAGAAAAAGTGACAGAAATAGAGACGAAATTCGTTTCATTAAAAAGGATCGAGATATTTTGTTCCATTGACTCCTCTAAAGCTAACATTAAAACTTTCGTTTAATTGCCTATATTCTACGCACTGACATTTAACATGTTTTTGGAAATTTTTAAAACTAATTTCGAATTTAAAATGCGAAATATTTGTTGTGCTTGTAAAAATTTCTTTGATCTCGTTCGTAACCGTTTCGCTGACCCAATGGAAGCGCATTTTCAAAAACGTTAAATAATTTCACTTACAAACTACATTTCAAAACGCGAAATCCAAACGTCACAGAAATTTATTTTCTCGGGCAAGTCGCTACATAACAAAATCAGTTTAACCGTTTAAAACCAGCTTTTTAAATATTTTTACAAAACTATTAAAGTTTAACAATGGTTACATCAGATTGATGATCATTTTTGAACAGGTGCACGGAATTAACTAGGAAATACATGTATTCGAGGTATTAACAAAATTAATTTTTGTACTAATCTTGAATCGAATCAAGCAAAAATTGTGTTCGTTCGGTATATGCGTGTATATAAAATATTTTAAGGAATTTTTGGGGAACGTGATCGGAGCAAAGTGGCCAGGACTTTACAGTTAGTTCCTCCCTCATATCTCATTTTCAAAATTGAAATTCAATTTTCACAAATTTTAAACATATCTTATAATACATACATATATGTTTACATATCATACATACATGGGCTATTGTCATAGTAATTAATACTGTCAAACATTCAGTTAGAAAGAAAATTAGAAACCTCTTTGCATTGTCGAAATGTTCATTTTAATTATTTCTTTTTACAATTTTCAAAATGTCAAGTACTGTCATTGAATAAGCAAATTTTATTGCTGATTAAAACAGTGGTACCAGATGTTCAGAAATATGTAAGGTATAAAATAAATGTCCAGAATTTTAAATCCGATGTTCTTGTAACTTTGACAAAATATTTATTTTTACAATTGTACAAACTTGTTAGCTATCAAACAAAACCCGTTTAACCGTGTCATACCTGTGGCTACTTGAAGTGCTCAGAAAGTTATAACTCTAATCACGACTTCAGCGAGAATAAATTAACATTAAAACTTTTTAAATTCCACGAACTAAAACGAATCCGAAAGCAATAAGGGTTCATTTTTGTACTTCCAATGAAATTTTAAATCCTTACAGGCAGATTGGCAGACTAGCTGAACCTATTGAGAGGATTTAGACATCCCTCGCGGTACCCGAGTCTAACACACACTTACACTTACAACACTACACTTACGACTTTACACTCACACTTACATTTAGGGAGGCGATAATAGCCTCAATGCGCTTTTCGCCTTAAAAAAACAAAAGAAAAAAAATTAAGGCAGATTGTACGTTTATTAGGAAAGTAAACACCATATTTTCAAAAAAAATGAAAGTTAAAAAAAAATTGTGTTATTTTTTGGCAATCTGCTTTCACGCGTCATTGTTTGAATTCATAAATGTAATATTTCAAAGTACATGTAGGCTATTTTTAACCAGCAATATAAATTTATAATATTTTACAGCCTACGTGATAAGATTCCAGCAAGTCTTGCTTGTTTTTATTTATTTAAATGATTTCAAAATGATTTCAAGACGAACGTTTCACCAAAGAGCTCATGCGATGACAGTAGAATACTTTGTTACTTATTAAAAACCAAGAAGGAAATACGTACATTTTAATTTTCTTGTCTATGTTCACCCCTTGTTACGCCTATTTCATTCCCTCTGAAAAAAAAATTACATTTCATTCATTAAAATTACTGTTAAAATACTAAGTAATTATAATTTTAAAATAATCATTTCTCACAGCGCCTCACCATCATAATAAGCATTAAAATCTGCATATATTAGCTTTTTATAACCTAAAATTAAATTGAAAATTCCATAATTTTTTAAATTTTTAACGTCTCTTGAAAATTCAATGCGCCAACTTATTAGTGCGTGGTTTTTACGGTAATTTACATGGTGAAATGAGACTATGAAAACAATGCGAGACAAAAACGTTAAATACTCACTCACACTAACGCGCGCGCGCGCGCGCGCGCACACACACACACACACACACACACACACACACACACACACACACACACACACACACACACACACACACACACACACACACACACACACACACACACACACACACACACACACACACACACACACACACACACACACACACACACACACACGGAAAACAAGTAAAATTAAGTTTTTGACTCATAAAACTTGAAAACAAATATATTTTACAAAATATTAAATTCTACCTTTACTTTCGTAGCATACAAAGTAGCAAGCAGTAATAGTGATTGTGAAAAAATTTACATTTTAAATTTTAATGGATATCCGTTTTTAGACGCACTCTAGGTAAAAGCGTTGTGTTTACTTTTGATGTATGTTCGTTCAGCTATGAATATTCACATCGTCGGAGCCCAACAAATTGATCAATGCTGATGAAATTTGGCATCTGGTTCTCGTTTTCATTTGTTTTCAATTAAAAAATGGTTTCTTAAAAGCATTTTTCGTACAAAAAAACTCAAAAAAGTTTTTTTGCAAATAAATTTAATAACATTTTGCAAATATGTTATAAAATCTAAACATATTTTAAATTAAATCTTAATTTTATCTTAATTCAAAAGTAATTTAATTATAAGATAACCACGAACCCAGGAAGAAACAAAAAGTACTTACCCAGGAAAATTGAAACACTTATAAGTAATAGTTTAATGGAAATTCTTTATTATTCAATGACATATATTCGCCGTGACATATATCTTCAGTTATAGAGATATGTCTAATATGTCATATGTCACAAAATAATAAAATGTTTTTGTGAAACAATATAAATGTTATAATAGTTATACATTATAATAGTTAAACTGATCTGAATTTGTCTACACATAAATATGCAAACAGAACATATGTGTACATATACTGAAAAATTTGCTTGATTTCTCAAAATCATTTTCTCGGATTTTGGTAATTATGAGGCCACCAAAAAATGGTAATAACCAAATCACTGTAGAAAATGTGAAATATATCCGAAATATAAACACTAACCGATGGATAAGAAAACCGTTGGATTTCTTCTTTTAATGCACTTTAATACTATACATTTTTTTAAATTCAATTTGTATTGCCAATCTTCATATTTCGAGCACATATTGACAAACTAGGCGGAGTTTCTAGATGTTTTAGAAGGCAATTTTCAGTGTGACATTGTTTCCACCAAATAATTTACCGGAATTTTTGAAATAAGAGTTCTAATTTAAAATTACAGAACAATATTTACAAATTAAAAATTATGTTATTTGTACACATACGCCTTATATTGAAAAGTCTTACTATTTGTACAGCAGTGTATGAAGAAAAGCAAACCTTTTGTTTTGAAGGGGTTAACGAAGTGTCAGTAAAAACATTCAATATTTTTCGAAGAATGAAAACACAATGAAGCTTTAAAATTTTTAATCTGCCGTAGACACTTCAATTGAATATTGAGCATCTACGCAGCTGTTTTGCTAACGGGATGGAAACGAATTTCCACAATTCAATTCAAATAACATTCAATATGCCCACTTGCAATATGAAAATATTTTATTTAACTATACAACAATAAAAAACATAAGTTACAAATAAATTTCCGTGTAATGTAGAATTACATACATTTCTAAAATTTATCAACTCTTTTTAAAACATTATTTAACTTGTGTATCGGTATTAAAATTTACGTAAACTAGTGTTTCAAATTTTTAAAGAAATTTCAAAATTTCAAAAAACTATTTTATGCTTAACGCTGACAACGACAGTTGAACCCGCTTTCAAAAATAAGTAAGCTAGGACGTTTTTAAACTTTGATAGTGAATTTTGATTTTGTTTTTAAATACATCCGTTCGACACAATTGTTTCTGGAAGAAACACTGTTCCTAAGTTTCGCCAAAATTTCATCTGGCATTTTCGAGGTTATAGAATTAGCAAAACACGTCCTTTCAATGTAACTTTCAATTGTGGAAAAAGGTAAAAATCCGATGAGTCAAGATCGGGAAAATAAGGCGGATTTTCCAAAGTGGTAACACTGTGCTTGGCAAGTATTTTTTCACCATCAGCGATCGTTGTGACGGAGCATTGTCAAGCAACAAAAACCTATCATTCCGTGCCCAATTTTCTGGCCGTTTTCATCTAAATGCATCTTGTAGCAGTGTCGGGGTCGTTTTGTACAGTTCTTTGTTAAGTATTTCCCGTTCAGGAATAATTTTTAGTAAAAAAACCTCCATCACTTTAGCCCGGGTTCTGCAATACGACCAATCGGCTAAACGGAACTTCCAAAATAGGCTTTCAGAAGTGTTTTGCAACGGTGTTTGTATGAACGGTGCAAGATTTTTTTGTTATTTAAGGCGAAAAGCACATTGAGGTTATAATCGCCTCCCTAAGTGTAAGTGTGTGTTAGACTCGGGTACCGCGATAAACGTCTAAATCCTCTCAATAGGTGCAGATAGTTTGTACCACCCTGCGGGAACCCCCCATGATATCTACTACATATCGGCATATTAGAACATCAAAGGGGTACATTGTGCCCAGGTTTTCCTTACCCCCAAGATATCTACTTGAACGGTGGAAGAAGTGTGTACATGCAGGAGAGTATTTTGAAGGAAATAAGGTTAAAATATAATAATTACTTGCAATAAATTTTCATTGACCAATTTCGCAAACTTTTTGACTTTACCTCGTATAACCTTTGTGTGTTGTTAAATTTTGGTAGTTTTCATCACGTCGACAAGCAGACGTGCGCCGCAGTTACTTCAACAATGCCATGGAAACGTAGCCGGGACGTCAGCGGAACATTATCACGTACCTCTGTTGTTAATCTACGTGTTGCAGAAAGTAATATCCTTTAATTAGTAAATGTAAAAATTGTAATCACGAAACTTAGCGCCCGACAAATACAAATATTTGTGAAAGCAATATTATGAAAGCGAACAGTTTATTTAGTCCAACGAACAAATGTAGGCCTATATTTTCAAAATTGGAAAAAATGCAGGACGCTGTTTCCTCGCTAAAGGAAATTAGGAAAACGGAAATAAACTGATCTGAATTATAAATATTCTTAATTAATTAAAATTTGAATTTATTCTGGTGAAAAGATGTAAACTAATTAATTTTGGGCAATTTTCTGTTTTGTTTGTATATAGCTTTCAAATACTTTATTAGTGAATTGTATAAATGAGCTATCAAAGTGGTCATCATAGTAAGATCCCAGACTCGAGACCATAGTATATACACAAATGTTTGTTTGAACACCCACGTTCGCAATTTTGGTTCAATGTAATTCAATTTTCTCACAAAAATATATTTGATAAACAAGCTCGTTATCCAGCAAAATTCGTTTGACAATTTAAAATTCCTTCCAAATTTTTAAAAATCCGAAGCTTATTTTCTTAAATGTCTTTTAAAAGATGTGATTTCATCATTATAATCAGCGATAAAAACTTCGTAAATTATCGTTTTGTATTTTCGAAACCCGTTGAAATTAAGACATTTAATTTTACAGTGGTCAAGGTTCATTTTATCTTCAATGTAATTTAAAAAGTTTAAATGCAAATTTTCATGAATTTAAAAATGGATAAAATAAAATAGTTTTCTTTTGGAAATTCGCTTCTATCACGTCAGCGATACGGTTACGCGCAGTGATTATTATTTGTTTTTTTTAACCATAAAACCGCAGTAGCTCTGTCGGTAGAATAGTAGAAGTTTTTACCTGTAGGCTACATAGGTTCGATTCTAATTGGCATAGGTGGCCTAGTGGATAGCGTACTGGGCTTTCACCCCGATTACCCGGGTTCGATTCCCGGCCAGGGCTTGGAATTTTCATACGCAATAAATCATCCCATCGTCTGCATTAGCCCAAGTGTGCACGATGGACGTTAAACACAAAAAAATAATTAATTACAACTGTTGACTTTCCATTCGTGGTATAAATTAATAGACGTTAAACCACAAACAGTCATTAGAACCTTTAGGTTGTTTAACTGAGTGCGACAAAATTTATACAGCATTTGTCTGTCGTCATCTTATTTGTAAATTCAATATAATTTTTAAATGTTTTAATAATCATTTAGCACTGTATATACAATTTCACATTGTTAACGTAGTAGCCTATTTTATTTTAATATAAACATTAGCATTTAATTTAAACGCGTTTTAATATAATTACTCTAACGATAATGTCTTAAACCAATTTTTTTCTGATCGTGTATTGTTCTCGCTCGGCTAAAAGTCATTACGGTTTTTGCCGTCTGGCAAGCTTAATGTGTTTTGTAATTGCGGCGGATCGGGACCAGTCGAGAAAGTTAAGTTTTTTTTAAACGTAGGCAAAGTGTTTTATCGCTGCCTCGCAATAAAACACGTAAATATTTGAGTATTAATAATTAAAATACAATTCATAATGATTTACTAGTTATTAGCGAACTTCTATTTGAAAAAATAGCTATTGGAGCGGCCATCATAGTAAGACCTAGACCCGTAACCTTGTAATGAGACCGTTCCAGATCTTTAGATCATTTTAAAAACATTATTTTCGTCCGATTTGATTCAAACAAGGCACAAAAATCGATCTGCTAATAGCTTTGACACTTCATATACCAGCGAAATTCGTTCAACAGTTTCAAAATGGCGTCCATTTTATATCTTTAAAAGTTCATCCTTCTTGTCCTAATTTTTTTTTATAAACCTAAATTTACCATCGTAATCAGCTATAAAAACTGCATAAGTAATCATTTTGAATTTTAAAAATCCGTTGAAATTAGAAAATTTAATTTAACGGCGGTCAGGGTTCACTTTCGCTTTTTTCAACGTAATTTGGAAGTTTTAAATCTTAATAAATCTTAATTTAAGTTCTAAATCTTTATAGATTTTGATGATGATTTTGGTGGTGAAATCAAAATTTCAAAAAAAGGTTAAGATAAAGAATCCTTGGAAGTTGAACTGTTCACGTTTTTGCGGCACACACTTAGTTAATGTGAATATATTTGTCAAGGGTTTATCGTTGCTTTGCCTGTTGGTGAATTATCATCGGAAAATGAGCTACTTGGAATGACCAGACTGAAATGAGCACCGATTCTGACATATTGATTATTCGTAGGTACCACCAAAACTGTATTAAATGCCCAAAACCGGAGAGAGATGAACATGTAGAAGGCATACATAGTCTTCGCTGGATGGAAGATTAGTGACATCCGGAAGTAGGAAGGTGTGGCTAATCGTAAGAACTACAGGAAGCTGCTGGCGAACTTGAATCTGACTTCATTGAAGAAAGTTAATCAGAAAATTTTATAAAACTTTATTGTACGAATTGCTTGTACAATTGCTTGCTTTCTTGCTATGGGAACATGATCGTCAAACAAAAGAATTTGAGATACAAAATCAGTTTGGTTTTATAAAGTTATTAATGTTGAACAAATTTACCATTGCAAATGAATATGCATGTGTGGTTATACCTTGAAAATATTTCTGAAGTAGAAAATAAAGACTTCCTAAGCTCTTTTAGATCAAAATCCCTTAAAAAGGCTGTAACATTATATTAATTCTAGTTGAAATACGAGTAACGATATTCACAGAAACCGAAAAATCTGTTTGTCAAAACCAGTTAGTTAGATTTTGTTGAAATTTTGGTCTTATTTGCAAAAATCGAAAAAAGGAATAATAGTGGCGCGTAGCTGTTTCGCTGACATGATAGAAGTGATTTTCCAAAAGCACTTTTTTATCTTACTTTTTTGAAATTCCGACTAATCAGCATTAAAATCTGCATATGTTAGCTTTTTAAATATCCAAATTAGTTTGAAAAAATAAAAATGAACAACGAAATAATTTAAAACGTTTCTTAATTTAAACGGATTTCGAAAAATCAAAATGTTAATTTATGCAATGTTTAGTGCTGATTATGGCAGTGAAATTAGATTTTTAAAACAATACAAATTTATAAATTTTTAAAGATCTGCAATGACCTCCATCTTGAAACTGTTTACGGAATTTTGATTGTTAATTAACTTGTCCGAGCCACCATAGTTTTTTGTGACGTTTGAATCAAATCGAACCAAAACTGTGTACGCTTAACAGTTACAGTGCAATTTATATTTTTCCATTTTTGAAGAAATACGATTTCCGAAACGTTCTTATTTACGATTTCATGTTCCATGTCTAGTTCTTAGAACACAGCTGCTTCATTAGCTCATTTTTCAATGAAAATTCACTAAAAACTTAAATTAGTTATTTGGGGGTGAATGACATCGAAACTTTTTCTTTAAGTTGGAACAAGTCGCCCACACTCAAAGTAAATTGAAAGACGGTCGGAAGACAAAAATAGCTCTTTAGAGAGTTCAATGATTTTATGTAACTCTTCTTTCCTTAATTGCTTCTTATTTTCTCCCTCTGCAAAGCACTTTTTACTACCTAGTGATGTAATATTTGTTTTGATTTGACTGGCGTGTGTGTTTATATACTCTAAATAAATTAACTAATTGAAATTTGTTGTTTAATAGAAGTGTGCTCATATTTTGAAACCATTTTATAATTTTCAAGTTTTCCTCTTAATTATTATTTCCAAAGATTGTTATTAAATTTTGCTCAAACGTTATCTTTCATTAACCAAATGTATACTATCCCAAAATATACTATTTAAGCAATAAAATCAAACTAATAAAAAAAAATCTTTATCGTATTTTCTGTTACTGAAGATTTAAGTCAGTGTAACAGGTTTATTGTGTAACAGAAAAAATATAGCTAAGATGATGAAGGAGTAATAATGTTTACCTAAACAGCTGATTTCACACTACAGCTGCTCCTTCAATAATACTATTTCTACTGGGATCGTGTTTATTGCCATTTCCCCCCGAAAAACTTACGTAAAAATCGCGGCACGCAGCTGTTTTGCTAACGTGATAGAAGCGAATTTTCAAAAGTAATTTTTTTCTCTCACCCATTTTTTTGAAATTTTGGTTACACTACCAAAATCAGCAATAAAATCTATAAATATTTAGTACTTGAATTAAGATTTATTAAGATATATAAACTTTCAAATTACATTAAAAAAACAAAAGTGTGAACCCTGACCGCCGTTAAATTAAATTACATTATTGCAATTAATTTTACAAATTCAAAAT
Source organism: Callitettix versicolor (assembly GCA_022606455.1). Classification (NCBI taxonomy): domain Eukaryota; kingdom Metazoa; phylum Arthropoda; class Insecta; order Hemiptera; family Cercopidae; genus Callitettix; species Callitettix versicolor. Next base: position 76,444,759 of record CM040189.1, read on the forward strand.
GATAACTTATGCAGTTTTAAACACTGATAATGATGGTAAATTTAGGTTTACAAAAAAAAGGACAAAAAGGTATGAACTTTTAAAGATATGAAAAGGCCTTTTGAAACTGTTGAACGAATTTCACTGGTTTTTGAAGTGTCAAAGTTATTACAAAATCGATTTTTATGCCTTGTTTGAATCAAATCGGACGAAAATTATGTTCGTAATGTGACCTAAAGATCAGGAACGTGCTCATTACAAGTTCACGGGTCTAGGTCTTACTATGATGGCTGCTCTAACAGTTTTTTTTTCAATAGAAGTTCGCTAATAACTAATAAATCATTAATAATTGTATTTTATTTATTAATACTCAAATATTTATGTGTTTCATTGCGAGAAATACAAAGATATAAATTGATTAATGTAATTAATTGTATTTTTTGTAAAACAATTCATGATAAATATATTGCGTAAGCACAGACAACGTTATTAATTCTTTACGACTAAACACTTCGAATGTAACTGAAATCCTTGCAGATGGAAATTGATTATTTAGAGGCCTAGAGGCGGTCGAGAACCGCAGGGGGCAGATTGAAATAAATTTGCTCCTAAATTGAAATAAAATAAATTTACAATCTAGCCAAGTTATTTAATTTTAAAATTGTTGCAAAAATTATCGCTCATCCGGATTCGGTTTTTTAACCGCATCTGGTATTGATTTTTAGTAAGAGTTCGCAATGAAAAATACCGATGGAGAATAATGAAATAAATGACATTAAACCATAAAGTTAAACTAATCTATTGGAAATGTTTTTAGCGTTACAATTTCAAAGTATCTAAAATATTACATTAACTTGAGAGCAATATATTGCTGGCTACAGTTTTGACTCGATTGTGTAAACAGATCGATTGCATTATCAAACATAATGAACGCAAGCGTGACGTCATCACGAAGCCATATGGCGGCACATCTGACAGAATGTCCTCGTGACGGAAGACATCCGGTCCTATCTTATCACCACTGTTTTCGCCCACTGCTGCAAGTGTTTTCGAATTTACAAAAAAATCCAAATCTTCTTCGAAATTGTTGCTGATTGGATTTTTTGGAAAGTCACAAAATTCTTGATTGCGCAACAAAGTAAAATGTTTGCATTAGGATTTCGGTGAGTTGAATCAAAAAGTGCAATGTTGCTAGGCTTCACCACATTATGTAAATTATTTAAAAGAGTTAAAATATTCATTATAACAAAACTAGGCTATGCTTTGTTATTTTCAAAAAGAAATCCTAGTTTAGAAACAATCAACCAAATTAATTTATTTTGCAACAGCTCCAATATATTTTTTACACGTTCAAAGAACAGACCACGCAGTATATTCGTAATTAATATAGAGATCATTCTACGATAGCCTAAGTAACTTTTCCGCTAATTGAACCGGTATAATATATTTACGAAAAACTTTATTGAATCAATTTCATTACAAATTCTATGCTCTTTTTCCATGAAGCTTTCAAAATTATAATAGGTCTTGCCGTTCAGCCAGTATTACAGAAAATATTCAGCAACTACACTCTCAACGTTGAAGCAGATGCCGCCTTGTTGAAACAGAAGTAAATAGGAAAATTCACACACATACGACTTTCGGGCTTCACACAAGGTCCCTGCGTACGAAATTTCAAAATAATTGTGTTTGATTAAAATTGCATGCACAAGTCATCATTGAATCATAGGCCGCCATCTTGAAAGAGAAATAAATGGGAAAAATCTTACACACAAGTCATTTAGGCTTTATACAAGGTACATCCGTTCCAAATTTCAAAACAATCGGTCATTGCGTTTGGCTAAAACTGCGTAATACTTATTTTTTTATTAGAGGCCGCCATCTTGAAAAGGAGGAAAATGTTATACATACGTTGTTTGGGCTGTATACGAAGTACTTTCGTACAAAAAACAATTGGTTATGTATTTGGCTAAAATTGCGTAACAAACAAACACACAAACCAAATTCCGAACAGTCGAGTTGAAACAAAGACCTCTCTTTACTCAGTCAACTAGTGAATTATATAGACTATATTATCTAGAAAAAATGGAGTTTAATCAAATTCTTTAAAAAATAGTGCGTTACACTTTTAATATCCATTTTTACTGTTTTCACAATGTAAAAACTTCATTTTGAACTTTCAAATTGAATACGAGAACAGTATCAACAGTAGACAAAGTAACTCAACGCATTTAGAAATCATTTTCACTTTGATTTTATGAACGAATTTTCATTGGAAAATGACTGTTTTATCCTTTAATGATTTAAAGGGGAAAATAAAGCTTACGTAAGTAACTGGATTCCCGAACCTACGAACGTGAGGTGCGCAGTTCAGAGACGCAGTAATTAAAGTGATAATAAATTCGCGATCTTACGGATCTAGAGTGCGCAGTTTTGTGGTTAGATTTCATTCAAACTTGGCACTAAAATTGATTTTTATAAGAGCTTGTGCGAGTAACTACGTCACCCAGTAAAAACCGTCCACCGTTTCAAAATGGTGACCATTGAAAATGGATTACAAAATCATAACTTTTTAATAGTTAAACTTCATTGAAAATAAGAAAATTAAATTTACAGCTGTCGTGGTATTTTTAGTGCCACACTCATTTTAAAATTTTCGTTATTATATGTGATATTTTAATTTTTTTGAAAATTCGTTTCCATCACGTCAGCGCTTGAAGAGCTTCTCGCGCTTGATTATTTTTTCTACAGCTGCGTGCAAATTACGTACTACGTATCTGGATTTTAGTTCGCTAAAGAAGTAATTCTATCAATTGCATCAACGCAATTTTATCGGCCTAATCAAACGCACCCCCGTCAATGGACTCGCAAAGTGCTATCGGGCTAATCCAATCCACTTAGTCGTGCCTTCCTGATAGCAGATGTAATTAACTGAGACGACTGAACACATGGATGTAGCGAGACGTCTTACAGGTCACGTCTTATTAAGGCTTGATTAATACAAATGGCATTGGTGTTGTTACTTAATGAGTACAGTACGATTGGCCCTCTGAATATTGTATATTTTTAAATCCAAACGTAATCCATTACTGTCAGGAAGCCATGAGATGACCACCAGACGATTATAGAGCAATGTACGCATTCAAAATAACCATATTTAAGTTTTATACCTTTTATTATTTGGCCGGGCGGCTACCAAATGCGGAACGGAGTTGCGCTGAGCTGAGACGAGCGTCGTAGAATGAAGTTAAACGGCAACCAGAAGCGGAATTCAGTCACTTTAAAGAATGCGTTTTTATCTTTTAAAAGTAAATAGTTAGACCTACTGTAACGGATTCTAGGAAACTACTATATTTAAAAACTGTAACCTAGGCAACGGTGACCTAGGTAACGAGAAATAATACGTTTGTAAGCGTGATCAGCGTGGTGGAGGAAGCGGAGTTGAAAACCGAACCAGGACAGTCAAAGGTGAGCGGAGTGGAGCTTAGAAATGCCGCTTCACTCCGCTCAGCTCCGCTAATCTTTCAGTAGCATACTTAGATTAATAACAATAGGCTAGGTTTTGAATGCATAGTCCGCCCGGATAGGTGGCAACGCGGCCTTATGGTTTATTATATGCTAATATTTAATAAGGTCAATAACTCACATATCTGTTAATAATAATAGGAATACGTTTATAATTAATAATTTATAAGCTCATAATCCTGAATCTATAAATATTATAATAATGCTATACACAAAATATAAAACAGTTGTTATTCAAAATATTGACGTTGAATACAGCAGATCATTCATATTTTCTCATGAAAATTTCTCCCTTTCTAAGGGCTTAGTTAAGAACAATAAGTAGTTTTCTTTATACAATAAGCCTTCAACCATCTTTCCATGACATAGCTCTCTCAAAATATTGTTTTAAATTTTTTCTTATGGAATTATAAGAACAAAAACATTTTAAACACACACACACACACACACACACACACACACAACACACACACAATGCGAAAAAGTAGCATTCTTTATTTTCATATTCCAATAAAAATACCTAAATAACTCTCCAGCGTTCAGGGTTCATATTCACATATCGTGTATCGCGAGAACAGATGTTATGGTGTTAGTCGATAGATGGTAATAAAAGTTTATTTACTTAAAAAATTTACTAATTATATTTTTAAGTAATAATGAAAATATATTATTTTTGATACTTTTTCTAAAATCATTTGTACACATATACACAAACGCGCGCGCGCACACACGCACACACACACACACACACACACACACACACACACACACACACACACACACGCGCGCGCGCGCGCGCGATTGATAAGTATTGGTAAGTTTTATTGGAAATACAATTTAAATAATGTCTGTAAGCATTTTTTCTCTAAGCCGTAATTAATACTTAATTTAAAATTTTAAGAGAGATTTGTTTTTATTGTGAAGTAAACCAACTAATTCGATGCAATTCTACAAGTATGCGAGCTGGGAAAGCTTACAGTGATTTTTAATTTCCTCAAATTATTTTCGTTGTTTGCCAAAAATGTTTGAAATAATTGGTTCATTAGGTTTCTCATTAGATTTCGTTCGAATTTTAGTTTCAACTTTTCGAACAACTTTTCGAAACAAAAGTCATTAAATCAGTAAGTGAGCAAATTTTGAAAACAAAATGAATCCGACGGCGGTTCAAAAATGGTATCAAAGTGATGAACCGATTTGAATGAATTAGACAGACTAAAGTTTTTTAAGTTTCTAAACCAGATTCTTTGGAGATAAAACGATCGATTCTTTTTGTTCCGGTAATTACGAATTACCGTCACACAGCTCATGGGACCTGAAAAGATAAATCCGTCAAAATCCCAAGATCCCACTTAGTGAGAAAACACCATTTTGCACTAAATTTAATTAACACAGTTAAATTAGATTAGATTAACTTAATTAGATTAAATTACATTAATTAAATTACATTCCGATTACATTAGTTAAGATTAATTTAGACTTATCACAAATCGCCGATAACAAAATCGAATTATCTGTTTCAAAATTCGGCGATTTGTAAAGTACTGCCAACTGGATTTTCTGTTATACGATGAAATCTTGCTGCCTAACCAAGCGGGAACAATTAATTGCCTTTAATTTGGAACAGAAGTACCTTATAGGCGAGGCAGGAAGCGGAAATGACAGAGATAAGTTGGGTTAGCTTCTACCACGGACATCTCTAGGGTTGCTTCCTCGTTTGTAAATGTCCGTCAGAGAAAACCGAATTTCAAGGTCATTCGTCTTCCGTGCAAGGAATTCACATCACGTTACTAATTCAATAACCCTTACAACATTTAATAACATCAGATAAACAATTACGCTGATATTGTATTTGACACAGCTATTTAAAATGTTAAATAATAACGGCACGCAGCTGTCTCGCCGACGCGATAAACGGGTACTTCCAAAATCAGTTTTCGTTATCTTACACATTTTGGTATTCTGGTTTCACCATCGTAATTAGCGCTAAAATCTGCAGATATCAGCACTTTAAACCTTCGTGTTACAGTGAAAATTCAAAAATAAACCATGACCGCAGTCATAAAGTTTCTCAATTCAACGGTTTTAAGAATTAAAAAAGCTAGTTTATGCAGATTTTAACGCTGATTACGTTGCACGGATTCAGATTATCAATTCAATAATCTGATAATTCAATCAGATTATCAAAAAAATTTTAAGACAAACAAAGTTATTATTAAAGATTTGAAATAACCTCCTTTAAACTGTTAAACGAATTTTATTGTTTATCGTATTACGAAAATCGATTTTCTTGCAAAGTTTGCATAAAATTAGAATAAAATTGCGATCGTGAGTGTAATAAAGCTCGCCGACCAGGCGCGCGCGCGCGCGCACACACACACACACACACACACACACACACACACACACACACACACACACACACATATATATATATATATATTATTATTATTATTATTATTATTTTCATTGAAACTTTATTAATTATGAAACAAGGAACAAGGAACCAGTTGACCGTCACAAGGAATGAATCGCGAAACAAGGTGGTCTCTGAAGTAAATCGTAAACACACCACAAAATAAAAAAAGGTGTGTTAAAAAATTAGTGAATTTTAGTTAATTAAAAACATTTATCAAAAATACAAGATGTTTATGATAAATCTTACGTTTTATCTGATATAAATCTAATATTTCAAGCAAAGAAAGCAATTTTCGAAATCCCAATCTTATTCCATACAACCAGCAAATTATAAAACTGCTACTGCTATAATTTGTGTGTCCCCAAACAACTTTTCCCACCCTCATATTTAGAATAACGTATATTTCACACAAAAAAATAAAAATAAAAAATTCTCCATTATTGATGGTCACGCTATTTTCCACTAGTACAGTAGAAAAGATCATACAGGATACAAGTTTTGTAAAATCTTTAAAAAAAGAAACAATTTATGTAATTGAACCAAAAATAAAAATCAGGTATCATGTTTTCTCTTCCTTTTTATTTTAATTACGATAATTTGTTGAAAACACTAGGAATCAACATACCTGAAACTTATTATAGCCTATCATCTGTTCAATGGAAGCAGGTGATCGTTACAAATTGCTATAAGACAACTGATCTTATACTGTTGCATGTTTATCAAAATTAAATTAACGATTAATTTCATATATTTACATCGGTCAAACGTCTTCGTAGTTTCAGTAGTGTAGTGGTTATCAGGTGTGCTTTACACGCGCAAGGTCTCCGGTTTGATTCCGAGCGGAAACACGTGAAATTTTAATTATAATTAATTTAGTATGAAACTTGCGACGCGCAAAATATACTATTATATATCAATATAAATTTATGCACTCGCTTTATGCAAAATCCAACATCACAGCCAGCCCTGAAACGTGATACGTGTTAACAGTATAATATTGTAGATAGACTTGTAACTAGAAGCTTGTAAGTTTTAAACGGTATTATTTAAGAAAACTAGCTTAGATATACAACAAAGGAATACTCCAATATCACGAAGCTCAAGTTTGACAATACTGGCTTTCCGTATTCTAACAATAACTCCTCCACCAGATATTTTAACGAAACTACAAATACGTAAAAAAAAGGTTTGTTCGATGTTTTGCCCAATTTATTTGTATTCTTGCTAACTCCAGTCGGAATGTCTGAATCACTTGACTGGATCAGCGGTTGCTCTCTTGGGACGTAACACACAATTCTAAGCATCATTAATCACCTCTTGACTGACACATGCCACATGCCTATTTTTCATTTTTGTTAGCAAACAGTTTAAAAATGTATTCATAAATATAATTACGTCTTACGCACAACACATTTATACACGTCTTTATAAATACCAATAAATAGGTTATGCAGTTTATTTAAAAAATTCATACTTTCATTACTTCAATTTTTTTAACAATTACTGCGTTATTACTGTAAACGTGTCAGTAGAACTTGATTTTCGTGTAATAAAACCTATATGTTTATTAAGTACTCATGTGGAACTCGGGGAGTTACCGTCAGCAGAGAAGTTTTTGTTAATAATATCTTTGCTGAATAAATAATCAGTTTGAAGATATGTTTATATTTATCTTGTTTCGTTTAATCAAATAAATACGTGGACCTAGCTTAGATATTATTTATTGTAGTTATCAGTTGTTTTATATTAATTCGTAACGATCAGCTGATTTCATTGAACAGCTGATAGGCAATATTAAGTTTTAGGTTATGTTGTTAAAAACTAACAATATTAACAATAATTATTACAAACGTTTATATTAATTTCGAATGTATTATAAACGGTTACAAAGTGCACATGTTCTTCAACTAAGGTAAAATACCGAAACCAAAACAACACAACGTTTTCATATAATACGCGTGTACTGTTATCAAAAAGGAGAAAGAAATAGAAATAGACAGAGACGAAATTTGTGTGCTCGTTTCTGTTTTATTAAAAAAGTTCGGAAAACGTTTTTTCTATTTACTTCTCTCGCCGCTTAGCTTTTAACATCAAAAGTTTCGCTTCAAAAAGAGACAAAGACATGCCTGTTTTTACATTAGTTTAATTAATTCCCTGTAAAAACGAATTAGGAAAGAAAATAATCTTCTTCATTTGTTTTGGTAAAATATTCAGAAAGTAATACCAGAGTGACTGTTTATTCCGAAATTATTTTATAAAAGTACGAGTGTTATATATACCAGATGTATATGTATACCAGTATTATACGATGTATAATTTGATGAAAAATTTGAAAAATACGTCACAAAATTGTCAAAGAAAATTTAAGTATAAACAGAATTAAGAGGTTCATATTTTTTTAAATATTGCTTTCAACCCTTAAATTTTTAAACAAACTTATAGTGTTTTCTATACAGTACTTGAAAACACAGTACTTGAAAATTGTTCCAATTTCCAGCTCCATACATTATTTGAGAAAACGTTTTTTCCACATTACATATTTATTCATTTTTTACGTTTTTATGGATTGATCTTTTCAAAAAGAAATATTCCTTAGTGAGCACATAAAGAATGACAGGAAATAATTTATTGTAATCCTCATGATTCTTGATAAACAGAAGTTAGTCAACATTGGTATTTGTATCAACATCGATAATATGTAGAAATATGGTGTGTTTTCTGGGTTGTCTTTTTTAACCACTTTTTTAATGCTAACTGCAAATGAACTGGTGTGTGTGTGTGCGCGCGCGCGTGTGTGTGTGTGTCTTAGACCCGGGCACTTAGCGATTCAGTCACTTAGCTATGCGTCTAAAATAAGTCAGACGCTTAACCCGGGTTAGGGTTTCAGAAACTGCAAAATAATCGGTTTCTATCGATTATATAGATTCGATCGATTTTGAACAATTATTCAATGACGTATTTTTTATTTAGATTTTATATAATCTTAATATGTTACAGGTTAATTATGTCATATAGGATCTGAATTAGAATATCATTTCAAACAAATATTATATTTATACATTGATTCTAAAATACCACTGGCAAAAGTTTTAATGAATATTTGTCACGCAATATCAGTAGCAAATTAATACCACTATGCTTGATGTTCTCAATCATAGAAATTTTTAGACATGAAATACAGAATACTTCCGTCTTAGTAACAATCTTTCTACAAACCAAAGTTCAATTTTTTTGGTGTCTAATTTCTAACGGTCGTTGATGTACACCTTGTAATATTTTTTTTCAAACCAGATTTTTTCGGGCTACCCAATTGAAATTTGGAAACAAAAAAATATTCGCACACTCTTTAAAGCTATTTATATATAAAATGTAAGTTTGTGAAGAGGTTTTGTGTCAAATTTTATTTCGGTAATAGCTGAACATGTTCCTTATCCAACAAAATCTGGTCTTCCGTTTCAAACGGCGGTCATTTAAGATTATTAAAAAAATTAATATTATTTATATTAATTTATATTTGCGAAGAAATATGCATTTTATATCCGTTTATTTTCATTAGCGAGACAGCTGCGTGCCAAAATTACTGCCTGTGTCCAGTGATGTTTGTTTATTCACATCGTGTCTAGACACTTTGTGAAGTACTTTGTTGCGCCAAAGTTTTCTTATTGGTTTTGTCGCTGATCGATTTAGTTGAAAGGGTTTTCTCTGTTCACAAACTTGTATTTTGATTCAACTGTGTTCTTAATTAATACACCAGACACAAAGAGAGAAGAGATGCATTAACTTAATAACCCCTTCAAGCAGAAAATCAATATTTTTACTTTCCGGTTAAATAAATGATGCAAAAATCATTACACATTCTTTTTCACATGTTGACATTTTAGCACAAAAATTCAGTTCAGCAGCTATTGGCAAAATAATATGAAATAGTTTTTACGAAATTTTTTGAAGCCTACGAACTAATTTCTGTTATTGAACCAAAAATAAAAGTCATGCATCACGTTTTCTCTTCCTTTTTATTTTAATTACGACAACTTGTTCGAAAATACGTGAGCTAGTTTCTAAGAACATAACCTAAAACTTACTACAACCTATCAGATGTTCATTGAAATCAGCTGATCGTTACGAATCAATATAAAACAACTGATCTCTTACTATAACACAGCTAGTTTTTAACAACATAACCTAAAACTTACTACAACCTATAAGATGTTCATTGAAATCAGCTGATCGTTACGAATTAATATAAAACAACTGATCTTTTACTATAACTACCAGTATAAATTTGTGCACTCGCATCACGCGACTAGCAAAATCGAAAATCACAACCAGCCCTAAAACATCAGTTAAAATTCAAAAATTCGAAATAAAAATCTATATCCTATTGCCTTTATGTTTTTCTTTGGAAAAATGATCCAATAAATTAACCATTATGGTAACACCCAGACCCATGACCTTGAAATGAGCGCCGATCTTGATTTCTTGATTACTTTTTGAATAGTTAAATATATATATATATATTGTATATATATATTTTTAATGTATATATATTAATGTACATATATATATATATATATATGTATATATATTAATGTATATATATATATATATATATATATATATATATATATATATCACAATTTTGTTCCGATTTGTTTCGCACAAAAATCAAATTACGACATTAGCTTAGAGAAGTGAGTTAACTAGTAAAATTCTTTCCACAATTTCAAAATGGCGGCCATTTTAATGTTTTTAAAATTCATAAACTTTTTGTCTTAATTTTCTAAATCCAATTTCACTATCGTTATCAGCGTTAAAAACTGCGTAAATAAGCATTTTGAAATTAAAAAATTTAATCTGACGATAGCATTCATTTTTTTTTGTTTCAATGGAGTTATTAGTTTAAAATGCTAAAATATGCACATTTTAAAGCTAATTACGATGGTGAAAACAGAATTTCATAAAAAGTAACATAAAGAAAAATACTTTGAAAATTCGCTTCTATCACGTCATCGAGACAGTTGCGTGCAGTGATTTTTTTTAAATTATAAGTATTTATGGCCAGTTATGTTATCAGGCATTTAGGCATTTTACGTCAAGGTTTCGTCCAATTGGCTTTAAATGTTACTAAGTTAATCTTATAGTACCTACATTCATTAAAAGAGAAATATAATTAGTTTAACTTCAGAATTTAGCACAGAATTATTACCGGCTGTTTAGGTTATGTTTATTCAGATTTTCTGCTAAAGGGACTTTTATCAGATTTTTAAAACCTATTTTGTTTAACATTTGTTACGTTGAATAATTTACTTAAAAAACCAATAAACCAATTTTGATACAATTAAAATCTTCCGGGTTTTATTAAATGCTTTATTTTCACATGTCAGCGAGACAACTGCGTGATTAAGTTTAATTTGTTTAATTCAAGTTTTTTGTAATTATTAGTTTTCATAATTATTTTAATTTTTATAGGAAAACTCAATGTCGAGTGTTCGAAACTATCTCAATTTTAGCGAAATCTGAAAAATTGAAATTAATAAACCGTCAAAGAGTTAGTTTTAAAAATAGCGGCATTGAAGGGAGCGTTCGTTTTGGCTGCTATAGAGTTTCCGCTATGAAGAGCTCAACCAAAACTTGTATAAAATGTGTTTTTATTTGTAAAACGTGTTATACACTATTTTTAATTCGAAGTATTGAGTGCAAAGTTTATTGAAATAAAACAATATTTATTAAATAATACTGTATGAATAAAATACTGTAATTGTGAGGAAAAGGCAATATTTTAACAAAACTACTGCAGAACCGCTTCATCGATTCCTTCAAATTTTCCCTTTCTAATTTTCTTAACGATATTTTTTAATAGGTCGTTTTATTTTATTTTTATTTTTCAATATCGTGGCAACAGAAAAACTAGCTAAATTAAAATTTCGCCAAACATCTACTTGCTTCACACCTTTCTCTAACTCACGCAAAACTCTAACCTTTGACGATAACATTTTCCGTTTAGATGCTATTAAACTATATTGTAAAAGTATGCAAAAATAATACACTACTTGTATAATGTACTTAGTTACAAAATACTACGCACTACTTTTAACGAATAACGTGTTGATATACTGAGAAATACAGCTGAAGAGTGAGAAGTGTGCACGTGTTTCGCCGCTATAGAGAGATTCCTGGAATTTTGTTGGCCTCAATAGAGAAAGTTACAGTACATATTTTTACTACAGGGACCAAAACATTTCGCCGCTATAGAGGGATTCCTGGAATTTTGTTGGCCTCAATAGGGAAAGTTACAGTACATATTTTTACTACAGGGACCAAAACATTTCGCCGCTATAGAGAGATTCCTGGAATTTTGTTGGCCTCAATAGAGAAAGTTACAGTACATATTTTTACTACAGGCACCAAAACATTTCGCCGCTATAGAGAGATTCCTGGAATTTTGTTGGCCTCAATAGAGAAAGTTACAGTACATATTTTTACTACAGGGACCAACACATTTCGCCGCTATAGAGAGATTCCTGGAATTTTGTTGGCCTCAATAGAGAAAGTTACAGTACATATTTTTACTACAGGGACCAAAACATTTCGCCGCTATAGAGAGATTCCTGGAATTTTGTTGGCCTCAATAGAGAAAGTTACAGTACATATTTTTACTACAGGGACCAAAACATTTCGCCGCTATAGAGAGATTCCTGGAATTTTGTTGGCCTCAATAGAGAAAGTTACAGTACATATTTTTACTACAGGGACCAACACATTTCGCCACTATAGAGGGATTCCTGGAATTTTGTTGGCCTCAATAGAGAAAGTTACAGTACATATTTTTACTACAGGGACCAACACATTTCGCCGCTATAGAGAGATTCCTGGAATTTTGTTGGCCTCAATAGAGAAAGTTACAGTACATATTTTTACTACAGGGACCAAAACATTTTGCCGTTATAGATATATTTACGTTATATAGAGATTCATAATAGAGAGAATTTACTGTATTAAAAAAAATCAATGACGGAGGACATTTCGTGCAGTGTTTTTGAAACATTCATTATAACTGACGAATTTTAATGGAAAATAAGGTAAATTAGCTGCTATCATGGTAAGATCAAGACCCGTGATTTTAAAACTAACGCCGATCCTGACTTAACGATCTTTTTTTAAATCAAGAATTTATATCTCACACATTTTTTGAAAATGTGATTTCATCATCACCATCAGGATTAGAGTCGTATAAATTAGCATTTTAAATGGTTAAACTCCGCTGAAGTTGGAAGTGATAACTTATGTAGATTTTAATGTTGAATATTAATTGTGGAATCGTATTTAAAAAAAAAAGTATTGTTGCAAAGTTTCTTTAATGACGTCACAGAAACAGCTGTGTGCCTCCATTAAATCCATTTCAAATAGCCGCGTACTAAATCTAAACAGCTAGTACTAAATTTAGTAAGAATATTCAGGAATAAATTGAATTGCAGACTTTACAAGTAATTGATGTTCTATTCGAGATTTATTTCAATTCAGTTGTGCACTTCCAGTAAAGCCAGTGTATTCAGTTTAAAATTATGTCCCTCCAGGGATAGGACCTAATAGTGCAATATGTATGCGCATCGAACGGCTGTATTATCCCTTTACGCAAATAAATCTCGTATATATTTTGAATTTTATTCCTGTCTTGTTCTCCAACAAGGCCTGTTCGGATCTGCTTACATTATTTGAAAAAGTTTTATATATTTGGTGAACAATACCAGTGCGTGTCTATTATTGGACAAGAATAAATTGTGTTACTTGTACGTAAACAAAGATAGCCTAAACGTATTCGATCTTGATATTTTAATGAATGCGTTTTATTTTCCGTAGTCAGTAAAATTACTGTATTTACTTGTTTATCTGTGGCGTTTGTGTGTGTGTGTGTGTGTGTGTGTGTGTGTGTGTGTGTGTGAGTCCTCCAGTCATATAACTGTAGTTTATAACTCGGAACAAAAAAGCTATAAAAATCGGATTTTTCAAAAACGGTTGTAAGTATTTTGGTAAAATGTTACTTGTATTTACTCTTTTAGTACCAAAATGTCTATCGACAAAAAATATAGAAAATCGGCCTTGTTTTTCATAATTTGTTAATATTTTGGTTTTTAACAAAATACTTTGTATCTCGAGAACGGTGCAATCAATAATTAGGTAAAGTTGATTGCATTCTTCTTTACCTAATGACTATGGAAAAGATGACCAACTTCAAAATGGCGGACGTTTAATTCTTTTAAATTAAATGACAATTTTTCATAGCTTTTTTAATTTCTTATCGAATAGTGTAACTTTGAAAGAAAAAATAATAGAAAATTTACTCAATATGTTTTTACTCGACCTTTCACAGTTTTCTTCATTCACGAGAGGATTGGGGGCGGTAAGCGACGGTACACCCAGGTTAGCTGTCTGGTACACAGACATTGCATGATCGACAGTCGGAATATGGAGGATAGGAAGGTTTGCACGGTACTCCAAGCTGAGACCTGTGCAATCTCGGCGTGTGTTCGTGGAGTATTAGAGGAAGAACTTACAGATAATCAGGCGGCAGTAAAGGCTCTCAGCTGTTAGTACGGGATTCCCTCCGCTCCCTCTGTGTCCCATGGTGCAAAGAGGATGGGTACCTTGGCGTTGAGGGAGCAGACCTGATGGACAAAAGAGGAGCTGCTGATCGACTTGTGTAGCATTAGTCTCACAACTGTGAGAGGTGCAGTAAGGAAATGGGCTAGGGAAGAGCACATCAAACGATGGAAGGAATTCCCTGCGCAACTATTGGGGAACGCCTTCTCTCGGAACCAGACCCTGCACTAACAGGAACACTAGTTCAGTTTAACTAGAGGTGACTGAAGCAGGTCGTCGACATGAGCACCGAACACGTCACTTCCGGAATCATCTACATACGGTGAGATTGTTACATCTCGCCTGAGTGTCGTCTGTGAGGGAAAGGAGGTTGAAACTGCAGCGCATATACTCCTTGAGTAACAAGATCTTGGAGGCTAGAAGAAGGAGACTTTAGACCTCAGTAACCAGATCAGAAGTTCAACTATGATACCTTGTACAAGATTCTGGAGTTCATCAAGGTACTGAAGTCAATGGTTATTCATCAAGGTGGAATAGAAGGGGAACACAAAAAGCTTATAGATGACGTCGGAGACCACAGAGCCTTTCTTATTACCCCTGTAGGAAAAACAGCAAATTAGTCCGTGAAACCACGACAAACCTATCATGTTGTACAAATTTGTAAAGCTTGAATGTTCAAAAAGGTCAATGTATGAAGTAGGTTATTTTTTCTAAATCAAACTTTTATCCGGTAAAGAAGCACGCTAAGTTTGAATTTTCTTCATTTTTCTTACAACCGTTTTAGAGTTATGAAATATATGGTGTTTTTCGGAGGTTTGTTTATATGTACTTATTTATTATTTTAAAATATATAGTCAGTTACAGACAGATGACTGGATAGTTTTGAAACATCCTGTATATTACAAAGATTAGTAATAATACAAGCCAGTGCAACAAATTTTAGAAAAGAAAATTTACTTTTTCAGAAGAAATTGAAGAAATGTACACACAACGGAGATTCTATTCGATTTCTTTGACAATCTCAAACTGTAAAATTATATTATTTCTAAATTACGTTGAATCTTATGTACACACACGTACGGTCAAAATTTGAGCAAAATTTAATGAACTGCTTTTGAAAAATGCGCAGATATTCGGTTGTTTGTCGATTGTTACAATATTATTTTTGTGCCATTTTTTTGAATTAATATAAAAAATATGCAGATTCAAAAGCACTGAACACTTAAAGATCAGAAAAATCGCCACACCTACCGCCTAACCAAGAATCAAAGTTTTACATTCCAATTAGCAATTATAATTATTATTCTAACTATATTTTCAATGACGACTCCAAATTTGTTTTACAAGTAAACACAAAATTTATCTCAACATTTCTGAGGTGTGCAATACATGTGTCTCAATACATGAGGCGTACCGTACCAAAAATACACATTTTCAAAAAGAAATTCACCAATAAATTAACTGATTTCAAATTCTGTAAATACTTCACAGCCCGCTCTCAAGAGTAAATCAAGCTTTGTGTTGTAAGCTTTATTGCTAGCTACGGACAAAGTAAAACCACATAAAAGACCGTTATTTCTTGATCAGTAATTTCATCGAAAGAGAAAATTCTCTTGATAAATTGTACCGCTGTCGAGCGGCGATTGTCTTGAAGAACAAATGAACGTAATCCTTAACCTTTTCTCCCCCCAGTCTCCCACTTTCCAACCAATCTTTAAATGTTTCCATTAAAAGATTTAAAATCAATGATACAAAAATTATGAAACCCGACCAAGCTAGTAAACACTATAAAAATAACATGAGATTTAATTTGCATCTGAAAATTGGATACGAACGTTGGAGGTAAATATTTCACACCACAGCTTTTCTTTCGATTATACTATTTCAACTGAAATTATATTTATTTACTGCCAATGTTTACGATCAATAAGTCATAACAAATCATCGCTAAACGCAGATTACGTGCTGGAAGCAAATTTCCATAACTTTATTATCTTACCCTTTTTTGAAATTCCGATTTCGCCACCATCATGGACAGCATTAAAATCTGAATATATTACCATGTTAGAACTTTAAAATTGCATTGAAAAAATGAAAACGAACCCTGACCGCCGTCAAATGAAATTTCTTAATCTCAACAGATTTTAAAAATTCAAAATGTTTGTTTATGCAGTTACACTGATTACACTGGTTAAATAAAAGTTTCAAAGGAATTTGAAAAGCAGGACGTTATAAATTTTTAAATATCTGAAAAGGTCACCATTTTGAAACTGTTAAACGTATTTTTATGGTTAAAGAAGTTGTCCAAGCTGATACCAAAATCGATTTTTTTGTATAGTTTCAATCACATTGGACTAAACTGTAAACTTGCAAACACAGATAAATACATAAATAGCCTATATATAAAATTTAAACGACGACTTCTCAAAAGGTGATGTAAAGGTCAGAACCGGAGTTAATTTTAAAGTCTTGGCTTTACCACGACGGCGGCTTCAAGAGATCGTTTTAAAGGAGATTCGCTAATACATCAATGCTAAGCGTTTTAACCGTTAAAACTGAATTAGGCCTATTCACGAATTTTACAAATAAACAGTTAAAGTGACTGTAATAATTAATTGTGTTTTTATTAACAACATGTTTAGTAATTTTGTATTGTAGATAAGAAAGCGTTGATAGAGACATTAAGCAGTCTAGGTAGAGTCCTCTAGTTTTACGATATAATAACTGTATAGTAATACTTACAATACTGTATAAGACTAATTTATTATTAAAAAGTATTATATTATAAATAATTATGTGATAATATTAAAATATTATTAATTATAATACAAATAATACCATATTATAATATTATTACAATTAATTATAATTAAGTATAAAAATAATAAATTAATATTAACAAAATTTCATTAGAGATGAGCTATCTTTATAGTCAGAACAAGAACTCAGACCACAGAAAATGAGCGAACACCCTCATAGAAAACCTGTTTTCTAGAACACGTTTTGAAGATAGTGAAACACGTGTTTGCGCGCGCGCGCGTGTGTGTGTGTGTGTGTGTGTGTGTGTGTGTGTGTGTGTGTGTGTGTGTGTGTGTGTGTGTGTGTGTGTGTGTGTGTGTGAGTGTTTTACTAAGACCTTTTGCTATCTCGATGTTTGATTTAGTTCAGACTTGGCGTTTTTGTAACAGCACGTACAATTTCGTTATAAAGAGCGCGTGACCGCTCTCTCTCTCTCTCTCTCTCTCTCTCTCTCTCTCTCTCTCTCTCTCTCTCTCTCTCTCTCTCTCTCTCTCTCTCTCTCTCTCTCTCTCTCTCTCTCTATGTTCGTGCGCGCGCGTATTAAAACCTTTTGCAATCTCGATGTTTGATTTAATTCAAACTTGGCGATTTCGTAACAGCACGTACAATTTCGTTATAAAGAGCGCGTGCCCTCTCTCTCTCTCTCTCTCCTTTCTCTCTCTCTCTCTCTCTCTCTTCTCTCTATGTTCGTGCGCGCTAGCGCGTGTGTGTCTGTGCGCGCGCGCGCGTATTAAAACCTTTTGCAATCTCGATGTTTGATTTAATTCAAACTTGGCGATTTCGTAACAGCACGTACGATTCTGTTACCAAGCAAAATTCATTAAACAGTTTCAAAACTTCATCTTTCACATTTTACAAAAAAAAAATCACAATTTTTTAATCACAAAACATTTTTTTAATATCGTTTCATTACAGTAATCAAATGCTAACATCTGCATAAATAAGTCATTGCAATTACACTTGAAATTTTAGGTTTTGTACAATAATCTAGTTACTCAGTGACATGTAAAGGTCGAAACGGGCAATAAAGTAATAAAGCTTTAAGAGTGGATTAAAAACTGCTTTGCTTTCATTTTACGCTGACCAGTGGCCGCACGGCGTTGCACTTGCAATTCAAATGTTTTCACCGTGAATGTTCGGTGTAAACAGCCGTAACTTAGAGCTAATTATTTAATTTAATATAATCTAATTAACAGTTTTTAAGTCTAGTTTTGAAGTGTTGTTTGACCTTCTTTTATCCGCCTACGTTAAAAATTTCAGACTTTGTGCACCATAAATTCGTATCTGCATTGCACACAGATAAAAAAAGCATTCCTTTTTATTAATACAGAAACCTCATTAAATAAGTGTAATTTCCACGTACCTAAAGCATCAAGTTTCAAAATAACGAAAATAAAGTTACGAATTTTACATTGGTGAACTGTTGAAGCAGCCATCATGGTAAGATCCAGACCGGGGATTTTGAAATGAGTGCAGATACTGAAATTTATATCACTTTTTAAAATTTAGGTCGTTAAAATTATATATATATATATATATATTTTAAAATATTTTTTAAGAAATTGTGTGTGTGTGCGCGCGCACGCGCTAATGTTCTGAATTTGCTGGCGGTTAAAGTTCATTTTTTATCTTTGCAGATTTTCACACTGATTATAGATAAAATGAGGTTTTAAAAAAACGTTTAAGATGATTAATCGAATCTTGAAAAATATTTTTAATTTTGCACTCTAACTGGAGCTATTAATCTAAATATAAGGCCAAAGTTTTAGACAAATCCGATAAAAGTTTGGTAAATAAAGCAGTTTTCTCTTGAAAATTTTGAACCAGATATTACTGGAAATAGCAACGTGTAAGCAAATGTGTGCATTGATTGTGCACTATTTATCTAGAGCAATTATGACTCCGTATTGTTTTTTTTAAGAATAAAATATATTTGAAATCGTTAGATGAAATTGTCGTCCTCTGCAATGCGCCCAAACCCAGGCCTGGGGAGCTGAAGTATCGATTTATTCACTCGAAATAAGCGCCACTATAATACACCATAACGGCCGATGTTATAAATCCAATATTATTATTGTTTTGAAATGTTTTACTAACAAATTTCCTTTGGCAAATAAAAACGCTATTACAATGAGCAGATACTGCGATAAACGCCACATCTACATCATAAACTGTGCACAGATCCTAGTGTTTATTTCCACCGATAAACGTGTTTATTATAAACACATCTTACGAGGCTATAAAACATTTACATAATGTAAATGTTCCTATATAATTTACTTCAAGAATTTAATAATCAGCCGCTTTCATTTAAACTTGACGCAAAATTTAATTCCGGTATTAGCTCTTATAAGTTCACCATCCATATACGTTTTTTTTCCAATTTATACGGCTGTTATTCAAATCTTAAAAAGTAATAAGTGTTTATGGAAATGTGATTACACCAAAGCAATCACTGTTAAATCACTATAAATTAGGTGAAATAATGACATTTTACTATCTTCTGTATGAATTGTTAATAAAATGTTGCAATTATGAAGAGAAAAGATGAATTATTTTTTAGATTAATTTCACATTTTCACATTTATATTTATATATTTAATATTTATATTTTAATATTTATATTAAATAATTATAAAAATATAATTATATAAATATTTATATTATAAAAATATAAATATTATATAATATAATATATATATATATATATATAAATATAAATATAAATATAATATATTTATAAATATATTTATATAATTATATAAATAATATAAAAATATTATATTTTAATTTAATATTTAATATTTAATATTTATATATATATTAATATATTTATATATTATTATTATTATTATTATTATTATTATTATTATTATTATTATTATTTACGTATAGACCCTGTTGAATCACGCAAAGCACTCCGACTCATGTCTTGTTCCTTTAATCCTCCAAACTTTCCTCATCCTGTCCCCATGGATCCTCCTCCGCTCCTCCGTCCATTTTACCCCAATTCTCTTTGGGATTTCATTCTCTGGGATTTTCCAGCCGAGCACCTTTCTCCTGTATGCGTTCCTGTCTTAAATGTCTGTTGAGTACATTTCTGCGTCATGTAGGTTTATTCTGACATGTGTGATCCACGACGTTGTTGATTTGACTCTTTGTATATACTTAAGGATTCTGTTGGCAAGTCTCGTTGTTGGGCGTCTACTGATGTGTCCATAGAATTGAAGCCTCCTTCTTCTGATATCTGCGGCCAGGTTCGATATCTTCTCTGTGGTCTTCCGGGAGTACAACCTGTATCAGTCTTCTCTTAATCTTGGGCCAAGGATCTTCCTCAAGATTTTGGGTTCTTCCTTCAAAATGTCTTCCATGGTACCTTTTGTGTGGAGTTCTAGCGTCTCGCTTGCATATAATACCTCCGGTTTTATGACTGTGTTGTAGTGTCTGATTTTTTGTGCGGCGACATACATTTCTTACTGTAGATATCACTTGTTATACCAAGATTCCTCTTCATTCTCAGTATCCCAACCCTTTGCGCAGCCTTCTCGCCACCCGTGGGTTCAAGAATTTCTCCCAGATATTTGAAGTGCTTGACTCTGTTTATCTTATCATATTTTGTGTTTAGTTTTTGAGTATTTAATTTTGAACATAAGTATTCGGTTTTTTGAAACGAGATCTGTAGACCGACTCTCTCTGCACATTCCTTTAGGACTTCTATCTGTTTAATCGCTGTTGTTCATTATCTGTGAGAGTATGGCTATGTCATCTGCAAAAGCTTGACCCGCGATTTCTGTGTTGTCCTTAGGTCTTCCAAGTCGAACTGGTTTCCAATGCCCTTCAATTTTTAATTCGTTCTTTCATTCCCTGATAACTTTGTCCAACACTAGATTGAAAAGGAGAGGCGAGAATTCATCTCCTTGGCGAACTCCAGTTGTAATCAGGAAGGGTTTGGAAATTTCCCCCATAAATTTTACTTTAGCGATTGTGCCTGTCAGTGTTTGTTTGATCAGTCGCAGTATTTTAGGATCAAGTCCATGTTCTTCCAGGATATTAAACAAAGATTTTCGATCAATGGAATCGTATGCTTTTTTAAAATCTACGAACGTACAGATCACTGGGACATTCCTTTTAGCTTTTACTTGCAATATGGTTTTCAGGTTGAAAATTTGTTCTGTGCACGAGCGACCCGGACGGAAGCCTGCCTGGTACTCACCAATTCTGTGTTCTATCTGTTTTTGAGTTCTTTGAAGAAGACATGTTGAAAGTATTTTGTAGGTAACTTGTAGTAAAGAAATTCCTCTGTAGTTGTTTACGTCTGTTCTGTCTCCTTTCTTGTGTAGGGGGTGAATAAGAGCACACTTCCAGTTGTCCGGTAATTTTTCCATTCGCCAGATATCCGTGATGATATTTGTCAATTCCTGTAACGAGTTTGGTCCGAGATTCTTCAGAAGTTCTGCAATGATTCCATCTTCTCCGGATACCTTGTTGTTTTTCAGTCTATGTATGTGATCCTCGATCTCTTCTTGTATTGGTGGTAACGATTCGGGGTAGGCCCCCTAAGTGTCGGCACAGTTTTCTTTAGGGAACCGTCTGCTGGGTTAGGGGGCAATTAAGGAGGTCAGAAAAATATGTATTTTTTACTTATTATATATATATATATATATATATATATATATATATATATATATATATATATATATATATATATATATATATATATATATATATATATATATATATATATATATATATATATATATATATATATATATATATATATATATATATATATATATATATATATATATAAACCATCAATAGACGATATATACCATAATTAGATGTATATACTCCAACACAAACACACACACACATCCAACCAATGTCACTATTCACTATTATTGGTTACAGGTTAGATTAATTTGGTTAGGTTTGGTTATTGTTAAATATGACACCTCAGAACTATTTTTAATTTACAAAAAAGTTTCTTAAAATCATTTTCAAGGAAAAATAACTACTGAAAATATTTTTTTATAAATCGTCTCTAACAATTTTTCAGTTGTCCGTTTGCAGATTCTAACGGCTGTTGCTACGTTTGCAATTGACACAAGGAAGGAAAATCGAAAATCTACTGCACGAACTGGCAACTCTGTGTTGCCTAGTTCGAGCATCAACGTCTCTAGCCGTTTCTAACCTTGATTTCCTTATTTAGTTTCTTTTTCTAAAAAATTGAATTAATCATAATTTCTTTTCATTCTATAATAATATAACAACAAAGAATTACTTCTTAAAATTTTAAAAAAATATGCCTACTATACAACCCATGTTTAAAACTAAAAATAGTAATTTCTATGGAAAAATGTTTAAATTCAAACTTTCCTATATGCTTCAAGTTTTTAATAACAAATCATGATAATTAAAAAAAAAAAACAAAATCATTACTTAATCTGTATCAATTACAATTCTATGTTACGTTTTTCAGTCTTACAAATTATACCCGGACACTTTGTAAAAGGATAAAATTAAACCTACACAACAAAATGCCCTCCCTCTACTAAATTGTACTTTTCCCTTAAAGTCAAGTAAATGCATAAGGTTACAACCTTGTTAGGGGGCGAAGAGAGTTGGGCAATGCAAAATTCTTTTAACTAACACGCACTTTGTGGCAACACAGCGAAATCGAACATCCGCCTAATTTGGTGCTCACTATTATAAGCAAAACGTATGTATAATTTTGTTGTTGTTGTATTTTTAGGCGAAAAGCAAATTGAGGCTATTATCGCCTCCCTAAATGTAAGTGTGAGTGTAAAGTGTTAAAGTCGTAAGTGTGACTGTGTGTTAGAATCGGGTACCGCAAGGGACGTATAAATCCTCTCAATAGGTGCAGCTAGTCTCTAGGCAAATTCAATCCTTTAGTGTTTATCCTTAATATTATATAAATGTTCTAAACAATAAACATTTTAATTTATTTTCAGGTATGGTGAATTGGTTCAATTTGGTGCTTCTGTAATTTCTTGAGGGCAACAAAGATAGAAAAATGTTACTGAAAGTAATTTTAAATAATTAATTACTTTATTAGTTCCTTAGAATATGAACAATATTACAAAATATATATAGGAAAAGCAATACATAAATGTTCGGTTTACAAGTAAGCAATACAAAACAAAGGAAACGGTTTATAAAAGAGGATAACTAACTTGTCTGAATATCAATAGTATATTATCTATGCTAGGTTCACGTATTTATTTATTTATTTAAGCAAAACAAGATATTTGAAAACATATTTTTAAAATACACGTAATTATATATTCAGCAAAGTTATTATTAAAAAAAGTTTCGCTTCTGTCGGTAGCGTGCGTGCCTTTTTTCTAATATACACACGTCTCACATGCACTTGCTCAAACATTTTCGGTCAATATCGCCAGCGGTTTTGGTACTAATTAGAGTATAATAAAATTATTATATTATACATAATTATAAGTATAATTATAATTATACATAGAGTTATAATTATGTTAGTTACAATAACATTGCTGTAAAAAATCAACTCTACTGAAAAAAAACATTACGAATATTTCCAATCAGAATCTGTCTCATTATACTCAACGGTGCAATTAAAATAAACCAGTTATTTCCCATAAATAATTACGTCAATAAAAATGAATAATTTCTCGAAATTGATTCATCGGATTTTGCAAAAATTTGGTCGCATATGAAGCTGTATAACCAAAAACAGCAAAAAAATTTAATTAATCGCGACAGGCAGCTGTCTCGCTGACAACAGAAGCGAATTTCCGAAAGTATTTATCTTTTTCTTACCATTTCTAAAATTTCACCATCGCAATCAGCAAATTGGAAATTCGAAAATGAACCCTATTCAAATGCTACTTTATGCTGTTTTTATATTTAGAAACGGTTAGACAGATTTTTACTGGTTAATGAAATTGTTCGAGCAATCACAATCTATTTTTTGACCAAGTTTGAATGAAATCGGACCAAAATTACTAATGTGAGTGCGCACGCGCGCACACACACAATTATTACTATATATATATATATATATATATATATATATATATATATATATATATATATATAATTGACATGATCGAGGTCAGAATCGATGCTAATTTTAAGGTCCCGGGTATGGGTATTACTATGATGTTTGCTCCAAAGAAAATATGCTAATAAACATTGTTTTACATAAAAGAATTAATTATATGTTTCAGGCATTCTCCTTTTAATACTTAAGTCTTAAAACAAAACTCTCGAGTTCGAAGACCGAGAGGTGTAAGCAAAAACTAATTTTCTTTTAAAATTAAGTTACAAACTAATTATAAATTCTTTTGTACACGCGCAGGCTGTTAGGGAGGTATTATTTCAGACGAATTAAAGTTTGTAACAAAATGTTTTTTTAATAAAAATTAAAAAATAACGTTCATGGTTCAAGGTTATTAAATTTTAATTTTTTTTAAATTAGAATAAAATTAATTGATAATCACTACACGTAACTGTTTCCCAATCATAACCTCTACCCATGTGTGTCTGCGCGCGCGCGTGTGCGTGCGTCCGTGCTTGCGTGCATGTGCGCGCGCGAGCGCGCTTGTGTGTGTGTGTGTGTGAGAGAGAGAGAGCGTGCTATCCTATGCGCCTTATCTAACCAATAAATTTATATAGTAATAACTTAGACAATTTTTTACCCAGAAAATTTCCTGATTGAGATTTTTTAAAAATATTTAAGACAAAAACGTTACGAATTTCTAAACATTTGAAATAGCGGCTGTTAAACTGTTGTATGAATTTTGCTCATTTACCTTAGCAATTTCTAAAATCAATTTTTGTGCCAAGTTTGAATCAAACAGAACTAAAATTGCATTCTTCAGTGTGCATTAGATAATTTATTAAATAAATTAAATTTAATCAATAATTAATAAATTATAAATAATCTTCATAATCATAAATTAATAAATGCAAGAAAATTTTAAATGTTAATTTATGCTTTTTTAAAGCCGATTACGTTGTTGAAAACATATTTTCAAAAATATTAAAAAAGTTACGAATTTTTAAAGCTTGAAATTACCTCCATTTTGAAATGGCTGAAAAAATATTTGCTGGATAACGAACTTTTCGAAAAAATTACCAAAATCGATTTTTGTGCTAAGTTTGATTCTAATTGGACTATAATTGGAAATGTGAGTTTGCTAACACACACACACACACACACACACACACACACACACACACACACACACACACACACACACACACACACACACACACACACACACACACACACACACACACACACACACACACACACACACACACAAAATGAGATCAGGATAGGTGCTTATTTCAAAGTTCTTGGTCAGTGTTTTACCGTAATATCCGCTCCAAAAACTCATTTTCTTATGGAAATTTATTAAAAAAATTGTTCATCTGTAACATTTAAAATGTTGTATACAAATTTAGTTTAAGGAACTTGGGGAGCGTTGGAGCTCAGTCGGACAGTTTGCTATAAACGAAATTAAACCCTGTGTTGCGAGATTGACTTTCGTGTTATCAGCGAAATTTCTACGGTAAAAATGTTAGTTTTTGCGGAACTTAACGCTGATTAGTACAGCGAAATCAAATTTTCAATTTTGGAATGACTGCAGTTTTGAAACTATTTAGCGGATTTTTCTAACCAATCTGAAATTTTAAAAAAACTTAGGCAGTGCAGGACTGGCTGACAGAAGTGACTACTTTTGGCATGTCTAACTGCATACTTTTTTACTATTATGATTTAATTTTTTTTTAATTTAGATGCATACTGGAAAGGATAACTCTTGAAAATTATGTTCGTATTAAATTTCGCGTGTTTGTAGTTTCACAATTAAAAATTAATTGAAACTGTCACAGACTGAATATAAAGGACTTTAATAATTAATCAGTTTATAACCCTTCTTTTGTACATGTGTAAGTATAATAATAAATATAATATTTATAATTCTGGCATTCAAAAATTGGTATAGGTCATATACATTAAATAATTTAAATACACAAATTTAGAAAATACACATTTTTAAAATTAACAAGAACAATAAACATAACCTCAATTGAAATCAGGTGCTCTATTGTGCGAAATCAGCTGTTTAGAAGGAGTCATATCCAGTCTAGTTATATAAAAGAACAATATATGCTGTGAGGTATGCATTCCGGATTCAAGCGTGACGCGAAAGCAAATGTACCCACGTTTTGTCAACCGTGACCATACAATTTTTCACTTCAAAAATACATTTTATTAATCACTAAACAAAAAAAGTAATAACGTGTTGTAAAATGTTTGCTACAGTGAGCGTATGAATGTTATAGTGTTCCGTGACGGCAAACTGCAGTCTTTCCCCGTGCAAAACATACATATCCCGTGATAAGAAGTAGCTTCAATAATAGTACTTTAAAAAATCAATCTTAAGATTTGCATTAGTTGCAAATATCGCTCCTTGAGTCGAAAACAGTATTTTTGACTTCGATGATCGGCTTTTAAATTGCTATGTTAGAAGCACTGTTGCGTGATACGCAAATACAATAAGTAAACCCATTTTTTACAAAGTGAGAGTCAATTTGAAACAAAATGAAAAATTATAGTATAAAAATAAAATGGCTGAAGTCAACAGAAGTGTTTTGAAAACATTCTGATGGTGTTAGCTACAGGAAATCACCGAATGGTACAGCGTTACGGATTCAAGCGTGACGTGAAAGCAAATGTTGATACCCATGTTTCGTCAACCGCAACCATACAAGTTTTCACACAAAAAAATACACTTTATTAATCAATAAAAAAATAATGTGTTTGTAATAATAATATTTGGAATAATAATGTTCACTAGAGTGCGCGTGTGGACGTATTCCGTGACGGCAAACTGAATTCTTTCCTCGTGCTAAACATACACCCATACCTACGATAAGAATTAGTCTCTTAAAAAAATGATTTCTTCTAGCATAATAGCTTGGACTTTTTGTTTAATAAAAAATCGTTTTAAAATGCTGGCAGTTCAAATCTTAAAAAAACTTTTTTTAGTACAATTATTTGAAAATCTAATTATCAGCGCTAGAATATTTACAGATTTGTCGTATTTTCATTGTCGTCGGGCGTTCTGGCACTGAGAAGGTCACCTCAGGACAAAGACGTGATAAACAAACAAAGAAAATACACATTTTTAAAATAAACAAGAACAATAAATATAACGTGAATTGAAATGATATTGAAGCTAGTGTGCGAAATCAGGTATTTAGAAGTAGTCATTTCTAGTCTAGATATATACAAGAACAATGTATGCTGTGCGGTATGCATTACGGTTTTAAGCGTGACACGAAAGCAAATATTTATACCCATGTTTAGTCAACCGCGACCATACAAGTTTTCACTTCAAAAATACACTAGAAATAATAATAATAATAATAATAATGTGTTGTAATAATTTTTGTAATAATAATATTGTAATAATAATGTTTGGAATAATAATGTACACTAGAATGAGTGTATGGATGTGTTATAGCGTTCCGTGACGGCAAACTAATTTTTCCCCCTGCAAAACATACACTCATACCCCGCGATAAGAAGTAGTCGCTTCAATAATTTGCGGTTTTTAATTAAATACGAAATAAATATAAGAATGTTTTTTTTAATTTTAAGGCGAAAAGCACAATGAGGCTATTATTGTAAGTGTGAGTGCAAAGTGTTAAAGTCGTAAGTGTAAGTGTTGTTAGCCTCGGGTACCGCGAGGGACGTCTAAATCCTCTCAGTAGGTGCAGCTAGTCTGCACCCCCCCCCCTGAGGGGATAAACAAGAAAATAAAGTACTGACTGCTTAGGGTATTTTTCAATTTACTCAAACAATTTCGAATTTTATTGAGTTGTGAATTGTCACAACAAAAATGTGAGTGAAAATCGACCGATTAATTGTTTTTTAACAGGATTTTTTTATAGAGGGTGAATAAATTGAATAGCAGAGATTTTGTGTAATGTGTTTGCACAATTTGTGTTTATTTGTCAAAGTAGTGCCATCTGAAGGATTTATTTCAGACTAATGTATATTTCTTTATATTCGATTGTTCAAGAGAATATTTGAACTTCTTTATTCTAAGATAATTTGCGCATAGTTTTTTTTATAGCTTGTGGCTGTAACGCGTGTTAGCCAGTAAATATTGTCAACTATGAATAGCTGAATGACAGACAGGAATTTCGGTGCTTCGCAAAACTCGTATTATGTGTAATTGCCAGATGCAATAAATTCATGATATTTATGGAGTGACTTGCTAAAACACTCATCCATCATTGTAAAATACTGATTTCAACCACTACCAACCGGAAGTCGGAAAATATATTCTATTTTCCTTAAAATATCAAACTGTAACATACCAGTAAAAATTGCTTCTGTGTCACTGTGTTTCGAACGTTCCAATTTGCGAGAATTTTCATCTTTAGTTTCAATTATATAAACCTGAACATAAAGTATTTATGATATCACTCCCTAATCATATCTTGAGAGAACTGTAAAGAGCAGATACGAAACTTTATATTACGTGTAAAGGTATAAAGGAAAAAGGAATGGCATTTTTGTTAAGCTCACGTAGAAGCACTTGATGTTCAGTTTTGATCCTGTGGGAATTATTTAGCGCATTACAATTGCATGAGTTACGAGTGGGAAACCATGTTCTCGACCAACTTTACCGCCATACCACATTGAATTACGAACAGACTTTATAAAAATTATAAAATACCCTTGTTCCGATCTGCACAAAACAAACACTCTCTTGCAAGCTCACTGCGCTGGCAGCTATATGATTGCGACTGTGAAAAACATAACCTCAATGTTACTTAAGGTGACGGAAACTAATTTTCAAAAATGTTATCATTACGCACCGATTAACAAACATTTCTATCGTGGCCATTAAAATTTCTAAAAAACGTTTGCATCTAGTAGTTCAAGGAACAGTAGACTGCACAATATATTGTTAATTAATTTCACGGTCACCGCTCCGTGACACCCTTATACGTAAGCGCAATATTTAGACAAATTTTATAAGATAAAATATTAAAATTTCTGCTTTCTGTGAAGCTGTCAAAAATTCTTATAGGTCTTGCCGTTCATCCAGTATTACAGGAAATAGCCAGCATTTACACTTGTCATCTTTATATCATAGGAAGCCATATTAAAACGGAAGTGAACGGGAAAAAATCTTACACATATGTCGTTCGAAGTTATACAAGATACCTTCATACCCAATTTGAAAACAATCGATCAAAGCGTTCGCAAAAACTGCGTTCACTCGTCACTGTTAAATCAAAGGTTGCCATCTTAAAAGGGAATTTAATGGGGAAAAACTTACACGTTTGGGCTTTGCAAAAGGTACCTCTGTACCAAACGTCAATCTATCAATGCGTTTGGCCAAAACTGTGTAGCAAACAAACAAATAAACAAACACAAGTTAAATCGAGTTGCTTAACCTCGATTCGCTCGGTCAATTAAAAATGCATTTGATAATACTAATTTGCTACAGGAATCATAATTCAAATTTGTATTGGTTAGAATAATATATTCGAAAATGTCATTGAAAATTCGAAATTGAAACTCAAACTGTTGAACTGAGGGTTTTTTCGTGAAATAAAATTTTAAAATATTAATTTTAGCAAATTTTAATGCTGATTACATTGGGGAAATTAGATTTAAAAGTATAAAATAAAAAAATTATTTATTTATTTGTGTGTGCGTGTGTGTATGTATATGTGTTTGTAACACTCTAACGATCACAATTTTAGTTCGATTTTATTCAGACTTGATACAAAAATTCATTTTCTTAACTATTTGGCCCAATAAAATGTGTCTACCCTCTTCAAAATTGCAACCGTTAAAAACCATGACCATTGAACTCGGCTCAACAGATTTTTGAAAATTATATTTCACCAATCTGCGTTAAAATCTGTATAAATAATTTTGTTTGTTTGAAAAAAAGGCTGATTAACAATAAAAATATGTCTGATTAATTTCAACATTTAGTCAGCTGATTTTAGTGTTATTATTTACGGTTTAACATTAGCAGAATGAAGACGAAGGAGGTAACGCACGGAAAAAGTATGTAAAAATCCCACTTCTTGCGATATTCCCGAATAATATCTATTTAAGCTACGAACGTCCTTGAAATTATTTTTTTTACCTTAGCCGATCAGCTGTTTAATCGTTGTTATTGCGAGTAAATTTTCAATAAACTCAATAAACAACTGTAAGTACAGTCGCTGTAGTGTATAGTCCAAAATGTTTTTACATATTATATTTGTTCTATTTTGAGCAACGAGACACTATATTTAAGTATAAATAATAAAATCTGGCTTGAAATGAAAATGACCGTTATTTATTGCTCAAATAAAAACGTCATTGGTTAAACTGGAGAAAAGCAAGCTGTGCATTTTATTTGTAATGTTCCCATGGCAACGTCACAAACACAACCGCAGAGATGACAAAATTCTAACAATAGAAATTAAATTAGCTTGTTTCTGTGGAAAATATTTTATCAATACTTTGAAAATTGAAAGAATCACTAATATAAAGTACAAAGAACAATTAAATTATTTCCTGTAAAAAAAGTTATAGTCAATGTACAGGGCGATTCAAAACTATTCGGCAATCTCTAGGTAGCTCGTTCTGTACCTAAAAATATGAAACAAGTTCATATAAACATATGTCCTAAAACACTTTATTTTCCTCACTCCTTTTTTAAACAAAATATTTTATCTCTTTAAAACTATTCAGTCAATAACATTCAAACTTAGCACGTTTCTTTACCTAATAAAGAATTTACTACTGCAAAATAATCAATGTCATACATTTACCAGTTTCAAAATGGCGGATTTTTTACAAATTTTAAACCAAAATAAATCAAAAACGGTAACGTTTAGTGACAAATGACAAGATAACTTTTTTATAGCTTTTTAATTTTCTATCATACGATATTGCATAATAATATTGTGCAACAACGAACTAATTTGAGCGGTTTTTCCTTCATAGTTTTAAAAATTACACAATTCGATTGAAAATTGAAGAAGAAAGATATTTTGACCTTTGTCACAAAAATTTACCCGTTTTGATTTATTTTGGTTGACATTTTTTAACATCCACCACTTAAAATTTTTGACCGTCCACCACGGGTCAATTTTTTTATTTACTAACTTTTTTCATACTTTTAATTATAGAATCAACTCACTAGATAATGCTGTATAGTTTTGGATTATCCTGTATATGAGAAAAATGTAATTCTAAGAAATCTGCTTTGAAAAATTTCTATTGCTTTTTTTAGTCAAAATTTCTAATTAGAATTTGCTGGGAGTGAATGTCTAGCTAAGAAACCTGTGGAATTATAAATCAAGAATTACCCATTGTGGTTAATGTAAAACCATTTCTTGAAAAAAAGGTTTATAGACCTATACGTTTCTGTAGCGGAATGAACCTCATATTTTACTTATATATAAATTACTCTCAGCAATTTAGAAAATCTAAAATACAGTAGAGTCTCGATTAACCGACATTCTCGGCACTGTTGGAGTGACGAATGCTAGAATAGACACGAATAACAGACATTTAATTAATGACAATTATTATTTTGACAAGTATTCAACTAATATATGCGAGAACACCACGTGCTCCATTTAGAATACTCACTTGAATGTTGCTTGATCGACTTATACGCTGAATGGTATTATCGTAAATAGCGTGAGAATTTATCTTTCAATAGAAACATGCATGCATTTTACTAATTTGTTGACACTTTCTGAAGTGTCTCTATTCTATTACACTAGATGATAGTCTGTGTACTTTTCGATTATCAACGTTTGCTTATGGTAGGAATTAGTGTCAGCTGCCGTCGCCTATGCTATAAATACATTGTGTCCAGTTACAGTGTTTTGTTTTGTCTAGAATGTTATTTATTACAAATAATTTTTACTGTGGAAGACTCTTCAAAAATTATAACAGAACAGTACAGAAATTATAGATAGAGACCCTAAACATTCTAAAAAAAAACTTATGAAATCTCTAAGAAAACAAAAATCTTGCTATTAATTACTTATTTACATGTTAATTACTTATTAATTACTTGTTTAATACTTTATATTAACCTTTTGGCTAATATAAAAATATAAATATTATATAAATATATTTGTCTAAATATATCGTCTAAAATATATTTGTTATTTTAAGACGAAAAGCACAATGAGGCTATTATCGCCTCCCTAAATGTAAGCGTGAGTGTAAAGTGTTCAAATCGTAAGTGTAGTGTTGTAAGCGTGTGTGTTAGACTCGGGTACCGCGAAGGACGTCTAAATCCTCTCAATAGGTGCAGCTAGTCTGCACCCCTGCAGATATATATATATAAACAGATACATATATAGCTCATTTTCCAATAGAAATCACTAAAAATACGTAAATTTCTTTTAAAATACGAAAATAAATTGCACAATGTCAAAACTAAATTTTCTAATTTTTAATGTATTTTCACAATTAAATGAGCCATTTAATTAGTTTTTAACGTTGATTATAAAATAAAATCTGATTTTCAAAAAATTATTAAAATCTGATTTTCAAAAAATTATTAGAACGTTGTTGTGATATTAATACGTTTTGGAAATTCGCCTGTATGACGTCAACATGAGCATGCCGTGGTTATTATGTAAAGTAGTTTCGATAATGTATTATTAGTAGTAAACTAATTATTATGATGTAGTTAAAAAGTTTGAGAAATCAAACGTATCGGCTACTACTTCATAAATTATACTGCTTAGGAAGACGGTAGTCCATATCAAGCCGTATAAATGATTTATGAATTGGAACGTAAGATGGGAAACGGTTTCAAATTGCTCAGTCTGTAGGATCTGGCCCAGAGGTGCCTGGGGAATTTCCGTATTCATGCTGGCATTGGGGATGGGGAGGGAATTGGAATCGTACCCTATCTAAGAAAATACCACTCCACTTTAATGCAGGTAGAAAGGGGAAATGTTTGTATAAGAGTGAATTGCGCAAATCTGAAAATAACTGCGCAGACGATTTTCTACCTGATAGACGCAAATTTCCAAACACATTACTTTGAAATGAGCACCGATTCTGACCTCCAGATCACATTTTGTCTTACACTGTAAATAATTTGTAATATATGATAAAAGTAACCTTCTACACAAAGCAAAACACTGTAACTGGACACATAGGCGACAGCAGCTCAAAGTAATCGCTACCCTAAGCAAACGTTGATAATCAATAAACAATCCTATCATGTAGCGGAACGAGGTAGAAACACTTCAAATACTGACAAAAAATCCGAAAAAGTACAACAATATTTTTATTTACTCTTACACTATTCATGATAATACCATTCAGCGTATAAGTCGATAACGTAACAGTCACGAGTAAGTGGTGAGCGCAGTGCTCTCGTGTATGTTCCTTATCAAACGTTCAAGTGCAAATAATGTATTGTATTAAAGTCCTATGTATGTAAAATTTGTATAATAGATAATTAGAGTTAAATAGACAATTTTAAAATTTTATTACATTCTCTAAAATAATTATAATAAAACATTCTGTGCTATAAACAGAATAAAATATGTTATTTTTATCGATCACCAAAAATGCGGGTGGCCTATTTCTGTTATCCTTCTATTCTGTCATCCGTCACCCCAAAATGACGGTTGTGTGTGTGTGTGTGTGTGTGTATGTGTGTTAGCACGCTCACGTCCACAGTTTCGGTCCGATTTGATTCAAACGTGGCAAAAATCGATTTTGGTAATAGCTTGGACAAGTTCGTTCAAAATCAAAATTCGTCCAACAGTTTCAAATATTTAAAATTTAAATTTTTTGTTTTAAATTTTTTCGAAAATCAGAGTTAATCACCGTAATCAGCATTAAAAACTGTAAAACAGAATTTTGAGTTTTCAAAACCGATTGAAATTAGGAAATTTAATTTAACACCGGTCGGCGTTAGTTTTCGTATCAGTCAATTTTATTTAAACTTATAATGACATTTAAATTGAATTAAAAAAGAGTAAAGGAAAGATAATTACTTTTGGAAATTCGCTTCTATCACGTCAGCGGAACAGTTGCTTGCAGCGATTAATGTTCGTTAACAATAACTTTCGAACAAATACTTTGTTGTTCTTACAGATTTTGTAATTTTTTTTTGGAATGCTTACTTAATTGCTTTACTTTAATACTTTTTAAATAAATTTATTAAACTTGTGATTGTAATATTTTACCTAAACTAAAACAAATATCTGATTTTAAATAAAATCTACGTACCGCGCTAAAATAGGTTTCAAAATAATGAAAGAAAAATTGCTACAGGCGAGTGGGCATCTTTGAAACGTTTTTTTTTTTAAATTTGAAAATGTTTTAGCCTCAGGGTTGTCAAGTATTGAAGCGCTACCATGTTCCAGATAAAAGTCTCCGCTCCCCGCGGGGGTGGTTGGCGTTAATAACTTTATTATTTCAACTTCTACGGGTTGTTCTGTTCTACAAGAACAAACAAATCTGTAAAGAAAAATTCTATTCTTTAGTATTTTAGAAGAGCTTTTAATAACAAGTTATTAGTTGATTGAACATTACTACCAATTTGTTAAAATAAATCTGTCAAAAAAATACATACTAAAGCGTACACTTTACTATATACTATATTATCTGTATTTAATGGCCTTGCTTCCCTCTTTTTTAAGCATTCTGAAATGATAGTGACAAATATAAAATATAAAAATTTGAAATATTACAATAACATACTAAATGTTCTCATTAAACTTTGATCAATTTTTTTAAAAAATTACAGGATGAGGGATATTGGGAGATTAGTGGTCTGTAAGGGGAAATTTTAGACCTCGAGAAGACCAACACCATTTTTAAATATCACGAATAAATATTTCTTTCCCTTTTGATAACATCACTGAATGAGAAAAATTACTATTATTAAATAGAATTGGCATTATGGGTCAGCCACACCCACGTACGTTTCTGTATACCTTAAACAAGCTTCGTGTAAAATTTGTTACGAATAACTCGAAATACATTTTTTTTTATTCTGAAGACAAACACGAGCACGCACGCACGCACGTACTCATATACCTTCAGCTTTACATATACAGTGTGTTAAAAAAGTATTAAACCACATTCTTATCTTTTCAATATGTACAGGCAAAAAATTAAAAATTATTAAATGGTCTTACACCATTTTTATCAATATTTTAGTGTCTAAAGTAATTTTTTTAGTATCGCATTATGGAAAAAAATTGTTATATTAATGCGTATTTTTCTGATATGTCGGAAAATAAATTAATTATTAATAAATTATAAATTAATAACGAATAATGATTCGTTATTATTTATTCGTTGCATGTTATTCGTTATCCACTATCCATTATCCAATACATATTATCAAATAACCTTTTAAATTATTCATTATTTATTATTCCTTATTCGTTATTTGTTATCCTTTATCCAATATACATTATCCTTTATCAATTATTTATTATTAATTACTAATTATTCATTTTTTATTATTCCTTATTTGTTATTCGTTATCCGTTATCCATTATTCAATATACATTATCCATTATCAATTATTCTTTATCAATTGATAAAAAATAAAATTTATTTTATTATAATTTATAATAAAATAAATTATAAAAATAAAATATCCGATATCAGTATAAAATATCGGGGTTCATTATCAATTATTCATTATTTATTATTCCCTATTCGTTACTCGTTATTCGTTATTCATTATGCATTATTAAAGATCAAATTTTGGATCACCAAATTTCATTGGTAATATTTTCTTATCGTATTTACTTTATGCCAATTTCTCACGGAATAGTTAATTAAAACGGGAAAGCCAATTAGATACGAATCTGTTTACTTGTCCAAGTTCCAAGAAACTGTCCGCTAGGCAGAGCTACGAGCATTTTCAATGTCAATATCTTATTTTGATCCTTTTTTGTTTTATGAACAATTCATGTTTGTTGCTATTAGTGCGTTAATTGGTTATTTTTCGAATAATTGAATAACTGGCAATATCTGAACTAAATTAGTCGCAAACGTTGTAAGAAAAATACGAGAAATACTAAATACCAACAAAATCAGTTAATTCTAAAATATTTATTTCCTAAATGTTTTTTTGGATAAATAATATAGCTCCTTTATAAAACAAATATAAAAGCTATAAGGAATAAAATTAAATTTGTTAGATAAATGATAAAAATATAATAGCAGAGTGGAAGATCTAATATTGTCCATGATAGGTTTTTTAATACGGGCCTAAGCCGAAAGAAAGAAAGGACATTAGGGTATCAAGGAAAGAATCACTACATGCGTACAATAAAGCCTGATGAGAACAAAATCCTAATCCTTAAAAAAGAAATTATTTTTGAAGTTATTCTTTAACTTTTAACTATATTCTTCTTAGAGGACGTCTTTTGGAATTACTGAAGCGTTCATTGTGAAAACTCTTCCCGGAACCCTGAACAACGATTCTTACTTCCAGATAACGATTTAAGGGAAAGGTAAAAATACATAATTAATTATGTACATGATGAACAACACCTTTGATATCAAAGAAAACCAGGAGCATGACTTTGATTTTTGATCGGCTTTTCCTTGATTTTTTTGTTCGAGCTTCACCTGTTGCTTTCCACTCCATGCTTTGCGATTTCGATTCGGAGTCATACTCGAAAAACCACGATTCATCACCAGTGATAACCCTATTTAAGAATCCAACATCATTTTCCATGGAATTTTTCCAGTCAGTAACACATTCGACTCTTCTCAACTTTTGATGCCGAGTCAGCAGTTTTGGCACGATTTTCGCACAAACCTTTCTTAAGCCCAAATGCTCGGTTAAGATTGTGTGCACTGTTGATTTTCCTAAATTTAGTTCTTCAGCTATCATTCGGACAGTTTTTCGGAGATCAGTAAGGACAAGACGCCGCACACGATCAATGTTTTCATGCACACAAGAGGTTGAAGGTCGTCCAATTCTTGCATCATCCGTGGCGTCTTCTCGACCTTCTTTAAAGCGCTTAATCCACTTGTATAATCCTATGTGTGTATTATTCCACAAGCGTAATTAATTTTAATACAATTCCATTCTTTCTTGGCACAAAAATTTGTTTTGTTAATAGTTTTTAAAATATGAAGATGAAACTTATTTATTCGCAGTTTTAAAATATTTCATTTTAATTTTTTTACAATTTAAAGTCGTCATAATCATTAGGGTTAAATTCTGTATATATTAGTGTTTTATATCTTCATTAATATTTTACAATTGCAAAGCGGGACATTGCTAATTTATCTATATTTTGACACTGATTGCTATGTTTAAACCATGTTTTTAAATATTAGCCGTAAGATAAAACTTCAGATTTTTTTTTAAATTTAAACGATTAATGGAATTTTTCTCCAAAGTTTTAAATCATATCGGACAAAAACGACAGAGTGGGCGCTTACACACATACGCACACTCACACAAATTCATATATTTTTTTAACGTCCATATTAGATAGAATTATGATGAGAGGGTATTGATAGCATTGATGATAAGGGTAAAGCAACGTAACTGCAGCTCTAATTAAAAAACTTGAGATGCGCAGTTCAAAGACGTAGCAGACTGACAGGTTCTTTAACCACATCGGTCACCGAGCCCTCACTCATTAATAGGTTTTTTTTTTTTGATGAGACAAATTGTGCTGTTATGTAAGATTTTAGCCGTCACGGTTACGTACTCCGTTTTGATTAGAATATCGAGTTGACATAAAACGTTTGACCATTACGGTTTTTTACATTAAATAATTATTTGGTTAAATTTTATATAAATAAGTAATTTTAATGACAGATATTTTAATTTTAATAAACACCATTGTACCCATCTAGCACAAAATTGTTATAACGTTTTTAGAGTTAAATCCCGCAGGAGGGTGCAGACTAGCTGCACCTATTGAGAGGATTTAAACGTACCCGAGTCTACGAGTCTAACACACACACTTACAACACTATTCTTACTACTTTAACACTTTACATCACACTTACATTTAGGGAGGCGATAATAGCCTTAATGTGCTCTTCGCCTTAAGATAAAAAACAAATTTAAAAAATTAGAGTTAAATATATTTCTTGCACGATGTATTTACAATTAATATTTTATAACTATGATAGTGTAAATTAATATTTACGTACATAAATAAGATCAATAATAAATATTTAAATTATAATTAATGACATTATAGTACACACCAGCCCATCAAACACAGAATTGTCGGAGCGTTTACAGTAAAATACATTTCACGTACTTTATGTATGGTTGTACTTTAATGTACGTGAGGTAATAATTACATTAAAATTATGATTAACGCCTTTAAGTTGCATATCCAGCCCAGTTTGCACAAAATGTAAGGTATACGAAACAGTTGTAGATATTACACGTATTGTTCTTTAATATTACGTATATAATAGTTCATTAATTATCTAAATTATTAATGAAAACCGTTGAGATTCTTAAACCAGCCCAGCCTTTGAAGTAGCTAGAGGAACATTTATTTTGACCTATCAGAGTTTAAGCGTGTGTTCTATGTGTTTAGTTTTGTACTGTGACACAAATCTGTGCGCCTATGTTATTAGTTCTTCAAAAGTAAAAGATAATTAATAAACAATTATTAATTATTGTAAATTAATTATTTAAAAAACGGTATAGTCATTGGAACTGTCGGCAGAAGCGTTAGCTTTATATATATATATATATATATATATATATATATATATATATATATATATAAATATATAACGTCTCGATAATATAGAAAATATAAATATATTCTCGAGAATATAAGAAAAATAAAATCAAATGCCCGTGTTATTACTGAATATAAACCGTATACCATTAAACTGTTGCTGCTGGCAATATACACAATGTGCACAACATCATAACATGTGCTCACTACGAGAACATGAGAAGAAGAAAGTGAAGAGAAAGAGAGAGATATAGAGAGAAGCATGCACGTCGTATGTAGGCATAAAATATAAATACGCGCACGACCAACTCAGTCGAAATCGGCAGACGAAAGAAAGGAGAAGAGCTGAAAACTGGAGGGGATCTGTGTAATACTTCCCCTACTCGCGTTACTTACGCTTCGTAAGTCTACTCGATGAAACCGAATCACTCCATGGTGACAAATACAAAGTGCACAACGCAGTATAAGCTAACGCTTCAATAAGTTACATAATAATTACCACTATGAATATAATTAAAATAAATGCAAAAGGAAAATTGTTTATTTATAGATAGAGAAGAATCCGGGAAACAGTACCCGGCAACCAAAGGCAGCATTGGCAGAGCCTATTATAAATGATTTCTTTAATTTGTGTGCATCAGAGACTGGATGTAGAACGGATAAACGTTCAGAGAAGTAGGCTACTGTACAAAAGAGCCCCGTGGGATTCATCCTGGAGAATAGCCGACAGAGACGCTTATCTCTACCCGCCACTTCTTGCTAAGTAATTGCAAAGATTCTGGAAAACGGGGGAAAATAACAAGAATATCTTGTATTAAGCTTGTCACTAAGACTTGTTTTATTACTGTTATATGAAAAATACTTCGTTAATTTTAATTCGTAATTATCCAAGTAGCTACCTACGACTTGTAGAACACGTTTGTAGAAATTGCTTTATTAAAAATGTATATCTATACTAAGTGACCCAATAAATAATTTTCATCTACAACTATTACAATTACATTCCTAATTGTTATAACGTTTCTTCAACAAAACACTCGTTGCCCAAATCTAAGCAATTTAATTATGCAGCATGTTATTGAATAAAACACAAGTAATTAAAATAACCACTTCAGTTGTTTCTACTCTTCCTGTTTAAACATTTACAAATTTCAGTATTGACAATTAAAATACAATTAATAATAATTCCCTTGATTTTTTCATTTATAAAATACCGTAAAAATAGCAAAAAAGAGTTCAAATAGTATTATCGAAGGAACAGATGCAGTTGCGAAATCAACTGTTTAAGTGAGCATTACTTGCACTCCATCCCACGTACAACCACAACTTAACAATTACCCGTTGCACATTTTACACACACACACACACACACACACACACACACACAATTCCTTAAAGTCCATACTTTATGCCAGTTAGACAGGAGTAACTGCGGCTCGAACTAATAAGCTTGAGGTGCGCAGTTCAGAGGCGCAGACCGGTGATTCAGTCACATAAACCACCAAGCCCATATTATTTTATTTTTTGGTGTTTAAAGTCCAACTATTGTGCACACTTGGGCTAATGCAGACGATGGAATGATTTATACAGTATGAAAATGCCAAGCCCTGGCCGGGAATCGAACCCGGGTCTTCGGGATGAAAGCTCTGTACGCTATCAACTAGACCACCGAGGCGGCTACCTATATATATATATATATATATATATATATATATATATATATATATATATATGCAAACCGGCCATTTCGCCGCGTCTCTGATCTGAGCAAGTAGAAGTTCTTAGTGATGTAATATATATATATATATATATATATAAGCAAAATTCTTCTATCCGTTTCAAAATGGCGACCAATAAAGAAGTCGTAACATTTTTCAACTTCTTTACTTTTTACAAAATCTAACTGAACATTAAAAATTTTATTGGATACAAAACAAAGAATTTGACAGCGGTCAGGGTCGTAAATGAAGATAATCATATCAATTGAAATCATATGATCGATATTTTATGCGATCATCTTATTATCAATATTTCATATAATTACCAGAATAAGCAACAATAATTTGTTTTAAACATTTTTAACTCTTGAAGAAATAAACCTACATCAAAGACAGTTGTTATTCCATGCGAAGATTTAATCCACGAAATTCTAGCGCCTAAACACTAGAAAAAGTTTTTAAATTAAATTTCCAAACTCTAAACTAGAAGAGCGTTTTTACTTTCGAAACGGTCATTTATTTAAAAATGGATTGGACAACAAAGATTCTACGTAAGTAAAAAGATTTTATTAAGGCAAACAACCGAAGGTTAGAGCACAGGGTTGTTTGTCCTCTAGAAAACGGAACAAGGAGGGGATTTTATTTCATCATAAAAACGTCACATCTCCTGAAGGTTAGGCTTTAACGTAATTACGACCCTTTGCATTAATCAAGCGTGATTGTTTATTTTTAACTGAAAGACATGCCCTGGTATATTTGTCAGCCGACGGACTGTCTTTCACATGACTAAAACCATTTGTATCGTCTATATTTTGTCGCAGAATTATAGTCGACAACTAATAATAAGATATGACCAATAAACTTCTGAAAATTACATTTGAGCAGAAATGTTAACATTTTAGAGAAAAAGTTTACAATTTTGTATTGTTTAAAAACTTTATCTGAGACGAAGCTCAAAAACGAAGATGTGTGTTGACTGCGGTTTTGAAATGTGATTTCGATATATATATATATATATGACGTAATGCAATAGACGATAGGTACCAAAGTAGCAATTTTTGTTTCATATCTTTCCGTTGTGTGTTTGTGTGTGTGTGTGTACATCACTTGTTCACAAAAATACTTGGTAGGTTTTATTAAAATTTAGCATCTCATGCTCAATTTTTTTTTAATTTCAAAAAAATATTTTATAAAAAAGACAATTTTTTTCTTTTAAAATGTTAAATGTTTTAAGCAAATTTTGCTAATGTCCTTAAAAAAATTAGTAAATAAAAACCCGACTCCAGATCTGTCGAAAATTTTTAAAAACTATATTTTTCAAACTAGTCTAGCAAATTTTGATAACATATGAAAGTTTGTAACAGGTGAAGGTTACATATAATGAAATTTTAAAGTGCAGCAAATTTTAAATTGAAGTATTAGTGAATTTCCATAGGAAAAATGAGCTATTGAAGATGAGCCATGTTGTTAAGATCTGGGACTTTGAAATGAACCTGTTCCTGACATTTAGATTACTTTTTGTGTGTGTGTATCACTCATAAACAGAGATTTTGACAGTAACACAAGCAAATTCGTTAACCAGTAAAATTAGTTCAACAGTTTCAAATTGCAAACATTTCAAACCTTTAAAAATTTACCTTTTGCTTAACTGTTTTTGAAAATCTCATTTCACCATTATAATTTGCGTTAAAACAGCATAAATTGGCATTTTGAATTTTCAAAATCCGTTGAAATTAAGAAATATTTTGGCGGCTGTCAAAAAAATTAAGAAATACTTTTCGTAAATTCAATGTATTTTGAAAGTTTAAAATACTAACATATGTAGATTTTAATTCTGATTACCGTGGCGAAATAAGAATTTCAAAACGGGTAAAATAAAGAAAATAGTTTTGGAAATTCGCTTCGATTTCTTAAACGAGGCAGTTGTGCACAGCGTTCGTTGGTTTTGGAAGACAAACGATCGAAAGAGAAACAGTAACTCCAGCAGGCGGCTCGTGTTACCCAATTAGGCACAGATTATGCAACATAGATTACGCAAACATAGTTCAAATCATAAAAAAACAATTATTTAATTTTTTATTTTTATATAAATATTAGTCTACAGTATACTATCAAATCTTTAATAGAGATTTGCAGAAAGTTATGGAGTTAATTAGATTTTGGTCAAATTGGAAGATTTATGATGAAGCAAATTTTAAATAAAAATTATTTTTGTTCAGCTTTAAATTGGGAGAAATCGACAGAAGGCAACGTGACCAGTGGTATCAGGCGCTGATTAGGCAAAATGGATA
This sequence comes from Callitettix versicolor, assembly GCA_022606455.1. Classification (NCBI taxonomy): domain Eukaryota; kingdom Metazoa; phylum Arthropoda; class Insecta; order Hemiptera; family Cercopidae; genus Callitettix; species Callitettix versicolor. The sequence continues at coordinate 76,487,871 of CM040189.1, forward strand.
CTCCATCGGCCAAGTCACATGTATTTAGAAATGCTTATTTAATTTTATATATTCTAACTACGAATTGCTAATAAAGTAATGATGACACGACTGAAGGATGCTTCTATCACTTAAGTGGAAGTTTTATTACAGCACGTAAACCCGAGCGAAAAGGGTGCGCCTATTATCCTTAACTGCGCCGAAAAAGAAATAAAAAGAAATTGAACCGACAAAAAAGACCTGTATAAAATTAATTTACCGCCCTCTTTTCCTTTTCTCATCAACCCTAAGCTTTGCAGGTGAAATTTAATTATTGTTAGAAATTTGATTGGATATAAAAAAGGTAACTCAATTTCCCTAGAGCTACGATTTGCAGAACCGCGCTTTGCTTAGATTCTCTCACGTTTCTATAGTCTTATAATTTCATTTATGTTGACTTTTCTAATAAACTTTACCGAACAATATCGTGCGCAAATATTGCACAGACTTTGCGCATTCAATTTCGAATCATAATCGCATACGCGATGGAAGCAAATTTCCAAAAGTACTTTTTTTTAATTCTGATTTCATTTTCATTATTGAAATCGGTTTTTCAAACTTTTAAATTACATTGAAAATGAGACATTAAAATTTCCCTATCGTTAATTCTATTTTTTTTTAATTTTAACAGATTAAAAAAATTCAAAATGCTAATTTACACAGTTTTTAACGTTGTTAACAATACTGAAATCAAAGTATCAAAAAAGGTTAAAAATTTCTGAAGATTTGAAATGGCCGTCATTTTTAAACTATTTAACGAATTTCAATGAACCTTGACCAAGCCTTTACCAAAATAGATTTTTTTTTGTATAGTTTCAATCAAATCAGACCAAGAAAGGTGTAAGTATATGCACTCAGAAATATTTTTCAGTACAAAATGCATTATATATATATATATATATATATATATATATATATATATATATATATTATATATAATTTTTGATGATCCGCAAAAAAAAAATATCGGTGATTATTTGAAGGTTCCGGATCTGGATTGTTACAATGACAGCCGCCCCAACAGATCATTTTCCTTCTGCAATACGCTAAAAAGATACTTAGTACTTTTTAAAAATATACATTAATACTCATACGTATGCTCATACTCATGCTTGTTATTGAAAAAAACAAGCAACAAAAAACACGTACTGGATTTATTGTTAAAGAAACATGCCTTATTTATCAAAATATTTTCAAATTTTCGTTGTGTAATTAAGACCACATTTTTTGGTATTTTTGTACAAAATTTACCCAAAATTACTACTGAAATCACTAAAAGTCGATTTTAATAAAATCCTCTTTTAACATATTTTTAATAATAGGTTTCAAAAAAAAATATGGAAATTAGTGGTCCGAAATATGGAAAAACCGAAATTCGGCCTATATGCAAAATGTTTTATTTAACTCGTTAAAAATCGGTCTCCAGCGATGTGTCGAGTCGCATAGATAGATATTTGAAACACATTTTTTTATCTTCATGAAATCTGATTTTATACTTCATTTAATGAAAAGTAAAAAGAGTGTACAAATACCAACGTAGATTTAGTCTCAAATTTAAAATCTTTTATTACGAATTGTCTACATCTCTTGAACTTTTAAGTTCTAACAACATAAAATTTAAACCTACTTTTTAGTTTACGTTTTACTTTTTAATTACTTTTTAAAACATACTGAACCTACTTTTTAGTTTTTTTTTCTCTTTAAAGTCAAGGACGATATTTTTACTAATCAAAATTCTGAAATCGTTAAAAATTCCTCAAAATGAAATTTGTGTGCATAAACTCAGGATCAATTTCAAAATAACTTTCAAAATTTCGTGTAAGCACGATAACGAGAGAAAGTATAGATTGACTTAATCAACCTAAAACTGTTTGGAACAAACCCCTAATGCATCTCAGCACTGTTGTACAAAAATTGCGGAGGCTACATGAAAATTATAACAGGATTTTAATATTTTTCAAATAGAGTTAAGTACAGATTTTTGAGAATGGAGTATCAAATTTAAAAAATATGCCATTAGAATTGAAGAACTTCAACGTTTTTCTAGCACTTAAATGGCTAAAAGAACGTATTTTGAAATTTTTGGCTTGATCTGAAAAAATATTTAGGGTTTTGTACATTATGAAAATTGTCTACTGAATATCACGCCTGTAATTTTTAAAAAATCTAGGGCTCTTATAGGCTAAAACCTTTTCCGGTTCCATTCTGTTTCTTCAGGTAATTTTGTAATTTACAGTTCAGACTTTACGTGTTCTAATATAATATAATATAATGTGCTGTTGATTTCTGTTTAAAGAAATTACTTCTAAGAAAATTATAATATGAAATAAATACATTTCATTTTATACTGTGTATTAACGTTCAAACTATTCTTTATGAATAAATACAAATGACTTTACTTTCGTGAGTGATTTACACAATTCTTTGTTCATTTCGTTAGAAGATTGCAGCTGTTACATGTCCGGCCGATATTTCAGTCACGTGACTTACAGACAAGAGTCTGATAAGATTAATGAACCGTTACCATGGAAACAACTACACTTTGGATAGGATAAATGAGGCGGTGATTTACGCAAGTTTGTTCTGGTCACCTTGGCAACAACTATAAAACAAACAGCTATCAATCAAACAACTTCCTATCATATGCTAATCCCATTCATCTTGTTTCATTTCATAAAATGTACTAGCTTTACAATATTGTTAGCGGAATAGGAATGTAATTAGAAAAGAAACTATTCCAAACCAAAGAAATGTGCACCGATCTTGAATTAATTTTTTTTTAATTAATGTTAAACCGTTCGATTATTTAATAACATTAATCGATAGTATCAATATTGTTATTATGTTGATCGAAAATAAAAATGATTCGAAATGCTAAGACTCAGACCCGGGACCTTACAATGAACACCGATCGCTTCTTTAGTTCACTTCTTTGATTCAAAATTATTCACTCATCCTTTTATAATGTGTCTTTGTTTAAACAATTAATTTTAGTACGATTTGATTCACACTTAGTACACAAAAATTGATAATAGTAAACCAAATTACCAAGTTACTATATTTTACTAGCGAAATCTATTCAACTTTTTCAAAATGGCGGCCATTCCGAATTTTAAAAATATATATTACAATTTTTTAGTTTACACATTTTGTAAACCTAATCTCATCATCGCAATAATTGTTACAATCTGCATAAAATTAGCGTTTTAATTTCCAGATCCCATTGAAAACACAAAATTGATCACTAAACACACAGCGATCAGGAATCGTTATAGTGTTTTAATGTAATTTTGGAAATAGAAAATTCAACTTTTAAAGATTTTCATCTATAGATATGATGGCGAAATCAGATTTTAAACGATTTTGAAACTGTTGAACCAATGTAAGTGTGCTAATACATACACACACGTGCGGTTTATATATGTACACACACACACAAGCGCGCGCGCATTTATATATATATATACATTTCTTGTGGAATGGCTTGGATTTCTCTTCGGATAGTTTCCTTCAACTCTGGTAATGTGCGTGGTTTTTCAACGTAAACAGTTATTTTAAGAAACCCCTAAGAAAGAAGTCCGGGATCGTCAGATCAGGGGACCGGGAGGGGGCAAGGAACATCTCCAAAACGAGAAATTACTTCCAGGGAAAGCTTGTCGGACATGTTCCAACGAAATTCGAGCAGTGTGGGCCTTATACGGATATAGCTTGTCTTTAATAAAAATGTTTCTTACCGTAGAGGCAGACATGCGGAAGTTTGAGACTCGCTTCCTTAGCAAACGGTTGGGGCTCTCCCAACGTAGCGACGCGCACATGCTCAACATTCCTCAGTTTTTGCTGGCCTTGGAGGTTTCTTTCATCAATGATCCCGTTGTGTTAACGTTATGCATCCACCTCAAAATTGTGTTTCGGTCCGGAATCGACCCACGCGGCGGTACATGGAAGTGCCGGAGGAAGTCTCATTGGGACTCACCGTTAGCGTAAAATCGTCTCATAACAAAGGCGCGATGCTCAAGGTCCCAAATTTTGAGTGTAACTGAAACTTCCAACTCCCCTCTACACAATAGGACCTTCCTAATACAAAACCATGCGGTTCTCAATAAAAACCCTATATACGAGTTCCCTATAATTTTATAAGGTTCCCTATAAACACCCTTGTATATTAACGACCCTTCAAGAAGTGACCTAGAGGTTAAAGTTTTGGATGGTCGGTCCAATAGATACTTTTTCCAATGAAAATTTCCTAGCACATTCGCATAACTTTTTAACACTCACCACTAATTCCACAGATCTAAAAAAAATTATCTGACTATGTCGCTTTTTGAGTAAATACGATTTTGTAATTTAAAAAATGTTAACTGTAAATTAAATGTTAATCTAAAAAAATGTTACGCTAAAACATGAGAACTAAAATATATGAAATTAAATGCTGAAATTATAAAAAAACATACTAAAAATGTCATCACAGACTGTAAACTCTTTTAGTCTCCTGTGAATACATAAAACACACACACACACACACACACACACACACACACACACACACACTCACGATATCCACCTTCTGTGTTGTGCATTGTCAGAACATAACCAAATTGCGTGATAAACAATCACCGCCAGTGCGGGACGTGCGTAATTGAAGTGTGGTGTGACGTCATCAGGTTGAACAGCAATTAACGGCTCGGTTATTTAATTAAATGAAGAACTGCAACACAGCATCGGGTGTCATGTGTACGGTTTCGTCGAGAAACAATTTACAACTTACAATCTCGCCACGCTGGCGTGATGGAAGCTAATTTCTAAAACGTAACAATAATTTATTTACATATATTTTATATCCTGCAGTGAATATATGATAACACGATGAATACATGAATCTAGCGTTAAAAGTTCATAAAATAGTATTTTTAAATTTTTAAAATGATTAATAATGCAGATTTTAACGTAGATTATGATGGTAAATTCAGATATTTTTTTTTAATTAAAAAAGTTGTGATTTGTTTTAAAATTGAGACTGTACGCTAATTTGAAATGGTTGAACGGATTTTCTGGATAATGTACTTCACCAAACTACTGCGTTACCCAAAACTTTTTCAAAATGGCGGCTATTCCAAATTTTAAAATATGTACACAAATTTTTTAGTTTACATTTTTTGTTAACCTAATCTCATCACTTCCCACTTAAACACATTGTGTGTGTGTGTGTGTTGACGCGCGTGAATGCGTGAGTGAGTATATATATATATATATATATATATATATATATATATAATGTTTCATAATATAAAAATATATATATAACACCGACATATACGATTTTATCGTATATAAATTCTGTGTCTCGCTATATATAATACAGAATAATAACTTGACAAAATATTTTTTTAATATGACATAAGATATTATTTCGATGTATTTCATCTTAATTACATAATAGTAGGTTTGTCTTAGTTATTGAAATATAACACTGAATATACATGGAATATAATTTTCACAAACCTTTGATTTAAATTTTTTCCAATTTATTTCATATTTAAGTAACTATATAAAACAAGTTACTATGACACATCTAAATAACAAAATAATTAGTTTAATAGAAAATTTAAAAATATTCCTGATTGTTATAATCAGTTATTATATAATAAGATCAGTTATAATCGTCATTTGTGGTTAGAACTTAATCAAAAATGGAAACCCGATTTTGAGAATTAAATGGCTGATTTTCCGGTTTTTACAATCGACTACTATCGGGCAAGATATTTGGAGAAAATTGCTAAAAATTAGAAAGTCTGTGCATATTTATTTGGGTAATAACAGCGTTCCATAGCAGAAGGTTATGAAATAATTTACAACAATGTAACAGTAAGGACATTTTCTTGTAAGACGTTATCGAAGTAAATAATAGAAGAGAATAAATGAAAAGCTACTATACGACATAGGCTGGGCAAGGGTATGTACTTCGACGTCAGTCACACTTTAAACGTGTTGACAGCTCAATGTGTTTGCAACTGCCAAGCCTCGCGTGTTACATCCACTTCTTATCTGACAAGCAGTTTTATCTTTGTCAAAGTCACTGAATATTTTATATTAGGAAACATTTTATACTGTGCAAAGTATCTTTCATATCAAAATACATTGGCTTCTATTTCGAACAGCTGCTCTGTAGCTTAGTTCGCATGGCTAAAACACACACCCACACAAACTTTTACCTTATATATATATATATATATATATATATATATATATAGAGAGAGAGAGAGAGAGAGAGAGAGAGAGAGAGAGAGAGAGAGACAGAGAGAGGACTCGGTGGTCGGTGTGGTAAAGCACCGGTCAGTCTGCTGTGTCTCTGAACCGCGCACGTTAGTGTTATTAGTTCTAGCCGCAGTTACTCCCGTTGCTTTTCCCCTTACTGTAATGGATACTACTCTAACAATACGAAATCAAGAAATACTGTATATCTGTGTGTGTGTGTTTGTGTGTGTGTGTGTGTGTGTGTGTGTGTGTGTGTGAGAGAGGAGGGGTGGTTGGTTAGCACTCTAAATTTCGCCATTATGACGCAATTTGATTCAAACATTTCAAATTCGATTTCGGTAATAAGCTCCTGTAAGTTTGTAACGTAGCAAAATCCGATCAAAAGTTTAAAAATGGCGGCATTCTGAATTTCTTTAACATGCATCACGTTTAGCTGGTTGTAGTGCTGGAATTTGCGTGATGCGAGTACACAAATTTATATTGACATATAGTAGAGTATGTTGCGCGTAGCAAGTCTCATATTAATTTAATTACAATTAAAACTATCTGTGTGAACCGGGAACTTTAAGGGTGTGAGGCGCACGTGATAACCACAACACTACGGAAACTAAGAAGTCGTTTGACCGATATAAATATATGAAACGAATCGTTAATAAATATAATAGTAAAAGATCAGTGGTTTTATATTACTTCGTAACTGTTGATTTCATTGAACAGTAAGTTTCAGGTTATGTTGTTAAAAACTAGTTGTGTTCTTTTGTCGTGTTTTCGAACAAATTATCGTAATTATAAGAAAAAAGAAAAGAAAATATGATGCATGTATTTATTTTTGATTCAATAACACACATTGTTTTATCTTGCACTCTTTTGGAAATTTGATTTCACTATCGGAATCAGCGTTAATCTGCAGAAATTTTCATTTTAAAATCTTCAAATTCGATGGCAAACACGGAAATGATTCTGATAGTGGACTGGGCTCACTCTCGTTATTTCAATTTAATTTAAAAGTTTAGAATTTTAATAAATGTAGATTTTAACGATTACGAAGTCGGAATAAGATTTTAAAACAATTTTCAGGTAAAGAAATTATTGTGACGTTGTTATTTTTTGAAAATTGGCTTCTATCACGTCAGCGAGACCGCTTCGTGGCATGATTGTTATTTGTGCTTTACTTCTCAAATCTCAATCTATTACAAATACTGTAGTTGTGTCACTGTGTATTGTGTCACTATTTAAGTATTGTTGCGTGATTTGTCAACAAACAGTTGCGTGATTTGTTCTTGTACTGAAGACCGCGGTTTCGACCTCACAGAGTCATTGTCATGCACTTTGCTTTTTAATCTGCACATCTAAAACGTATCTATGTACACATAACGTTAAGCGATTTTCGTTTTGTCAACTCGATAAAAGTTTAGACGCATTCTTTTCTCACCCGACACAAATTGAGGTCGTTGGCACAAAAAGAAGTCACAGAATAAGAAAATATACATTTACCTCCTTCAATAAGCCCTTGTAGACGTATAATTCAGTCAGTGTTGCAATTTAAAAATTAAAGCAATTTACAATTTGAGAGATAATCGAACAGAAAAACGTAATCCCGCGACAGCTGCCAATGTTTGATATTTTATTGAATTATAATATTTAATCAAAATAATTCAATTTAATGTGAAAACATTTGTGTATTTATTTATATCCATGCTAAAAGTTTCGATTAAATTTAATTTAATCTACTTTCTTGACGATCTATCGCTAAACTGGAAAAATTACAGCTGAGAGAAATCTAAAAGCAATTATCTCACAAAACAGGTCAAACAGATTTTGATTGAATTTTATTCCTATCGAAGTTACCGCATCAGAGTGGAATTATATCAGTTTGAGGTTCCTATCTGAAACTATTTTCTGACCGTGAAAATGAACTCCCAAAGGCAATAATATCTGGCCACGTCTGGTGCATGCTCTTTGCAAATACACGGCAACGCTTTCACAAAATATCAAACGGACGGACGTTCGCGTAAAAATATAACGCATCTGTCTCGCTGACGTGATGGAAACGAAATACCCAAAACTAAAAAACATGGAATAAAATCACGTAAACGAACATTTTTATACGCAAAAGTTAAACAGAAAAAACCTAACTTTAATTATACTTTAATAAGTTTCTTACCAAAATTTGATCGTTTGTTTAAAAATAACAACCATTCAAAAAATGTTTAAAGAAAAACTTTTTTAGAAAAACTGTTATTACGTAATCAGATTAAAAACCTATATAAATTTAGTATTTAAAATTTTTCCAAAATTTCATTAAGAGAATGAATAGTTTAGTCAGGGTTTATCTTTGCAAATTAAAATGTTTATAAAGAGCCTATTGCCATTTCCTGTAAAACAGTGAAAACATTCATGCTGTTTTAATGGTTGAGAAGCATCTAAAATTATTTCTAAAAGTTGCATGCTTTTGTTGCGTGCCTCATAATAATAAATAGTTACGGTAAATTCTTCAAAAACAGCTTTAATGTAGCAAAAAGTAACGGTTATAAGTTTTTTTAAAACGATTTCTGAAAAAATTACCAAATTATTTCCTCTACTATTAATTTATACAACGAGCGAAGCGAGGTATAAATTAGCGCAATCCCGCAACGCCGGACCCCTTGCGTAAAAGTACCACGAAATTGGTGCCACGGATGACTTGACTATGTTAGTTTAAACTTGCTTGCCTTTGTAACTGTTACTGGCAACATAAGAAATACCTATGCATTCTATAATTTACGTAAAAATATTTGGCAACGTATGAAATAAATAATTTGTTAATCATTTTGAAGTTTCATCATTCTGTCTAAACATACAAACGGGTTTGAAGGTAAATTTAAAAATAAACAATTTTCTTACGAAAGACTAATATGAATGGTACTTGTAAGGCATATAATTACAATTATTACTAGTAGCAACATGAAAGAGTTGAAAGGAATCGTCTCAGATTAGACACTTAGTTTTTCAAGCGTCATTAAGTCTTGACTTCGCTCAGACGATTGATCTGTGGCTTCCTTATGCCGAACACAATTTTTAACTCTAAGCCGCATTAGCTTCTGTCTGTAATTAAGACCGGGCCTGATTAGGATGACCAAACGATCCGGAAATTCCGGGATTGTCTCAGATTTTCACAATTAATTCCAGCTTCCCGAAAAATTGTTTTAGAGCATTAGAATTGCAATTTTGTTTAAATTAGTTTCTACTGACAACGAATTTTTAAACTTCAAATGTATTTATTGTATAATATCTTTGTGTAACATTTTAAAATGTTTAATAAACCAATTAGGCCTATGTTTCGCAATACTAAGGATTTTGTTCTACTTATAAAATTATATTATTGAATATTGTACTTAGGCCTAGCATCTAATAATAAAACATTTATTATTATTATTATTATTATATGAAAGAAAAAAAAATATATATATATATATATAGATCCTTTCTTTTATGGGCCTGAACTTTTTCTATACCCCTTTAAGTTGTTTCAGACTTTCAATTACGATTTGGTCACCCTAGGCATGATATAAACTATCACAACTTGTATTCTATCCCAAATACTCCGTTAACCTTTCGACCGAAAGCATTGGTGATCTACTTGCCGAATACCTTATCCGTTATTTCTTCATGCAATTTCCATTCCTTCATATCCGTTATATCCGTTATTTCTTCACGCAATTTAGCAACTATACAAAGCTAAACTTATAATATAGCGATTTTCAAGTCTTCATGTTTCTACGGTCTAAGCTCTAGTGTTTCTATACATACCCAGTGTTGTCACCAATGTCATTGGTAAAAATGCCGTGTTACAGACAAAATCAGCGCGAGAATTTTACGCAACGCAACGGAATTTTACGCAACGGATAATTTTACGCAACGGAGAAGAATCATCCGCAACCGTTGAAAATCAGCAACGGTACGGATGAAAAAAAAGTGACAACATTTTTCTATGGAATGAAGACACAGGAATTGAGTTCCTGAGGAACCTCAATGTCCCAAAAGTGTTCATTTTAATCCCGGATCAAAAAATACTTCCAAACAAACAACTTATACTTAACTGTTTGTTGGCCAACGATTAGGAAAACGCCTTCTCTCGGGATCAGACCCTGTTCTGACAAGGACACTTGTTCAGTTTAACAGGAGTTCACTGAGGCAGTTGTCACCATAATCACCGGACACGGCCACATCCGGAGTCATCTATGTAAGGTGGGATTGTTACGAATCTCGTCCGAGTGCCGCTCTCTTTGGACCTCAATTACCAGATCAGGAGTTCAATAAGAACACCTTGAATAAAATTCTTTGAGCTCGTCAAGGGCACTGGAGTCGGTTTAATGTGAAGTACAAAGGGGAACACAAAAAGCTTATAACTGACGGGGGCCACAATATGTTACTAAAGCTATTTTAATCGTTCCGTTAACTTTGAGGTTATGTTCGAACACCTAACTGAAATGCGATTAACTACGCTAACATGTTTCCATCAAGCTGCACATTAAGTAACACGCTCGCTCTACCTGCCATCATGCAGATGAGGGTGAGTACTAAACTAATTTAAAATGAATTGATATTGTTATAGTCCAATACCTGTGGCTTAAGTTACCACAACATGTCAAGAACTTCGCTCTATAATAGAGTATCGAATAACATGGCGTCGCCTTGGTAACCGAACCAAACAACTTTGTCTCTAGGAATTCATTTAACCTTCCTTGAACGATAGATTTTCCAACAATAACAAGGTAAACCAAGCATTTTATACGTCGTTATGATTTACTGGAGCAGATAAGATAGATATAAAACGGGACTATAAAATATGCAATGATGCTGACCGCCAGGCTATGTTTAAGGTGATCTTTAAAATATTATATGTAAGATTTTGAGCTGACGTAATGATAAATTCATGGTTAATATCCATGGTTAATGCTTCCAATGTGTCTCTTCTGTAATAGACTTGCTGTTTGCACTGGGTCTGCTGTCTGTAATAGACTTGTTGTTTGCAATGGGTCTGCTGTCTGTAATAGACTTGCTGTTTGCAATGGTTCTGCTGTCTGTAATAGACTTGCTGTTTGCACTGGGTCTGCTGTCTGTAATAGACTTGCTGTTTGCAATGGTTCTGCTGTCTTTAATAGACTTGCTGTTTACAATGGGTCTGCTGTCTGTAATACACTTACTGTTTGCAATAAGTCTGCTGTCTGTAATAGACTTGCTGTTTGCACTGGGTCTTCATTCTGTAATAGACTTACTGTTTGCAATAGGTCTGCTGTCTGTAATAGACTTGCTGTTTGCACTGGGTCTGCTGTCTGTAATAGACTTGCTGTTTGCAATGGTTCTGTTGTCTGTGATATATTTACTGTTTGCAATAGGTCTGCTGTCTGTAATATACTTACTGTTTGCACTGGATCTGCTATTTTAATGGACTTATTGTTTGCAATAGGTCAGCTGTCTGTAATAGACTTGCTGTTTGCACTGGGTCTGCTGTCTGTAATAGACTTGCTGTTTGCACTGGGTCTGCTGTCTGTAATAGACTTGTTGTTTGCAATAAGTCTGCTGTCTGTAATAGACTTGCTGTTTGCACTGGATCTGCTGTCTGTAATAGACTTGCTGTTTGCACTGGGTCTGCTGTCTGTAATAGACTTGTTGTTTGCAATGGTTCTGCTGTCTTTAATAGACTTGCTGTTTACAATAGGTCTGCTGTCTGTAATAGACTTGCTGTTTGCACTGGGTCTGCTGTCTGTAATACACTTGCTGTTTGCAATAAGTCTGCTGTCTGTAATAGACTTGCTGTTGTTTCTGCAATGCTGCTGTCTGTAATAGACTTGCTGTTTGCACTGGTAATAGACTTGCTGTTTGCAATGGTTCTTAGACTTAATAGGTCTTACTCTGTAATAGACTTTTGCTGTTTGCAATGGATCTGCTGTCTGTAATAGACTTGCTGTTTGCACTGGGTCTGCTGTCTGTAATAGACTTGTTGTTTGCAATGGTTCTGCTGTCTTTAATAGACTTGCTGTTTACAATAGGTCTGCTGTCTGTAATACACTTACTGTTTGCAATAAGTCTGCTGTCTGTAATAGACTTGCTGTTTGCACTGGGTCTTCATTCTGTAATAGACTTACTGTTTGCAATAGGTCTGCTGTCTGTAATAGACTTGCTGTTTGCACTGGGTCTGCTGTCTGTAATAGACTTCCTGTTTGCAATAGGTCTGCTGTCTATAATAGACTTGCTGTTTGAACTGGATCTGCTGTTATAATAGACTTGTTTACAATAGGTTTGCCGTCTGTGATAGACTTCCTGTTTGCACTGGGTCTGCTGTCTGTAATAGACTTGCTGTTTGCACTGGGTCTGCTGTCTGTAATAGACTTGCTGTTTGCAATGGGTCTGCTGTCTGTAATAGACTTGCTGTTTGCACTGGGTCAGCTGTCTGTAATAGACTTGCTGTTTGCACTAGGTCAGCTGTCTGTGATTGACTTCCTGTTTGCAATAGGTCTGCTGTCTATAATAGACTTGCTGTTTGAACTGGATCTGCTGTTATAATAGACTTGTTTACAATGGGTTTGCTGTCTGTGATAGACTTCCTGTTTGTAATGGGTCTGCTGTCTGTAACAGACTTTCTATTTTAAATCAGCCTGCTGTTTCGACGTCCCGTTTTCAGCAGTAAACTTGTAATTTACAACGAAACTGGTTTTTAGCAATTAACTGTTTGCATTAAGCCTGTGGTTTGTTATGAACATTATGTTTCCCAAATGAGCCTCCTGTCTGCTATTAACCTGTGTCTGTAATAAACTTGCTCTTTGAAAATGAGCCTACTATCTCTGTTTACAGGAATTATGCTGTTTAAAATACGTCAAATTAACGGCTTCTATATTTTACAAATAACTATTATTCTCTGTCACCTGACAATTCACTACCAAACCTTGATTTCTCATATGTGTTAACAATGACGAGGTCGCAATGCGAAACTGTCAAGAGTGTCACCAAATAAATAGCTTTTAAAGCGTTTACAATAAGGTAACAAAACGGATGGACCTTTTAATAACATGTTTAATAAAGCTTAAGGCCTGTAACAGGGGGGAACTAAAATTGCTGATCTGGAACTGGAGATCAGCTGAGGCAGAAGATTTAAATTGGAAAACAAGTTTTATGTCTTCTGTTACTGATCTCTTGTTGGTTTTATATTTATTTCTTTGTAACTAATTACGCATCGTTTTCAGTTTATTTAACGTTGTTCTGATTTCTTGTTTCGTTAAAGAGAAAGAATTTCGATAGTCTAGAAAATTCAGTTTGTTCATTTTACAGATCTTAACTTTTATGACCACTCAAAAAACAGGGGTGAAAATCATATGAATTTATATAGTGAATATGTTTCGCCGTGAGGCATCTTCAGACATATAGTTAAAAGAATCATCACTAAATAAGAGAATATTGTGTAACTACATTAGTTTATTACAACTTTTCCTTGATAATTTTGTATTTAAATTAGTATTGAATACTATTTAATAATTAGTATTTTAAATGTTTTGTAATTTTTGAATGATTCTTGGTTTCTGTTTTATGCTTTGCTTGCTTGGCTTTCCTCGTTTTTGGCTTCTTTGTGAGAATCACTGCAACGATGTTCTCGCGATGTCAGTTCATAGGTTCTCTCAAAACTTGCCAGAGTTATGGCTCCTTCTCTGTGACCTGACGGAACATCCTTTTAAGGTTTTGCAGAGATCCTTGCTACAGTTAAAATTTCAGCCACTATAATCTCACTAGACACCGATTTACCGATCTGTAAGCTGGTGATTATACTTTATTCATTTTCAATCCTATGTGATAGAATAAATTTTACAATGATTTCCAAGGACATTGTTTCCTGCCATGGACTGGGCTGGTTCCATAAGATCGTAACTGTTGTAAACATCGTTAGTCACTTAACATATGTAGAATATCTTCTAAGCATTGCTTTCAAAAATAACACGTCCGTTCAATCTTCTCTACAAGTCTGACCGGTAGGATGCGCGCGCACTTGTGCTATTTCAAGTGACGCGCCAGTTAGTGTTATTTCTTTGCATTAATTACGGAAGAACATTCTATTGTTTCCGTATCAAATCCGCGACATAATTTCCGTTTAGAGTGGTTGCACGTGCAAGGAGAAGCACGTGTATACGAAGTTTGTCCAATAAATACGCGAACTAAGGTCATAAAAACTTTATTTTACAAAATTTCATCTACATTGATTTTGTCCCCCTCAAAATACTCTCCATTCACTGCTATGCACTTATCCCATCTTCTTTTCCACTCTTCAAAGCACCCTTGGAAGTCCTCGGAAGTCAGGCTTTTCAGTCTCCTCGTCGTTTCTTGTTTTATTGTGTCCACATCTTCCCAATGCTGTCCCCTCATCACATTTTTGCATTTAGGGAATAGAAAAAAGTCGCAGGGGGCGAGGTCCGGTGAATAAGGGATGATCAAGGATAGTGATTGAATTTTTAGCCAGAAACTGGCGAACAATCAAAGCCGAATGTGCGGGTGCATTGTCTTGATGAAGAATCCATCCATCGTTTAGAGTCAAATGTGGTCGCACACGACGCACTCGATCTCTCAAACGCTTGAGAACGTTAAGGTAGAACTCAGAATTTACCGTTTTTTCCTCAGGAAGGAATTCATGATGAACAACACCTTTGATATCAAAGAAAACCAGGAGCATGACTTTGATTTTTGATCGGCTTTTCCTTGATTTTTTTGTTCGAGCTTCACCTGTTGCTTTCCACTCCATGCTTTGCGATTTCGAATCGGGGTCATACTCGAAAAACCACGATTCATCACCAGTGATAACCCTATTTAAGAATCCAACATCATTTTCCATGGAATTTTTCCAGTCAGTAACACATTCGACTCTTCTCAACTTTTGATGCGGAGTCAGCAGTTTTGGCACGATTTTCGCACAAACCTTTCTTAAGCCCAAATGCTCGGTTAAGATTGTGTGCACTGTTGATTTTCCTAAATTTAGTTCTTCAGCTATCATTCGGACAGTTTTTCGGCGATCAGTAAGGACAAGACGCCGCACACGATCAATGTTTTCATGCACACAAGAGGTTGAAGGTCGTCCAATTCTTGCATCATCCGTGGCGTCTTCTCGACCTTCTTTAAAGCGCTTAATCCACTTGAAAATGGCTGTTTTCTTCATAGCATTATCACCATAAACAACTCTCAACATTTCAGCAATTTCTTGGTAATTTTTACCAAGCTTTACCAAAAACTTGATATTAATTCGTTGTTCAGTGAATTGGTCAATTTCCATATCGACGAACAAAAAAATAATGCAAAACTAAAAATAACTCTACTCACAAGATCCGCACAGCGTAACGTTCTGCCAAGCACTGACGGCTCATTGGGTCCCAGACAACACGTGAGGCCAGTGGACGTGGCTTAACTCTCCGTAATGGCCACCATATTCGACCAGTTCGCGTATTTATTGGACAAACCTCGTATGAATGGAACGGTACGGATGAATCATCTCCTCCATGTTGCCAATATCAGCCGTAATAATTACCCACAACCATACATTAAATTACCCGCAATCACCGGCAAATTAACAAAGTCAATATATAAGGCTGAATTTGTTTTGGTATGTTTTTTCCGAATTTATCTTTTGAAATATTACCAAAAAATTTCACACAGATGTTGTTTAGGGTCAAAGAGTCTAATGAAAAAATGGCGGACCCTTTATACCCAAACCTAGCGCAAACTCTATATTTTTCTTATTGCAAAAATATTATTAAAACAAAAAAAGATGTATTTTGCGATCTTTTGTATTGTTATTGGTCTTCGTGAGACCTATAATTTCCTCATAGACACTCTTGATCTCGAAACACGGCATAAATTCTTAAAAATTGAAATTCGCGGAATTTGCTATTTTTCGTAATTATTGTAGTGAATTCTTCCAAAAAAAAATTGAGTTCACTGAAGAACGTAAAAAACGAGCCGAGCGTGGATCACGTGTAAAAATTACTCTGAATACAAAATGAACTACAGAATACATTAAGTATCAACACTTTCAACGGATTCACAAGAGGAAAGTAATTTTTCCTCTTCCAAATATGGAGCGAGTGAAACAACTTATCTTTGATAATTTTTGTACATCTCAATTAGAACAAAATTACCCGTTTTTCCCATTATCCACACGACCACCAGTAAGCCTCAACTTTACCTGCAAACCGGGAAATTACCTGCCAATTGGCAACACTGTTCTCCCCTCGAATACAGTCGATTTGGCTCAGCGGTTTCGATTTATGCGTGTTTAACCACTGCCATTAACACATCACAGGAAAATACTGTTCATTTCCGCTCTGTATGTTCCTATATTTTAAATCTTATACCTAATGACTAAACACACATCAGGAAGAGCAGCAATAGAAAAAGCCAGCAGTTATCTATAACCTATAAAACCAAAAATCCTTGATCTGATATTCGTTTCGACAAATATGATAAATTTCCGTGCCAACGTCTCCTTCAATTGATTATGACATGTAATTGGAGAGGTTACCTTCGTTAGTAACATTATGCGTTGCCATAGTAACGCGGAGACTAAGAAATGCTTATGAAAGACGTCACCGAAATTGGTTTCCTACCAACCTGTATGTAAGTAACTTAACTCTAACTATATTTAAATATGGAGGTGTTGTAACTCTTTGCCCAAGTTCAAGATAGTTAATTTTAAATGCGTAATAACTTTCTCACGTGATTCACTAAATCAAAATCACTTTGTAAAATTTTAATAAATCATATTTTACGTGGAGATTTATAAAATTTACCAAATTGAAATACAAAACCTCTACGCATTTAAGGTATAAAGTGCTGGTTGTTTTGGATTCCTTATTTAACCATGATTACCATTTTTGTATTATACGAAGTGTACATTAAGTTGGGTTCGCGCGGTGTGTGTGTGTGTGTGTGTGAGCGAGAGAGAGAGAGAGAGAGAGAGAGAGAGAACACATCGCTGGAGACTAAATTATTTGACCAATTTTGGTAAACACGTAAGTTTGATTTTCCCTTTTCTTACTTCTCAAAAAAAATGTAGAAATAAAATATAATCAATCATGGCACTTCCGACTTCGGTAAAATTTTGCAGAAATAAAATTTATAAGTACCAAAAAACAACTCGTATAGGCTGCTTAGTCTCGTTAAAAATGCGGTTCAGAGTAATAAAAAAAAAACCTTCGCCTATTTCTTAAAATTATTTCATTAAATTTTTCCCAAATTTTGGTTATACATAAAAATTTATAACTAAATTAAGTATATCAAATTTTAAACAATATAAATGTTTAGTTGAAGAGTAAATCGAGAAAAAACACTTTCTGTTATTGAACCAAAAATAAAAATCATGTATCATGTTTTCTATTCCTTTTTATTTTAATTACGATAATTTATTCGAAAACACGACAAATTAACAGCTAGTTTTTAACAATATAACCTAAAACTTATTAGAACCTATCAGCTGTTCAATGAAATCAGCTGATCGTTACGAATTAATATAAAACAAATGATCTTTTACTATAACAAGGCTAATTGTTAACAACATAACCTAAAACATATTGTAGCCTAACAGCTGTTCAATGAAATCAACTGATCTTTATGAATTAATATAAAACAATTTACTGTAACTATCCAATATACATTTGTGTACTCGCATCCCGCGATGAGCAAATCCAGCCTAATAATCAGCCCTGAAACATGATACATGTTAAAATAAAACCTAACCACCTTTGGGATTTTAACTAGTTACAATGGGACCATAAATTTCATTGAATACAAATTCGTTACTGACTATCTTCAGTAAATATTCTTCATATTTGAGGAACTAATGACTTCTGTTTATATTATAAAAGTCTGATGACCATATAAAAAAAATATTTCCATTTTCCTGTTATTTCATTTAAAGCTTTCGAAACATATTTTCATGGAAATAATTGAATGTCAGAAAAGTTCTTGCAATGTTCTTACAGCAAATATTCATTTTACAATTATATTTGCCTGACACTGGAGATGTATCCTAGTTCTCATGCATAAATTGCGATCATCCTAGGATATCATTTTGTCTAGGATATCATTCTCCTCTGACGGAAAGCTACGAGCTGACGGAAAGCTCTTACATTCTGGATTGATATGTTCCTTGGGAATACAATATCCTATGAAATAAAGGGAATTGCTGCAAGATCCCTTCAGCTGATAGCACAATTTATAATCGCGACACACAACTCGTTGACGTGATTGAAGCGCAATTTACTAAAAGTATTAAGAGCAATACGTATTTTATTATACGAAATTTTTGTATTTTAGAATAATTAAAACAAACTATGTCGTAAGATTCAAAAGCTTTATCACACATTTTTGAAAAATGAAATTACCATTGTAATCAGCGTAACAATATCCATAAGTTAGCATTTAATCTTCAAATTGCATTGAAAATACGAAAACTGGCCAAAATGTCCGTAAGTTGTATGCAAATTGTAACGCTGAATACAATGATGAATTTCGGTTCTAAAAACAAACGTAAGGCAGTTGTGATTTTTTCCAGATTTTTATTGTTGTTATTTGGAAACTGTTGAACTTGATAACCACTTTAATGACACTGAGATTTTACAGAATGACAACGCTTCTAAGGTATTACTAGAAAAAAATATAATCAAACAGAATTAAAATACATGAAAACTAGAGTGCTAAAACAACACATACATACACTAAAATCTCTCTATAGCGGATCTCTTTATAACGAAAATCTCTCAACGACAACTTGTATTTGTCTTTTCCCATCTCAATAGTAAAAATATGTACTGAGGCCAACAGACTTCCAGGTATCTCTCTAAAGCGGCGGACACGTGCACACTTCCTACACTTCTACCATATCTCTCAGTATGCCGACACGTCATTCGAGTGTTAAAAGCAGTGCGCACTATGCCAACTGAATCGAGTGTTTTGTAACTAAGTACATTATACAAGTAGTGCATTACTTTATACTGTTACAAAACAGAAAATTTTATCGTTAGATGTAAAAGTTAGAGTTTTGCGAGAGTTAGAGAAAGGTGTGAAGCAAGTAGACGTTTGCCGACATTTTAATTTAACTAGCTCTTCTGTTGTTACGGTATTGAAAAATAAGAATAAAATAAAGAAGACCTATAACGAAGAGTTTTCAAGAAAGTCAACATTTTAAGGAATCGATGAAGCGGTTCTGCAGTAGTTTCGGCAGCATATTGCCTTTTCCTCACAATTACAGTATTTCACTTATACATTATTATTTAATAAATATTGTTTTTAAAAACTGTACGTCATAAAGTTTTATTTCAATAATCTTTGCACTCAATACTTCAAATATATAAATAGTACAACACGTTTCACAAATAAAAACACATTTTATACACGTTTTGATTGCGCTCTCTCTATAGCGGAAATCTCTTTATATCGGCGAAAACTAATGTTCCCTTTAACTCCGTTATAGAGAGATTTTCATATATATATAAATATATATATATATAAATATATTTTCATATATATATATATATATATATATATATATATATATATATATATATACACAGGTGTTCATTTTGTTTGGGTCACCTTACAACAGACTTTAAATGGGGGAATACACATAATTTTTAGTTATATGTAAAATTTGCATTTCAAAATTAGTCCGCCATTTCCCAAATAAAACACCATATGTTTTACGTCCTTTCAAATTCTACACACAATTTTAAGACTCTTTTGTTCTCGTCATAAATTAATCGGTTTTCCTGTTTCAACGATTGTTATAAGTTAAATAAATATTTCGTAACCAATTTCTAAAAGGTTGGGTTAATGAAAATTATGCCAAGAACAAAAATGTTTTAAATAGAAATTTTAAAATTAGCCACCATATTCAAAAATAATGGTCGAATTTTGAAATTCCAGTCCACACATTCTATAATCACTAAAAAGTAAATGAAGTCTCCCATTTCAATTTTCTAAACTAAGGGGCTGAAGTAAGGTTTAAAATCAGTATATGAACGAAAACCCTTCATTAACTGTGTCATCATTTAAATTGTTGAATATAGGAAGTTGATTTTTTTTTTAGTTTATGTTTCAGTTCTATGTGCTTTCTGAGATCGTTCTCAAAAACTTAAGGGGTTGCTATTTGAAAAGCCATAAACAATTCATTGAACCTTGAGTACTTTAAAGATAAAATTGGTATAAACGTTTTCCTTGATTGCAAAGAAAAAGTTTCAAAAAATGTAAAGTTATAGGGTTGGGTAAAAGGGTTAAAGTATGCCAAATAAACGCATTAACCAAGTTAAAACCAGGAATAATGTTTACAGAGAGGTCTTAGGCAATTATTTATTAAAACTTACAAATTTTTGTACCCACAAGGTAAACAAGAAAGGATTTTTCCAAAACCTACCCGAAGGGTTAAATTGGGGTAAATTAGAAATTTGTAATCATTGGATAAGCAGCGGTGGAAGCATTATAGGCATTTGATAAAATAAAATCTTTTCCATAAGATTAACGTGAGAAAGAGAGATAGCGGCGAAATCAATCTATAAACACTCACAGTATTTTCAGTATAATAATCTGCCTTCCCTAGCTTCGTCAATTCTTTCGTTGACGCGTTTCGGAGAACCTCCATCTTCAAAAACTATTTCTATACTCAGGGTGTAAAATTTTCAGCGAAACCGGTTCACTAGTTTTTGCGTCTATAAAGACACTCATACTATCATTGTCTTTTAGACCTCTCTATATATATCATATATATATATATATATATATATATATATATATATATATATATATATATATATATATATATATATATATATATATATATATATATATATATATATATATATATATATATATATATATATATATATATATATATATATGATATATATATATATATATATATATATATATATATATATATATATATATATATATATGAGAGCTATCATATATAGCTCTCTGAACAACATATTAAGAACAAACTGTGAAATTTTTAGCGAAACCAGTTCAGTAGATTTGTGCCTATGGAAGACATACATACGAATATTTCCTTATATACTTACATATAGACTAGTAGCTCAAAGAACAGTATACCTCGTATTATATTCTTAATTAACATATACATAATTTATATTTGTAGACACCAATTTAACCATTAATCGTAATATTAACGAAACATTTTATTAGACCAGCAGTGAAAATCATGATAGGTTTTGCCGTTTAGCTAATAATACAGGAAATAAACATCAACTACAATTACAATATTAAATTAATGCCCTCTATTTTGAATCGGAAGTAAACGGCGGAAATCTTGAATATACGTCTTTTTGGTTTTATACGGGGTACCTCATTCCAAATTTCAAAACAATCGGTCAATGCATCTGGCCAAAACTACATCAACGTTAAATCAGAGGCCGCCATCTTTAAACAGAACTAGACGGGGGAGGGATATCTTACACATACGTCATTTAGGCTTTTTACAAGGTACTTTCGTATCAATTTTTTTAAAAATCGGTCATTCCGTTTGGCTAAAAACTGCGTATACTCATTGTAAATTAGAGGTCGCCATCTTTAAACGGAAGTAAGTGGGAAAAAATCTTACACACAGTCGTTCGGGCTTTATACAAATTTCAAAACAATCGGTCAATGCGTTTCCAAAACTGTGTAACAAATAAACACAAAACAAATGCCGAAAGGTCGAGTTGAAGCACAGACCTCGCTTTGCTATTGCAAGACATAAATATGTCCCGTCTGATAGTACACGCAGTGAACTGGAAATTTCCTCGTCGTAACCTTGTGATAACTGTGAAAGCAAACAAACAAGCCGGCAACAGAAAAGCGTGTAATTGAATTTAACTGCGCGCGCCTGTGTCGTACGTTCAATAGAGCATTGGCTGCCTGGCAAGGCGTAGAAACGCTCTCTGTAATACAACCAGAAACTTTTAATTAAAGTGAACACAAAACAATGACAGCCATGCCAAGGTGCTTGTAATAACAATTAGAGTAATCCTTGTCTTTAGGAAGTCAGAATACCATCCCAGGGTCGTGTATTAATTTAATCCTGTTTCATCAAGGCTCACGAGGCTGGTGTTGATCTGCACAATAAATCTTTCAATAACTGTAAAAAATATGATTAATAACTTTTAGTCCAAATGAGACATTACCTCCGAAATCCTTAGCACTCCACCGATCTACATGAAAATTTGCATAAAGCGCATTTTACCCTCCAGAACAAAAATTATATATTGGGGTTGTACGCTTTTTATTTTTTTAAGAGGTAAAATCTACCCCTTATAATAAAAAATTAAAAATTTTTAAATGTAAGCTTTTATAATAGTTTCATTTTGATTAACTATTTGTAAGAAGTACTGTTGCATGATTTTTATCAAAATGTATGTATGTTGTAATATTATAAACAAAGTTAAAACTCCTAAAAACTGTGATTTCACGTTTTCAATGATGAAAGTTTAAAATGCAAATGTTATTGCTGTGGAATTTTACATAAAATGTTCATTTATATCACTTAAATTTTGTTACTTTTTGGAAATCCGCTTCCATCAAGTCCGTGAGGCAGCTTATCAAAAAGATTCAAATGAAAAAAACTTAAGCACGCAAGCAAAACGTTATAACTTCAGAATCTATCAATAAAAACAATATATACACCACTCCAGTCAGTGATGCAAATTAAATTTACGTTTTGAGAAAAAAAGTCCCCAACGTACTAGGCCATGGTTCTTTTCTGAATTATTCTCCTGACATCGGTCAGGATCAATTTCGTATTTGTGAAGACTGTAAGACTGATTACGCTTAATAACAAATTTGTCCAAGCTACTAGCAAAATTTATTTTTTTAATAAGTTTGATTTTCGTTTATAAAAAGGTGTTATTTACGCGATGTAATAAAATTTAATTAATTTGAAGAAATTTGTACCCGTCACACCAGCGAGACAGCAGCGTGCCACGATTATTCATAATAATTCACATGAATTTCCAAATTAATAGATATCTCACTAACGTGATAGAAGCAAATTTCCGAAAGTATTTTTCTTTATCTTACGCTTTTATGAGTTCTAATTTCACCATCATGAACAGCATTGAAAACGGCATAAATTACTATTTTAAACTTCCAAATTGCATTGTAAATACGAAAATAATCCTCACTGCCGTCAAAACGTTTCTTTGTTTCAAAGGGGTTTGAAAATCCAAAATGCCAATTTATACACTTTTAAACGCTAATTGCGATGGTGACATCGTTATTTTTAAAACAAATTTAAGATTAAAAGTTGTGGATCTTTAAAGATTTGTAATAGTCGCCATTTTGAAATTGTTGAACGAATTTCGCTGGTTAACTAACTTGTCCAAACTTTTACCATAATGAATTTATGTACTAAATTTGAATCAAATCGGACTGAAATTGCAAACGTGAACGTATTTAACACACACACACACACACACACACACACACACACACACACACACACACACACACACACACACACACACACACACACACACACACACACACACACACACACACACACACACACACACACACAATTTTAATAACCGCTCAAAAACCTATCTAGAAGTCAGAACCGGATGCTCATATCAAGATCACGGGTCTGGGTCTTGACAGCCCATTGTTTCAATTGAAATTCGCCAATAAGTAGCCATTTTGTATAACCACATTGAAATGCAATATTTTTGTGGCGCCTAAGTTATCCCCCAAAAACATTTAAACTTACGTAACCCAGTAAGCAGAGTTATCCTGCAATGGGTTTAGGCTATAATCCTGGAACAGGGATGTTTAATGTAACTTCACCTTAAAATGCAAATTACAGTCGAGGATGGGATTACAGAGAAAATTATGCTCGTGTACTTTTCGTAGTTTATTGTTTTTTTATCCGTTTAAAATTATTACAAAAACTTTTACGTATTCAGTTGAATGAATAAAACGTATGTGATGACAGTTTTCCAGATACTTTATGGATAAAATATAGGGAAATTGATAAAATGTTGTTCAAACTTTAGTCATAGGCAATATGAATAAAACACAAGTCAGTGCATCAAATTTGAAATAAAATACATTTTACGTTCGAGTTTCATTCAATTTTCGATTTAGTCAACAACCGTGCATTAATTTCAAATTTTCAACAATGGCTTTAGTAATGAAACTTCATATATGATCAAAATTTGAGGAACTACACCAAACTTTTAGTTTTTTTGTTACACAAGGAGTAGTTCCCGAACCAGAATTGTTGAGAGATATTTCTAAATCTCGTCAGTGTTTCAAGTTAAACAAAAAAAATTCTGTCTGAGAGTAAATCAAAAAAACAATATCAGAATTTATTTTCTTTTTTAACATGTATCATGTTTTAGGACTGGTTGTGATGTTGGTTTTTGCGCGTCGCGTGATGCGAGTGCACGAATTTATATTGGTAGTTATAGTAAAAGATCATTTGTTTTGTTAAATCGTAACGATCAGCTGTTTTCATTGTAGCCTGATAGGCTATAATAACTTTTAGGTTATGTTGTTAAAAATTAGCTATGTTAATTTGTCGTGTTTTAGAACAAATTATCGTAATTAAAATAAAAAGGAAAACAAAAAATGTACATGATTTTTATTTTTGGTTCAATAACAATGATTAGTTTTAATTTTTGATTTCATCCAGAACAGCAATTTTTTAAGTGAGAACTTCTTTTGGCGCAGAAATTTATTCATTACCTTACTACACATAAAATAAAAATTAAAATGGAAAAGAGCCTTAACAGCCTTAACAATATAAACCATGTTTATCATTAACATTCGTTACATTTATTTTACATTATAAAATAGTTAAACTATGTAAACAGTAATAAATATTAATACAATTTAACAGAGCAATTCAGTTTTAAGATAAAAACTTTTAATTATTCAAAGAAAAACTTAAAATCTTCTAAATCAAATACACAGGAGTTATGCTACAAAAATGTGGGTACTTCTATTATGTACAAACGTCGTAAGCCATTAGTACAACAAAATTATGGAAGCATATGAGGGTATCCTTACAGAATGTAGGCCAATAGGAAACCCCTCATTGATTTCTCCGCGACAGGTAATTCGATCCTTGATTGCATAGCCAAGTCAAACCAACATTAATTAGATTCTGAGGTTTACCCCCTGTACGTATGGGTAAAATTACCGCATCTCATCTGAACTGCGTTCATGTGGAGAAGATTCTTGGTATGGAGGGTAATGATTTATCCATGTAAAAACAAAGTATTGATTGAAAATAGTACGTCTTCATTTTAACCGTCATGGTATCATACATTGCTTGGTAATGTCGATGCTAGAACAAATAATTTTGTGTTTACATCGTTGCTCGGCACTGATTGGTTCAATCACAGTCACGTGATTGACGAAAGATAAACGCAATAGCTAGACGTTTATTCCATTGGAATTTCTATTGGAAAAATGAGGAACTCGAACGGCGGCCATCATGGTAAGACCGGATACCTTGGATCGAGCAACTCTAGATAACTTTTTGAGAGGTCGTTTATATATATATGGCGGGTGTGTGTGTTCGTGTTAGCACGCTTACGTTTGCAATTTTAGTCCGATTTGATTCAAACTTGGCACGAAAATTGATTATGATAATAGCTTGAACAAGTTCGTTAACCAGCAAAATCCTTTTAACATTTCAAAATGGCGGACATTTCAAATCATTAAAAAATCATATCTTTTTCCCGTAGATTGTTTGTAATCCGATCTCATCAATGTCATCAGCGTTAAAATCTGCATAAATTAACATTTTTAATTTTCAAAATTTATTGAAATTAAAAAATTGTTTACTGCCTTCAGGATTTGTTTTCGTATTTCCAATGCAATTTGAAAATTTTAAATGCACTACTTTTATTTTATTTTAATTGCTTATTATGACGGTCAAATCAGACTTTCAAAAAGGGTAAAATGAACAAAAATACTTTGGAAATTCGCTTCTATCACGTCAGCGAGACAGCTGCGTGCCGCGATTATTCTGAATGACGCAGTTATCTCATCTGTGTAAACAAGGCAGTTTGTGTATTAATACTGTGCACACAGCAACAGGATGGCGACCATCGATCAGTTCATTACTTTAGCGTTACCGTGATCTGTTCCTCTGTCACGTGCTGATTGACATGTAAACGTCTCCTTATACGTTTACATTACTATACTATGTGAATGTATCCTTTGATTTATTTCTAACCATACAGGCTTCTTTATATGGTACTACGAAGTATCCTGACTTAAGACCTCCCCAGAATAGCAGAACTTCACTCTGTTCTTCACTCAAGCATTTGCAAAGTTTTTGTTCACATCATTCTAAGTCTAAAAACAAACTAGCAAGCTCTCTAAAAAGTCTGAATTATATAATAAAGTACAGTATGTACATTCCTTTTTTCCACAGGGCGGTACAGGCTAGCTGCACCTATTGAGAAAATTTAGACATCCTTCGCGGTACCCGAGTCTTACACACACTTACACTTACAACACTACATTTACAACTTTCACACTTTACACTCACACTTATATTTATGGAGGCAATACTAGCCTCAATGTGCTTTTTGCCTTAAAATAAAAAAAAAATATACAAGGCTGGTGTATATGATGGCAGTTTTTGAAAATGGAATTACTCCGAAACGCGCAGAGTTTCGAGAAAACTCCGAAAAATATTGTCTTGTAAACATTACCGTTGTCTTTACTGAACGGATAAATCTTTTATTTTCTACGCGTTTGATGTAAATGACATTTAAAAGACGTAAGTTTAAGTAAATTAAATCATATTTTTTACTATTGTAATAATAGACAAAAGATATTGAAATTTATGTGAATAGTATTTCGCAGCTGTCTCACAATGTAGGCTAATAGAAACACAACTTAATAATATTACAAACCAAACATTTTTTATATTTTAACAAAAACATGAAAATAAACCACGACCGCTGTAAAATCAATAACGTTTCTTAGACAAGCCTTTTTAGGCCTTTTTTTTAGATTTCACTGTTGTATGCAACATTAAAATCTTTATAAATGTTCAAACTACATTGAAAATTTCAAAAGGAACGAACATTGATTAAACTCAGGTTCATTATTTATTTTCAATTAGTTTTATTTTATTTTTTTAATATTTCGCCAGAGAGAAATACATCGCGCGAAAACACTAATGTCAACCACGACTTGTAAATACATAAGCAAGAAATTATCAGCAACGATCAGAGAGAATGAACGCTAAATGTTGATTACATTTCGTTTAAGTGTAAGCCTACACAAAGGGGGTGGCTTGAAATATCACTGGGGGATGCTAATGCGGTGAAGATAGCTTTAATGTGAGACTTTAACTGCGAAGAGAAACATTTGCAATTTTATTAAATTATCTTTGTTGAAGTATTGTTCAATGGCCTTATTAAAGTTATTGTTTTGTCTTTATGAAAAACACTGTAACCGTTTATTGATCAACCTATTTATTCAACCAGCCTTCAACTTTGTCCTAACAATGGTTGGCAACATAATGTATTGACACAATCGTATAAGAAATGTTATTTGAACAACAGGGAATTTTCGTTGGACGTGCGCGCGTTTTTGTTTATTTGGGAAATTTTGTATTGTTTGGTGAAAATTATAACTATAAGCATGGCAGGTGTGATCAAATAAAACACACGGAAATTATTTGTTTAGATATCTGGAAATTATAATATTTTGACCCAAAAAAGACGGTTCGGTAATTTGTCTGTTTGTCATAAAAAAATAATAATAACATGCGTCACGACACCACAAAAAGTAAAACCTTTTTGATAGTGTTTCTGTCAGCTCTTCATCGAAACTGGGACAGTTGACTTTTCTCAAAAAGTCACTGGAACAACAAAATATTGTGTCAATTGCGATGACACTAGATGCTGCTGTAATAAGAGCAACTATGAAATTTGTTACCAACTTAGTAAGTACGTGAAACCATTTACTGATGCTGAGATTATGAAAGAATATTTCATTAATGCTTCAAATATTTTATTTTATAAATTTACCAATAAAGCCCAGATAGTACAGCAGATAAAACAAATGCACAGATTCGACCTGCGCTAGGCGTATCGAAGATACTGTGAAACAATTTGCACGATATTGTTAACATAATTGATGATTTGACAAATTGCAAATATTTTAAACTTTGATTTTGATTCCAGTATTGATATTTCATCAACATCACAGTGCCGCGTTTTCCTTACATAAAGTTCCTTTCCAAATTTCAATTCGTGAATATTTCGTGAAATCATTTTACGGAAAATCAAACTAGAGGTACAGATTTTGTCGAAAGGAATAATATTGATACGAAAACATTGATGTGTGCGGCTATCGGAAATCATTTAAAAAAATTTATAATGAAGACTAAATAGAGTTTGACCACAATTATAGCATACATAACTGCGACAATAATCCAGAACTTGATCATCAATCTGACTCCATCGGTTTGTCACCAACTCCAATTACCCACCATTTTTTAAACAGTAAAATACACAACATGGAAGTCCAACATGTACTTGTATTGCAGTTCATTATATACGAAGTATAAAAACGTTCGGTGATCGTGAAGAAGTTTACCTTAAAACACTCTTAACGCCCAAAAAGGTGGTTTTTACTTATGTATCCGTCCGTCGGCGTTCCTGACACATCGAAGAAAACTACAAGATTTCCTTCAAATTTCCCTTGTATTTCTATTCTCGGAAAATTCTTCAACATTAACAAAAATCGAATTTCCTCAAAATCGTTTGTAACGATTTCGATCGTATTTTGCCCAAATGTAGACCTCCAATAGCACGTACAGGTCGACATTTCACCAAATATTCCAGTTCCGTAGTTATTAAAAAAAAAAGAATTTCATCTGATTTTGCTGAAGATGTTGGTCGTATACGAAGATTCACAACTTAATTAAGTGTAGCGAATTTATTACGAATAAAAGAAATGTACGTTTCTAAGTGACTACAAAATACGGATATGATAAGGTACATCGCTCAAGTACGCTCGCGTAAAAAAGAGATCATGACCACTCTAATTTATAAAATTTGAATTGTGTGTGTGTGTGTGTGTGTGTGTGTGTGTGCGTGCGTACGTAAGAGCGTGCATGTGTGCGTGCGCGCGCGCGTGTGCGTGTACGTGTGCGTGCAAGCGCGAGTGCGTGTGTCCGCGTGCGTGCGTGTTTGAGCACGTATGTGAATGCGTGTGTGTTTGGATGTACACGCGCGTGTGTGTCGACCCGCACGCGCATGTGTTCTATCACTCTACAGTCGGTTTGTTTCCACATACTGTTGTCTAGTTTGTTTTGTTATTCCTATTTATAACTGTACTAATGCAAATTCCTGTTGCTGCTGCACACATTTGAGTTATGGAACTCGAATCTTCACCTATAGAACTGAAATCTGAGCATTTTTTATGAACTTACTCTCAGACCTCAAACCGATTTTTCGGTTTCCTGTTAACAGCTTTCGAGCCATAATTTTTGGGAAGCTCACTTGTAATATTCCTACCTTTAGTTTGATTATTAAACGACTGCATTGAGCAAAATATAATCAACATTGTTCAGAGACGGTTTAGATGAAATCATATTTTTTTATTTTAAATTTTATTCATCAAAAAAACTGTTTGGAAAGATAAGAGGCTTTGATGTGTGCTAACGCATTTTCTTGTCACCGAAACCTGAGTAAAATCTGATTTTAGGGACTATTTTCTTTTAACAACAACTTAATTTATAAACGGTAACCTTAAAGCACACGTTTTGAATAACTGAGTTGAAACTTTTGTTGCATATTTACCGGCGTTACGCACTTCCGCTGTATTAACTTTATTTGTTTTACCAAAGGTTAGGCGATGCGTTACAGCCGAGGTAACTTTACTTTCCAGCTTGTATAATGCAGACGGGAGAATTCAGAGAAAGTTTACGCATTCACAAAATCTTATTTAACTTTACTGGATTTCATAACGTTCAATACGCTGGCACAGTTCCGCAGGCCTACCTCGTGTACAAACAAATTGGATTCTCTTCAATACATAGTATAATATAAAATGTATTCTTTCCAGGAGCTTGTTAAAGTATAAATTCGTGTTTTCGATAACATCGAGTTGGGACAGATCATGTGGCTTTGTTATTTCTTCCTACCCTGAAGAGAGAAAGTATTACAATTGACTCAAACTGATCAAATTTTTACACGGTTCGTGTATCATGATCAAAGCTACAGATCAAAAACACAGCTGCTGTACTGTTTTCTTTAACAATACGATTATTGTCACGTGATCAAAGCGTTATTTATCCTATTATTTGTCAAACTCTCGAGCCTTCTTTCATCATTGATCATCATTTTTTCCACCAGTGGTTCGTGAAAACTTTCTGTTGGTCCGCAGAAATAACCGATGATTATTTATTGTAAGTGTAATGCATGTATAAACTTTTATATTTTTTAATATACATTTTTTTAAATTACAATACAACTTTTTTACTTTTAATACGTGCATTTTGTACTAATAAAATAAAATTTTCTGATTATTATTCTATAGTTATATTAGTCTCTTTTGTCTAAACCCATATAATTGGTGGTCCGCCAAATAAAAATTATACATTTAGTTTAGCAACATCCTTGAAGCTCTAAAGTTTGCCGACCACTGATCTACACGACACTTGTCCCATGTTTGAAGCCATTAATCTTATTATTATCAAACTACTTGTTTCTTGCCTCGTCATTAAATCCATTGACCTTATTATTTTTTAATGTACAAGACGCTTGTCGCATGATTTAAGCCATTTGTCCTATTATTTGTTGAACTATTCGACTCTTGTCACATAATTCAAGCCACTGGATTTATCCATAATAGGATATCTTAATTCATAATAAGATTTATTACTGCTCGATCCTTTTTTCGTCATTAAATCTATTGACTTTATTATTTATCAATCTACTCGACTTTTTTCGAATGATTTAAGCCACTTATGCTATGCTATTATTTGACGAACTATTCTACTCTTGTCGCATGAATCATTTTATGTGAATTCAATGTAATGATTTCAATTTATGTAAATTTATGTGATTCGATCTTGTCGCATTGAATTTATCCATAATAGGATTTCTTAACTGTCAAACTACTCGATTCTTACCTCGTCATTAAATCCACTGATTCTAGTATTTGACAATCTACTCGACTATCGTTGCATGATTCAGGCCATCCATCCTACTATTTGTCAAACTATTCGATCCTTGTTTCGTCATTAAATCCACTGATTCTAGTATTTGACAATCTACTCAACTATCGTCGTATGATTCAGGCCATCCATCCTACTATTTGTCAAACTATTCGATCCTTGTTTCGTCATTAAATCCACTGATTCTAGTATTTGACAATCTACTCAACTATCGTCGTATGATTCAGGCCATCCATCCTACTATTTGTCAAACTATTCGATCCTTGTTTCGTCATTAAATCCACTGATTCTAGTATTTGACAATCTACTCGACTATCGTTGCATGATTCAAGTCATCCATCCTATTATTTATCAAACTATTCGATCCTTGTTTCGTCATTAAATCCACTGATTCTAGTATTTGACAATCTACTCAACTATCGTCGTATGATTCAGGCCATCCATCCTACTATTTGTCAAACTATTCGATCCTTGTTTCGTCATTAAATCCACTGATTCTAGTATTTGACAATCTACTCAACTATCGTCGTATGATTCAGGCCATCCATCCTACTATTTGTCAAACTATTCGATCCTTGTTTCGTCATTAAATCCACTGATTCTAGTATTTGACAATCTACTCAACTATCGTCGTATGATTCAGGCCATCCATCCTACTATTTGTCAAACTATTCGATCCTTGTTTCGTCATTAAATCCACTGATTCTAGTATTTGACAATCTACTCAACTATCGTCGTATGATTCAGGCCATCCATCCTACTATTTGTCAAACTATTCGATCCTTGTTTCGTCATTAAATCCACTGATTCTAGTATTTGACAATCTACTCGACTATCGTCGCATGATTCAAGTCATCCATCCTATTATTTATCAAACTAATCGATCCTTGTTTCGTCGTTAAATCAACTGATTTAACGTATTTGTCAATCTATTTAACGTAACGTATTTGTCAATCTACTCGACTACCGTCGCATGATTCAAGCCATAACAAAATCAATGGCAGTGGATTTAATTGGATCCTATTATTTAACAAACTATTTTATTCTTGTCGTATGATTCAAGCCATTGGATTTATCCACAAGAGGATTTATTACTGTAAAACTACTCGATTCTTGCATCGTCATTAAATCTATTAATCCAATTATGTGTCTATCTACTCGACTATCATCGCATGATTCAAGCCATCTATCCTATTATTTAAATGTCGAACTATTCGATCCTTGTTTTGTCATTAAATCCACTGATCCTATTATTTGTAAATCAACACTATTCTTTTCGCATGGTTCAAGCCATTAATCATACTCGTATTATCAGACTGCACGAAACTTAAAGCATTATTTAAACCATTTATTCAGTTATTTGTCAAATAACAAGATCTTTATTGCATGATTCAAGCCCTTGAATTTACTGTTGCAACAACACGATCTTTGTAGCCTTATTAAAACCATTTATTCTGTTATTTGTCAAGTAACACCATCTTTATTGAACGATTCATTATTATTTGAAATTACTATTATTTGTCAAATTACATGATCCTTTTCATTATAACCATGTCATTAAAACTGTTTATTTTGTTATTTGTCCAACTATAACATTGTTGCATGATTTACGTTATCGATCCTATTATTTGACAATATCAATAAATAACTTATTGATTCTACCATTGTTATAATCCCCGACTAAACCCGACTGGGAATTGCATGATTTAATTGACATCAATTATCTGCTTGAGAATTATTTACAAATGGCAAGATCCATTAGTAATTAGAGTGGAACAGGTCTTTTTACATCCCTACTAAGCAGGAAGTATTATTGTGATCGTAAAACTGCACGAACTTTGTCATGTGATTCAAGCCATTGATACTATAATTTGTCAAATTACACGATCCTTATAGCTTCATTAAAGCCATTTATTTTTTTATTTGTCAAACTAAACGATCATTACCTCACTCTTCAAGCTGTCATAATATTTATTTGTCAAAATTTGTGTCATTTGATAACATAAAATCTTACTATTTATTCCAAATAATGCAAACCAAAATTCTAATATTTGTCAAAATTCACGTGTCTTATTAAATAACCTTTTATTTTATTATATAACTATTTTTTGAAACTTATTAGGGCTTACATCAATAATATGTTTTATCGATAATCAAAATTTCAAAATATCTGATTACTGATAAATTAGGTTGATTTTCTATTTTGTCAAAAAATCTTCACAGGTAACGTAATGTCGCCCATACTTTATGTTTTGTACAACACAAGAACCACATCAACATACATATCAGGCTTAGTGTGCAACAATTTTCAAAAAGTAAAAACCCAACCAGTCATTACAGTTACTACACGGTTCATTTACCACAGCCAGGAGTGTACGCGAATCTCTTTCTCCCTTTAAAGGTGATTTATCTATAATCGCCTGTTCCAGCCGCCAAACAGTTATTTCCTTATTAAGGATTGCCTTTTGGCGCCTAAATACATTAAATTTTCGCTTTCAATAATTAACTAAACAGACTATAACCCGACTGGGAATTGCATGATTTAATTGACATCAATTATCGGCTTGAGAATTATTTACAAATGGCAAGATCCATTAAGTAATTAGAGTGGAACAGGACTTTTTACATTCCTACTAAGCAGGAAGTATTATTGTGATCGTAAAAAAGTAGATTTTGAGATTTCGATCGTCATCCGCTGCTGGTAAACTGAGTTCAAAAAGTGGTTTTGGCTTGGATGATGTCTGTGTGATTTTTGTATCGCCGAGAACTTATACGAATTGACCATTTTCGAACATAGGCCTACTATGTTTTTATCGAGAAAATTTTTAATGAATAAATATTTAATTTGTTTTATTTTAGCAAAATTGCTTTAAATGTGGACATCTGTGTTTGTGTTTCTATACATATTGTATACATCGAATAATACATCGAAATAATTAACTACTAAATTCTAACCACTTTCGAGAAATTGTTATTATCGATAAATCTAGAACTGGAAATTTTAAACACAAGATGCTAAGGATTTTATTGTAATTTTTGGCAATATTGGTATACATAATTGAAGTAAGAAAGTGTTTACATTAATTTAACAATTATGGATTAATATAATAATATAAAGGTATTTGTTTAATAATGTAAATATCTATAACAGAATGACAAACAATTTTTTTAAATATGCGTCTTCCTGAATAAAACTGTAAATACGGTAGCGATTTTTTTTAAATTAACACTTCCCATTGACATATGGTGAAAACTGTTATTTATTGCTAAACATTTGCTTTTGTAAATGTCTAATCCCATATGAATATCGATTTTTAAAAACAAGTAGCCACTACATTATTTTTTTTCTCAAAAAACAAGTACTTTTAATAAACAGTAAGGAAAATATATTATTGTTGAATACGCTGTTCTGATACTTATACTGCTAGTAGCATATTAAGAGTAAATAATCAAAGCACGCAGCTGCCTCGCTTACGTGATAGAAGCAAATTTTTGTGTTCTTGAAATCAAATTATTTTGTGTACTTAAAATGATTATAAATCGGATTTCACCATCATAATCAACAATAAAATATGCATTCATCTTAAACTTTAAAATTACATTCACAATACAAAAATTAATTCCAACTGTAATTAATTTTTTGTTTTTAATTCAACATATTTTAAATGATCCCACACGCATATTTCAACGCTAATTACGATGATGAAATCAGTTTTGAAAAAACAAACGAAATCTTATTTCTGATGTTGATTAGCTTTGGTGAGAAGAGTGAATAGAAAAAAGTCTACCGAACGGGAAAATGTAAAGGAAATATGGAACTAACAAGCAAACGAATTTTGTCTCTATTTCTGTCTCTTTTTCTTCATTCATTTCGATATTAGTACACGCGTATTATATGAAAACATAGTTTTGCTTTAGTTTCGGTATTTTTCCTTTTTTTTGCGGTGAAAAACCGTTACGGTTATCATTGCAGTCACGCAAAATGAAAGTATAAACAAAAATTTACTTACATAAAAAAACAACAAACTATAACAGTAAAAATAAATAAAACAAAAATTTAAATAACAGGTAAAATTCTATATTACAATAACGAATACTTAAGAACTAAATAACAATGAAAAAAATTTAATAACAATTCGTAAAAGTATATATAAACATAACAGAGATAAAGTTATTTAGAGAAAATAAATAAATAAAATAAAATGAAAAAGGAATATAAATTGTCCCTGAAAAAAAATAAAATAAAATGTAGCCTAAGTACAATGTACAAAACAAAAATTAAAAATAAAAATAATAACAATAACAACAATAAGTTAAATTATATTTAAAGGTATTTTTCCGTAGTTGAAGAACACGTGCACGTTGTAAACGTTTATAATACATTCAAAATTAATATAAACGTTTATAATAATTGTTGTTAATATTGATAGTTTTTAACAACATAACCTATAACTTAATATAACCTCTCAGCTGGTCAATGAAATCAGCTGATAGTTACAAATTAATATAAACAATTGGTATTTTACTATAACTATAGTAAATAGTATCTAAGCTAGTTAACGTATTTATTTATTTAAACAAAACAAGATATTTGTAAACATGTCTTCAAATTAATTTATATTCAGCAAAGATGTCAAAAGAAGCTTTGCTTCTTTTGTTAACTCACCGATGTCTACATAAGAGTTTTAAATATTTTTTTAAATTTACAAAATCCGCCATTTTGAAACTGTTGGATGGATTTTGTTGGTAACGGAGTTTCAAATTACCAAAATCGATTTTCGAGCAATTTATTTTAAAATCAAACTTGCATAAATTATAAAAATAAACTTTAAAACGGCATTAGTAATAAGAAAATAAAGCTCACAACTGTGTCAAATTCATTATTTTAATTTCAATGCACTTAAAATTCGAAATTATGTTTTTAAATTTGTCTGAGGTAAAAGTAAATACGTTTCCTCTAAGTATAAATATTCAGTTTGTTCAGTGCCAAAAAGGTTTCATTTGCATTTCGAAGTCAAGCCACTGAACAAATGGACGACAAAGTTTAAACAGAATTTGTTTAAATTACTTTCGTACAATCTGCATAGCGAGGTTGCCAACACAACGTTACAATTAATTAACCACTAGGTAATTGCAGGTATGTAAACTGAACCGCATACACTGCTTATTTGAGTGATTAGTTCATTTCACAATCAACTGAATATTTGTTTAAATAAAAAAAAATTAATAGAACATAGAAGGACCTTGTCCTCTTTAGGGAAAATTAAAATTTAGAAAAATCCGCCATTTTGAAACTTTTGGACGGCTGTTGTTAGTAACAGAGTTTCAAATTACCAAAATCGATTTTCGAGCAATATATTTTAAAATCAAATTGGCATAAATTATAAAAATAAACGTTAAAACTGCATTAGTAATAAGAAAATAAAGCTCACAACCTCTAGTGCCTTTTTCTGTTTTTACTGTTACACGCCGAAAATTTTTTTACTGCACTCAAAATTTGAAACCACTTGAACATTTATAAATCAAACCATTACACCAAATTTTAAACAAAAAAATTTACAGTTCAAAGAATAAAAACAAAAAAAATGAACCAGTTTATAAAAACCGATAATTATAATCAAGTTCCTTGTGTCAAAAAAATGGGATTTACTTGGAGGTGTATGTGTGTGTGTGTGTGTGTAAGTTCATGTGATGTTTTTACATTTTTATTTTTCAACAGCACCCAATATTAATGATGTATGACGTTGCCGCAGCAACTAATAATAAAAAATAAATAATAGCAACCATTATTACAACAATATTAATTAAAACTATGCAACTAAGTTTTTTTTGTGTTTAACGTCCGACTATTGTGCGCACTTGGGCTAATGCAGACGATGGGATGATTTATAGCGTATGAAAATGCCAAGCCTTCGCCGGGAATCGAACCCGGGTCCTCGGGGTGAAACACTAGGCCACCGAGGCGGCTTATGCTATGCAACTAAGGGTTAACTTTATTAACTGACAAACAATATCACAAATGAGTGAAGTTTCCACGGTTTTACCATTTAATTACAAAGCATCTGGAACATCTTCACTTACCTGACTGGCCAAAAGTAACGCCTAGGTCAAAGTTCATTCCAAGTAGTACGTATTACGATATTTGCTTCTTCGTTAATATATACAATTAACAAATTCTACAAGATCTTTCATTTTCTATATCTTTCTCAAAAAATTCTGCTAATAAAATATCTGAAAAATAGAACATTAAATCAGTTCATCTGATTTTAATAAAAAAATCTATTCATGAATCAAGATTCACAAATTTAATCATAAGCCTACCTACTTGAAATTAAAAAAATCCTACGAACTATAATTTGCTTTTATTTTACATATTCTACACTAACTTCAGTGTACTAACTGTACATGACCAAAATTTAGCAAAATCTGCAGAACCAATTTTGAAAATAAATTTTTGTTATTGAACTAAAAA
Organism: Callitettix versicolor; assembly: GCA_022606455.1. Lineage (NCBI taxonomy): Eukaryota > Metazoa > Arthropoda > Insecta > Hemiptera > Cercopidae > Callitettix > Callitettix versicolor. The sequence goes on from CM040189.1 coordinate 76,525,832, forward strand.
TAAAAATCATATAAAGTGTTCTGATTCTTTTTTAATTTTAATTACGATAATTTGTTCAAAAACACGACAAATTAACACAGATAGATTTCAACAACATTAACTGAAACCTATCAGCTGTTTAATGAAATCAGCTGATATTTACGAATTAGTATAAAACACCAATTAATATAATTACCAAAATTAAATTAGCGATTCATATCATACACTTAAATCGGTCAAACTTCATCGTAGTTTCCGTAGTGTAGTGGTTATCGCGTGTGCCTCACACGCGCAAGGTCTCTGGCGATCCCGGTGGAAACACAAAAATTTCTAACTATAATTAATTTAATGTGAGACGTGCGACACTCAAAATGAACTGTTATATATCAATGTAAACACGTTCCGCAAAATCCAACATCAAAACATGATCCATGTTAAACTGGTATAACTCCAAAGCAGTTCTTGCGAAGTATAAAAATCCCTTTGAATCAAGTCAGACCAAAATTGCGAACGCTATAGTGTTAACTCTATATATGCATGCTTTGTAACGTTTAAATTTATAATGTACAACTTATAAAAAACGCCTCAGAAAGTTTAGCTAGAAGCAGGATCGATGCCCAATTCATGAGCGCTGTATCTGGGTCTTACCATGATGGCCACTCCAATAGCTCATTTTCCAAATGAAAATTGCAAAAAAAATATCAATCCATCGTTCATAGCTGGAGGCGCTCGTTCCATTTCGGTAGTTATAAATCTACAGTCTGTAAGCGATACCACCCTTAAATAAATAACGACCGAATCACGCACTGATATAAAAGCAATTATTATTTATTGCAAAGAGCGTACGGCTGGAACAAACTTCTTTCATCTCAAAACGGATTATCTGTTTCATTAAAATTAAATTTTTAATTATTGTAAAATAACTTGTGCCATTCGTATATAATGAAAACACTGAAAATATATAGTGAGATATTAATGAATAAATACGATACATTCGTTTTATGGTCAAGTGAGTGAAAAAAAGTACATTTTACTCAATGTCTGTCAGTGCGTGTGTGAGGAAAGTTAAAGACCAAATTAACGTTCACGAAAATTATTTGGGACGTAGGTTTGGTTTTTCCATAACTCGGAATTATTTTTAATTTAAAAATAGTTTGAGGTTTTAATAGCTATGCCTCCAAAAACATCGGATTCGCTATTGATCAAAAAATGAAAAAAATCTATTTTTTCTCAAAACAGGTTCATTAAATTTTGGTCGTATTTTTAAAACGCGTATATAGTTCAAGTGAGTTTACTAATTTGAAAGAATAAGATTTTATAGTTTGTGTGTAAAATTGTAAAAAAGAAAGAAATAATTGTGACATACACTGACGTGATAGAAGTGAATTTCCATAAAGAAGTCTTAATTTTTTGAAATTTTAACTTCATGATCATAATCACTTTTAAAATTTGTATCTTCTTTGTAAAAATTTTAAACTTTCAAACTAAATTGAAAATTAGAAAATGGACCCTGACCGCCGTCAAATTCAGTTTTTTTTTCATTTCAACTGATTTCGCAAATTAAAAATGGTAATTTAAAAACGCTGATTACGACGGTGAGATCCATAATTTGATTCATACTCGGTATGAAAATCGATTTTGGTAGCAGCTAAGACAAATTCGTTACTCGATAAAATTTGTTCAATAATTTCAAACTGGAGGCCATTTTGAATCTTTAAAAATCCTTAAAGTTTTTTTTTAAATCTATTTATCAGCATAAACAGGTAATTTGCGTAATTATAATTTTAAATTTTGGAAATCTTTTGAACACAGCGGAAATCTTTTGAATCAGTGTTGTAATGAAATTTTAAAGTTTAAAATGTCAATAGGATTAAAGTTTAAAATGTCAATATACGAGATACGATTCTAGTATATGCAGAGTTTAATGCTGGAAATGATTGTGAAATCGTAATTTTAAAAAGTATGTTACATTAAAAAACTTTTGGAAATTCACTTCCATCACTCCAGTGAGTCACTGTATACTGCGATTTTGATGTGCTAACGAACCATACTTTTTTAAAAATTTTGTACACTTTATTACAGTTATGATTCTGCAATCTCATTCTTTGGTAATCTCGCCAAGAAAAACTTTTATAAGTCTGAACAGAAGCAGGCTCTAGCAAGCTTACAGTTTGCCTGGTCTTATTAATATTCAAATTTTATGTTAAGTTTAATGCTAAAGGACAACGTCGTGTAATGTGTTTTGGTGCAGGTAGAATTTCCCTTTTACCTTGTTTTTAGTGGATCTTTATTTTTAAAAAAATAAAACTTTTTTTTATATTAAATTTCCCAAGAATCCGAATCGGAATCTACCGGTCAGCTAATTTCTCAAAATTGGTTCTCAGATTTTTCGTAAATTTGGTCTTGAATGATTATAAATAAATTTACGGTTCAGAAGAAAATCGAAAAAATAAACAAGACAGAAATCAATGTTTTTATTTATTTATTTTTAGTGCAAATTCACTGCACTGATTTGTGTCATGGATCTTCATTAAGACAAAATTTAAGCAAAATCTGAAAAACCCGATTTTGAGAAATGAACCGATTTTTCAGTTCTTTAAATTAAAAAAGTAACGAAAAATTTTTTAATCGGTCCTGATAATTTTTATTAAATAAAATCTGACAATGTGACATTTTGAAGAAAATAAATTCAGGTTTTGAAATAAACAAAAAAATAATCCTGATTGCAGTTGGTGTTTCGATTTCTCTCCAACCGAAAATATCTTTTTTTTCTAATTTTGCATACACACACAAACACACACACACACACACACACACACACACACACACACACACACACACACACACACACACACACACATATATATATATATATATATATATATATATATATATATATATATATATATAATAAAAAAAATTAACAAAATATGTTTAAAACTGTTTAAATAAATTTTCTGTTTTTGTCATATCTACAGCTTCTGAACCAAATTTTTTGGAAGACCTGGACTTAAGCGCTAAATTTGAGCTTTTTTTTCTTGTTATAAAAAATATTTGCAGGATTGAACACCATATTATTTAGTTTTCTGTTTAAAATAATAAGAAACGAAAGACTTAAAACGGTTGTATAAAAAACGCCACTTTCATAATACAAAAAGGTAATTTGTTCTACGTTTTACATTGCAATTTGATAATAGCAGAGAATTACAAGAAAATCTTGTTAAGAAAATCCCATTAACGGTATTAAGAATTAAATATTAAAGGCGATAGGATCTCCCTACCACTCTTCCTGTTTCCTCTCTCTCCCCCTCTCTCCCTACTACTCTTCCTGTTTCCTCTCTCTCCCCTCTCACTCTCCTTCCGTCCCTTCCTTCTCTCTCTCTCTCTCTCTCTCTCTCTCTCTCTCTCTCTCTCCCTCGCTCTCTTTCTCTCTCATACATAACCATGAAATTTTATAAAGTAAGAGTGTTACAAAAATACGTTAGATAACCCCAGTAAAGTATCTGACGTCGAATCTTCTGGTTAACAGTACACGCAGGGGTATAATGAAATCTGACAGAAACTAGAAGGTCTAGACTCTGAGAAAATAAGAAAGGTTTGAGGAAGGCAAGGAGCTCTCAAGAACCGTTTATAGGAGCAGAGCAAGGATCTGTATCGGCCTGCGTAAAAATAACGTAAGATTGCTGTCGGGTGAAACATCTTAGGTATCTTGGCTTCGTAAGAGATCCAAATTACTTTAATGCAGAGAGAGGAAATTCCTGATCACCTGCTGGTAAACTGTAGCTATAGTTATAAAACTATAAAGCTATAGCTGCCAGAAGAGTTAAAATTCTGGGACGTTGCCAATTAGAATTTATCTATCTTAAATCCACTTAAAATTCTGTATTTCACAGAAAATTTTAAATTTCTGTCTTAAGGGAGATACCGTAAATAAAGTACAGGAAGGGGCATAACCGGTGATAAGATATGTGTTTACGGTTATGGTCCTAAGGAACAGTCGTCGCAGTGAAAGTCGCTACCTGAATTCGCAGAGCAACGAGGAGCCGTTTTTTTCACATTAGAGGCATTATTCACAAAGTATTTGCTCCCCCCTGGTACAACTGTCAATGTAAAGTAAAAGCGGCTACGTGAGAGCATTAGGCAAACGTTCAGAAAAATGGGAGAATAAGACCTGAGTCCTCCACCACGATAACGCGCCTGCGCACACATCGCTAGTCGTTCGGAAATTTTGGCTTCCAAAAAGACGGTAGTGATAAACTTCATCTCACTAATGAACTGCACACGACTGTATCATGCACGCTTGTTGGTCAGTTAGTAGACATTTAGTTACTAAATTGCTCGTCACTCGACCAAATTACTAGGACAGACCGAAGCAGGCTTTAGAGAGGATAGGATAAGTGAAGCACTGTAATAACAAACACTGCAGCATCAATCCATTTAAACTTTCCACTTGTGGAACTTGTAAGTGGCATGGCATGCTCAGAGACACGCGGAGATAAACTTAATGCACAAAGTAAATCCCATTTAACTTTTTGTTTTGAAACTAAAAGAATCTTATCTATCCTGGTAAAAAAATGTCTCCTTTATTGTGTTACACAAAAAATTAAGTTTTAAGAAGTAAAAAAGGAAATAGGTAATTTGTACCTTAATATATTCAAGTGTCAAGTTAGACTGTAGCCATGTTATTAATTCACGTTACGTATTATATTAAATATTAATAAATCATATATATTACTTCTCGAGTCAACTTCGCTTTTTTACAGCACATACTATTCGTACAGGCACAAATGAGTCATGTTTAGAAAGATTTTTAACCGGTTTCTGACATTGCAAAACAATTTTGCGCTAAAACTTACTGTCTGTGAAAATTTTTAACATAAAAGACGCTTTTAACTGTCACAGGCAAAATAGTTTAGCTCAGAAATCAGACAATATTTTGTATATTTTAGGAAGATAACTAATTATTCACGAATGGACAGTCCCATTACAAATGCCACTTTTTGCATAACATGCTTGGATCAATTTCAATATTTACTTAAAAGTCATTAAACTTATACGGCAAACTTACTTTATAGGTTATGGGGCCCTACTGACAGTCCCCTATCCCTGCCTGTCCGAACAATCGAGACCGAAAAGTTTAGGTATACTAAACATAGGGTCGTATATTTAGGGGTCGTTAAAAATTTTGTCATATATTTTTCACATATACATAACCTTTTTCAAAATCGGTGTTTACCATAATAACTTCAATAATAACCAGCATTAAACTTAACATAAACTCAACATTTTTGATTTTCATATTCATCGAAAATACAGATACGAACCTTTTGCTGCTATTCCTAAAATACCTAGTCCAAAAAATTCCGATAAAAAACCCAAAAATTTAATAATTACTCAAAAATGTGTTTATTACGCTCAAATATTGGTAAAAAATTAAACTTAAATCACTGTACCAATTTAATTTGAAGTGAAAGCAACTAACAGTTTTATAATTAGTCCTAACAAAACTAACAAAGCAATAACCAGTGTTCATTTTCAGTTTTTCTATTTAGTCTAAAAACACATTTCTTAAATTTCAATTTTTTTACTATTTTTAGTAACGATAATTCATATGACGACGTTTTAAAAAAATCTAATAAAGACATTTTGAGAAATTATTCCAATTTTTAATTTTATATTTCACAACCCTGAATTCCTCTGCATTGTTTAGGTACAAAAACCCCGCTGTAGTTAATTTTGGAATGTTTTTTAAACGTCCTGATATGGAAAAATCACATACGAAATTTCATCGAAATCTGAGTATTTGTTTTATTATTGATATGCACAGATAAACAAAAATCTTCGTAAAAACGTTTTTAGTTCATAAAAAGTATAGGCCTATACCCATATAAACCTCAATACTGATATTTTCCACGATCATTATATTTTTTGGCAAAAATTTCTATTGGTAATAACCATACCAATATATATATATATATATATATATATATATATATATATATATATATATATATACACACACACACACACACACACACACACACACACACACATGCGTGTTTTTGTGTTTGCATTCTCATGTTGCAATTTTGGTCCGATTTGATCCAAACTTGGCAAAAAAATCGATTTTTATAATATCTTGGACAAGATCGTTGCCCATGAAAATATGTTAAACAGAAATGGCTGTCGTTTCAAATCCTTAAAATTTTAAAGTTTTTTGCCTTGAATTTTGTTTTAATCTGATTTCTTTATATTAAACATTTAAAAAACTGCATAAATTAGCATTTTGAATTTTTAAAATCCGTTAAAATCAGTAAATGTTTCAACATACAAGAGGTCAAAGTTTAAAACATACTCAGTTTAATGCTGGTCATTAATGGTCAAATCGGAATTTATAAAAGGTTAAGTTAAAAAATTGCTTTTATAAATTCGCCTTCATCACGTCAAGGAGACAGTTGCATCCGTCACACAGTGAAGCAACTCAACGTTGCGTAAGTGGAGGATATGTTGTCGTTCAAGGGATTTGACCACTAAAGCCGTAAATTGATGGACGAGTTGCGACTATCCAGGCTAATCCGGCTGTTGTTCAAACTCGTAATTGATTACTTGTGAAGGCAGTAGGCTAAGTAGCCTATAATTTGCTTTGGATATTTAGTATCTCTGTTCATTTAACGGCATTATTAATGAATACAGGTCCGCGGTGGTGAAATACTGTTCAAAACTTCTAAATAATATGTTTTTAAAATCGTTAAATGTTTAATAAGGATTGTGTGTGCGTGTTGTTAATATTATTACCAACTTTGATCAAACTGTAATTTATAATTCGTTTTAGGAGCTATTTAAACGAACAAAGGAATCGACCTAGTTTTTACACGCTTTTTCTCAACTCGCTTCCTCTGTCTGTATGTTTCATGGTTCAAATCTTGTAATCGATTTTTAACTCACTTTCGATCATCCAATCGTCTTGAAATTTTGCACACTTGCTTGCTTCCGATGACAATGTAATATTCAATAATTAGGTACATCAAATTTTGCTCACTGTGCTATAATTAATTAACTAAAATTGCATATAAAAAATAGTTTTAGCGTTGCTCAATAGATGGTGTTAGTTTTTTCTAACACTTTTTACATTGAAAGTTGTCGTAAGAAGCGAGTTCGAGCCCAGCGCTGTCCTAAGAACGCTTAGATAGGATTGCACGTTAAAAACACTTTATATAGTGTTCTCGGATGGCACTCTAAAATGTAAGGTCTACAGATAGACCTATCTTTTTGCGTATAGAAAAAAGATACGCATTACTTCAATTACTTGTGCTTACAACAAGATACAAAATCTAGAATTTACCCATATACAAAATTTCGAAAAATCGATTACAATATTCATCACTTAAAAGTAGAAAATAAAATAAAATAAAAAAAAGATTCTTAAAACACGATTTTTCAATTCAAGTATAAAATTCACTAAAAAGCAAAAAATAAATTTTTCATCAGTCGGAGAATAAAGCGTGGATGCCCATCAATACTCACTTACAAGTATATTCTTCAATAATTTCTAATTAATCTAATCTGCACCCACACTTTATTCTCCGACTGATGAAAAATTTATGTTTTATTTTTTAGTGCATTTTATACTTTAATTATATTTATATTTATTATAATTTATTTATTCCCAATATTAATAATCCAAAATATAAAAGTGCGGAAACAACGGAAAGTTATAAGAAAAATAAAAAAATGTAAAAAATGAAAAAAGTGAACAAACATAATCTCAAAATGACTAGCGCGCGAAAGTAGATAATGTTTTTTCATAGTAAAAACGATTAATTAAATGCATGTTATTAATAATAAAAACAATAGCAACTTTTTAAAAAATGCTAAGAACCTAACGCGGAGAAAAACGGTGATACGGTTCTGCTTGAAAGTTTAACTAAATGCATGTTATTACATTTTTTTAATTTGTATTGAGCACTACAACTAAGTACAAACTTATCTAGTAGTTATAACTTAAACAGTTCACTATATGTCACTATTTCCACTGAATGGCTGTCACTAAATGTTCATTCCGCTGAATGGCTCCGGTTGTCAGTTACAGTCTCTCGGTTTGATAAGCTATAACTTCACCAAGTCGAAGGCTTATTAATTAATGGGAATAAATTATTAGTAATGAAAACAATTTAAAAAATACCTAAGAACCTAACTAACACGGTTGTTGAATGAACAATCTGGCAAGGTTCTCCGTGAACAATTACGTAAATGCGTGTTATTAATAATGAAAATAACAGAAACTTTCTTTAAAAAACTTAAGAACCTAACTAACACTGCTTTTGGATGAAAAACCTAACTAAACCGGCTTTGTACATAATCTAGTAGAATTGCGTAGAACTTGGTAACTTTATAATGTCAGTTAGGCTAGTTATTAGCACACGATCGAGATAAATGCTTCAATATTCCATTTTACAGTGCCACTTCACAAAAAAATACAGATTCCGAAGTAGTTTTTTTTTAATTTATAATTACACTTTCATAATTATCATCTTTTAAAACACAACTGAAGAAATAATTTTGTAAAATTATACCTACTTTCCGGGTAGCTTCGTTTTGAGTGCCTGATTCTTTCATTTAGACTAAATAATTCAACTGATTTATTTTGTGCAAAGAATTTACGCCATTTATTTTGTTGTACATGCGAGACTTAATACATTTATATTCAACTGTACGTACAGAAAAGCATATTAAAATGCACCAAGGTACGTATGCTCGAGGAATATTAACACAGAAGGTAAAAGCAGGTCGCTTCCTTGTACAATGCTACAGACTGTAACTCCAGTGGGACTTGTAACGTCTAAAGTGTAAGTTCTAAAATAAAAAAAATAATGCAGGAATGTTTTGCTGGTTTTAGCGTGATACGTACCAATATTGTTTGACAAAACAAATGATTGCCATAAATAATACAATGATTTCTGTTTGAATTTTAGTATACAGGTTTCACTTTTTGATTATTACATCCTTATTTAATTAATGACATCTTTAAAAAGTGAAACCATTAAGTTCACTCTAACGTTGAATACATTCGCTTATTCTGTGGAACATAGTATTAACCAACACACTGTAAAAAATTAATGGTTATTAATAAATTGTATTAGAAAAATGAGCTACTAAGTAGCCAGCATATTAAGACCGATTCTGGAACCAACTATGTGTGTGTGTGTGTGTGTGTGTGTGTAAACATTGCACACGCACGCTCATAATTTTGGCCGATTTGATTTAAACTTAAAACAAAATCGGTTATGGTAATGGTAATAGCTTCGACAAGTTTGTTAACCAGCAAAATTTTTCTAACAGTTTCAGAAGGCAATTATTTTAAATATTTAAAAATAGTTTTGTCTAAAATGTTTTAGAAAATCTGACTTCACCATCACAATCAGCGTTAAAGACGACGTAAATATGAATTTTTAAAATCAACTGAATTAAGAATGCTTTGAAGGCGGTCAGGGTTCAATTTCGTATTTGCAATATAAGTTGAAAGTTTAATATGCAGATTTTAACATGCATAAGTATTTAAATCTTTAAATTATTTTTAAATGATCTTTAAAGATTTAAGTTTATAATGCAGATTAGATACATTAATGCTAATTACGATGGTGAGATCAGAATTTTAAGGCACTACCTTAGTCACCACTACGATTACTGTAGAGGACAGGGATGCAGGCCCTACCTTAGTCAACACTAAGATTATTGTAGAGGACAGGGGCACAGGCCCTACCTTAGGCACCACTACGATTATTGTAGAGAACAAAGGCACAAGCCCTGCCTTAGTCACCACTACGATTATTGTAGAGGACAGGGACGCAGGCCCTACCTTAGTCACCACTACGATTATTGTAGAGGACAGGGGCACAGGCCCTACGTTAGGCACCACTACGATTATTGTAGAGGACAAAGGCGCAAGCCCTGCCTTAGTCACCACTACGATTACTGTAGAGGACAGGGATGCAGGCCCTACCTTAGTCAACACTAAGATTATTGTAGAGGACAGGGGCGCAAGCCCTACCTTAGGCACCACTACGATTATTGTAGAGGACAAGGACGCAAGCCCTGCCTTAGTCACATCTACGATTATTGTAGAGGACAGGGACGCAGGCCCTACCTTAGTCATAACTACGATTATTGTAGAGGAGAATGGCACAGGCCCTACCTTAGTCACCACTACGATTACTGTAGAGGACAGGGGCACAGGCCCTACCTTAGTCACCACTACGGTTACTGTAGAGGACAGGGGCACAGGCCCTACCTTAGTCACCACTACGATTATTGTAGAGGACAGGGATGCAGGCCCTACCTTAGTCAACACTAAGATTATTGTAGAGGACAGGGGCACAGGCCCTACCTTAGTCACCACTACGATTATTGTAGAGGACAGGGACGCAGGCCCTACCTTAGGCACCACTACGATTATTGTAGAAGACAAGGGCACAGGCCCTACCTTAGGCACCACTACGATTATTGTAGATGACAAAGGCGCGAGCCCTGCCTTAGTCACTACTACGATTATTGTAGAGGACAGGGACGCAGGCCCTGCCTTAGTTACCACTACGATTATTGTAGAGGACAAAGGCGCAAGCCCTGCCCTAGGCACCACTACGATTATTGTAGAGGGCAGGAGCACAGGAACTACCATAGGCACCACTACGATTATTGTAGAGGACAAAGGCGCATGCCCTACCTTAGGCTCCACTACGATTATTGTAGAGGACAAAGGCGCAAGCCCTGCCCTAGGCACCACTACGATTATTGTAGAGGGCAGGAGCACAGGAACTACCATAGGCACCACTACGATTATTGTAGAGGACAAAGGCGCAAGCCCTACCTTAGGCTCCACTACGATTATTGTAGAGGACAAAGGCGCAAGCCCTGCCTTAGTCAGCACTACGATTATTGTAGAGGATAGGGGAACAGGCCCTACCATAGGCACCACTACGATTATTGTAGAGGACAAAGGCGCAAGCCCTACCTTAGGCACCACTACGATTATTGTAGAGAACAAAGGCACAAGCCCTGCCTTAGTCACCACTACGATTATTGTAGAGGACAGGGACGCAGGCCCTACCTTAGTCACCACTACGATTATTGTAGAGGACAGGGGCACAGGCCCTACGTTAGGCACCACTACGATTATTGTAGAGGACAAAGGCGCAAGCCCTGCCTTAGTCACCACTACGATTATTGTAGAGGACAGGGGCACAGGCCCTACCATAGGCACCACTACGATTATTGCAGAGGACAAAGGCGCAAGCCCTACCTTAGGCACCACTACGATTATTGTAGAGGACAAGGGCGCAAGCCCTGCCTTAGTCACATCTACGATTATTGTAGAGGACAGGGACGCAGGCCCTACCTTAGTCATAACTACGATTATTGTAGAGGAGAATGGCACAGGCACTATTTTAGTCACCACTACGATTATTGTAGAGGACAGCCCTACCTTAGTCACCACTACGATTATTGTAGAGAACAGGGACACAGGCCCTACCTCAGTACTTTATTATAGTAGAGGATTGGGGCATCATTTAATCACCATTGTGATTATTGCATTTGCGAGGTATACTTCAATCATATTATTGTTGTGGAAGGGTTGTCTCTAAGAATGGTTGTTAAAGAGAGCGTTCCTTAAGTCACCAAAATTACTGTTGTCAACGACTTCACTTGAACTAAGTACAGTACTACACAAAAACTTTTCCAATAAACGTTACGAATATTTAAACATGTTTTTTGTACGTACTTCACAACATTCAATATATTGTTACAAACTTATCCAATAAAATCAAGCTCTTGTGCTCTCTCTCTCTCTCTCTCTCTCTCCCTTCCTCCCAAGCACACAGACACATATTTACAACATTAACAACTGCATGTGATTTTGAAACTTAAATTGGAAATTTTAAGTGCTTAATACCACTTACGCTTATAGTTTAATTCAGGGTATTACCTTATAGAGATAAACCATATCGATTTAAAACTTTCAAATTTTGCTATTGTTACCTACAAAACTTCACACATTCAATAATTTACTGGAAACTCTGGGTTCCGAAGCTACCCGCAAAATACAGGAAAGATTTTGCAATTTTTGAAGGTAATAAATCCATGGCTGAATAAGTGAATGACTTTCTAGGATTACTCATTCGACCTTTGCAGATTTATTGTTCACTTATTCAGCCATATTCCATATTCCTGAATAGGCCAGTTACAGGGCCTTCTCCAAACCTAGTCTCTTCATCAAGTTTATGATTTGAAAACATTCAAGATATTAACTCCCCCACTTCAATTGGTGACTTGCCAATTCATTATTGAGGTAATTGCAGATGATTTATCTCCTTATTCCCTTTCAATTTTCCTTTCCCTTGGCCCTAATTACTGGGCCAATTTGCTCCATTTGGCCAACTTTTTGCAGTGCGATGACATCCCTCTCACTCTGCTTAAATCTTACTCATGAGAACATGAATAGCTAGGGAAATTATGTTCACCCTTGCAGAACCCCGCATGCATGAGTAAGGCTTAAGTACACTGGGAGGTCACAAGGTATCCCAGGGCTCCGTTTGGTACACCATTAAGCCGGTATCACACACTCCATCACCACGGGTGGCTTTACAGTTTACAGTTATCCAGGTTATGCAGAGTACGTGTGTGTGTGTGTGTGTGTGTGTGTCTGTATACGTGAACAAGAGTAGTATGAGCTAGAGGTACGGTGGGATCGCTAAGCCCACCTTAGCGAACGTGCGCATGCAGACGTTCGGATTCTGGGGAGTCTGCGGCATTACACAAGGATGAGTCGGAGCATTTTGGAATCGTTAATAAAATTAAGTACAGAAGCCCTAACTTTTTAGCCACTTTTAATGTTAATTCTCTTCTGAAGGCTGGTAAATTGAAGAATTTGACAGACACGCTTAGAATGCATAATATCATGATCACAGCAGTACAGGAAACTCGATTCACCGATGAACATATTTTTGATTCCGAAGGTTTCAGGATTTATAAGGGTAAGGTAGGCGCACGAATCATGAAAGGAACCCTACACTTAGGAACGGGCTTTATAGTTAATAAGAATATACTGGACTCGATAGTTGACTTTGGTTCACTATCGAGTGAAAGATTGTCGTATCTAACCTTTAAGAGTACAAATAAACTATACACAATAGTAAATGCTCATGCCCCCATAAATGAAGATAATAGGCGGAATAAGGAAAAAGTGGAAGTATTTTGGGATACTTTGGATGATATTCTTTGAAAAATTCCGGATAAATACAGTGTTATTTTGGTGGGGGACTTTAATGCCCAAGTAGGAAAGGAAAAGAAGAACAAGAAAATAGTTGGAGAGTATCCACCCCATAAGAGGACTAATAAAAATGGGGAAAGGCTTATTGCAGTTTGCAGAGCCCACAATCTTATACTGAAGTCTACAGCCTTTAAAAGGTTACCTCGTAAACAAAAAACATGGATATCCCCGAACCCAAACTTGGGGGAATTCCAAATTGACCATGTTGCTGTTAAGAAAGTATTTCACAAGGAAATCCAAAATGTCAGAGTGTTGAGGGGTGCTGATCTGGATTCAGATCACTTTTTATCCAAGATTAAAGTTAAAATTATGCCGAAAAGGAAAAGGAATGCTAATAATAATTCGCGATCAATTACGTAGATTTGACAAAGAGAAAATTTTAAGTTCTGATGAGTTCTCAAAGATGACGGCTGACTTAAGGGACAAGAATTGGGAAGAGATTAGAGATGCATTTGTGTGCCGAGCCGAAAACATAGCCCCATTTAAGAAAAATAAAAAACATGCATGGTGGAATGAAGAGTGCGTTAAACTCATAAGCAAAAGACAGCAAGCATGGCAGGAATGGTGTTCCTGTAAAACGGACGACCAAGTATTGGAACTTTCTCCAAATTCGTAAGGATGTCAATAAGCAGATAAAGTTAATAAAGAAGCAAAGCGAACATCGATTGTTACTTAAGATAGATGAGGAATTTGCCAAAAATAATTCAAGAAGTTTTTATAAAACGTTTAAACAAAAGTTAGCTAAATATAATCCTCCGAGTCTTCAATTACAAGATAAGGATGGTCAACTAGCTCATAATAATACGGATAATTGTAGAATTTTGGCTAAGTATTTTGAGGAACTGTTGAATTGTGAGGAACCTGAAGAATGATTTGTGATCGAGACTAGCAACATTAATAAAGAAGATTCACAGCCTCCAGATATTTATGAAATTCAGGACCTAATATCGGAACTTCAGAATAACAAGGCTTCAGGGGAAAGTTCTATTGTAGCGGAGCTTTGGAGGAAAGCCAACATCAGTGTACAGTATTCATTGGTTAATATCATCGAAAATGTGTGGAAAACAGAAGAGGTACCATCTGACTGGAAAACAGCTTTAATACATCCACTCCTCAAGAAAGGTTCAAAAACAGACCCGAACAATTATAGGGGAATTTCGTTACTGGAAGTAACGTATAAGATACTTTCGAAGGCGTTACTGATGAGAGCAGAACCACAGCTGGACTGCCAACTAGGGGAGTATCAGGGTTGATTTAGGAAGGGTAGATCATTTACGGAGCAGATTTTTAACCTTAAAAGTGTCATGACCTATTGTAAACTCTCGAGTAAAACGTATGTAATAGCATTCATTGACTTCCAGAAAGCATATGACTCCATTGATAGGACTTCACTCATATCAATATTGAGGGAATTAGGCCTGGATAACAAAACTATGAATATAATTAAGTCCACCTTAACAGATACATATTCTAAAGTGAAATTTATGGGACAAGTGTCAGAACCATTTCTGATCAGAACTGGAGTCAGACAAGGTGATGGTTTATCACCGCTATTATTTAATTGTGTACTGGAGAAGGTGGTTAGAGAGTGGAATCAAAATCTGAAGGAAGGCAGTGGAATCAAAATGGGGACCAAAGGACTGAAGTGTAACTGCCTGGCTTTTGCGGATGATCTGGCTCTCATAGCCAAGGACTGGTCCGAGGCAGAATTACAAATTAAAGAGTTGCAGAAGCAAGCCATTAAAGTAGGTCTCCGAATCTCATTTGAGAAAACAAAAATACTAACGAATATTAAAATGCACCACGACATCTGGGAGTCGGTAGTCATAAAATCGAGAGAGTTGACCACTTCAAATATCTGGGTGAATGGATCAGCTGGAACGCCTTAGAAAAGAGAGCATTGGAATCCAGGATGTGTAAAATGGAATTGGCGTTTCAATTAACCAAAGAGGTGTATAACAAGAAATAGCTATCCTGGAATTCCAAACTTAAGCATTATAAAACTGTGATCAAACCAGAGGCTTTATATGCATCTGAAACTCTTACACTCAATAATAAGGGATTATTGGACAACCTGGAGAAGAAGGAAAGAAAGTTAATAAGGAAGATATTGGGCCAAAACTTTAGAAATAATGAAGTAAAGTTGATTTCTAATAAAAACCTGTATCTCAAATTGAGAGACTCTCAGATAGCATGAGGAAAAGACGACTTAGTTTTTATGGCCATATTAGTAGGATGAACAGCAGTAGACTTACTAGGCGGATCTTTGCTTTCTTCAGAGATCGGAAAACGAAGAGTAATTGGTTCAGGCAGGTCCAGGAGAACTTAACTGAGATGGCAATATCAGATGAGATGATTGACGATGTACTTAAACTGCGAAAACTTTTACATAATGAAAACCTAAGGTTCCAAGAAAAACCAACATCTAAAAGGGGCGGGGCAGTCTCGGATGAAAGAAAGGAGGCAGCCTCGGATAGAATGAAGCAGTATTGGATACAGCGGAAGGCAGCTAACGCACATCAAAGTAATTGATTTGGCGTACCCCAAAGTGGGTGATCCGGATGAAGAAGAAGAAAGTGTATTTTTTAAGTGAAAACTTGTATGGTCGCGGTTGACGAAACATGGGTATCAACATTTGCTTTCACGTCACGCTTGAATCCGTAACGCTGTACCATTCGGTGATTTCCTGTAGCTAACACCATCAGAATTTTGTAAAAACACTTCTGTTGACTTCAACCATTTTATTTTTTACTATAATTTTTCATTTTGTTTCAAATTGACTCTCACTTTGTAAAAAATGGGTTTACTTATTGTATTTGCGTATCACGCAACAGTGCTTCTAACATAGCTATTTAAAAGCCGATCATCGAAGTCAAAAATACTGTTTTCGACTCAAGGAGCGATATTTGCAACTAATGCAAATCTTAAGATTGATTTTTTAAAGTACTATTATTGAAGCTACTTCTTATCACGGGATATATGTATGTTTTGCACGGGAAAAGACTGCAGTTTGCCGTCACGGAACACTATAACATTCATACGCTCACTGTAGCAAACATTTTACAACACGTTATTACTTTTTTTGTTTAGTGATTAATAAAATGTATTTTTGAAGTGAAAAATTGTATGGTCACGGTTGACAAAACGTGGGTACATTTGCTTTCGCGTCACGCTTGAATCCGGAATGCATACCTCACAGCATATATTGTTCTTTTATATAACTAGACTGGAAATGACTACTTCTAAACAGCTGATTTCGCACAATAGCGCACCTGATTTCAATTGAGTTTATGTTTATTGTTCTTGTTAATTTTAAAAATGTGTATTTTCTAAATTTGTGTAATTTAATGTATATGACCTATACATATTTTTGAATTCCAGAATCACAAATATTATATTTATTATTATACTTAGACAGTATAACTATCGAAAGTAGGGTTATAAACTGATTAATTATTAAAGTCCCTTATATAGCCTAAGATACTCAAATTCATAGTCTGTGACAGTTTCAGTTAATTTTTAAGTTATGTACCTATATATACGCGAAATGTAATACGAAAATAATTTTCAAGAGTTGTCATTCCATGCATGCATCTGCAATTTTATAAAAATAATTTAACCTGAATAGTGAAAAAGTACAGGCATGCCAAAAGTAAAGGCATGCCTTTACTTGGCATGCCTTTTTGTAAAGGCATACAAAAAGTAAAGTCAGGCATGCCAAAAGTAGTCTTATCTGTTGCCAGTCCCGCACTGCCTAAGTTTTTTTTAAGTTTTAATCAAATTGGACAGAAAGTGGAGACACATTCAGTCTCGAGTTTGTGTTTACCGTGATTGCCTCTTCGATTGCAAAATCATTGTAATTTTATGACTCTGCAATGTTTACAAAGATCAAAAGTTTACTTAAAAGTTGCGACACGGGAGATTTGTCGGATGACCTTCGTCTGTAGAGAAAATTAAATTTAACGTTGTTTTACACAATTTGCAGTAATTACAGCCGATCTCTGGAGGTTAAACAACTAGTTTGTATTAACACCTTGCACAAAGCTTTGTTACTCAGGAGCATTTACGTCTCTTAATTGTCTGAGTTAATTGCTGCCAACAGCTGTTCCGCGATCGAAAGGCGAACATTTTTGTCTCTCGTTATAAATATAAACCCTGACCCCTGTGTTAACAACGCATTTTAAAATCTGATTGGTTAAGATCTGAACGAATTTGTATTTTAATTTTTAAGTTTTATTGAAATTAGTGAATTTTCCATGCCAGGTTCACATTTCTGTTTTCAATCAAATTAAATCATTAAAAATGTAAGTTTTTAATGATAATAACGCTTGTGAAATTAGGGTTCCGAAAACCTTTCAAAGCTGTGTTTTAACATTTTTGTTTGTCAAATTTAAAAACGGTTGGACGGATTCTGTTGGGTTACTGATTTGTTCAAAACGGCAAACGCTAGTGTTTGTAAAACAGACAGACACACGCGATGTTATACAATTTTTTAATTTGAGCAGAGTCGTACGCGCAAGACAGCTGCGTGCCACGATTATTCTTAACAGACGTTCAGACATTAATTTACAAATTAATAGCGACACGCAAATATCTCGATAACGTGATAGAAGCGAATTTCCAAAGTTATTTTTCTTTATCTTACGCTTATATGAGTTCTATTTTCACCATCATGAATAGCATTAAATCACGATTTTAAACTTTCATATTACATTGAAATACGAAAATGAATCCTGACCGCCGTCAAAACATTTTTTTAATTTCAAAGGGTTTAGAAACTTCAAAATGCTAATCTATGCAGTTTTAACGCTAATTACGATTGTGAAATCGTATTTTTAAAACAAGTTTAAGACAAGAAGTTGTGGATCTTTAAAGATTTGAAATAGTCGCCATTTTGAAACTGTTGATCGAGTTTTGCTGGTTAACGAACTTGTTCAAGCTATTACCATAATAGATTTTTGTGATAAATTTGAATCAAATCGGTTTAAAATTGCGAAAACACACACACACACACACACACACACACACACACACACACACACACACACACACACACACACACACACACACACACACACACACACACACACACACACACACACACACACACACACACACACACACACACACACACACACACACACACACACACTTACACGAGCATATATTTTATCAGGTTTCGAAACTTGAATATCTATCACTTTTAATTCAGGACACTTCTTATCTACACGAATAACGAAATTTTGGACTTTTATTTACTTTGTCACTAATTCTTGACAAACAAATTTTCAACTTTTTTTAACCTTCGAAAAAATTTTAAGACAAAATATTGAAAAATAAAAAAATTAAAATGTTCGTAAAACTATACAACATGGTACGTTGGTTAGTGAAACAGCAATTTAGTATGCAGCAATGTACACAAAAACTAGGAAACTAAGTAAAAAAAGAAGATTAAGAGTATCCAGCAATGTATACAAAAAGCTAAGCACACTAAGTAAAATCTAAGTAAAAAAGAAGTTTAAGGATCTCCAGTAATGTGCACAAGAATTAAATAAACTAACTAAAAACTAAAACTAAGTAAAAAAGAAGATTAATAGTCTCCAGCAATGTACACAAAAACTAAGCAAACTAAGTAAAAAAGAAGATTAAGTGTCTCCAGCAGTGTGTACAAGAACTAAGTAAACTAATTAAAAATTAAAACTAAGTAAAAAAGAAGATTAAGTGTCTCCAGCAATGTGCACAAGAACTAAGTAAACTAATTAAAAACTAAAACTTAGTAAAAAAGAAGATTAAGAGTTTTCAGCAATGTGCACAGAAATTAAGCAAACTAAGGAAAAGCTAAAACTTAGTAAAAAAGAAGATTAAGAGTTTTCAGCAATGTGCACAGAAATTAAGCAAACTAAGGAAAAGCTAAAACTAAGTAAAAAATAAGATTAAGAGTCTCCAGTAATGTACACAAAACTAAGCATATTAATTACAAACTAAAACTAAGTAAAAAAGAAGACCAAGAATAGCTCAAAACTACCAAATCCATCAGAATATTTAGATTTTTTATCACCATTCTTTTTCTATATTTCATTAGTGTTACAGTAAAACATAGACAGACGGGCACTGTATATGTTGCAATAAAAATATAAGAGGCCTTATTTATTTTTCATTGAACCTAAAAACGTTTGGCAAATGATACTACACTAATCACAGATTTCACAAACGCATTTTATCAGAAGCTTTTTGTCGTGGTTTAGCTCGTAAGGAGTATTTCATAATTTGAAATACTGTATTTTTAATAAAAACATTTAGGCTTTGAAAAATATGATCACATTTGAGGGATTATTCCAGTTGCTATGGCGACAGCTGTCGACGGCGTAGTGAAGAAGGGGAATTAATTATTCAACAACAAAAAATCGCCAATAAATTGAAAAAGGCGAGAGCAATTAATACCTTTAGACCCTTTAAAGTTTACCTTTATGTTCAGTTCTCGACCTTTTTAACTCTGAGCGCATATTAAAACTGTAAGCACATAATTGATAGCCAATATCAAAAAACACGAATATTTTTTTTTAATTTAGTTTCAATTACAATAAAAAAATTACTAATGAATATACAATTAGACTAATAAATAGACAAACAAATATACTCGAAAGTGTTACTAATATTTTTGCGACGCCGCTTGACTCCGCAAAGCTCCGTTGCGCTTTCAGGGTTACTTACTTAAAACAAAATAGGTTCGTTTCTGAATGCGTAGTCTGTTCCGCATTTAGTAGCCACGGCCTAAAAATTAAGCAATATTTTCGTTACCTTAAAAATGACGCGAATTCAAAACCTGTAAAAAATTATATTTTTTATCTTACATGTAGTCCAGTCACCAGTGGTTAAAAACTGTAAAACCGTGGAATTTTCTTAACCAATACCGATTTTGACGAAAATTTGGTTATAAGCTCTACTTATCCTCTACTTCAAAATCTATCCTGTGCCGAACCGGGATTTTTATTTTTTAGGGGTAAAAACTACCCCTTATTACAAAAAATTAAAAAATCGTAGATTTCCGCATGTTATTTGGTTAAATTTGAAGATCTCTTGACATTCTTGGACAACAAACAAACTGCACTTATTATTTTGAGGGGTAAAAACTACACCTTATTGAAAAAATTTAAAAAATTGTAAATTTCAACATATATTTGGTTAAAATTAAGTTTAAACGAATTATTTGTTAATCTTTTGACATTCTTGTGCAACAAACGAACAGGGCTTTTATTTTTTAGGAGTGAAAACTACCCCTTATTGCAAAAAAATGAGCAGTAAGAAGCAGTTAAAAGATGATCCCTAAAAGAGAATCGTATATGATTACATTTAATTTAAATGAAAATTTGTGATAAATATTTATTGATAAAACTTACCGATTACATTTGTATTGTAAAATAAAATATGGGTGGCTTTCACCCCTATGGCAAAAGCCCGGTTCGGCGCAGGGTAGATTTTGAAAAAGAGCTTATACCCAAATTTTCATCAAAATCGGTGTTGGTTAACAAAATTCCACGGAGAATCGGCTGGTGACTGGACTAATGTTTTTAAAAATTACAATGCAAAATTCGATTTTAAATGGAAAACATATTTTGCTAGATTACTTGCACCAGTAATTATCGAAATGAATTTAAATGAAATCGGGCAAATTAAGATACATAAATCATATTTCTCTATTTATTTGAAATTTTCACGCACAAGTTAAGTTAGGAATCATCTTACAACTAAAAAATATTAAACAAAACCTAAAAATCAAGTAAATTTGTCAGAGTTTTCCAATACAACTCAAATTGAAGTTTTGAGATTAATGAGGGAGGTGTACTGTATACTACATTTTATTTCAGCAGTATTTGTTTAAGCGTTTAATTCTGATTTTGAAAAACTTTTAATTTAAAGCGTTTTGGAAACAAAAAAACTAATTTTATTTAAACAATCAGAATCAGTCAATGAGTTAAGCCTGAAGCGAACAGACACCCTAACCTGGAAATGGGAGACCCTAAAAACGGAATAAATATCAAAATTTCATTTTTGATTTTTTTCACGATCACAATACGTTATCATAATTTGTATAGCGAGAAAGAAAAAATAAAACGAAATTAACAAAATACGTAACAGTAGAGATATTTTATTTGTTTTTTATTGTTTCATAACAATAGTTATTAAACTCATAACATATGTTAGTATTACTTTTATCTTTTTATCATTTTACCTGTTTTTTATTGTATTTTTGTTTACCAACATTTATGTTTTTATTAATCTATAAGCTTATATTTTATCAGAGATTACAGTATTTTGTCTTGTTGATGTAATATATTTTTATTGGTGCAGTATAAAATTCACTGGCATGAAATCAATTTTTTGCGAAAATTTAAATCGTAAACTCAGGTGATTTACAATTCAAATTATTGAGTATTATTTAAATTGCATTAAGATTATTTTCAAATACAAAGTAAAAATTTGTAAGGGTATAACTTACGAATTGCGAACATTTTTGGGAATCACAAATTTCATTTTCCCTTCTTAACGTTCTTACTTTATGCCAGTTAGACTAATGCGAACGAAGCATCGGCGTTAACGGAAACGGTAAAGCAGTTAACTGCGATTCTCGAACCAACGACCTTGAGGTGAGCAGTTCAAAGCCCCCATATCGACCATAGCGCATTTTAAATGGGTAGTGGGAATTTTAAGTTTGAACTTACAGTCCTGTTTTCTAACGTGCATACTTTATGCTAAACTAATTAGGAAGCAGCCGGCAGTAACGTCAGTCTTGAACTCACTACCTTGAGGTGAGCAGTTCAATGACTATCGAGACATGGCAAATTTTAAGTAGGTAGTGGAAATTTTAAGTTTGAACTTACAATTATTTTTTTCTAAAGTCCATACTTTATGCCAGTTAGACTGATTAGGAAGCTTCCAGTCACATTGGAAGTATTCAGTAACTTCAGTCTCAAACCCACGATCTTGAGGTTCAAAGACCCCATATCGACCATCGACCATCGAGAGATGGCAAATTGTAAGTGGGCAGTGGGAATTTTGAGTTTGAACTTGCAATTCTTTTTTCTAACGACATCTATACTTTATACCAGTCAGACTGATTAGGAAGCTTCGGCAGTAACGTCAGTCTCGAACCCATGACCTTAAGCTACGCAGTTCAAAGACCCCACATCGACCATCAAGACGTGGCAAATTGTAAGTGGGCAGTGGGAGTTTTAAGTCTGAACTTACAGTTCTGTTTTCTAACGTTCATACTTTATGCCAGTTAGACTGATTAGGAAGCTTCGGCAGTAACTTCAGTCTTGAATCTACAACCTTGAGGTGATGAAGTTCGGAGATGCAGCAAACTGAACGCATAAATTTAACCAACTCGATACATTTACGAAAACAAAAATTAGAAATATCAGTAAGAATTTGTTTTAACGAACTTACAAGTGATAATAGAAATCTGTAGGAAATAGCGTGTAAATAATTGTATCTAAAATTTGCATAGTTAATTTGAAAATTACATTGGAAATTTCAAAGGAATAATTTACAAGTAGTAATTGGGATTTGAATGGATTAACTTAACGAAAAGCAGTAAAAGTGATAGGAAAGTACTTACAAATAGTAGTGGTCAATTTATGTTGTAACTTTCAAACGCCGCTGGGAATGCCAATAGAATAATTTACAAGTAGAAGTTGGAGTTTGTTGGGAGAAACTGTATTAGTAGTAGTAGATTTTAGTGAATAATTTATAAATTTTAAATTTATAAATTTAATATTAGGAAATAACTTACAAGTAACTTATGGCATAATTAATAAATAGTTTAAAAATAAAATAAAAAGTTTTTAAAATCAAATATTCAAAAAGCACTAAGGCGTGATATACAAATACAAAAAACCCTTTGCTACAAAAATTTAAGAAATATTTGATTTTAAAAGAAATAAAGTCAAAATAGTCAAATTACTTTATCATGATGTACATTTCGACACATAGCAGGCTTTGAGATCAGTATGGATGTACGGGTTGCAACTTTGGAGTTGCACCAAAAAACTAACCTTAATATAATACAGTCTTTTTAAAATAAGGTACTGCGAGAGATTGTTTGTGCACCATGGTATGTTAAGAATGATAATATCCATAAAGACCTTAAGATGGACACAGTAAGGGTGCTAAGATGAAGCATGAACGTAGGCTTCACAATCATGTGAACACCGCAGTGCTGGAGATGATTGCGGGCAGGAATGTGCAGCGGAGACTGAAGAGGACTAGACCAGAAGACCTGGTGCAGTGATTATATGTTACCATATGAAAGAGTGTTCGGAGTCATTCATAGGAATAATTTCTAACTAATACTGTGACAGTGATATATTTGCAATTGTAACTACTGGATAAGTTGTACTTAGTTGTAGTAGTAAATAAATAAAAAAACATAACTACCATCTTCAGAGGGATGACAAGCAAATATTAACACTAAAATACAAAACTCATTAAGCAGGAGTTGAATATTTGGCCTACCTTCTCCGACCAAATAATACCTGTGCTTTACTGTCTGGCCAATATCTGGAGAAGCAGAGATTCTAGACCTTATTTATAAACTATTTAAAGCTTTTAGAAATAAATTTACAAATAAATCTAAGAGCACCAGAGAAAAAAATTGCTAAGAAAAAATTTTTAAATTGCTATTGGGTTTTTTTAGAGAGTGATTAATAGATATCAAAAAGACATTTGTAAGAATTTTTTTTATTATTAGTAGAAAATTTGGGGGGAATAAATTAAGGGCGGTATTAGTAGTTTGTAGACAATAACTTCTTGCACAGAATGAATTTATTAGGAATACGTTTAATGGCAGACGTTAATTTTAAAAATAAATTACAAAACCATACAATTCCATTCGTTTATAAACTAATATTTATTTTTAGAGGAGAAAGTCAGAGACAATAAACAGACGTGATAGAAGCGAGTTGTAAAAAATTAACCATGTCTTGTCACACATTTTTTTCATTTTACATATTTTTAAATCTGGTTCTACCATCGTAATCAACAAAATTTGCATTTTAATTTCTCAAATTACGTTACGGTGGACTGAAAATTTAGTGTTCTAATTTGTGCGGATTTTAACTACAATTACGAAATATTTAAAATAATGGTTGTACAAGACTAAGTATAGTCGTCATTTTTTAACGGTTTAACGAATTTTTCTGAGTAACAAAACTTAAACAAGCTCCTTTACAAAAATATACAGTATTTTGTTCCAATTAACAAAATGTTTTTAATATATTTTAATTTTTACTTTTACCCTGATTACACCTTGGGCATTATTGCCAAACATTTACAGTGAATAACGAATATTTATAGGTTATTTTGTTCAATATGTTCGAAAGTTATGTGAAAATGTAATGTGTATTTTCCAGTACCTCTTTATATTGCAGAATATAATAAAATACAAGGTGCTAAGGCGCTGTCACTTTTAAGTGGTATCTCGTTATTCTACGTGAACTGTTTATTGTCAAACTGTCTACAAATTTTCAAGTACAGTTTTCGCAGCCACTTTCACGACAATAAATTTATTCAATTTGAGTAGTATACCGTAAAATTTTGTTTTATCAAATTTATTAACTGACTTCATTCGACATATTAATACCAAGTATTGAGCGAAGTCCAAAGACCAGAATTAAACAAATTATGTCTTAAATTTTTCTTATTGCCGATTTTCCGATTTTTTATCAACATTTTCTAAAGCGAATTTTTTGAGTAGATCCTACTTTGAAAATTTTGTTCTGGTAAGGAGTGTATTAGCGCTAATTAAAATCCAGTAATTTTCAGTGCATTTTAAGAAAAATGAAATCAAACCCAAAAATTCACAATTTTTAACAGCCACACGCACGTACACACAGACACACACACACACACACACACACACACACACA
Source organism: Callitettix versicolor (assembly GCA_022606455.1). Lineage (NCBI taxonomy): Eukaryota > Metazoa > Arthropoda > Insecta > Hemiptera > Cercopidae > Callitettix > Callitettix versicolor. Next base: position 76,551,062 of record CM040189.1, read on the forward strand.
CACACACACACACACACACACACACACACACACACACACACACACACACACACACACACACACACACACACACACACACACACACACACACACAACACACACACACACACACACACACACACACACACACACACACACACACACACACACACACACACACACACACACACACACACACACACACACACACACACACACACACACACACACACACACACACACACACACACACACACACACACACACACACACACACACACACACACACACACACACACACACACACACACACACACACACACACACACACACACACACACACACACACACAACAGTATTTTTATTGTACGGATGGTCAATATTGTCAATATTTCTTCTTATCAGCAAGAATTCCAGAGTAATTAAGTGTAAAAAGATTTCCTATTTCAAACACCACAGTTGTACGATACTCCCAGCGATTCCTTTTGTCCATCGACAACTGTTGCCTGCTGTGTTGAATCTGTTACCCTTTTGGTAAGGTTGTTACGGACAACCACACATAAGACCGAAGTATTAATAATATAAGATTTTTAACACTTATGTGCAGGACTGGTTATTCGTCTTTTAAAACGCATCACTTTTCCCGTGTCGTCGAGTTCGTTGGATGGTTTTTTACAAATGGTTAATTATTACACTAATATTTCTTCAGAAACTTTCAAAATATTTTAAATTCATTTGTAATTAATTAAATTACACAATTTCTTTATTTAAATTTTACTTTAATATATTTCTTCAAAATTAAATGTCCATCTTATATATTTCATATGAAAATAATAATAATTATTTTTTTTTCAAATTCTTACAATATAGTTTTAATTTATTTGCCTTAATTGGATATGATTTCTTATTATAGAATACCGAAATTATCTTAATTTAACTTTAACATAGACTCAACGGAACACTTTCCACAAATTTTTATCTAGTCTAATTTCTACACATTCAAATTGTAAAACAAACTACCATTTGATTGACCAATCTTACTTTATGGCATCTCTTAAATTTAATAATAACAAAACGTAAACTTAACTTCTTTGATTTGAGATTCGGGAAATATGTTTTTGGAATTCTACTGCTTTATTTTTTAATTTCCATCTGTTTTAGGACTAAATTATTTACTATTATATTTTCTTCCCGTTATTTTACACCTTTTTAGTTATACTTTAATTTTTTATTCCCCTTTCACTTAATTTAGGCTTTTGATTGAACTTGCTTATTATGTTTAACAAATTTCCTTTATGATTTATTTATTTAAATTTAATGACATTCAGTATTTTATTCTTTTTATGTGAACTTTATAATTTATTTCCAGTTATAAATTACTCTTATTTAACTTTATATCTATATAAATTCTCATTAAATTATGACAAATTTTTACTGGATAATTTTCACTCATTCACTGAAAATAGCAAATACTGATTACGCTAGAATTGGTTACTGAATTTGTTAACAGTACTGCTTCCTGGGCGATTTTGATTCGAGTGAACGGGTTTTCTGGCCACTTCTGAAATCCTCCAGTTCTCACAATTCGCGGATATCCTTGGTGATTGCCGTGTAGGTGTGATCCTCGACGTACCGGTTGTCCGCGAGTGCTGACTTACGATTTTTCTTGCAATTATTTTATTCTATTTCACGAATTTTCCCTATTTGTCTAGTAACCTTTACTTTGGACTACCAATTTTTCTTATTACTTTTTTCCAATTAATTTATGTCGTCGACATTTATTTTATTTTTCCTAGATTCTAATTTTTTACAATTATTTAATCTTGTCAGACGCGAATGAGAATCAACCGGCCCCCGGGCGTTTTCAGACTTCTGAAAACACAACCTATTCCTCCAAACCAGTGCCGGCCTAACTTTTCACTAGAGCTAACTAGCAAATTTTATGCAATTGAGGGAATTCCAAATTTCCGTTCCTTTGGAAATTTCCCTTCTTGCATATGACAGACATAGGACCTGAGAGAACATCAACTTCTCTTTGACACCTCTCACCTTGAACCTTCTTTGTACTTTTTCTATATCATAAACTTTCCTTTTACATAATAATTAACCCATTTTGGTTAATTAGTTTCTCTTACTATTCCAGTTGCGTTGGTATACCTGATGGCCTCTGACGTATTTCCCTTCTACGACCAAGTTACCCCTTCCTTGCTCACTCCGTTTTAACTATTCCTAAAATAAAGAAAATCCCATAACTTTGTATTGCCTTGACCGATTTTCCTGATTCTTACACCATTTTCTCGGTCTTGTTTCTATGTTTATTGTAAACTTCGATTCGTGATCGTAGCATTTTTTTTGTTCATTATATATTGCTGTTTTTCTGTTCCGGCCTATTTTCTTTGATTGTCTAGTTTGTATTAATTTATTTTGCACCTACTTTTCTAGATTTAATTGTTTATAATGCCCTTAATATTTTAATTATTATTGTTAATCCTACTTTTTATAATTATTAACTCATGTTTTTTATCACCAGATATATCATAAGTAATTCTGGATTTATTTTAATATATTTAATTAACCAAATCTCTTTAAGTAAGCAAAATCTCATCTATTTATTATTATTAGTTTAACTGAATAATTAGGCTTTTATTTTCCTTATTTTGTCCGATAACTTTTATCTTATGAACATTGTATTTTATAAACTTATATTTCGTATGAATATATTTTGAAACATTGTCCTAGTTAACATTTTAACCTGTATTGTTTTTTCTCAAACATCGACAACGATTTCTTGCTAATTACCAATCTTTCCTTAAATATAATTATTTATTCTAAATTATAATTGTTTCTAATTTAATCACTATTACATATGCTCTTATTTCTATTCTACTTGCTATGGTTACAACTTTATTTTTTATGCTTATTAGTTAAATTCATTATTTTCATTAGTGGTCAATATTTATATAATTATCAGTTTTTTCAAAATTTTTTATTTTTAATATTATGTTGACATTGTTTTATTAGAACAGAATATTATTTCATTTCGACAATTTTTTTAAAATTTATATTTTTTCCTTTTTCTGTATTTTACTCGAAATTTTTTATAAGTCCAGCAGACGTATTACTTTAGCCTTTGCAAAGCCCTGCAGGTTTATTCCATCATTTTTCTGCCTGGCCTTATCTGTAAGCAGGCCTCCCTTATTTATACAACGCATTCTTGGCCGGCTGGCCTACTCTGAACGAATTTAACTATTTTAAATTTGTCGCAATGAAACACATTTTTCTGCCTGGCCTTATCTGTAAGCATGCCTCCCTTATTTATACAACGCATTCTTGGCCGGCTGGCCTACTCTGAACGAATTTAACTATTTTAAATTTGTCGCAATGAAACACATTTTTCTGCCTGGTCTTATCTGTAAGCAAGCCTCTTTATTTATACAACGCATTCTTGGCCGGCTGGCCTACTCTGAACGAATTTAACTATTTTAAATTTGTCGCAATGAAACACATTTTTCTGCCTGCCTTATCTGTAAGCAAGCCTCTCTTATTTATACAACGCATTCTTGGCCGGCTGGCCTACTCTGAACGAATTTAACTATTTTAAATTTGTCGCAATGAAACACATTTTTCTGCCTGGCCTTATCTGTAAGCAAGCCTCCCTTATTTATACAACGCATTCTTGGCCGGCTGGCCTACTCTGAACGAATTTAACTATTTTAAATTTGTCGCAATGAAACACATTTTTCTGCCTGGCCTTATCTGTAAGCAAGCCTCTCTTATTTATACAACGCATTCTTGGCCGGCTGGCCTACTCTGAACGAATTTAACTATTTTAAATTTGTCGCAATGAAACACATTTTTCTGCCTAACATTATTTCCTATGGTTTAAGGTTATGCAGTAAAATTTCGTTTCAACACACACACACACACACACACACACACACACACACACACACACACACACACACACACACACACACACACACACAAACAAACACACGCGCACGCGTTTAACTAAACGAACTTCTCTTAGACTTAAGAAAAGGTTATACAATATTTATCGAAATTCTAAATCGATATTTTTACCGATTCCAATAGTTAATACGCGTACATGTTCCAAAGGAAATAATAGCATGTTTACCAGTTTCACAAAACGTGTACTGCTTTTATAATTGTAATAAATCTATGGTAAATTACAGCCATGAAATCTACTCAAAGATAATATATGCACATTATTTATTCATAGCGAAATTCTTGTCGTTTTTTAATTAAATACTTTAACATAAAATTTAAAATATTCCACGACGGCATTCATACCCTCCTCCAGCCATTTCGATTACTTAATTTACCTAACCTACACGTTTCCCAGCCTCTTTCAACATCCCACGCGAGAAGTTATTGAAAGCTTTTCTTCGACCTTGTCCGCGGTCAAAAGAAAATATTAATTATGAAATTAATATTTATAAAATAAAGTTAATTATTTATTAAATTTGCATAAAGCGTCTTTAGTTACACTTTTTAAATGCAGATGTATGTAAATTTATTTTAATTAGTGTCTATTGATAGTTGCTTTGTTGTGCCCCATGTAAAACTGAACATTTCTGAAGTAAAATTTAACGGACTGCGTTGCTGGGTGTGCACAGAAAATCTTATTTAATCAGAGACCGTTTGTTTTGAGTAATTTTAAACTACAATTACAAAAATTAGCCATATTTTAGTTTTGCTTTAAAGAGAACAATATTTATTTCTAGCAGTACAGCTTTCATATTTATAGTAGCTGGATATTCCGAAACGCTCACGCGCAAAGTAAATTCTGCTTCTCTACTATCCTGATGGAATACGTGTCTATAAATAGAATCACATCTAAGAGACTATTTTATCCGATTCGAGTTGGATAAGGTATGTAACAAAATAAAGAAAAATAAAAAATCACTATTTGAAAAAAAAACAACTTCCACTGAATAAATACCTGAGAGTTACTTTGTCGAACCTCCTTGGTGTGACCTTGGTCAAAAGGTTTAGGGCGTTGGCAAAATCATATCGGTTTTATTGACAATGCATTCAACTGAACACGGCACCCGAAATGGTGTGACTATTTTCTTTGAAACTATTTCGCACTTACAAAGGCACCAAAAAAATGTAGTGCACTTTCACTTTTCATTGTTTTACTTCATTTAAAGAAAATTAAAGGAAGAATCTGACATAATTTACACTTATTTCACGACAGTCACTCTGCTATTGAACTTAGTGATGGGCTAGTCGACTAGTAAACAAGTCGTTTATTCGACTAGTGCCTGAAGTAGTCGGCAAGTCGGTTGTTCTGATTGACTAGTCGACTAGTCGGTTATTTCTAATACAATGCGATCAGAAGATGAAGGATAAGATGACAACACAGCTGATGCGTCAAGATCTTATTTTTTTTGTAGACTCTGTTCTAAAACTATTACCCTATAACAAAAGAAAATTAGGGTGTCTACTTTTTAAATGTAACCGCATATTAATATTATTTCAGACACTTCTAACATAATTTACATAAAATTTTATCGTGTTCTCTTCTATCAAAATATTTCCAAAATATTGATCTTTTTGGAGACATTTTAATACTATTAGATTAAAATAAATAAATAACATTTTAAAAAATTACTACACAACGACCACTAAAATAACAATAGTAACTTATTTACATTATTTATTTACAACACTCTATTTACTTACACTCTATTCAACACACTATTTATTTATATACACTCTGAAATCCCCAAATCATATTATTATATTACAAGAAAACTTTAAAAAATCTTAATCTCTTAATAAAATTATCACAAAACTGCAGAATACTGAATAATTGAATAATACGTCTACTGGACTTACTTTAATATCAGTTCCAGGAATTGTGCACACATTTCCGTGTGTGCAGGAAAAGTGAACACCCACTAGTTGACTACTTTACCTATTTAATAGAATTGGCTTTGCGAAGTATGGATATTGGATCCTTAAGTTAGACAACGAATTAAAACTAGTCGACTAGTTTATTCGATGTTTTAATCTAGTCCGACTAGTCACTAGTCGGTTGTTTGAAGTAGTCGATATTCCCATCACTAACTGAATGCCATCACAATGCCTACTTTAGTGACGTAAGGTTATCTAGAATGTTCTATCTGGCGAAAGTAATCGGAAATGTAGTTCTATTCGCATTGCAAGAAGCGTCTCATTAAATTGAAGGGGCAGCGCAACGATTTTTATTTGAAAGCAAGACGATTTAACTTAAAACCTGCCTATCTTATTGTATGACCGAAATTTTAAAAATCTGACAACCGATTTCGAGAAATAATCGAATGAGTTCTTCGAAAACTCACAAACTGTATGTTGTTCGAAATTAGTTCGTTTTTTACGTTTTTACGACTTTCATAACTAGCAAACTAAATTTACATAAAATTTTAATAGTTTTAACAGATTTTTAAAGAAAAAACATACTTTGAAAACTGTTTACTTTTGTCAGTTATAAAAGTGGTTTTATAAAATTAAACTAGCCCACACGTACACAGTTTCGAAAATGTATTTACTTATCCAAATTTTTAAAAATTAGACTCAACGAACGTAAAGAATGAAAAAAACATGATTTTCTTTTTTTATCCAATTTTAAAACTATTACAGGTTTTATATTAAAAACTAAAGATGATTATGATGGTGAAATTAGATTATCAAGTTAGATAAAAAAAGTTACGAATTAACTTTCTCTTTATACTAAGTAGCGGTGTACAAGTTGCAGCGGGTCAATGAAACATTAAATTTGTAGCTTTTTATAGAACTATTTTGTTTTCAATTCATTCGAGTCAAAAAAACGTTTTTAATTAAATGTTTGTCTCTATATTACTGGAGACTTGACTAATTACCATTTTTTGTAAAATGTAGCCCAAAGGATTGGTTTACTCATATATCAGAATATTGAGAAACTGTAAAAAACTGATTTTGTAGAAATCGGCTTTAACGATCTTCTTCAAATGAACCCTTGCAATACATACTTATCTGAACAAAACATATGTGTTGTTATAAATCTAAATAACCTTGGCAGCAGCTGTATGGCTGACGTGCTGGAAAATTGCATTTTTTTAAGGCGAAAAGCACACTTACATCACCTCTCTAAATGTAAGTGTGAGTGTAAAGTGTAAAAGTCGTAAGCGGTACCGCGAGGGACGTCTAAATACTCTCAATAGGTGCAGCTAATCTGCACTCCCCCGGAAAATTGTAAAGAAAAGACGAAAATTCAACCTGATCGCCTTGAAATTAAATTTCTTCATTCCAACGGATTTTTGAAAATTCAAAATTCTAACCTATACAATTCTGAACGCTAATTACGATGGTGAAGTTAAATTTTTTTAAATATTTAAAAGTTATGAATTTTTATAAATTTGAAATTAACAAATTTGTCAAAGTTATTTGAATGAAATCTGCCTCAAACGTGAGCATAGTAAAACATACTACACAAACACAAACACACACACACACACACACACACACACACACACACACACACACACACACACACACACACACACACACACACACACACATATATATATATATATATATATATATATACATATACACACACACACACACACACACACACACACACACACATATCATTTTTATATAGATTCTCCCATAAAAAATTCTCCCATAAAAAAAATAATAATACTCATCGTTCAACGGTATAAACAATCTGGTCTTCCAGTTTTCCACTTACAGTCCTTTATTCATCGAATGCTTGATTGTACAAAGGCGTTTGATCCACAGTTTGTGTATCGAAGTCAAAGCAATATAAATAGTTCGAACAAAACAAAGCAAACGTTGCTTTACTTTCAGACTTAAGTATTAAATTAATGGGTGATGATATCAAGAGATACAGCTACAGCTACTTTGTAGACATTGGATACCAGGCGACACAAGATTTAACCAAATAGGTTATTAAAATTATTTTGTAAGGTGATTTAGGTTTCAGCATCTTGTTTAAACACATTTGATATTAGTTATTTTTCACTGGTATATGAGCTAATGAAACGGCCATCGTGGTAAGACCACAGAGACGGAATCTTGAAATTAGTAACGATTCTAGACCTAGATCATTTTTGAAGGTCGACGTTTTGTTACAAATTATATAGGTCTATGCATAGCACAAAAATCGAGTTTGGTAAAAGCTTGAACAAATTCGTTACGCAGAAAAGTCCGTTCGCTTAAAAATGGCTGCCATTCCAAACCTTAAAACGTTCATAACTTTTTTGTCATAAATTTTTGTTTTTTAATTTGTTATTTTCATGTAATCAGCGTATTTGATTAAAGTGTAATAAGCGCTAAAAACTGCGTAAATTAGCAACTTTATATTTTCAAAAACCGTTGAAATTTTGAAAGTCAATTTGACGGCGGTCGGGGTTCGTTTTCTTATTTTCGATGAAATTTAAGATTTTAAAATACTAATAAGTGCTGATTGTGATAACGAAATCGATATTTCAGAAAAGGTTACTAAAAAAATTACCTTTGAAAATTCATTTCCACACTTCAGCGAGACATCTGTGTGCCGTGATTATTAAGTATTAAACATTTATCGAGTGTTCGATAAACGTTTAGAAGGTCATCCGTAATGAACTTCCATTTAATAGTTTCCAATTAATTGGATTTTCTGTAACAAAGGATTAAACACAAACGCATTATAACTAAGCTCCGGGACATTAAAGCACTATTACATGAGTGATTGAAACTATAATGGGATAAACTTGTACTTCGAATACAATCGATTATGTGTAACTTTAATACAGAATACTTTGTTTAAATTATTACAGCTTTGTAAACATTATTCTGTTCGGAAAATAAATTGTGCGAATAAATTACTTAATCTATCCCACGTGTTGCTGTTTACCTTAAAGTCAATTGTCAATAAACAATTCAAAAACTTGCTCAATTTCTCAAAACTCATGAAATCATATTTGATTGAATCAATATTTATTATCATTTATTCTATTTTCTCCTGAACAGAAAATTCCTTTTTATTTACATTTGCTAAAAAGGTTTGCATTCTGATTTATAGTTTGACATTACAAAAATCTGTTGAATATCCGATGAACCATTTTGAGAAATAGGCTGTTTTTCTGCTCTTACGAAAACAGCTACCAAACCAAAATATTGAATATTGAGCAAACAACCTATAAACACTATCTTCGAAAAACAGTTGACATATTTAACAAAGAGCCTATAAACTATTTTAGCAAAACAGCTGATTTATTTCAACAATTAGCCTATAAACTATTTTCGAACACAATTACCTACTTAAAAAAGCCACCAACAAAATCTTCGTAAAAGAACTAATTTTTTTAAATTTTTTTTTAAGAAAACAGCCTGCAAACTATTTGAACAGTTTGCATATTCGATAGTTGATTTATTGAACAAACAGCTTACAATCTTTGCTAAAAAACTGACTATTTTAAGAAATATCCTAAAAATATTTTCGAAAAGCAAATAATTTGTTTGAATAAAGCCTGCACAAACCATCCTTACAAAAAAAATGGCTTATTTGAATAAACATTCTAAATTATCTTAAGAATATATCTTGGTTATCTGAATAATCAGTATATCTTTGCAAAACTACTGACCTATTGGAAGAAACGACCTATAAAATATCTTCAAAACAAAACAGCTAATTTATTTGAAAAAATACCCTGCAAACAACTTTGAAAAACAGCTGACTAATTTGCATAAAACATTTACAATATATCTCTGCAAAAACAGCCCACAACTAACTTGGCAAAAAAGATTTTTTTAATACAATATCGTTGCAAAAAATAATAATGTTAGAACAATAATAATAAATTATCGTTAACTTTTTATAACAAAAAAAAATTAGAAAACTGTCGTCTCAAAGCGGCCAATTAATTGCAACAAACATCCAACAAAGTAAATTCACAAAACAGCTGACTGCTTTAAAAAACAACCAACATATTTTCTAAAAAACAACAGACTAATTAGTAAAACATCCCACAAACTCTCTTCTCAAAAGAGCTGACTAGTTAAAAAATAAATCTAAAAGAAACTATGTTCTTAAAACAGGTGACTAATTTAAACAAATGTTTATGAAACGTTCTTCTCGAAATGGCTACTTTGTTGAAACAAACTTTCATCTCGAAACAGTAGACTAATTAGAAAAACATCCCACAAACTAACTTCTCAAAAGAGCTGACTAGTTAAAAAAAACCTCAAACAAACTATGTTCTCAAAACAGGTTGACTAATCAAATCAAATATTTAAGAAACTTTCATCTCGAAATGGTTAATTTGTTGAAACAAACATCCAACAAACTGTCTTCTCAAACAGCTGACTAATTAAAAAAACATCCCACAAACTATCTTCTCAAAAAAGCTGACAAGTTGAAAAAAACCTCAAACAAACTATGTTCTCAAAACAGGTGAGTAATGGAAACTGATGTTTAAGAAACTTTCTTCTCGAAATGGTTAATTTGTTGAAAAAAAAATTCAACAAACTACGCATATCTTCTCGAAACAGCACTAATTAGGACAAACAGCCAATAAACTATCTTTTCAAAACAGCTGACTTATTTAAACAAACTTCTTGCAAAATGTCTTTGCAAAAAAGCAATTTAGACTTATTTTAACAAGCTATCTTAGCAAAAGAGTTAAATTTCTATATAAAATTCCTTTTTACGTTTTATGGTGACAGTAAGATTTTTTTCACCGAGGAAGGGGAGGTAGTTTAAAAATACTTTTATCCTGTAATGTTAAAATATATAGGCTTACAAATAGAAATGCCATTAAAAGTTGCACTAAAGGCGATCTATTAAACATCTGTAACCGCTATAAAGCGAGCTAGAATATAACAATAAAAAATAATGAGGCAATAAAACTTTATTAACTACAGAACAGGGTGATTTAAAAATGTACGGCAATATCTCCGGAGATAGTCTTGTAGCTAAAAATAAGACAAAGGAGGTCCGAACATAGCTCTTAATTTTCCTTCTATCGGACATTTTGTGTGTGTGTGTGTGTGTGTTTTTTTTTTTTTTTTTTTTTTTTTTTTTTGAATACTTTAAAGATTATTAAGTATTTGAATCAAAAATTGTTTAAGCATTTCACGCTTCATTACCAGTATATAAAAAAGAAATCTTTATTATATAAATTTTTAAAATGAGATTCGTTTACAATTTTCAATTTTAATATCACAACAATCTCTATTTTTGAACATGTACAAGAGAAAATAAATTTCCTTATTTCCATTTCCCAATTTTTTTTCACGATCACCTTTACTTTGTGTATACCCTACTTGTGATACTTTGTGTACTGAGGAAGTCAAACAAACAATGACTGTCATGAAATCTTAGTTTTAAGTTTTCAAATTTTGGTCTCGATTTGTACATTTTTTTGTTTTTAGCAAACTTCTATAATTATAAGAACCAGGGCCTTGAAATGAGCACCGATCCTGACTTGAAGATCATATTCTGATCAAAATTCGTTAAAAAATGTTGTACACACACACACACACACACACACACACACACACACACACACACACACACACACACACACACACACACACACACACACACACACACACACACACACACACACACACACACACACACACACACACACACACACACAAACACATACACATATGAAAACGCGAGTGCGCGTGTTTAGCACTCGTGTTCGCAATTTGGGTCAACTTTGATTCAAACATTAAAAAATCATAACATTTTTCTTAATTTTTTAAAATTTAATTTATCGTTGCAATGAACGTTAAAAACAGTACTAATTAATATTCTGAATCTTCAAAATCCGTTGAAATTTAAAAAATTAATTTTGACGGCGATCATGGTTCATTTTTGTATTTTCAATGTAATTTAAAGTTTCAAATGTTAATATATGCAGATTTTAATGCTGATTAAAACCGTGAGATTAGCTTTTCAAAAAATGATAAAATAAAGAAAAATACTCTTTTTAAATTCGTTTCTATCATGTCAGAGAATTCTGTGTCCCACGACTATTTTTTTATAATATTGGATCTTGAAATTCCGATTTTTCTGAGGCTTCCAATAATTTTCAATCGTGAAATTTTAATGAGATACTTTTGGCAAAATTTTAGTGGAAGTTAGTTAAAATTTGATTTTAAAGATAAATTAATTTCGAAAATGATTATGCAAAAATTTGTGTAATGCTCTCCGTGCTATTTATTTTTTTCAGTTAATTGAGGATTCGTACATATTGCTGGTAGGAAAATATAAAGCACTTAATTAGGAGCGGAGACAAAGTGCCGGCACACTTCTGAGGCTTGACCCACTACACAGCCGAAGTAATCAAGCTCGGTTATAGCTTCACCGCCTGTCACGGTCACTGTGTCCAGCGTCCAGCTGTGAACAGATCAACCCGGAAGCAAGGTGCAATATAAAACCACCACCACAACAACATTAGATAAATTTTCAATATCCTACTATTCATTGTACAAAGTATACAAAGTTGGTGATATTGGAAAAACACTTGTTAGTTGGTTTTCACACAAACTAATTGTGTTTAATTAGATTTGGCATATTTATTTAGTTATCTCGATACAGATTTTGGCATTTTTTTTTAGTTTTTAAGATTTATCGAAATGAAAACTTCTTTTTATATAAAGGAAAAATGAAAACTCGTGATAGTACAAATAACCAGCGAGATGAATATTGCGACATACATTCGTGGCTCAGTGCCATGTCTTCAACTTGTAAAACTAAGAGACATGAGTTCAAAACCCACTCTCTGATTTTAATTTTTTTACACTTAATATTTATTTGTACATACTAGTAGGCCAGTGTGACCTTTTGCAGTTAATGTAAAAAACGAATAATATACAACAATGTACAACAAGACGTTGAATAGTGTTATAGCACCTCTTTATAAACAACTAATTTTTAATTCAGTACTTGTACTTTAAGATTACTGTACATGTCTTCCATAGTAAAATCATTGTAAAACCATATAGACCTACTATTTCTTATGAACTCCTGTTAAAAAACCGTTATACTGTTTACAAAAAGTAGAGTCTTTTATTTAATAACATTTACATATCAGAATTGGCCTAGATTGTCTTATCGATTCTACTTTCAAAACTGATTCGGTCAATAATTATTTAAGTCTTGGATTCAAGTAATAATTTAAATATTACTTTCAACAATGTTTTTTGCAATCAGCTGTTTTGTCACCTATGCCTGCATTGTGCTGCACTCTTACAGGTATACTTTAAACTGCTCTTGAAATTTTGTTCACAGAACTTTTATCTGTTTTAAGTCGGTTTTATTTTATTGTAAACCTTGAAAATGGAAGCGTATGAGACGTGAGATTCCCTCGGTGTTCTGACGAACCTGTAGGTAGTTCGTATGACCCCATATATATAATTTCAATAAAACTAACCTTATTTATGGTAAAAACCGATAGGAATGCGTATGAAAGATAAATAAGTTGAATAATAAATATTTAAATTTTAATTATCGCCTTTATATTATACACACGTTTTCCTAGCACAAAATTATTTAGAGTGTGTACTGTGTACTATAAAATAATATCTTGCACGTTGTAAAAAAGTAAGTTCATAAATAAATATTTCAATTATTAACGAACTCAGTTGGACTGCATACCTTGCCCTATTGAACATAAATATAGCTTTCAAATACCCAAACTTATTTAAAAAATTCAACTCGTGATGTTAACAAATTCAGAAAATCGGCGGTTTTGAAACTATAATTCTTAATTTCCTTTTTTATAGTAACTTTCACATAAGATCCCCGTACTTGTTCAAAGCAAAGGAAGTAAATACGCTCGGCGAGAATTATTCTGGCTCTAAGGTCAACGTGTGGGAGCTCCCCGGGGACTCGCCAGACATCTCATACATATAAAAAACATATCCTCTTATATTTTACCTGAAAATTACACTGACGTAATGTACGTGTAGCTGGCCACTGTAGAACTAATGCATAAAATAATATTTTCATTTATGATTATGTAGGAACATTCAAGACACATAAATATTTTTAATTTTGTTGTAAATAAATTATGCAAATACAATATACAAACTTTCTTACATACATACATTTCGGTTCGGAAACTGTCAACGATAAAACCGTAAAATTGGTATATTTTTTCAAAATAACTTCATCGGATTTTACTGAATTTTTTATGGAATAATAAGTAAGTGTATCAAATTTTAAATAATTTTTCGATACCAGAGTAAACGAAAAAATCAAAACACAGTCAGGTTTTATTTTCGATTTTTCTCTCGAAAATATATTTTTTCAATATTTAAAATATTGAAAAAATTTTACACTTATTAGCGTTATAAATTTCAAGATATAACCAAAATTTAATTAACAAACTTCGACAAATTAGGCAGATTTTTCAGTATTTTTTTTTTGCTATCTCCTGAACTATCTCCTGAAATAGTTTGTTTTCTGAAATTACCAATCTATAAGTTTTATTTGTTTATTTAAAGAGTACATTTTCATCATGTTTTTATAGCCAATTTTGAGAAAGATCGATTTTTCTAAATATTTAAATATTTGTTTACCAAAATAGTGAACTTTTTTTTTAAATTACAAATCAATAAAATATATTGGCAAGTACTTAAAAGAACCTGAACATGAAAAGATTTGTCAAAATCTCAAAATTGATTTTACACACGATTAAAATACTTTCTGTATATTTCGTATAGTGAGGAAGTTATTATCATTGAAAATCGCCGGACATGATGGAAACGAATTTCCAAAAAAAAACAAATACACTTTATTTAAATTTCATTCCACTGTTTAATCAGCGTTAAAACGTAGAAAATGTATCTATTATTTTTCATAACTAAATAAAAACGTTAGATATCTCTCGACATTGCTATACACATAAACGATTTTGATGAAATTTAACTTGTAAATGCGATTTATTTAAAGCTTATGAGGAAGGTTTTAACTTTTCACATTGCTTTTTAATCGTTTCTAAATCATCAACAATTGTATTTTTTCAAAACAGACTCTAAAAGTTTCGATTAAATAAAACTTTGGAACGCCAACTCATCAAAAATTAGAAAAAATCCAATTTTTTGATAATTCATATTTTCCTCACATTTCATCACGTATTAGACAATCGCTTTCAAATCATTGTATCGAAATTCAGATAAAAAGGTTAATGAATAAATTGAGATATTCAACAATAGAATCTGTTTCACTGACTAGATGCAAACGAATACACAAAACAAACTTTTCGAACTCTGCTTTAAATGTCACAATTTGCATAAATTAACATTTCAAACTTTCATAAAATTGTAAAAACTTCATAAAAGACTTAAAGTTCCACGCTAACAAAGAGCAAGAACAAAACTTCGGAATATTATTCAAGATATCAAAATTCAAATAACACTTCGCCTCGGGAACGGATTGCTGATTAAAAGGTTTTACAATAGACTAATAAAACAGTTCAACATAAACTCGGTTCTTTCATCTGATTCCAACTCACACTAAAGTCCATTGATTGCACGTTTAATTATAAACAATGTTTATAACAAGGTAGCAACAAAGATAATGTTATTGCAGATTTTAGCAATTAAAATAAAGGGCTTGGGAATAAAAATAAAACTGTTTATGAAGTCTTGTTAAAAGTTTACAAAAATAAAAAATAATCACTGCGCTGAGCTGTATCTGATTTAAGGGAAGTGTATTTCTTAAGTAACAAATTTAATTAAATAATATAAAAAAACACTTCAGTAAGCGAATAAATTTGAACCCAGATTACCACTAAATTTAGAATATGTCATTTACATTTACTTCATTCGTCTGATTTCAAAATACATTAACAATTTAAGTGCTAATGTATGTAGAATTTAACGCTGATTATAATAGTCAAATGAAATTAAAAATTTATATGTATTTATGATAATAGCCGGAATTTTAGAATGGGTTATTCAACTATAAATTCCTACACCTAAACGTATGACTTCGTTTTTGTCCTTTTTTGTTGATTTCGACGAGTCAAATAAACCCCTGAAGGCAAGTTTGTGCTTGATCTACCCAACGTTTCGTTTCCTATTGTCACCATCTGGCAACGCTGCATTCTGAGTATTATTGAAACGGGAATTGGACCTGTCACTCACGACAATGACTCACAATTACGGGCTTCATATGCGAAGAATGTTTCTTCAAATCTGCATAAAATTAAATTTTAACCTTTCGACCTTGACGGTGGTTTACTGTTTAATATTTGAAAGCTAAGTTTTCTATAATGCTATATGTTGTTTATTATTGCTTGCTACAACACATTTACATGTTTAAAAAGCCTGAAAAATAAGTCCTTCATTACCTAACTAAACTAACAAAGTAGGTTATCTCCGTCATTCTGTAAGCCATTTCGATGATATTTTTATTCAGATACAGGTAACCTGATCACTGTAGTGATTACACCACATATTCAAAGTCATTGCTGAAATTCACGACGAATCAGAAACTGTTGAACAGATTCTGCGCAAACACTGGACGACTATTCCGTGTTTAACAAAGTAAAATCCTTAAGTACGAGTATATAATATGTAGAGATCTCACTGCATAGGATAATGTGTGACTAAACATAGAGAACGCTATCTATTAGGAGGGGAATGAACCATGTACTTTTAGATTAGCTGTTATTTTAAGTCTATTCATAGAGATCTTACTGCGTGGGAAATTGTGCGACTAAAATGGAGAACACTATCTATTAGGAGGGAAGTGAACTATGCACTTTTAGGTTAGCTTTTGCCTTAAGTCTATATATAGAGATCTCACTGCATAAGAAAATGTGTGACTAAAAATTAAAAACACTCTCTATCACAAGGAAAATAAACCATGTGCTTTTAGGTTACCGTTTACCTGAAGTCTATACATAGAGATCTCACTGCATAGGAAATTGTGTGACTGAAAATGGAAAACGCTGTCTTTCACAAGGAAAATAAACCATGTGCTTTTAGGTTAGCATTTGCCTTATGTCTATACATAATGTCATTGCATAGGACCTTGTGCGACTGAAATGGAGAACGGCTGTCAATCAGGAGGGAAATGAACCAAGTACTTTTAAGTTAGTTTTTGTTACGAGTCTATAATACATAGAGATCTCACTGCACAAGAAATTGTGTGACTGAAAATGGAGAACGCTATCTACCAGAAGAGAAATGAAAGTTGTACTTTTAGGTTTAGCTTTTGACACTACAGTTAGGTTATTTGTTAATGTTTGAATCATTAACGATATTACTTAGACATTTTGATCTAGTATAAGTTAAATCAACGTCACTGCAGCAATTTATAAACTTAAGGATGAGCAGGTAGTAGGGAAACGAGTTCAGAGCTGTTTGAGCACTTTCAAAGTTAAAATTAGGATATACAGTTATTTTAAATTTTAAAACAAATATTAAACTCTGATTTTGATCTTCAAGTCAGATTTTTGAAAATTGTAATATGAAAAGTTTTGATTTTTGTATAGGTAACCGTCATTTTGAAACGTTTTAACGGATTTTACTAAGTAACAAATATCTGTCAGATCTGTTATCAATACAAATTTTCTTGCCAGGTTTGAAATAAACTTAACCGAAATTGCCGTGCAAAATGCTTGCACTAATCCCGTGCACATGTGCCAATGCAAGCATATATTACCTCCACGTCCAGGCTTAGATTAATTATTAGCTTTGAGCTCTGAACCCTCACCACGAACCATTGTGCAACTAGACTCTAAGCTTTACTTTCCAAATTTATATCGGCGACATCATTACAAATTCTGTACTGTAAATTGTTAGTGAATTTTCACTGGAGCTATTATTGAAGCGGCCATCATGGTAAAGCTCAGACCCGGTACTTTGAAATGAGAGCTGATCCTGAACTCTAGATCAATTTTTGACGGATCTAAGTAAATCAGAATTACTTAGGCCTATATTTTACGTTGTGTGTGTGTGTGTGTTTTAGTACGCTCCCGTCAGCAAATATAATCCAAATTAATTTTAAATTTCGCGCGAAAATCGATTTTGGTAATACTTGATCAAGTTCGTCAATCATCGAAATTCGTACAACAGTTTCAAAATGGAGGTGATTTCAATTCATTAAAAAATCATAACATTTGTGCCTTAAATATTTTTGTAAACCTGATTGCATCAGTTTTAAAAGGGGCATCAATAAGTATTTTGAATTTTCAAGATTCGTCGAAACTAAGAAATGTTACGAGGTGGTCAGGGCTCATTTTCATATTGCCAATGTAAATTGAAAGTTTAAAATGCTAATATAAGAACATTTTAATGCTGATTATGAATGTGAAATCAGAATTTTAAAAAAAATAAGATAAAGAAAGATAGTTTTGGAAATTCGTTTCCGTCAAGTCAGGGAGACAGCTGCTTAAGTTCAGTAAAATGTGTATAAATTATATTATTTACATTACATCTATGTTTTGTAACATTTAAGTTTTGTTTTGTAACATGTACATCTATGTTTTGTACATCTAAGTTTTAACTTGCCTATTTAAATTTCTGGTGGAAAAAACTTTGTCCAACCAAAACCAAACAAGCTGTGCAGAAAAGAATATTTTTGTGCCAAATGAAATCCCTGGAAGCTATTCCCGGGATTACGGCACACTATTGTTTCCAATCTAAGGCAAGTCAAGATATTGGTGTTCCGATACGTGCCTCATTATTGGAGGACAGATGGTAGGACCTAGATTATCCGCTGTATAAATGCAATAATCGCGGCACGCAGCTGTCTCGTTTATGTGCAATTTTCAAAAATATTTTTCTAAAACTTACCTGTTTTGAAATCCTGATTTCGTCACCTTAATCAGCATTAAAATCAGCGTATTTTAATGCTTTCAAATTACTTTGAAAATACGAAAATGAACCCCGACTGCTGACAAAAAAATTCTTACAATCAGAAAAAATTATTAAAAAAATTATCTGAAAAAATATTTGCGTTGTTTAGGTTTTCGAAGAATTTTTTAAATTTTAAATACTAATTTATGCAGTTTTAACGCTGATTTATGGAAGGTGAAATCAGAGTTTTTCAAAAATTAAACCAAAAAAGCTGTGAATTTTTAAAAATCTTAAATTGTCATCATTTTTAAACTGTTGAACGAAATGTGCTGATTAAGGAACTCGTCCAAACTATTACAATGAACGGTTTTTGCCAAGTTTGAATCAAATCGTACCAAAATTACGAACGTGAACGTGCTAAAATACACACACACGCTCGCGCACATAGCCTAGCCCCTATATATATACATACACATATATATATATATATATATATATATATATATATATATATATATATATAAACGACCTCTCAAAAATGATCTAGATGTCAGGATCGGTGCTCATTTCAAGGTTCCGAGTCTGGGGTTTACCATGATGGCCGTTCTAATAGCTCATTTTCCTAATTAAAATCCGTTCAAAACACAGAGTCTAATATGCAGTTTAAAAATTTAATCGCTATGTTAATTTGGTTTCGAAGATAATGTTCACCTAAACAGCTGATTTCGTACAACTGGTGTTCCTTCGAAAAATACAATTTTAACTGAGGTTATGTTTATTGGCGTAGTTTACGACCAACATAAATAATACAAATTTTTAAATCGTTATAAATGTTCAAAATGAAAAATTTGTGTATAGGCTACATACATTTAGGATCAAAATCCAAAGAACTTTCAAAATTTCGTCTGTCTGTCTGTTTGTGATATGAAATTTGTAAATCTAAAAGGCAATTTTGCTCAAAAATTGCCTGAACAGGAAATTTACAGCCGGTGACAATTTTCAAAGGAATTTTAAGTACCGACTATTTGGAGTGGGTACTTTTGCGCTGAATCAGAATAGCAGCATATAATTAAAATTGAAAAACTTTGGGTTTTGAGCCTTAACAGGCAAAAAATGTAAATTTTGGAATTTTCAGCTTGAATCTTAATAGGAAGTTATTTAAGCTATCTGATATACGAGGGCTATTCATAAAGTAGATTACGTTTTTGGATAAAAAAAAAACTAAGTACAGGAAAAAAATTTTATTATATACATTTGAAAGAGGAACTAAAATACTATTTTTCGACATAATCGCCAAACAAATTTAGACATTTGTCATATCGGTGAACTAGCTTTGAAATTCCCGTGTCGTAGAATTCCGCCGCCTGTGACGCCAGCCAGTCAGTCACGCCCGCGCGGAGATCTGTGTCGTCATCGAAGCGCTGTGTTGCAAGCCAAGTCTTCATCTTCGGGAATAAGTGGAAATCACTAGGTGCCAGGTCCGGACTGTAGGGTGGATGAGGGAAAATCTCCCACTTGAAGGCCGTCAAGACGTCTTTTGTTCGATTTGCCGTGTGAGGGCGGGCATTGTCGTGCAAAAACAACACTTTTGCACTCAGTTTTCCTCTCCGCTTGTTCTGGATAGCTCGTCTTAAGTTTCGTAATGTTTGGCAATACCTTTCTGAGTTTATGGTTGCTCCACGTTCTAGGAAGTCAACCAGAAGAACACCTTTCCTGTCCCAAAAAACGGTCGCCATGATCTTCCTTGCTGACAGTGTTTGCAAACATTTCCTCGGTTTTTTGCGGGAATTTGTGTGCCCCCACTCCATAGACTGTAGTTTTGTCTCACAGGTAACGTGCTTAACCCAAGTCTCATCTCCCGTTACGATGCGATCAAGAAATGATTCACCATCTTTGTCGTAAGCGTCCAGAAATGACAACGATGCAGCCATACGCTGACCCTTGTGCTGTTCTGTCAGGAACTTTGGCACCCATCTGGCACAAAACTTATGGTATCCTAACTTTTTGGTGACAATTTCGTACAACAATGTTCGCGAAACTTGTGGGAAACAAAGACTTGGCTTGCAACACAGCGCTTCGATGACGACGCAGATCTCCGCGCGGGCGTGACTGACTGGCTGGCGTCACAGGCGGCGGAATTCTACGACACGGGAATTTCAAAGCTAGTTCACCGATATGACAAATGTCTAAATTTGTTTGGCGATTATGTCGAAAAATAGTATTTTAGTTCCTCTTTCAAATGTATATAATAAAATTTTTTTCCTTTACTTAGTTTTTTTTTTATCCAAAAACGTAATCTACTTTCTGAATAGCCCTCGTACATAAAGTGTTATGCTGAATCCAATTATGTAACTCGAAGTGTACAATTTTTTGAAGCGAAGCTTTTAATGTTAGCTTTGGCAAAAGGAGTAAAAAAAAAGTATCCCGAACCTTTTTAATATAACGGAAGTATGAAACGGAAACGAGCAAATGAATTTCGTCTCTCTATTTCTGTATCTGTTTTTCTTCCTCCTTTTCGATAACAGTATATGCGTATTACACGAAAACTTTGCGTTGCTTTGGTTTCGATATTTTACTTAATTGAAAAACACGAACACGTTGTAACTGTTTATAGTACGTTCGAAATTAATATGAAAGTTTCTAATAATTGTTGTTAATATTGCTAGTTTTTAACAACATAACCTGAAACTTATTAAAACCTGTCATCTGTTCTATGAAATCAGCTGATCGTTACGAATTAATATAAAACAACTGATACTTTACTACAACTACAGTAAATAATATCTAAGCTCGGTTCACTTATTTATTTAAACAAAACAAAATATTTGTAAACATATCTTCAAACTAATTATATATTCAGCAAACATATTATTAACAAAAACGTCGCTTCTGTCGGTAACTCTCGAGTTCTACACGTGTACATTTTTAAAATTTAGGTCTTTCATAAGTGCCAAAACTCTTTAGAAATCTTCGTTTCTGGTTCCGTTTCGTTTCTTCTTTGTTATCAGTAATTTTGTAATTCGCAGTTTAAACTTTACATGTTCTTATGTCTTACTAAGTGCTGTTGACTTTTGTCTGAAGAAAGCACCTACATGAAATGTAAACTCTTGATAAAATTTCTTGTTAATTGTATTTTAATTGTTGATATTGAAATACATATTTATTTGACTGCGATGAATACAAAACAACGGAAGTGAATAGTCAATTGTGTTTTAATTGCCAACGCCTTCAGTAAAGGTTATGAATTGTCTGACATTTTGAATGTAACTGAAGTGATTGCAGAAGGAAATCGTTTAGTTGCCGGAAACGGTGTTTCAGCGGTCGGATGTCTCGGGGACTACTTGTGTTTAAACAAAGGTCACGACGAAAACGTTTGCTAATGAATTCACATTTAAAAATGACGCAAAAAAAGGAACTATGAGATAATACACTAATTGTAACATTACGTTAATCATTATTTATTGTTTTTGGTAATACCTTTAACAAAATAATTACCAAAAAAAAATTGCCCATTAAAGTATTAACAAATAAATAATCTTTTCAGAAAAGTTATACACAAATTTTTAACGTCGTAATCAAAGTTAAAATCTGTACCTAGGAAATTTTCAAAAATTACCTACACCTACATCATAACTGTTCATTTATATACAAATATTTTTCACTAAGAAAGTTGACTATGAAAGTTGATCGCAGTAAAATGTATAACTTTTTATCTCATTATAAACAAATCGTACGAAATGTGTGATTAACAAAATTATTGATTTACTTCTTTATTTTACAGTACAACAAATTTCGGGTTTAATGTTCAGTTTGTCCGTGCCTCGGCCAGTTTCATAAACAGAATCACTTATCGCTGTTAACATTATTGTTCATATTATCTTATATTATAACTGAAAGCAAGAGACTATGCTAACAATATTTCAGTTTATTTAACAACTGGATGATGTGTGGAAGAAAGAGCTGAGGTGATTTGTCGATGATTTAACAAAATAAAATGATGAATTTAAATGTAGGCTAATGTACGATTGGTCTTAAAGCAGGTTATGAAAAGAAGTCTGTATGCTTTTGATTAATTATGTTCTCAACTCTAATAATTAAAGGCATTAATGGAATTTTTAATTTGGTATTAAAAGCATGACTCACCAAGTTTTTGAAACTTATAATTACGTTATCAGGTATTTTGTTTATTTTCTGTAAAATTAATTCATTTTAATTATGAATAAAACGGAGGTTACAGTGCGGTCTCAAGTTGTTTAATTTGTTTCACAAAAGTAATCGTTTAATTATTGCCTTCATTAAATTGCTGAACTTCTCTCTTCTCAATTATTTAGACAAGAATAATAAAATTCACAATAGCTTCCTTATTGTTGAGTTTCACCTTCTTTTATAATTTGTCCACAAACAAATTGCTGGTTATTCTTTAATTTTCTTACAAATTGATCATTTATAGAGAGATTTTTTATTTATAATTTATATGAAAGTATCTTAAGCCTGTGATGGTTATATTAATGTTCAATTTAACGTGGACTGTGAATGTAAATAGACTGTGTGTGTTACTTTATATAAGGTGAATTCATAGGTTGGTGATTTATGATGTGCTACCCTCAGTAATTTCATATTTTTACGTATAATTGAAATTCCAAGAGAGCGTTACATAGTTTTGAAAATCAGGTTTCACTGTGGTAATCAGTGTTTCAAGTCTGCATAAATTAGTACTTAAAATTATCAAATTTAGTGCAAAGACAAAACACATAGAATCACTATATCTCTTATAAAGGTTAGTTAGCTAAAAACTTTGTAAGTCAGATTTCCCTCCAATTTTAGTTACTTGATTCTGGTTTAGGCCTATAGCACTGACGTCAGTAGAGCGAAATGAAATGAAAGAAATTTGGTCGCGAAGAAATCGAAACCAAAAATAACTCTAATCGCTGTTGAGTTACCGAATTCCCCTTATTTTTTTCAAAAACTGTAAATTCCTGTTATTAGCGAATGGAGCAATTGGAGCGGCAATCATGGTAAGACCCAGACCCGGGACGTTAAAAAAACGTCGATCATGACATCGTAATCTGAGGTACAAACTGCACAATTTACTTGTTGAATTTTCACAAAAATTCAAAGGACTTTTATTTAACGGCTGTCCAGAGTTTTTCAACACAATTTGAATGTTTAAAATCGAATGTATGCAGATTTTAATGCTGTTTATGATAGTGAAATTAGAGGTACAAAAAAGTATAAGGTACAAAAATTACTTTTTCAAATTTTCTTCCATCACGTCAGCGAGACAGCTGCGTGTGGCTATTTTTTTTATAAAAATGTTAAAATATTTAAATATTTCATATATTATTACGCTGAGCATTCCGATCGGTTTTGTACCAAAAATTGAAACTATATACTCACCTACAGATTCGTTAGAACACCGGGAACTCTCACGCCTCATACTTTTCCATTTTACAAACAATGACTTTACAATAAAAACTGACTTAAAACAGATAAAATTCCAGGACTGTAAACAAAATTCCAGGAGCAGTATAAAATGTTCCCGTGAGAGAGCAGCACAATGCAGGCATAAGTGACAGAAATAATTGTTTGTGCACCAAAACAGTTGGTTGTTAAAAAAACATTGTTGAAAGTACTATTTAAATTATTACTGTATCCATGACTGAAATAATTATTGACTGAATCAGTTTTTAAAGTAGGTAAGACAATCTAGGGCAGTTCTAATATGTAAATGTTATTAACTAAAAGACTCTGTTTTTAGTAAACAATAAATAGCCTACTATAGCCTAATTTAGGTATAATGTAAAATCCAGTTATAAATGGTAAACCTTTACAATATTTATAGTACAATAAATATTCATTGTACTTTTACAATGTTAGAACTCTGTCATTACTTTTTTATAAGTCGCAGTTATAAATAAGAAATTAGGACAAAGTAAAGCCTATGGTATTAAATAACAAAATATTAAATATAACTATAACGTCTATTTAAACAAAAATTCATATTGACAAGAAATATTAGGCCATATTGACATTGGGAATATATGTACAGTAATCTTAAAATAAAAGTATTAAATTAAAAATTAATATATTACATTTTTTTATTATATTTTTTTACTTTAAGGCGAAAAGCACATTGAGGCTATTATCGCCTCTCTAAATGTAAGTGTGTGTTAGACTCGGGTACTGCGAGGGACGTATAAATCCTCTCAATAGGTGCAGCCAATGAATACAGAATCTATCAGTATTCATTGGTGCAGCTAGTCTGCACCCCCCTGCGGGGTTAGTGTATTACAGTAATTAGATACCAGCCAATGTTATTATCTGAGTTATTTTGCTTACAGAATTCATACTTTTTTACTTTCAGTTACTGATAACGATTTCAAAAAATTTTCTAATTTCTTTTCCTTTTCGTTCACTTACCAACAAAGAAAGTTATGTTTGCCGCATATTTCACAGGTCACTTGAAACATTGTTTATAAAGAGGTGCTATAACAGTGTTCAGTTTCTTACTGTACATTACTCGTTTCTTTTTCCCATTAACAGCGAAAGTCCGTACGGGTACACCAGGACTTAAATGTTTGTTTAAGTGATGTTGTAACTACAGCGAGGCAGCTGCGTGCGATTACGTTTACACCCACTCGGTACTTAACAACGCCTTTCGCTGTATTGTTCCTAAAATGTCGACGAATTTTATTTGCGCCGTTGCCAAGTTGATCACATAAAACAGTGTTTACACTCACAACGAATGAGACACGCTGTCGTCACTTTATATTTACTCTTGATAACCATAAAAAGCATTTGTCACACTCTATACACGAAATAAAATTGTTTATTTGTTTGAAATACGGTACTCGTGGGTAATTTGGGATTTAAGGATTGTAAATATAAGCCCAGAAACTTATTACAGAAATTGCATTCGAAAATATACAAAACAAAGCCCACTCACTCACTAATCATTGTATCTAAAAAATGAAAGTTTTGTAATATTTATTTACTTATATTAATAATATATAATAATAATTGTAATAAGCAGCAAGTATAAAAAAACTGTAGAGCCGATAACGAAGATCCCTCGTCCTCGTTAGTCTAACTGGCATAAAATATGGATGTTAAGAAACTAAAAAAATTTAAAGCCATTTTCGAGGAAACGTTGCTGGTTTACAAAGACAGTTCGATTAATATTATTTTATTGTATTCGTAATTTAACCGAGTTAAAGCAAACAATACATTGAGCACAGCAGTCTCCGATATGACGTCACAAATCTCAGCCTCTGGGTTTGAACATTTTTTATTTCCTATGAAGTAAATTCTGCTTGAAGTAAACTGTAAGCTCATAGTTTGACATAAACCGTTACCCCCTGACGCTTATCTTGAAATGTCCGGCGCGGTGCTGTGCCCTAGTTCTTTGGATTACGAAGAAATAACGGGTACAAAGACACAACACTAATGCTGTTTGTCTCGACTTTTTGCTTTTGAAAATCATATGCATTTTATTTTTCAGCTGTTCAACGTATTTGATCGTGAGAAATTAAACTTCAAATTTTGATGTTGGACTAATTAGTTTTTAAATCCCGTATATGTGAGTGTGTGTGTGTGTGTGTGTGAGAGAGAGAGAGTGTGTGTGTGTGTGTGTGTGTGTGTGTGAGTGAGTGTGTGCGTGTTTTGGTGTATCTGTGTGTGTGTGTGTGTGTGTGTGTGTCTGTCTGTGTGTGTGTGTGTGTGTGTGTGTGTGTGTGTGAGAGAGAGAGAGAGAGAGAGAGAGAGAGTGTGTGTGTGTTTGGTGTGTGTGTGTGTGTGTGTGTGTGTGTTTGGGTGTGTGTCTGTCTGTCTGTCTGTCTGTCTGTCTGTGTGTGTGTGTGTGTGTGTGTGTATGTGTGCAAAAACAAAAGTAAGAGTACTTATATTCCGAAAAAGCTGGTTCAGGTGTAACCGAAAACAAATTGAAAAATTTATACAA
This sequence comes from Callitettix versicolor, assembly GCA_022606455.1. Taxonomy (NCBI): domain Eukaryota; kingdom Metazoa; phylum Arthropoda; class Insecta; order Hemiptera; family Cercopidae; genus Callitettix; species Callitettix versicolor. The sequence continues at coordinate 76,577,823 of CM040189.1, forward strand.
TTTCAGAAAATAGGTTGTTTTGATTAAACCTTGGACACACAATAAAATCTATAACTCAACCCAGTGAAGCAAATTTCAAACTGACTGTCCAGAAATAAATAAAAATAACCCTGACCGCCCTGACGAAATAATGGAATGAAAGTAGTTTGTGTTGTATTTTTTGGACCATGCATTCCAACTAAATAAAGTATTTTTCCTGAGCTGCAGTGGTTGTACGCTGGCTTTATGTTGTCTTAAATCTAAATAATAAAAACTGCCAAGGCTATCTCCATTCAATTTAATGAAAGTGTTTCATATTTATATATGCTGTACAAGATTTGAAACAATGGAACACCAGGTGTTTTAAAGGTAATACACGTTGAATTAAAGTAATAGTCTAGCTTCAATTTATAGGTTAGACAAACGAAATATTGTGTTTAAGGTAAAATAGAAGGTTTAATTGTACTAAAATATTGGATTTAAGTTATTCCAAAATAAAAGGTTTAATTATACTAAAATATTGCTTGTATTTTTTACCAAAATATCGTGTCTATATTATGTCACCATATCAAGTAACGTTTATTTAAACTCTTGTGTTTAAACTACGTAAAAATATTTTTTCTTAATTATCAAAATATTGGGTTTTCGGTTTTGTTGCGTGAAATTAAACCGAAGTTTTACGTACCACAATATTGTGTCTCAGTATGTGTTTATCGAAGTTTTGCTAAAATACTGAGTCAAATCATATCAACATTTTAAACATAAAACATGCCAAAATACAGTGTTTAAGTTACACACAAATATTGGATCCAAAAATGCCAAAATGTACCTTATGTATGTACGATCCCACAACACCAGAGGAAGGGGAAGAAATCCACTTGTGTTTGTTACTAAGTTTAACTAATTAAAGTTGGAAGTAGTTAAGGAGATATAGTAGTTTACAGTTCTTAGCGATATTAGACAGTCAACTCGTGATACTGCTTAAAAGTTACAAGTCTGACTTGGGTTAAAAAAAACAATCTTCTTTCAACTGAACAACATTAAAGGGATAATACTTGAATGAGTTAATAACTTTCTGTGGTTATTATTGCATGCTACCTTTGTAAATCTATTGTATCCCCTATATATATTTCTAGGTTGATCATTTACTGCGACTTATCTTTTAGTCCCTTCTTAAAGACTACTATTTGGTGTGGATTGAAGATGTATAACTCCCTCATTTTTAATTGGTGATTTGCCGTATTATTATTGAAGTGTTATTCTGATAATTACCCTCCGCAAGGGGTGCGGACTAGTTGCACCCATTGAAAGGATTTAGGCGTCCCTCGCGGTACCCGAGTCTAACACACACTTGCACTTACAACACTACACTTACGACTTTAACACTTTACATTCACACTTACGGCGATAATAGCCCCAATGTGCTTTTCGCCCTAAAATAAAAAAAATTCTGCAAATTACCTTTTAATTTCTCCCCCTTAATATTGACCCTCATTGCGGAGGTTTCTATTTGGCCAGTTTTTTATTGTGCTGTGAGATTCCGCTCATTCCATTTACATTCTTACTCATGTTCTTTCCACTACTAGCTGGAGAAGTGATGTCCGTCCATACATAACTCTACATGCATGGGTACTGCGAGGTTGCCGGAGTCCCACGAATCTATTTGACGCACTATAAGGACGGTGTCACTCATTACATCAGCACGGGTCGTTTTAAACTGGAAAGTTAGCCAGGTTGTGTAGAGTAATGAATGTGTGTACATATCTTGAGTAGATGAGCTAGAGGTACGGTGGGATCGCTGCTCAGTTCAGCTGCCTCCGCCGCAAGGACTTAATGTTGGAGGACATTAATAAACTTGACGCCATACTTGTTTTATTCACAGTTTTTCGTGTTTTTACTTGCCAAGTAGACAATTTTCGTGATCTAATAAAAATATATCTTGCATAAATGTCCTGACATTCAATAAAATAATTGACAACATATTTAATGAAGCACTTAATCACAAAAGATTAGATTCAAAACTGAGAATTCAGAATTTTTGTTAATCGGTTTATAAACAAAATCATATGTCTTAAAAACCTTGTACATCTTTCCAACACAAGTGTTTCTAGCAGACACTTTTTAACGTTTCGCCAAAATCGTATCTGGCATCTTCGAAGTGGTCCGTAGCTTCAAACCTGAATAATCGATTATCGCTGAACTTCGGAACAAATATTTTTTTTTTAAAAACAGTTTTGTCCAACGAATATACATAGGTTTCCAATACAATTCACATAGCGAAATTAGTTCAATCGTTTCAAAATGGCGGACATTTGAACTTTTAAAAAAAACCTATATAAGTATTAGCACTCTATTTTATCCGATTTAATACATATTTTGCACTAAAATTGACTTTGGCAATAGGTTTAAACTAGTTAGTTGTCCCACAAAATTTGTTTTAAAAATGACGGTCGTTAATTTTTTTAAATCATACCTTTTTAATAACGTTTTTAAATCTGATTTTTCCATCGTAATTGGAACATTAATTAGCGCTTAAATTACCGTTTTAAAAATTCAAGTTCCAGTAAAAATGAATGAAAGTAACTTATGCAGATTTTAATGCTCTTTAATGGCGGAATTAGATTCTTTAAAAAATGAATTTATAGCTACGTTTTCCTAGAGGTCTAGAGGCTACAGCTACCATCTAGCACAAAACGCTGAACAGTTTGTCAGTAAATACTTAATTTTAATTATTACTGATCGATAGTTTCGTGAACTTAAGGTCATAAGACCTTGAAGAAAAAATACTTCCGGTGCAAACACTAATAAAAGAAGATGTGATTGCCGGGCAAATAATGAGTTTTCCAGAAAATGAGTGCATCAATTATTTAAAGCAAGAAATGAGGAAGGTTGTTATAGTTACTATAGCAAACAAACACATACTAATGTGTATAATATTAATATTGGTTAATAAATTTAAATACTAGTAGATTAATTAGGCCTATTTATGAATTCAATGAATTACTAATGTAAATTCATTGAATTTATTGCAGACATGCAGATTTGTAAAAGCCTAAAATACAAACTTTTGTCTAAACATTAACAGACAAACAGATATTCTATCATATTGAGCTATAACATATTTTCCTCAATATTTTCTTCATCAGCTTTGCATTTCGAGAAGACATTTTTGAAAGTATTGCAACTCTAGCAATGGTGATTATTACTACTCCGAAAGCAGACGCCTAGAGTCGCTCATCGATCCACGCTAGTGGTTATCGTGGGTAGGAAAATGACAACGTGAAAACTCAGGAGTCCTCCGCGATGATCGAACTATTATCGCTGTAGTCGCGTCTAGGAAAACGTAACTTTACTATAGTTAGAGGGCTATAGTAAAACGTAACTTTACTATGTTTGTATGGAAAATACAAACATATTTGCATATTATACGAACTTTATTTCGTTTAATTTGTTTCCATCGCGCAACTAGGCTCTTGCCGCGATTGTTAGTACAAATCCAATGGAAAACGAGCTCTTGGAGAAGCCATTTAAGTAAAACCCAGACCCATGGCTTTGAAATGAGCTTCCAATCCTTAACTTCAGTTTGAGGGGTGCTTTGAGTGTAAGTTTTAGCACGCTTACATTCCCAATTTTATTCACATCTGATTACAACTTGTCACAAAAATCGATTTTGATAGTAGCTTTTAGAAGTTAGTTAACAGCAAGATCCGTTAACGATTTGAAAATGGCGGCTATTTCAATTTTTTTTAATTCATAACTTATTTTCCATTCATTAAAACCTGATTTGACAATTGTAATCAGGTAATCAATTGTAATTGTCAATCAATTGTAATCAGTGTTAAAGTCAACACAAATTTTATCGTTTTGAATTTGTTTAAATCGATTATTGATATTTAAAAAAATTTCACGGCGGTCAGGGTTCATTATTTTTATTTTCAATGTAATTTGATAGATTAAAATGCTATTAATGACGTTCAATTTGATAGTTTATGGAGAGTCGCGAAACTGTTACGCCCCATAATTATTTAAAATTGAAATAGTATAATATTACAGACTTTTCATAACAGTATAAAACATTAAAGTAAAGCATTTAAAATTAAAGTTTCTGTAAACTAATGTAAGTGGAAACATTGTATTCCAACCAAGCGCTACTGTTGCAACTGAGTGGTGCGAAGGATTTTGTGTTCGCTACTTTAAAATTACAAAACTTTCAACGAATAACGCAGCTGTATTTCCTTTCCGTTAGACAGTAAGTAAGGAGCAATAAACGTTTTAACGGAAATTTAGCCCGTTAAATTTTAATATAAACCACTTTTATCTTTCTGCTTTTAGAAGCGAGTTATAATCTTGCATTTTATAGACAGTAAGTAAACTACGCCCATTCTCAAGGAAATGGACTTAGTCTAAATGAATAGTATAATAGTATTAATATTAAGGTCAACCATTCTTGACTCTGAGATTTACGCACGTGCCTGGGTTTGAGTCTATAACACAGCATAGTAGTACCATTGAATATAAACGTACTAGAACGATAACCCTTAAGAGAGGCATGTGATCGCTCACTGCTGGTGGCATCTTGCGGCAGAAGATTCAACTACAGTTAAATAAATAATAGTACTCTCTATTTTCTCAAACGTTTCCACCCATCTGATTGCAGCATGCAGTGTTCCTAGCGGCAGATAGTCCAATTACTTGGACCTTAGCCGCTAATATCGAGCACACTTTTTATAATGATGGCTGTATCTAGTCCGTTTATATTCAATGGTATACTTTTCTAGAGGTCACAAATATGCGCAGATTATATTTTATGAATATATGTGCTCTGTTTCATTTGTGGAAGCGCAAAAATAAGGTTTTACAGCGTTTTCCCAAGTTCCAAGAATGAATGATCTTACTTAAGCGTTATTTTCTGATAATGGTTTTCTGATAAGATCCCGAGCAGGGTCTTACAATGACAGCCGCTCCAATAACTCATTTTTCAATTTAATTCGCTAGTAATTGGAATAGAATTACAAAAATTATAAAGAAAAGTTAGTATTAGAATTTTTGTGATAATACTAACTTTTCTTTATAATTCTTTAATACTCTTCCAAGATAAACTGAAAATAAAGATATTTGTCATAGAAATAATATAGTCTATTTAATTTTAAAAAACTACATATACTAAAAAATACAGTGTGCGAAATAAGCATAATTATTTTAGATAATTTCAGATAATTTGAAAGTGACTTGTTTGTGCACAATAATGTCTGGAGCATGAATTGATTGACTAAATTTTATGAAAAATCTTGTTTTTTTTATATCGTGGAAACGTACCTTATTTAAAAAAATGTTAAAAATGCTTATTAAGTCGAAAAATTAAACACATTTTTTTTAAATCATCTATTATTATTTTAATAAAACTTTTACTCAAATATAGCCTTACAACTATAACCACAGATCACTGTGTTGAGAGAAAACTGGAAAATCTACCTGCTTTGTCAAAATAGATACATTAGTTTAAACTAAATTTGGCAATTACATTTCAGTGAACATTAAAATTGTAAAAACTTGCTTGAAATTGTACTTCAGTTTTGACCATTCATGTACTTAAATATAAGAAAAATCTAACTAACCGGTTTTGAGAAATGAAGCTGACTTCCGAGTGTTTTATATTATTTGGCTACAGAATCTATTTTGGGGTAAGGAATACAGTAACCCATACATTTTGTTTTCTTACTTCTTGACTACATTTAAGCAATGTGTAACCGAAATCGTTAAAGAAATTCATTTTTTGACTGTTTCTTGGAAAAAATAGTCAAAAATGTTTTATTACAAAATTATCCCAAGGTACTAAAATTAGTACCCAAGGTACTAAAATTAGTACGTATCTAATTAGCTTTTACTAAAAGTAATACGGACAGATCTAAGAAAAGACAACATTTTAGTTCAAAAAATTAATATATCCATTAATATAGAAATTATTTTTTTCAAAATAACCATACTATCTTTATACTTAGTACAATACTGAAAAAGTAAAAACTACCGTGTCCATTTTGTATAGTTGCTAAAATAAATATCAAACCAAGCAAATTCATGTAAAATTATAGTTACCCTGTGGCTTCGACTGAATCAAATCAAGGCAGTGTAATCACAAAGAACCTGCCCCTTACCCCCTTACATTGGGTGTAGGTACCCTTTAGAACAAGTCAAGTAACAGATCAAAGAGAAGTAACGCTTCTAACTGCTAATCTACAAGACAACCTGTTACTTCAGAGTGAGAGAATTGTAGCAAAGATAATCGATTGCACCGTAAGGATCAGTTAATTAGAGGTAAACAGGTATTAATTAAAAGTAATCAAAAGTAAAACTTTAACGAAGTTAATTAGAGTTTGTAATTAATTAAGTTTATAATTAGTTCAATAGCAGAGGGTGATAACATTTAAGGAAGCATATTGTAAAGAAACGAACTGTTTTGTGAAAGATTTAACATTGTGAAGATTTTAACAAAGCTGATGGGATATTAAAATTATAACATTTACATTACATAGATTCTGTGAAGGCTTCGCAGATATATAATTAAGGTTATACAGTGTTTCGCAAAGATAACGTACAAGTGTGGAACTTGAGGAATTACCGACAGAAGCGAAGTTTTGTTAATAATAGCTTTGCTGAATATACAATTAGTTTGAAGATATGTTTACAAATATCTTGTTTCGTTTAAATAAATAAACACGTGAACCTAGCTTAGATATTATTTACTGTAGTTATAGTAAAAGATCAGTTGTTTTATATTCGTAACGTTATTCGTAATTGTATATTAATCAGGTGATTTTACTGAACAGCTGATAGGCTATAATAATATTTAGGTTATGTTGTTAAAAACTAGTAATATAACAACAATCATTATAAACTTTATATTAATTTCGAATGTATTATAAACCTTTACAACGTGCACGTGTTCTTCAACTGAGGAAAAATACCGAAACCAAAGCAACACAACGTTTATATATATATATATATATATATATATATATATATATATATATATATATATATATATATATGCGCGTGTAATGTTATCGAAAAGCAGGAAGAAAAGGAGAGAAATAGAGAGACGAAATTCGTTTGCTTGTATCCGTTACATATTTTCGTTTCATTAAATAAATTCGAGACAATTTTTTTCTATTCAGAAAACTATTCTTCTCGCAATATTCCTCTCTATTCCTCTCGCCAAAGGTATCATTAAAAATTTCGCTTCAAAAGAAAAAAACTGAACAATTTTAAGCCTTATGTTTTTCATAATACACTACATTTACATCATTTAAAGATAACCATATGATAAAAGCAAACTGTTTTTAAGACAATTTCAAACAATCAGTTAAGCAGTTAAGCATCTTGTTACGCAAAACTTGAATTTCTAAACATACCCTTCAATAAGCCAGACATTATGAACGCACAAGAGATGGCGTATTGTGTTGAGTAGTTTATTCAAACCAAATCTGATATCGTAGTACAAAATATAACTAGATATACGTGATACCTTCCATTGAGGAATAGTATTTCAACTTGGTATGAAACGTTTATGACTACTGAAAGCATTGAACACTTAAAACAAAACAAAAATAATATAAAACAACTGATCTTTTATTATAACTACAGTAAATAATATCTACGCTAGATTCACGTATACTAAAACAATATTTATAAACATATCTTCAAACTAATTATATATTCAGTAAAGATAATTTTAACAAAAACGTCACTTCTGTCGGTAACTCCCCGAGTTTTACACGTGTAATTTTTTTTAGGTCATCCTGTATAATTTTATGCATTTTTTCATTATTATCGTTTACCTTATTAGTATTAAATAATGTTAATTGTAAAATTAGTTAATAAAGCAGTCATTAGTTTATTCTCCATACTATGAAATATGCGCCGATCCTGACTTCTAAATATTTGTTAAAGGTGTCGTTACAACCTTTCCTAAGTAAAAAACAAACAGTTTTCTTATTTTCAATTAAATTTGATATTTTAAAATTCTATTGTTGCGAATTTTAATTTATTTTACAATGATTAAATCAGATTTTCAAAACGTATCAGATGAAAAGGTATAAATGGTTATTATTTTAGATTTCTTGAGTATCCGAGATTTTTTCCAAGCTATTAGCAAAATCATCTCTTTGTCACGTACCCAAATGTTTTTACGTTATGCTGTTAGATCTTGGAAATTCGTTACCATCACTCCAGAGACACAGCCGCTTGACAGAATAAATTTTACTTTACATAAAAAGTTTTTTTTTAAATGCTTTGTGATTTCAGTAAAAAGCCTAAACGAATTATCAATATTTCCTTGAGTACGCCAGCATGTTTAATATTAATGGAGGCGCTTTGACGTAAGTCTCCCCAGGGGGTTTGTTAGCCTTGGGGTTGGATAACCTCCCTCTGAGTGTCAAGGTTGCCACTTTATTACGATATCGCGGTTTTATTTTATAAATTAATTGCCAACCCTGTTGTGTTTGTATTTCACTACGCTTTGTTATCTCTGATACGCCGTGGAAACGAATTATATGGCGTAAAATTCCACTAAGACCAGGTGACCACCAGATGTGGAGCGGATTACACATTCAAAACCTAACCTATTTTTTCAATGTAAGTGCGACCACTGAAAGCGTAACGGAGCTGTGCGAAGTCAAGCGGAATTGCTGGACTTTGCTTCGCTTAGCTTCGGCTCTGTCTAGGTTCGGTTTTGAAGCTGACTCTGCTTTCCCAACCACTCTTCCAAACTTATTATCTCTCGTTACCTAGGTTAAGGTTTTTAAACGTAGTAGTTTTCTAGAATCCGTTATGGTAGGCCTAAATATTGATATTTAAAAGATACAAACACGTTCTTTAAAATAACTGAACTCCGATTCCGGTTTCCATTCTCATTCTACTCGGCTCAACTCAGTGCAGCTCTATTTGTAGCTCATTTGGTGGCCGCTTGGCCTAAAACTCAGATAAAGGACCACGAAATGTGCACCGACTTTATAAGACGTTTTGTGAAAGGAGTGTTTAAAACGTGTTGATATATTAATTACGTTGAAACCCGTCGTCACATCTGACAGTACTGTTTCAACAAGAAACTTTATCGTGACGTTTCCCCAAAACGAGCTTTGAAGATGGTACTTTCTTAAGTTTTAAATTGATGTAAAGAAGTGTATCTCTCTATCGTGAGGTATTTAAACTTGTCATGACGCAAGTTGTACTTGTGCTGCAGTTGGCTGGAGAGGTAAAATGATAGTGACAAAATAGCCTCTGTTGGGCTGCACAAGTAATTATGTCGAAAGTAATTATGACAATAGCAACAAGAAAATTGTAAGAACTTTTCTAAAAGTTTAGTTTACCCTTACACTTCTCGTAATTTGACCGTGGAAGAACCTATTTTAATGTTTTTTAAATCAGTTCATTTTAAAGTCCTCTAAACCAAAAAAGTGGGTTCTACATGTACATCTGTCCGTTTATGTATGTCTGTCATTGTGTCTGAACACTTATAGAAAATAAAAAGGATATTACTTGCTCAACATTTGGAATTTTCCTCAATTTATAAAATGAATTACAAACTTAAATTATTCCTTCCTGTTCAATATTCAATGATACTGGAATCTTATATATCAGAAAGATATTTCAGGGTTAAGCAAGAAGACGCCTATTCTAACTTGAAGGAAATTAAAGCAGGAGTGCCTCAAGGCAGTGTTTTGGGGCCAACCCTTTATCTTTTGTACACCCGTGATTTACCAACTTTTGAACAAAGTATAGTTGCTACCTTTGCTGATGACACAGCAGTTTTATCTGTTGGTGACAATAACATTGAATCGATCAGACAACTTCAAACAGCTATAAACCAAATACAAACCTGACTAAAACGTGGCGAATTAAAAAGCAATGAAAGCAAATCTGTGCATATCGATTTCACTAATAAGCATATCGAGCACAAACCCGTTTATATTAATCACCAAGTGGTTCCATATGCGAACACAGCTAGATACCTTGGCATGACGTTGGACGCTAAACTCAGGTGGAAACCCCATGTTAAGAAAAAGCAAGAGGAGTTAAAATTAAAATACAGAAAGTTGCATTGGTTGTTGGGTCGTTGTTCCTCCTTATCAGTGTATAACAAAGTATTGATATATAAGCAAGTCCTTAAGCCCTTGTGGTCCTATGGTATCCAACTGTGGGGTTGTACTGCCCAGAGTAATAGAGATATCATTCAGCGATTTCAAAATAAGGTACTTCGGGGTATAGTTAACGCCCCTTGGTACATCAGGAATGAGAACATACATAAAGATCTTGAGGTTCCAACTATTGATAGTGAAGTCAGTAAATTTGCACGAGGTCATAGACGAAGATTGCAACAGCACATCAATGTCGAAGCACTCCAACTACTTAACAGCGATGTCTCAATGAGAAGATTGAAAAGAGTTAAACCATTTGAACTGTGTAGCTCTTAGGTCACATTAGTTAAGTGACTATTAATTATATACTAAGGGATTGTCAGTGGATTGACCTTAGTGGAATGTTGTATCGTAGTAGTTTAGGTTAAGGACAAATAGCTAAAAATTTAAAAAACCGTTGATTATAACGATTTGCTACTTAGACCGCTTAACGTTTCACCTTTTAGAAACTGACATTTTATCAAGCCGAATAAACAGTGTTAGCTATCTATATATAAACAGTGTTATAACTATATAAATAAAAATGTTAATATTCGTTTGTTCACAATCTTGAATCTCCGAAAATTCTTCACCGATTGCTTTGAAATTTTGACACAACGTTGCATTTAAATACGCGCATGTTTTACTACATACTGCCTACTATTTTATAAATGTCACATCTGTAGCAGGTAAAAATAAGTTTTTTTAAAAAAACAGCTTGTTGGACGTAAAAGCAACACAAGCTATACTAAATATTTTACGATTCCATTGCATTGTTCCCGAAAGCATTGTTAAATTGAATCAGACTCAGCCACAGCAACGCGTACCTGGTACACCTGGTAGACTAACAAACTGATGTGTTATACAACTTACAGTTTATTAGCTCATATTTTAAAAAACTCATTTTTGTAAAGAAGAACTAAGATTTAGCGTCAACAAATCCGTATTTGTAAGTTAATAGGTTAGGCTTACCATGTACTAACTTATAATACAAATTTTTAAGATATTGGTTCTGCGTAAGTAGCCCTACTTAGAACTACAAATTAGACTGGGGCCTAGAGGCCTGTTATTATTCATAAAATCACAATACTAACATTTTGTTTATACATTTTTTTAATATATTTTATTCGTACATCATAGCTGCAGAAATATCAAAGTGACATTACTTTAACTCCTTTAAGGTTATCACTGTTTGTCACTATACAAGTAAGTAACTGTAAGTAACATCAACTGATATTTCCCTCAGTAACTCACAACATCAACTGTAAATAATATCAACTGATATTTTCCTCAGTAGCTTATAACATCAACTGTAAATAATATTTTTCTCAGTAGCTCACAACATCAACTGTATATCATATTAACTGATATTTCCCTCATTAGCTCACAACATCACTGTAAATAATATTTCTGTCAGTAGCTCACAACATCTACTGTAAATAATAGCAACTGATATTTTCCTCAGTAGCTCACATCAAATGAAACTAATATTGTTCCCAGTAGCTCACAACATCAACTTTAAATAATATAATCTGATAATTCCCTCAGTAGTTCACAACATCAACTGTAAGTGGCATTTTACTCAGTAGCTCACATTAATTGTAAATAATATCAAATGAGATTTCCCTTAGTAACTTACAACATCAGCAGTAAATAATATCAACTGATATTTCCCTCAATAACTCACAACATCAGCAGTAAATAATATCAACTGATATTTCCCTCAGTAGCTCACACAACATTAACTGTAAGTGACATTTTACTCAGTAGCACACATTAATTGTAAATAATATCAACTGAGATTTCCCTTAGTAACTCACAACATCAGCAGTAAATAATATCAACTGATATTTCCCTCAGTAACTCACAACATCAGCAGTAACTATTATTTCCCTCAGTAGCTCACAACATCAGCAGTAAACAATATCAACTGATATTTTACTCAGTAACTCACAACATCAGCAGTAAATAATATCAACTGATATTTCCCTCAGTAGCTCACACAACATTAACTGTAAGTGACATTTTACTCAGTAGCACACATTAATTGTAAATAATATCAAATGAGATTTCCCTTAGTAACTTACAACATCAGCAGTAAATAATATCAACTGATATTTCCCTCAATAACTGACAACATCAGCAGTAAATAATATCAACTGATATTTCCCTCAGTAGCTCACACAACATTAACTGTAAGTGACATTTTACTCAGTAGCACACATTAATTGTAAATAATATCAACTGAGATTTCCCTTAGTAACTCACAACATCAGCAGTAAATAATATCAACTGATATTTCCCTCAGTAACTCACAACATCAGCAGTAAATAATATCAACTGATATTTCCCTCAGTAACTCACAACTTCAGCAGTAAATAATATCAACTGATATTTCCCTTAGTATCTCACAGCAAACACATTTTAAACTTTTCTTTTTCTCTTTTCTGTAATTTAAATTCAACAACATTACCATAGCATTTGTTATTATATAATCGGTACTGGTTCAAATGTAGTTTATAAGAACCCGCACAAAACAACTGAGTCGCTACATTGCCCAAAACTCATTTCAGGATACATCGAATACAAAAGTCGACTTCATTTCTCAAAAATTGTTTGTGAATTTTGATTACACCTATCTCGCCGATGTGATATAAGCGAATTTCTGAAAGTATTTTTGTTTATCTTACCTTTTTTGAAATTATGATTCCACTTCCTTTTCTACATTGGAATATGCATATATTACGATTTTTAACACTAAATTTACATCGAAAATACGAAAGTGAATCCTGACTGTTGTCGAAAAGGATTTTAACATTTCAAAATGATACTTTAAGCAGTTTTAACGACGATTACGACGGTGAAATCAAATTTTCAAAACAATATTAAAACAAAAAAGCTATTAACTTTTGCACGAATTTTTCTGGTTAACAAAGTTTACCAAAATCGATTTTTGTGCCAAGTTTGAATCGAATCGGACCAAAATTACGAACGTGAGCGTGCTAACACACACACACACACATTTTAGCGAACCGATGACAATAAAAAGTGATCTAGAGACTCTCTCTCTCTCTCTCTCTCTCTCTCTCTCTCTCTCTCTCTCTCTCTCTCTCTCTCTCTCTCTCTCTCTCTGTGTGTGTGTGTGTGTGTGTTTTTTAACAGTACGTTAGGAAATTTACTGAATGTGAGAGAGTGTGTAATGTTTTCAAATAATTCAAACTTTGTGTTTAACCCAACGGGAATTATTTTCACTAAAACTGCTCTACTCAGCCAAAAACGTCATGCCAGTGCTACTATCCTGGCCACTACTTACGTCACAAAAAGATTATAAATGATCCAATAGAAACCTTTCGTTTATATTTCAGACTTGGCGTCAGAACTCCTTATAGCTCCTTTTCCATTCCAGTAAGGAATTAATGTTAAAATAATGTTAAACTTATAATTTTAATCATTTCAGTGAGTATTTTTGAGGGGTAGCGAATTTTTATTGTCAAATTAATCATAATGTTGTTAGATTTCAAATAAAATTCAATAGAGTTGGCTAAAAAATTTAAAAAATTAAAATTGAGTTTAAACTCAAAACAGTTATTTTTAAACTGTGATTGAAATCCCAATCAATGATTAAAAACTGCAAACATATTGTAAGAGACAAGCAGAAAATGTTTACTACGGACGGAAATTGTAGAACGGTATTTCGGATTATGGGTGCTCGTTAGTCGAGGGTCGCAGTCAGAGTAAAGAATGGAGGATTATGTCCGAGCTTGTTATTAAATAAAGGAGGGTGTTTGTCACACTTGAGCGTTCACTTAAAGAGTCAGGAGAGCCGAGATATCACAACCTCCCCTAGTTTGTACACCGAAGGTTTTTACACGTACAGAATGACAGAATTAGCAATATAACATAAAATATATTTTGAAACAAAAATTTTTTTGTTGTATTTAGTTTCTCACTATTCGAAAAAATATATATTTGCGGTACGCAAGTGTTTTTCTGGAGTGTTTAAAAAAAATTCTAAAACACTTTTTTAATTGTACACTGTTTTAAACAGCGATAAAATTTGCATACTTTATACAAATTTTAGAGTTGATTACGTAGGAAAAATCAGACTTTCAAAAATGTGAAAGTAAAAAGTTACGTTGTCAAAGCTTTTCAAATAGTCGCCATTTTGAAACCGTTAAACGAATGCATAATAAACTTGTACAGGCTATCATTAAAATCGCTTTTAATATCATGTATTAATGAAATCTATAAACATATGCGAACATAAAATTATATTTATCACTTTTTAACGTAAAAATGTGTTTTAGAACACCGGAACTCATTTCAAGGTTTCGGATATGATTGAATATTACAGTAACCATAAAAAATCTGCAATAACATTTTGTTGTACATAACAGTTTTTTAGGTTTTGCAAATTTGAAACGGTGAGTTATACTTGTGAGTTATGTCTTGTAAGTGTGTCATATCGATTGAGACTAAACCAATTGACCGATTTCGATAGGTTTCGGTATGTATGTGTAGTTTGTCTACATCTCAAGACAATTTTTAGATTTGAAAACTTTTTTTAGTTTATTTTATATTTATTTTTCGTCGAAGCCCCTTTAAATTTACGAAACTCGCGTTTTTTCAAAACTGTTCTAACAAAATCAATCAAATTTAGTTTGATTTATGTATGTGGGTTACTATCTCTTCAAAATTGATGTTTCGACGAAAACCCGGAAAAATCAGCTCAGTTCCTCATCCAATATTTTTCAAATTTTCGTCTTACAGACTAAAATAATTTATAACACAATTCATTCGGCTAAATGTAGTACAACATAAATTAAATCAGTAAATCGAACATCAGTTCATCAGTAAATCGAAAAAAGTATACGTGTGGAACTCGGGGAGTTACGGACAGAGGCGAAACTTTAATGATACCTTTGCGAAATATATAATTAGTTTTAAGATATGTTTAAGTGAACCTAGTTTAGATATTATTTACTGTAGTTGTAAAAGATCAGTTGTTTTACATTAACTCGTAACGATCAGCTGATTTCATTGAACATCTGATAGACATCTGATAAATTTAAGATTATGTTGTTAAAAATTAGCAATATTAACCACAAACAATGTAAACGTTTATATTAATTACGAATGTATTAGCCCCTCAGGGGGTTCAGACAAGCTGCACCTATTGAGAGGATGTCCCTCGCGGTACCCAATTCTAACACACACACTTACAATACTACACTTATGAATTTAACACTTTATACTCACACTTACATTTAGGGAGGCGATAATAGCCTCAATGTGCTTTACGCCTTAAAATAACAAAAAATCGAATGTATTATAAACGGTTACAACGTGCACGTGTTCTTCAACTAAGGAAAAATACCGAAACCAGAGCAACACAACATTTTTATATAATACGCGTGTATTGTTATCGAAAAGGAGGAAGAACATGAAAGAGATAGAAATAGAGAGACGAAATTCGTTTGCTCATTCCGTTAGATATTTCCGTTTCATTAAAAAGTTTTGTAACACTTGTTTTCTATTCACTCTTTTCTCCAAAGCTATCATTAAAAGCTTAGCTTAAAAAAACAAAACCCCTACAGATTGCGTCAAACTTTTTCCAGTTACCCAAATCAGATGTGACAAGTTTTAATCAAATCGGACTAAAATTGTAAACGCTGATTAGACAAAAGTATTCTCACTTGAGTTGTAGAAAAAATAATTTATCGAAAATTAAACGATACTGTTTAGCCGGTTTGGAAAAAACGGGACAGTACATGAATGTTTCCTTTCTTGGACACCATTTTGGCCATTTCAGACTGAACCCATAAAAGATAGAATAAGTCTGTTTCCTGAACATATTTAAAGCCAGCTCACCGAGGTGATTAAGTTCATGAGTCTTCGGTATGTGTAAGTAGACATGTTAAGATATCCAAACATACGTACTGTTCGGATTTTCCGCTTTGAATATTAATATAAGTATTGTCAAGAATTAATTATTACTTTTAATTATCGTAAAGAAATTACAGCCAAAGAATAAAAATTATTGTCAAAGACGCAGACAAATTATGAAACTGCTGACATACTGCCTCTTGTTATAACAACAAGGTATGTAGAACAACAGTTTTTTATAAAATTTGGGGGAAAAGTAGGTCGTGGTCAGTGGATTCTGGAGGAGACCGAACGGTCGTTGGTAGGCCAATTGTATGTCAGGAAGTGCTGCAGGAGGACATTCCAGGCAGGCGGAGCAACGGACGGCAGTCTAAGTAGACAGTTTTTGTGTACACTTTTTCCCCGTTCTCTTTTGGGGTTAAACAAATTGGGGCATGGGTTTCCGGAGAGGATCTTGGCACATTATTTCAGGGGAAATATTTTGATAGGGTAATACAATAGTGTTCATTCTTGGGTTTTTATCAAGTGTACTTGTAGCCGTAACAACATAAGAACATTGTAATATAATTATATGTACTAAAGTCGTTTGTTGGACCACAGATAGTTGATTTTTTAAAGGACCCGGGTTAGGAGAGATCCCAAATTCCTAAGAGTATAGATACTATACCTAATATTATATATATATATATATATATATATATATATATATATATATATATATATATATATATATATATATATATATATATATATATATATATATATATATATATATAGTGATGAGTGATTCCGAGATGTTTTTACAATCGACCATCGTACAACAAAACAATCGAGTCAGCCATCGAATACCAGTTGGGTTGAACAATTGTGATGTTTGACGACTGTTGACAATTGTTAGGGCGATTGCTGCAGCAATTGTTTGGCGACAGTCTGCTGATTGCGACTCAGGCTCTGAGAGCAATGTTTTCTTGTCTTTAACTGGACAGTAATATTTACTATTTAGTAAAGTTAACTACACCTTCATTTTTTTACTGTATTATATTTTTCTCATGACCTTTTGTTGTAATGTTTTCTTACGTCTTTCTAAGTAATAATTATAATAATAAAACAGTGCTATATTCTGGGCTAAAATGTTTTGTTGTTATTTTAAGGCGAAAAGCACTTATCGCCTCCATAAATGTAAGTGTGAGTGTAAACTGTTAAAGTCGTAAGTGTAGTGTTGTAAATTTAAGTATGTGTTAGACTCGGGTACCGCGAGGGACGTCTAAATCCTCTCAATATGTGCAGCTAGTCTACATCCTCTTGCGGGTTCTGGATTAAAATATACAAAACAAATAACAAATTGCAAACTCTACAAACTTAAAAAAATTACTTATTAACAATTTTACAAAAACAAATAATAAAATAAAAAATAAGAAGAAAACTATTGCACACATTGCTTAGTATAATTAAAGAGATGATTGCAAAATTGTAAATTTTTTCTTATACAAATAATATAAATAATAGTAAATCGTTCATTTATAACCAAATTGAAATACAATTTATCTCGTGACGGGATAGAAACGAATTTCCAAAAGTATTTTCTGTACCTTACTTTTTTTGAAATTCTGATCTCACCGTCATAAGCAGCATTAAAATCTGCATCCGCATATACTAATACTTTAACAAATTATATTGAAAATAAGAAAATAAACCCTGACCGACGTCAAAAAAGTTTCTCAATTTAATTTAAAGACCTTAGCCATTTAATTGGAATATTTAATACACATTTCCGACAACATCAGTTCCGATTGTAAGTTGATGATTCATTCGATTGTTTTGTCGATGATTTAGGCCTACTGTAGTATAAGCAACAACACAAAACTAGATGACTCGCTAGTCGGGACAAGGATAGTTAAACAATCGTCAAGTGACGACTGACGAGTCCAATACAGTCGAGAAGCATCGAGATGTTTTTACAATCGAAACAATCTAATAAAACATCTCGTAATCGCGCATAGCCATATATATATATATATATATATATATATATATATATATATATATATATATATATATATATATATATATATAAACTATTTTTCCCCGCCTCGGTGGCCTAGTTGATAGCGTACTGGGCTTTCACCCCGAGGACCCGGGTTCGATTCCCGGCCAAGAGTTGGCATTTTCATACGCTATAAATCATCCCATCGTCTGCATTAGCCCAAGTGTGCACAATAGTTGGACGTTAAACACAAAATATATAGAGAGAGAATGAAATCCCAAAGAGAGCAGGGGTAAAATGGACGGAGGAGCGGAAGAGGATCCATGGGGACAGGATAAGGGAGGTGTGGAGGATTAGAAGGAACAAGACATGAGTCGGAGTGCTTTGCGTGATCTAACAGGGTCTATACGCAAATAACAATATATAAACTTATAATTAAACATTTTGACGACCCTTTAAAACGTAACCTCTAAGATTGAGTGTTTGAGTCTTACTACGTAGGCTGCATCAACAGCTTATTTTTCAATAGTGGCTTATGAGATAATTAAAGATACGTTAATTAAAATTTTTAGATACTTAACACCATGCCTATGGTGAAATTTAACAGAAATTAATTAGTATCTAGTTCTTTATGGATTGCGCATTGCCATTTTACGAGATAATATTACATTTGCTAACAAAATTACGATTAATTTTGTTGGAAAATTTACAAAGCATCAGTAAAGTTGTTATCAATTACTGTGCTTTTAGCAAAACAAAAACACACAATGATTCCTCTCCTTACCGAAACTGCTATTAAAACTCTGTAATGATTGTAAAGTTTCAGACTTGTTTATCCACAACTTTCCAGAGCCAATGCCCTCGTAAATACGAGAAAGTGAACTGTTATATTAAAAGAAACTTCATTGAACAATAAAAATATAAAAGTATAAAAAAATTACGGTAATGCATTAAAAATCTTAATGCAAACATCATATTTCATAACGTAACATTATAAACAAACTCTTGCCTATACTGTTACACAGATGGAAACGATCCATCAACAGAATGTAAGCTACATTATCGCATTACGACAGCTACGCTCACGCTGCCTAGCGGAAAATGTACTAACTAAACCTGATCTGTGGATAAATTTATAACTTTATAAATAAGATATTTTAAATTTAACAACGTTTATGTGAAGGCAAACATCAAACTTAGAGGCACATTACACTGTCAAAGTTATTAGTCAAACGTTTGACAAATATTTGATGAAACTTTGTCCAAATATCTAGTTTACATATTTGTCAAAGTTTTATCAAAGAAAACCTATTTGTCTCATTTTTCTAATCAGACAGGTCATTAGCTAGGTATATTTTGAGGTTATGTTTTCCTGAGCATTTAGCAGCTTGTTCATTGCACAATTAATTACTTTACTACAAAGTGCAGAAATCGGTATATATCAAGCGAAGTTTATGTTGTATAAGAATTGATTGTAATTATAATTTTTTTTTAATTTAACGCAGACAACCACCACAAAGTCTTGCACCTCTTGCGACAACGTGGGCGTAACAAAAGGGATGGTTTACTAATTACAAACATGTTTAAAATTGTGGTAAATATGCAGTGTAGCATGTCCTGGAATTTCGATATTTTTTTACTAAAACGCTTTATTACATGCCCAAAACCAATAATCCAAAATATAAAAGTTCGGAAACTAAGAGAAGTACGATACAAATCGAAAATAAAAGTGACCAACATAAACTCAAAATTGCTACCGCGCGAACGTCGGTAACGTTTTTATAGATTTAAACGATAAAAATACGTGTGACACGGGTTTTGGGTGTCAAAAAACCTTTATTTTTTTAAAAGAATACGTCATAACCTAACTTGACAAGGTTGTTTCGTGGTGAAGTTAGGTAACTGACATGGTTTTTGGGCTAAACACGGTTGTTGGGTGATAAAAAAATATATTTTTTTAAAAAAGAATACTCCATAACTTAACTGATACGGATGATGGGTGAAAACCCTGTTTCATTAAAGTAGTTACGAGGGTTGATCAAATATAAACGAGACTGATTTTTTAAAAAATGTATTGCTTACTTACAAATTATTCTTGATACAACTTATTTTTCTACATAGTCTCCCGCACGAGTAACACATTTTTCCCACCGGATTGGAAGTTTTTAATTCCATCTTCGTAAAAAGTTCTCGGGCGTTCATTGAGCCATTGGAGCACGAAGGTCTCCACCGCAGAATCGTTTTCGAAACGCTGGCCTCCAAGCGCCTCTTTGAGTGGCCCAAACAGGTGATAGTCGCAGGGTGATAAGTCTGGACTATATGGGGATGTTCCATTGGTTCCCAGCCAATTTGATCGAGTTTAAGCCTCGTAGCGTTCGCCGAATGTGGTCGGGCATTATCGTGAAGAAGAATGACGTTTCTCGCCGGTTTAGATTTCCTTTTCCTACGAAAAGACTGTTTTGCGGCCTCTAAAACATCGCAATAATATTGTGCATTTATTGTGCGTCGTTGATGGAAATCGACGTGAAAGGCGCCTTGATTGTCGAAAAATACAGTGGCCATTACCTTCCCGGCCGACGATCGTGATTTGGCCTTCAGAGGCGCCCTCTCTCCCTCTTCCGCCACTCCATACTTGCCTGTTTCGACTCGGGAGTGTAATGGTGAACCCATGTTTCGTCACAGGTGACAATCCGGTTTAATAATGCCTCACCATCTCGTTCAAATTGGGTCAATAGTCGCTGGCAAATCTCCAAACGATTCCGTTTGTGAACGTCAGTCAAAATTCGTGGAACCCACCTTGCAGATACTTTGCTGAGTTCCAGGTTTGATGTAACGATTTTTTGAACGCTACCATAGCTCAACTGGAGTTCATTGTCTTGTAATAAATGTTATTGTGGCTAATATAATGCAGCCGCTGCTTTGTAGAACTGTTGAATTCTTTGCTTATACAGTGGTACCCCGGCTACGGTCGACCTGAACAACGGTCATATCGTACAACAGTCTAATTCATGGAATGAAAAATGACTTGCTTAACAGTTTAGTTTCATGGGGAGGGGGATTTAACCCCTTTTTTATAGTCTCGAAAGTTAATGTTTATTGTTTTAAAGTACAACGAAAGTTACAAAGTAATCAGAAAAAGACAACATTTTGAGGTGGCTAATTTTGAAAATCTTTGTCAAAGTTAACTTGTCAAAGAATCATAAAAGTTTAATAAAATGGTTAGTTTATCGTCAAGAATCGTCAAATTTATTTCATCAAAGATATTTGATCAAAGGAATTTGACGTTTCTTTGATAGTGCTAATATGCCCGTAAGCGAATTTCCGTTGGAAAATTAGCTATTGGCAAGGCCATTATGATAATTCCCAGAATCGAATATTAGCATAGGACATTATCGAATTTTTAATATAAAATGAACTATTGGAGGCACAACACGAAACGATGTAATGAACATTGGCCCTAATCATACAGAGGGTCTTTACAGAAATAATAGCTTAACAAGTTCGTTTAGGTGTTTAACAAATGTGATAATTAAAACATTTCTTACACGTTTTTGTAAAAATGTATACTAACATCGTATTTAGAGGTAAAATCTGCACGAAATAGTATTGTTACGTAAAGTAACTTAATTGTTTCTTAAACCAACAGCAGCCAGGTCCTAAGGGTTCTGAGGGCTGTACTGACCGCCTGGCTCACTTCAAGCACTGCAAGCGACAACTAGTCTCAGTGAAAAGTCAACACAGTTTCGCCGCGTTAGTGCTCTTTTCGGAAACTTCCCGGAACCGCTGTGTCTAGTTTCCACTGCAGAGGCTAGACATAGACTTTCCACTAAATCCGACCATCAGTTCGGTATTTCTATAACTAAAACATTTTTCCTTTTTTACGGTCTATCAGAATGATACAATCAAAATCTGTAGTTTAGTGGCAGTGACCTTCCTGACCGCAGCGACCAAACACCGGCTACTGTACAGTACGCAAGGGCATCCAGGACATTTTGAAGTCTAAAGAATTTTGACTGTTCAATAAAATCTACCGTTCTGTTGAATGCCTTATTTTCAGAACTGATTCTATTGCTTGGATTAAATTCTTAAGAATTTTGACTGTTCAATAAAATCTACCGTTCTGTTGAATGCCTTATTTTCAGAACTGATTCTATTGCTTGGATTAAATTCTTAAGAATTTTGATTGTTCAATAAAATCTACCGTTCTGTTGAATGCCTTATTTTCAGAACTGATTCTATTGCTTGGATTAAATTCTTCTTTTACACAACAAGTATTGTAGGTTAAAATGGCGGTAGTTAATGAAAATTTAAAGTGTTATTTTTGCAGATTTTATAGAATGCAAATGCAAAAACGTTACGAATTTTATTATAAATAAATAATTATAAAATAAAAAAAATGTTCATTTAGGTAGTGTTATAAAATTTCGTTAATTTACATTACATCAGCCGAGACAGATGCGTGCCAAACTACTCTCTAATATATTAGGTACATCCTGCCGTATAACAAACTAAACCTACCGATTATTTATTCCCGTCGTATAAAATCCCCCCCAGAGTGATATACTGCTCTACTAAACACTTTATACAACCATACAACTCTTTATCACATTTTCCGGAACGTAAAATACATGTGAAATCCTTCTTGGAGATTTTATGAACTGAACTGTAATATCCCGTGTCAACCCGTCTCCATCACGAGGCTTTACGACACTCACTGGCCGGTATGTCCCATTCATCACGAGTAACCGGCATGTAACCACTTTAAATCATAAATAAAACCAACATTAACAGTATAATTACGAAAGACTTGTTTTTTACAATGTTTCTGTTTAAATACAACTGTTGATTTATCGTAACTTATGATCTAGCATGACCTCGCGAGCGTCTGCTAGTTTGGTGACGTATAATTAGCAGCTCTCTCACCTCACGCACCAATTACAAAACACGAAGCAATTTGATAAACTCATAGATATACGAGGTATGTAACTTGAGTAATGAGACTGATTTTGTTTAATGTTTTTATTCTAATAATGTTACAAATCAATACCATCCTTGGGAAGCTACACAATGCTGGAAATACACTCTCGAAGCTGGTCGGTTACAGCCTCTTGGATATTTTCGATTGTTAGTAAATGACGTCCTTTGAGATGATTTTTCAGTCAGATCACACAAATAAGGAGGCTGAGAAGTCGCAGGGATATTTTTTTCTGGCCAAAACTTTGTTGACTGAAATTGTAGCGTGACACGGCGCACTATCGTGATGCAACACCCAGTCTTTCTTGATATTTAGTCTCATGCGCGCGACTTTTTTTTTGAAGTCTTCCAAAAAAATCTCTAGGTAAAAGTGTTGATTGACTGTTGCCTTGAAACACACTCTTTGTGCACGATTCCTTGACTATCGAAAAAGCAAATCAGCATGGATTTGCTCTTCAACTTCCTCAGTACTGCTTTTTTGGCCTTGAAAAGCTTCTAGTGTGCTATTTCATGCTGTGGCGCTTGGTTTTCGAGTCGTATTGGAAATCCCAAGACTCGTCACCATTAATGAAATGTATCTTAAAGTGGGGATCGTTTATAATCGAGGACAAGGCACCGTTTCCTCCTAATAATCATTTGGTCCTTGCGAAAAGGTTTTCATTGGTCAAAACCTGAAGAACTGTGGTATGAGTCAAACTCAACTCTTCCTCGATCATTCTGATTATCAACTGATTGATCTTAAACGCACAAAATCTTGGATTTTATCAACATTTACATCTGTTCTTGAAGAAGATTGCCTTTCGCTGCGTGGGTGATTTTCGATTCAATCTTTTCCTTCTAAGAATGTCTTGAACAACCGAAAAACCTGGGTTGTTGACAAAACACTGCCTCTGTAGGCCTGTTGAAGTTTTGCAAAAGTTTTCGTTGCAATGTGTCCAAGTTCCTAGCAAAACGTTGCTCGATATTGATGGCGCTCACTTTTAGAAAGCACTAGAAAAAACTGATTTAAAAAAAGCAATCGCTACGGGCAACGAAATGACTCTAGTAATTACAGACTCGTTCTGAAGGCGTATTACATGTTTATCTGCGCTGATCAAAGTCCAGCGTCCCCATTGTTGCCACATCGAGCTCTACGTGGCCAGTCTCATTACTTAATTCACACACTTCGACCAACAAACTTAACTTCCATACTCCCTCTCATGGCATAATCTACTTATACATCTACATACAAAACTATATTGAAATAGTGGACTTAAAAAAATACGTTATATATCAGATTCAGGTTACAAAAAAATTCTAAATTTTTAAGGAAAAAGAAGTAAAAAGATGATAATCATTGCACTGAAACATTATTTTTATTACTATATTTATGTGATTAAGTATTACGTATCTATTGCAAAGCTAGTGTATAAAAAAGCAAATATGAATACGGTATCCTATATTTTATAATACAGTTATCTTTACCGCTCAATCGCAATTGTGTCGTGGGTAAGAGTAGTGTGATAGAATAAACATACAGTTATACAACTACAGAATAGTGACAACTATGTTGTCAGATGTAGTTTTGCCTTTATGAGCAGTAGTAACTTTGATGGCTCGTATCTGCTGGCTGGCAACTTTCTTATCGGTCTTATCTGTTTGTCGGTTACTTCTATTTCACTCAAACTTCTTCTCTTATGCGTCTTTACATACGAAATGTTTGACACTATTGTATAATCGAGTACTAAGGTATTTAGTGTTGCTAACCCGGTTTTCTTACCGTTCAAGATAGGCTTTTGACTGAAAAAAATTACGCTACATCCGGGTTTCGATGTCTTTATAACAAAGTTGAACAACGAATTGAAATTTCACCCACATGTTACTCTTAGGTCCCAGAGGTGTACTGAAAAAGGATTGTAAAATGTTCAACCGTAAGGGGTAAAACGTACAATAACGACACACAAATTTGAGTATTGAAGAGCAAAAAAAAAATTTAATAAAAATCATTAGTACCAATTACGAAAAATCATATTACCTTTATTTTTTTAGAGGTTTTGACTAAAAATTTACTAAGACAAATATTTTTTAGTTAACAAAATGTTTTTTAAAAGCACAAACACATAAATGTTTCAAAACGTTTCCATGAGTCAGTGTACCGAACTTAACAGCTGACTGATTGTGTTTTCTTACACAACGAAAAATTAATTCATCCCTCGAATTTTGTGTATACTTTCTCTTCTTCGTGCACAATTTCAATAAATATTTTACAATACACTTTATAAAAGCAACGTAATTTACTCAAAGAGAACACAAAGTACTGAAAAATAATCAAAAGAATAGGAGATCAAAGCGTGTTTAATTTAAGCCTAATGGATCTCTTAATTGTGTAAAACGTCTAAGCTGACAAATCTGATTTAGATAAAATAATAGACTTACGCCCTTTTTAATGTCACAAAATATGAACAGAGTACTTGTCTAAAGTTAACAAATATTAGCAAATGTTAAGTTAGCAAATCTATTGTGTTGGATTATTAGTAATACAGGTCCCCTGAAACCAAAAATTATTTTTTTCACTTATATATCCGTCTGTATGAAGAAGAGGCTAACAGAATTATATTATTTCTAGCATTGTCAGTTTCAGTCCAATTTATTCAAATGTTGACACTATAATTGATTTTTGTAGAAGCTTGATTCGTTACTCAAGAAGAACCTTCATACGTTACAAAATAACACTATTCAAAATAATGCAATAAAATCAAAATAATGCAAAAGATTTTTAAAGATATAATTACCACGATGATTACAAACGCGTAATGAAAGCTGACTGAAAAATTATGATTTCTATACCGTAATTCACGTTAAGATTTGAATATAGAAGCACTTTAAACTTTCAACTTATAATGAAAATACGAAAACGAATCCTGACCGCCGTCAGGTTAGTTTAAATATTTTCAGTATGCTGTATTTGCAAGTTGTTAGAAATACTAGAAAGTCAGTGCTTCTTTATGTAGATTTTCACGCTGTTCATGATAATTATATCAAACATTCGAAAAAGTGTAAGATAAAAAAATGTTTTTTAAAGATTTTAATGGCCGCTGTTTTGAAATAGTTTTGCTGGACGACAAACTAAAATCGATTTTTGCTTAAAATTGAGTTTTTAATCGAATCGAACCACACCTGTGAGGTAACACACACACACACAGCAGGCCTCATGCGTAGTAGCTGGCGAGCCACCAATGGAGCTCATGGCCAATGAAAAAGAGAGGCTCTACCGACGCAAGCAAGCTGCTGAGCAGCCGAATAGTCATGCAGTGGCTATTAAAGAGGAGCGAAATTGGACCCTGAGTACCTGGTACCTGGCAGCGACGGTGGGACGAATCAGCAAATAGACGATGGCCACACCAACTCAAAGCAACATCTAAGATTGGTGCACCAGGGAGCATGGAGAGGTAGGCTTCTACATCACACAGGTTCTAACTGGGCACGGTTGCTTCAGAGCTTACCTGTTCCGTTTCCGGCTAGAAACAAGCTCGGGTTGTCTCATCTGCTTCCCGCAGTGGAGGAAGATGCGGACTTATTTTCCCGGTGTCAGAGATTCGACGAGGACAGAATGAACCTGCAAACGTATCTGCGAGGCAGCAATACACCGAAAAATGATTACTTCAGAGGCCACCTTCACAATGAGACCCATTGTAGGATTCGCTGCAGTGGCTAAGAACTTAAGATCAAGGAAAGAGAGCCAACGCTTAGACGGATAGGCGGACAGCTAGTCCACCTCCCTGCCAAGTACTGCTTGGCGGTGGTTCCGTGGGGCGGTTTGCAGAAGAAATGTTGTTAGTTTTTAGGAGGTAGCAACTTGACCTTAGCTTGAACTTAACCTGAGCCCCACATTCTGAGGAATGACGATACCCTACCCCAGGTAGTCTATAAAATATTTTTCCATCCTGTTTGGCATCGTAAAGCGCGCAACCCCCACACACACACACACATACTACATTTAAATAAATAAGATTTGCATCTAGGTCTTACAGTGATGACCACCACAATAGCGTATTTATTTCCAATAAAAATTCGATAAAAAGGGTCAAAATAAAAATGACAAAGTATTTCAAGATTTTGAAAAGTCACCTTCACTGAACGTTGTTCCGTCTATCGCTGGCAGAGTCTTCCTCCCATTTGCTAATGAACTGCACGGTTGGAGACGCAATATAGGCAAATAGAAGTCTGTAATTAACTAAACTGTACGTCCGTCTCTCCGTTTAATCACTACAAACAGTTAATCCAATCCCTAACTTTACTTCCGTATAAGCCAATCACTCTCCCCTGTTTCACCCTGCTAGACATTCCTAATACTTTGAATCCATTAGGCCTTTTTTCTACTAATGTAGATTATCGAAATGCATTTTTCCATTCAGAACACTACAAATAATTTGTTCTATTTTTATACAAAATTTAAAAAAATAAAATATCTTTCTTTTAACAGCTCAAGTATATTTCTTATACGCACAATAAATCTTATTTGAATTATAAATATATATAAACGATGTGCTAGCCAAAAGTTTGAGGAATTTCCCCTTAAAAATAAAATTACTTACCATAACTCCTAGTTTCCACCGTTTCAAAAATAATCCCCTTGGGCATGGACACAACAATTCCAGCAGTGTTTCCATGATTCCATGCATCCCTGGAAGACTGCAAGTGTAAGTGTTCGAAGCACGTCCTGTGATTCTACCTGGATCTCATCAATTTAACGCAAAAGAAGTCGCACAGCCGATTTTTTTTTAACGTTCGACTATTGTGCACACTTGGGCTAATGCAAACGATGGGATGATTTATAGCGTATGAAAATGCCAAGCCCTCGCCGGGAATCGAACCCGGGTCCTTGGGGTGAAAGCCTATGAACTAGGCCACCGAGGCGGCTCTCACAGCCGAAAGAAGAAGCAAGGACAGCCGAATAGAGTGAATGGGAAATCACTACAGTATTTTTGGAAGCCAAAAAATTCCGAATGACTAGCGATGTGTACGCACGCGCATTGTCGTGGCGAAAAATGCAGCTCTTGTTCTCCCACTGTTCTGAACGTTTGCGTCTAATGTATTCAATCATCCGCTTCAGAATTTCACAATAAAACTTTCCACTGACCGTGTGACCAAGAGAAACAAATTATTTGTGTATAATGCCTTTAATATAAAGAAAAAAACAATCAACGTGGACTTTGCTTCGCTGCAAACTTGGCATGATTTTATGGCCGTGGTAAATATAGTGACTTCCATTGCCAAGAATGCTGCTTGGTTTTGTGGGTTATAACGGTAAATTCTATGTCTCATTACCGGATACAACATTGAAGATGAAGTTGGGGGAGATCATCTCTTGCTGAAATGTTCAATTCAGTGCAAACTCAGCTGCACTGAAGATCTTTTTGATCGCTGCTCAGCAGTCTCGGTACAAATTTTGCATCAATGTGTCTCATACCCAAAATAGTTTACCAAGATGCGTTGCATGTACCCTTACGACATTCCTATGATTGCATCAGAATCATAGGTTGTTCGTCTGTAATCTGCAACAATAGCTTCTCGCACGTTTGCAATGTTTTCTTATGCGCTTGTCGATGGTCATCCTGGACGCTCATCAAGCAGACGATAGTCCATCCTTCAAGCAGCTGTACAACAAAAACGTTTGACTCATAACGTTGTCACTAAATGCTTCCCCAAACATGCGATTGCTTTCTGCAGAATAAAATCTGCACATAAACACAAGTTTTCCGCAACACTAAAACACAACGTTACACAAACGTACGATACTCAAGAGCGCGGTCTCGCACTGTCATAGCTGTCGGCACACCTATTCACAAACAGTACTGTTCACCCACTCTACCGGTAGTAGGTCATACCACAAACGGTTCGAGCGGAATTCAAATTCCCCGAACTTTTGGGTAGTACCAAAAATTATTTGTATTCAGTAATCAGTGCATAAACTGTTTTCAAATTGAATTAAAAACAATTAAAAATATTTCAATAAAATAAGTTAAACATGCAAGCAAAACGTATGTGTTTCTGTTTTCCCTAAACATGGTTCGTAACATATTTATAAAGAAACAAAGAATCGGCATCAAGATATTACAAATATGAATGCAGATTTTATTGCTAACCAAAAGAAATCTGATTTTGAACCACCGCCAATTTGAAATAAATCTTACCAAAACGAATACAGTGGGGCCTCAACTTACGAATTTAATTCGTTCCGGAAGTCGTTTCATAACTAACAAAAATTAGCAAATTAAGACATATTTTACATGTAAATTGCCTAAATCGTTCCAAAACTCCTAAACTCCCCCCATACAATGAAAAAAATATATACATTAATATCAAATATGGAAGAAATATGCATTAATAAAACACAAATATAACCTAAAATGAAAAAATGTATTAATTACACATAATATGTACTGTATTAGATATACATAATACTAATATGAAATCATGTACGTAATAAAGTTTCTTATGCCTAAAGATTCAGATACGTAGCGAAGTTCGTGTGATAAGGTTGTGGATGTAGATGAGGAGATGAATGTGGAGAGCTGAGAGAGAGCGTACGTGCATGCATACAGAGTATATTACAAAGTAAATTTTAACAATAAAAATTGAAAATAATTTAATACTGTTTTTAAAAAATTAACTTTTTAATTTTTTTATGATTTTTTTACACTTTTCAGAACTTAATTTTTAATTATTATCCCTTTCTATTTCCATTTTGGGTTCACTTTCACCTTCCCCAGTTTCTTCTGACGTACGTTTGGTGAAATAACGGTCCAGCAACGATTGTTTTGCTTTTAAGAATGCATCTGAAATGCGTTTGGCAAATGTCATCAAAATGCGCGGCTGCCCTATTCGTAAACATTTTTTTGGGGTGTTTTTTCGCGTAGTTTCTTTACTTGAAGTTAGGGCGGGAAATTTCCGAATCCCTTTTCGTAAGTTGAAATTTTCGTTAGTGAGGTCATTCGTAAGTTTAGGCTCCACTGTATTTATTTGTTCTAGTCCTATTATCGGGTATCGAAATGTTCGTCTGTACGATGTTACAAACGTTGTTAGTTTTTGGATATTTGTTTCCACCGCTTATTGCTAAGGTTATTTCTAATTACGCTGCGCTTGTAAGCTGTAAGTTAATTGCCGTCGGTATTACAAGCGCTAAACCCAAGCTCACCGGGGTCGTATTTCGGTCGTTATCACGTTTTTCGGTGCTATAAAATTTCCATACAAAGTTAGGCGAACCACGACGACAAGAATATCAAGGGCAATATACATTATTTATGAACACCCCCTCGTAGCATACTTTATTGCCTTCCTTGCATACCTTCATCGCTGTTTTCCGTTTCACACTGTTTAAGTTCACAGTGAAATTGTGATTTTAAAAGTTGTTACCGGAATATTACACGTAAATTTTTATTTTGGAGATCGAGATTTTGGAGATCACAGTAAGACACTTTACAACTGTGATGGTTTCCAAAATGTGCGTGTTATGTGTAGTTTCAGCAATTCTTTGCAGACGATGTTAGGAGATAGATAGATGTCTCTGCCGTTGACCGGATCCTTGATTTCCTTCATCGCCTGGATTATTTTACTAAAATTTAACGTATATATTGTTATTGTTGTAGGGCCCCTTTACAGACCTGCAACGAGTTCTCTATGTTTGTTTCTTTGTTATTATTTTTTAATCTTTGTTAATTACTTCTAGGTATGTTTAGGTTTTTTGTTTTTAAGATATCTAATTCATATTATATTTCTGAAAGTTTGTGTGTATATTGGTTTCTTTGTTTGTTTGTTTGTTTGTTTGTTATTCAATCATGCTTTAACCACTGGACCAATTAAGATGAAATTTGGTACGAATATGGTTTAAGTATCAGAGATACACATAGGCCTATTCCCGTTTTAAAAAACGTCATTATACTACTTTCCCAGCCCAAAAAAATTATTAGTTTTTAGTTTTGTGGCATGTGTTAACTGTAGTTATTTACTTGACCTGAGATTTAGGTACCTGAGATGAACATAGATTCAATCCTATTTTAAGAATCTTAATCAGAATTTTATTTATTGCAAAATTATTGCTTTTAATATAACATTTTCAATATTTTAGTTGAAATTTTTTTCAAAACTGACTTTAATTTGTTACTTTGTGTTGAATTTTCAATATTAAATGTAAAAAAATCCCTTTTTGCATTTATTAGAGTGCAAATTGTAAGGTAGTATATATATTTGTGTAATTACATTATATGAAAAAATGGTAAATATGCAGTGTAGCATATCGTAGAGTTTTCGATATTTTTGTTACTAAAATGCTTTATTATGTGCCCAAAAGCAAAAATCCAAAATATGAAAGCACGAGAAGTACGATAAAAATTGGAAATAAAAGTGACCAACATAACCTCAAAATTGCTACCCGGTGAATTTTTTTTTTTTTTTTTTTGGTGTTTAACGTCCGACTATTGTGCACACTTGGGCTAATGCAGACGGTGGGATGATTTTATAGCGTATGAAAATGCCAAGCCCTCGCCGGGAATCGAACCCGGGTCCTCGGGGTGAAAGCCTAGTACGCTATCCACTAGGCCACCGAGGCGGCTACACGGTGAAAATCAGTAAAGTGTTGTAAATCGGTAAAACAATAAAAATACGTCTAACAAGGGTTTTGGGGGATAAGAAACCCATTTTTTAAAAGAATACTGCATAACCAAACTGACACGGTTGTTAGGCCTAACAAGGTGATGCGTGAAAAAACCTTTATATTTTTTTTAAAATAGCCTACTATATATCCTGACACGGTTGTTGGGCCTATCACGGTGATACGTAAAAACAATTTTATATTTTTTTAAAGAATACTACATATCCTAATTGACACAGTTGCTAGGCCTAACACGGTGATGCGTGAAAAAACCTTTCTATTTTTTTAAAGACTACTACATATCTCAACTGACACGGTTGTTAGGCCTAACACGGTGATGCGTGAAAAAACCTTTCTATTTTTTTAATGACACAGTATCCCAACTGATACGGTTATTGATGGTGATCATGGTGATGTGTGAAAAAAACCTTTATTTTTTTTAGAATAATACATAACCTAATTGACACGGTTGTTAGGCCTAACGCGGTGATGCGTGAAAAACCTTTATATTTTTTTAAAGAATACTACATAACCTAACTGACACGGTTGTTAGGCCTAACACGATGATGCGTGAAAAACCTTTATATTTTTTTAAAGACTACTACATATCCTAACTGACACGGTTGTTGGGCCTATCATGGTGATGTGTGAAAAAAACCTTTATTTCTTTTAGAATAAAACATAACCTAATTGTCACGGTTGTTAGGCCTAACACGGTGATGCGTGAAAAACTTTTATATTTTTTTTAAAGAATACTATATATCCTAACTGGCATGAGGCCTAACACGGTGATGCGTGAAAAAACCTGTATATTGTTTTAAAGAACATTGTATAAGTACTACAACATAACTGACACGGATGTTGGGCCTATCACGGTGATGTGTGAAAAAAACCTTTATCTTTTTAAAGAATACTACATAACCTAATTGACACGGTTGTTAGGCCTAACACGGTGATGCGTGAAAAACCTTTATATTTTTTTAAAGAATACTACTTATCCTAACTGACACGATTGTTAGGCCTATAACGGTGATGTGTGAAAAAAACCTTTATTTTTTTTAAAGAGTACTGAACCTTAACTGACACGGTTGTTAGGTCTAACATGGTGATGCGTGAAAAATACTTTATATTTTTTGTAAAGAATACTCCATAAGCTAACTAACATGGTTGTTAGGCCTAACACGGTGATCCATTAAAAAAACCTTTATTAATTTTTTTTAAAGAGTACTTATAACCTGACACTGTTTTTGGGCCTAATACGGTGATGCATGAAAAAAGCTTTATATTTTTTTTAAAGAGTACTCCATAACTTAACTAACACGGTTGTTAGGCCTAACACAGTGATGCGTGAAAAAATCTTTATATTTTTTTAAAGACTACTACATATCCTGACAAGGTTGTTGGGCCTATCACGATGATGTGTGAAAAAACCTTTATATTTTTTTAAAGAATACTAGGCTACATATCCTAACTGACACGGTTGTTAGGCTTGACACGGTGATGCGTGAAAAAACCTTTTATATTTTTTTAAAGAATACTAGGCTACATATCTTAACTGACACGGTGGTGCGTAAAAAAAATTGTATTTTTTTAAAGAATACCACATACCCTAACTGACATGGTTGTTGGGCCTAACGCGGTGATGCATTAAAAAAACCTTTATTTATTTTTTAAAAATAGTACTCCAAACCTTAACTGACACGGTTGTTAGGCCTAACATGGTGATACGTGAAAAATCTTTATTTTTTTTTTTTTAAGAATACTCCATAAGTTAACTAACATGGTTGTTAGGCCTAACGCGGTGATGCATTAAAAAAACCTTTATTTATTTTTTAAAAAAGAGTACTCCAAAACCTAACTGACACGGTTGTTGGGCCTAATACGGTAATGCAGGAAAAAAGCCTGAATTTTTTTAAAGAGTACTCCATAACTTAAGTAACACGGTGGTGCGTTAAAAAAACCTTTATTTTAAAAAAGAAATTCACCTAACCTAACTGACACGGTTTTTGGTCCTAACACGGTGATGAGTGATCTTGAATGTATATTACGATTACGGGAAAAGCCGTGACGAGTAACAGATAATCTAATCTAATTCATATTATATTTCTGAAAGTTTGTGTGTTTGTTTCTTTGTTTGTTTGTTTGTTTGTTTGTTATTCAATCACGCTTTAACCACTGGACCAATTGAGATAAAATTTGGTACGTATGTGGTTTAAGTATCAGAGATACATATAGGCCTATTCCCGTTTTACAAAAACGTCATTATACTACTTATCCAGCCCAAAATAATTATCAGTTTTTAGTTTTGTAACATCTGTTAACTATAGTTAAGTTTAATTACTGTTTACTGAACATGAGATTTAGGCACCTGATATGGACATAGATCTAATCCCATTTTACAAATCTTAATCTATGTTTTATTTATTGCAAAATTATTGTTTTTAATGTTACATTTTCATCTAATAATCACAATCTGGTATTTTTCATTTAAGACAATTCAATGTTTTTAAAGCAGAGTGCAGAATATATATATTATATACAATTTTATTAGGATACTTTAATTGTTAGGTAGTATATAGGATATATTTGTGTAATTACATTATATAAAAAATGGTAAATATGCATTGCAGCATCTATTGGAGTTTTCGATATTTTTTTTACTAAAATGCTTTATTATGTGCCCAAAAGCAAAAATCCAAAATATGAAAGCAGGAGAAGTACGATAAAAATCGAAAATAAAAGTGACCAACATAACCTCAAAATTGCTACCGGCGAAAATCGGTACCGTGTTGTACTGATTTTAGACGTATTTTTATTGTTTTACTGATCTACAGATCAGTAAAACAATAAAAATACGATTAACACGGGTTTGGATGATAGGAAACCCATTTTTTAAAAGAATAGTGCATAACCTAAGTGACACGGTTGTTAGGCCTAACACGGTGATGCGTGAAAAAACTTTTATATTTTTTTAAAGATTATTTGGCTACATATCCTAACTGTCGCGGTTGCTAGGCCAAACACGGTGATGCGTAAAAAAACCTTTATATTTTTTTAAAGAATACTGCATATCCTAACTGACACGGTTGTTAGGCCTATCACGGTGATATGTGAAAAAAACTTTAAATATTTTAAAAGAATACTAAGTATATTAACTGACACGGTTATTAGGCCTAACACGGTGATGTGTAAAAAAACTTTTATATTTTTTTAAAGAATACTACATATCCTAACTGATATGATTGTTGGGCCTATCATTGTGATGTGTGAAAAAAACCTTTATTTTTTTAAAGAGTTTCCAAACCTTAACTGACACGGTTGTCAGGCCTAACATAGTGATGCGTGATAAATCTTTATATTTTTTTAAGAATACTCCATAAGCTAACTAACATAGTTGTTAGGCCTAACACGGTGATGCATTAAAAGAACCTTTATTTATTTTTTTCAAAAGAGTACTCCATAACCTAACTGACACGGTTGTTGGGCCTAATACGGTTATGCATGAAAAAAAACTTTATATTTTTTTAAAGAGTACTCCATAACTTAACTAACACGGTGATGCGTGAAAAAACCTTTATATTTTTTTAAAGAGTACTACATATCCTGACACGTTTGTTGGACCTATCACGGTGATGCGTCAAAAAACCTTTATATTTTTTTTTTTTAATACTAGGCTACATATCCTGACACGGTTGTTAGGCCTATCATAGTGATGCGTGAAAAATCTTTATATTTTTTTACAGAATACTCCATTAGCAAACTAATATGGTTCTTAGGCTTAACACGTTGAAGGATTAAAAAACCTTTATTTATTTTTTTAAAAAGAGTACTCCAAACCTAACTGACACGATTGTTGGGTTAAACGGTGATGCAAGAAAAAAACCTTAATTTTTTTAAAGAGTACTCCAAAACTTAACTAATACGGTTGTTGGTCCTAACACGGTAATGCATGATCTTTAATGTATATTATGATTGCAGGCAAAGCCGTGTCGGGTAACAGCTAATCATATTATATTTCTGAAAGTTTGTTTTTGTTTATTTGTTTGTTATTCAAATACACTTTAACTACTGGACCAAATGAGATTACATTTGGTGTGAACACGTTTTAGGTATCTGAGATAAACACAATACTATTCCAGTTTAATTGTATAATAATGACTTTTTAATAATACTGTATTTTATTAAAATATGACATGACCCTGTTTTAGCGTATCGAGTAGCAAAAATTTATATGTCTTTGCCGAAAACCATAAATCATATAATATTGTATATAGCAATATATTAAAATGAACAGACCTATTCTGATTTTGAAAATTGACTATAAATTTTATTGCTTACATTATAATTGCAGGCAAAGCCGCAACGGGTAACAGCTAGTCATATTATATTTCTGAAAGTTTGTTTTTGTTTATTTGTTTGTTATTCAAATACACTTTAACTACTGGACCAAATGAGATTACATTTGGTGTGAACACGTTTTAGGTATCTGAGATAAACACAATACTATTCCAGTTTAATTGTATAATAATGACTTTTTAATAATACTGTATTTTATTAAAATATGACATGCCCCTGTTTTAGCGTATCGAGTAGCAAAAATTTATATGTCTTTGCCGAAAACCATAAATCATATAATATTGTATATAGCAATATATTAAAATGAAATGACCTATTCTGATTTTGAAAATTGACTATAAATTTTATTGCTTACATTATAATTGCAGGCAAAGCCGCAACGGGTAACAGCTAGTCATATTATATTTCTGAAAGTTTGTTTTTGTTTATTTGTTTGTTATTCAATCACACTTTAACTACTGGACCAATTGAGATTAAATTTGGAATGAACACGGTTTAGGTATCTGGGATAAACACAATACTATTCCAGTTTAATTGTATAATAATAACTTTTTAATAATACTGTATTTTATTAAAATATGACATGCCCCTGTTTTAGCGTATCGAGTAGCAAAAATGTATATGTCTTTGCCGAAAACCATAAATCGTATAATATTGTAAATAGAAATATATTAAAATGAAATGACCTATTCTGATTTTGAAAATCGACTATAAATTTTATTGCCTACATTATAATTTCAGGCAAAGCCGCAACGGGTAACAGCTAGTATATATATATATATATATATATTGTTAACTAGTTATAAGCACAAAAATTTAATTTTTTTAATTTTTAACAACTACTAGAAAAATGTTTTTTTCTTTATTTTATTAATTTACTTTTTTGTTTTTTTTTTACAATATATCCTTTTTTACATTCTAAAGATTAGCTTAACGGCGATAATGACCTTGTTGGGTTTTTGCCGCAAAAAAATATTTGGGAAATTTCCTTTGAGAAATAGTTCTTTATTTAGTTTATTCAGCAGCAATGTGTACAGATAGACGGACAGATATAAAAAAATTATTTTTTTTAATAATGTTATCTGAAAAGGTAGATCCATAAAAAACTTAAAATAGATTTTGATTTGTCTGTGAGCCTAACGCTGAAGGCTAAACCAAACAAATTTGCTCATTTTTAAGAAAGAGTGTATTTCAAAATCTCAGTTTTTGTAAGCATTGCACAAACAATATTGCACAAACAATCTTCTATTTCGTATTTTAAAATTAATGTTTTTACTGCTTCAAAAGTCCGTGACAATTTCGCCATCGTTTTAAATTGTACGCAAACGAAAGGAACGTGGAAGGAATAATGTGAAACAACAGGAAATGATGAAATTTTGAGTTTATACGTATTTTGAAAATCCTTGTCAAAGATTCATCAAAGTTTCATAAAAGGGTTAGTTCAAGAACCGTGAAAGATCTTTGATCACAGAAATTTGACGTTTCTATGATAGTGTAATATACCACTTACTCTAACTTATGTCAGCTACTCGTCCAAAACACTTGGAATATAATCGACATAATTTCCGACGGAGATTGTTTACCCCGAACGATGTTATATTGCCAATATTGTCACCGGTTTAATCTCCTGTTATCCGGCCACGCGTTATCAGCCCTTCGGGCCTGTAGCAAATGAATTGTGTTCCAAGATATCTTGACCTTGTGTTGACCTCAGTGTCGCTTGCTTTATTCAAATGTTGCTAGCAAGAAGGGACATTAGACTTGCAGATGTTCTCAAGTAACATAAGATTGCGTTAGTGTTACGACAGTGACAGTCAGACAGACAGACAGACAGACAGACAACAGTTGAGACGTGAGTGCTCGGGCTTTACTCACTTCAATTTATACAGAGAAAAACATTTTTTATTTTATCTTTATACAAGATATGAAGTTAAATTGGGCAATTGTGAAAAATCGATCATGAGATTTTGTTTAATCTATTCTTTGTGTGTGTGTGTGTGTGTGTGTATG
This sequence comes from Callitettix versicolor, assembly GCA_022606455.1. Classification (NCBI taxonomy): domain Eukaryota; kingdom Metazoa; phylum Arthropoda; class Insecta; order Hemiptera; family Cercopidae; genus Callitettix; species Callitettix versicolor. The sequence continues at coordinate 76,615,813 of CM040189.1, forward strand.
CGCGTGTGTATGCGTGCGTGCATGCGCGTTTATGTGTGTGTGTGTGTGTGTGTATGTATATGCGCGCGCGTAGTCTGCTTGGATGCGTGTGTTGGCGCTCACGCGTGTGTGTGGAGCGTTCGTGTGTGTACGCGAGCGTGCATGTGGGTGTGCGCGCGCGCGAGCTCTTGCGTGTGTTTTACGTTTTTCAGAAAAAACGAGATTATCGTGGTAATATTAGTTATACCAAGATTGACACAGTGTAGTATTTAATTGTTAACCGGGTTTCCGTTTATTTAGGTTTGTGAATGTTGACTGATGGTTGTCATGGTAACGTGATGTCAACAGACATCGGCTGGTTTGTCGTTTTCACAGCATGCCTACTTGAGTGCAGCCTGTGCTGGAATTGCTTAGGTTATGTGTCCTGAAGTCTGAACTTGTATTAGTGGAAATACGAAGGGCTTAATATACTGTTTAGCGTAACTGGATCCTTTTTAATTCATACATTATAAACGATTATGTATTGGAAAATGAACCATTGGAGCTGGCTTTACAATGGTGGTTATGGGGTTATGGTAATATACACAGGGGTATGTAAGCTGTCCCAGAGGAAATGTCGGGTAAGTCTGAAAAGTAAATGTAAATATATGCCAAACAAAGTCGATTTTCTGTAAATCATATCTTTTTCTATATTATCTTTTATTACAACGAATTATAATGTTGAAGGTACTCAGTAGCAATGTTAATTGACTACCAATGTATTCAGCTATCGGAAACATTGAAATGGATTCGTAAAATTGGAAATTTGGAAATCGTAAATGGATTGTAAATCGGAAACATTAAAATGGAGTTGTAAATTTGGAAAAGTAGGCTATCGTAAATGGATATTAAATAAAAAACATTGAAATAGAAATAGAATTGTAAAATATTTAGTTCAGCGCGTGTTACTTTTATGTCCAACAGATAACTGTTTTTTTAAAAAAACAAACTTATTTTGTCTGTCAGTGGTTTTAAAGATATATATATATATATATATATATATATATATATATGTGTGTGTGTGTGTGTACATGACATGTATTTGTGTATATGTGTATATATATATATATATATATATATATATATATATATATATATAATGTTTTCTTATATATATGCACTTTCACACAAGCAATTATAAACACACACACACACACACACACACACACACACACACACACACACACACACACATACTTCCCACAAACGTTGTATATTAAGAAAAAAAGCAGCGTACGTTTAAGAATGCAAGGAACACATTATTAATCAAACTTAATCCTAAATAAATCACAACCGTGTACACTGCTCAGCCTACACAGATACTTTAGCATTCAAGACATGTTTAACTGGCGCCACCGCTTGTTAGTGAAACTCCATTTTTCACTAAAAATAAGCTACTGTCACGGCCATCATGCTGAAACCGAAACTCTGTCTAAGTAATGAATATATATATATATATATATATATATATATATATATATATATATATATATATGTGTGTGTGTATGTGTATGTGTATTATGTACCTATATATATATATTAGTATCTCAATTAACTATCACCCTTTTAACCGTCAGGTTAATTCTGTTTAACTGGACACATGACTCACAACTTACTTATAACGTAGGCGACGGCAGCTGACACTAATTGCTACCCTAAGCAAACATTGATAATCGAAAAGAAACGATCCTTAATGATATAGAAACATTTCAAACAGCGTCAACCAATTTTTAATTATACTTAATTAAATAGACAATTCAATAGATACATGAACACTCAACTATTTACGATAATACCATTCAGCGTATAAGTCGATCACGTGACAGTCAAATGGCTGTGGTGTTCTCGCATATGTTACGTGAAAACTTGTGAAAAAGTTAATTACGGATAATTTAATGCATTAAAAACCTATGTATATAAAATTATTACAATACATAATTAGAGTTAAGCAAAAAAAATTAAGTTTTACTAAATTCTTCAAAATATTAATAATAATTGCTTTCAAAGACTTACATTTACCCCACTTACATTTAGGGAGGCGATAATAGCGTCAATGTGCTTTTCGCCTTAAAACAAAACAAAAAACCAAAGCAATAATAAAACATTCTGTGCTATAAATAGAGTATAGTATGTTATTTATATCGGTCGCCAAAAGTACAGGTGGTCTATTCCTGTTATTCCGAGAATGATGGTTAATAGAGACTCTACTACATATATATATATATATATATATATATATATATATATATATATATATATATATGAAATAATGTCATGTATCGACGCGGTATCAAGTAATTTTGCAGAACCTAACACCCCCTCTCCCAGTAATGATTTGGCAAACTCACACTGGTAAACTTATCTATAAGTTGCTATGGTAATCAGCAATCTAAGTTATGTCTGTAGTTGAAAACTTTGATTTTCCTATTAATTTAAAAGTCAAGGGTGCTAAATTTCGACAAGATGAGTAAAACTGTAGACGTGTTTAAAGTACAAACACACAAACTCGTTGAGTTATATATAGATAGATTATACAGATAATACGTAATAATATATCATCGCCTAAACAACATAGAAACTGAGTTACACAGCCAGTTCCACTTAGTAACACAGAAAAACATGCAGGCTAAATTTCCTACTTCTTTCCTGGTTTTCAAACATCCTACGCCTGCTAACCTATTTTACAATTCTCCCGTCAACTAATACTCGTTTGTACGCTAGATTGTTACATTTTTTGCCCAGGCATTACTGCCGCAGCTTAACATCTCATCTCCCGTACAAGGCAGCTTCATCCTGGTTGATGCGTTTTTCTGTGGTTTCAACAGTAGATTTCTAAGAAATTACAGATCGACACAGAACATCGAATAAGACCACTCACTACAGAACAACTATACGACAGCCTGCCAACACCCGGAACAACTGTACAAATACACTTTCCAACTTGCTCGGGTGGAAATAAGAGGAATCCAGCCAAATTTAAAGAGGCACTCCGAACCGGAAGAGTGCCTCGCCGGAGTTGCAATATTACTCACTCATTATTCGTAAAATAATGTACGTAATAAATAAAACGTTTAACAGATTTAAATAAAAACTTATTTCTATATTACTTAAAATAATTCATTAACAGTACTGAGTTTAAAGGCCAACCGTAGCGGGTTTAACAGCGCCTTCAATTAGTGCATTAGGCCAGTGCATTGATACTTACTGGGGTTTGCCCCATATAACAGGACAAATTTTCTTTTTTTTTTTTAATCCAGTCAATGAGTAAAAAAATTTCAAATCGCATTTTTTCATAAGCGATTCTAATAATTTTTACCAATTTGTTTTCCAGTTTTATCGAACAGTATCAAATGTTGCAATTGAAAAAGCCACCATAAGTAATACCCAGACCCGGGGCTGTGAAACAGACTTCTAGAACAGGTTTTGAAGTGTTTGTCTGTGATTGGTTTAACAGTTTCAAAATGGCGTCCACTTGAATCTTTAAAACTTATCTTCTCACATTTTACCTGGAAATTTATTTTCTCTAACAGCGTTAAAATGTGCATAAACTATTCTTTTAAAAATAGGACAAATTCTTACTTCAGTTATAATATATACAAATACACAACACAAATGTTATTTCTCATGGACAGTAGAGGTCAGAAGCGTTGTTTATCTCAAATCATGATAGCTGTTCCAATAGGTCATTTTCCAATATAAATATGCTTAAAAAAGATAAACGGATTTTAAGAAATACATTTTTGTGCCAGTTCGGTTTTTGCTTACTGAAAAATTCTGTTGATGATATTCAATGTTTTTAGACTAGTTTTTAGAAATTCCATTAAAAAATTGCTTTACAGTAACTACTACCAGCGCTTATGTGATACAGGTTCATTGGTTCATTGGTTCATTATTGCAAACATTTAACAAAATATTTCGCACTGATGTGTTTGCACAGATGGTGTTTTCTCGATGATTTATCTTCCCTCCCCACCGCCCACACACCGGCACGTTGGTTATCAACGCCTACTCGAGTACACTCTGTCTTGTGACAACTTTGAAAACCTCTGCATTATCAAGTGTAACATATCCGTACTGAGTTTTATCGAGTGTAGGTGTTTTGAAAAAAATAACGAAAAAATTTTTGTATTACTCCAAAAAAGGGTGACTAATGATATTTCAATTTTAGCAAATTTCGTTGAAAATGAGCTATTAGAGAAAATTAGCTATCATGTTATGGCCTGTCCCCCAAAATCCTTGAATTGAACATCGATCTTGGTTTTTTATCACTATTTGAGTGGTTGTTAAAAATTGTTAAACAATGTCCTTGTTTTTTATGTCCTTGTTTAGTATGGACTTTTTATGCTGTTATAAATGAATTTTGTAGTAGTATGCCTTGTAAATTAAAAAACATTTAAAAAAATAATAAAACAATATTTTTTAAAGTATACGTTACTGTTGTTGAACAAAAACGTAATTTAATATTTTATATTTTGCATTAGATTGTAACTGAATTATTTAATACAAGAAAAATGAAACTAATAAAATGTACACAAATAAGGTTTTAATATTTTATTTTATGCTCTTTTGAACGAATATCAAACTGAAGTCACTTGAATTTCAGTGATAATGAATGAATAAATGACATTCTGGGGCTATTATTGCCCTAGACTACATTACATAAGATCTGGAGAGAGTTAAAATTGGGTTCCCCTCTTCTAATCGGTGGCTTTCCAGTTCGTAAATGAGGTGTTTACTCTGCTAATTACCTTCAACTTTTTTCTTGGCTCTTGACGCTTATTAAGGATATAATGCTCCGTTTTAACAACTTTTTTCCGTAAGATCCCGCTATTATACTTTATATTCTCACTCATGTTGTTCTCATGAGTAGTTAGGGAGATGTCATCTCTTATAGAGCTCTGCATGCACGTATAAAGCTAAGGTACACTGGTACAATGAATATAAACTTACTATAATGATAACCTTATGGGAAATATGTGAACACTAGCTATTGGTGGCATCTTGCGGCAAAATGTTCAACTACAGTTAAACAGATAATAGTACTGTCTATCTTCTCAAACGTCTCCACCTCTGTCCTTACTGTTTGTTGCGTTCGTAGCGGCAGATAGTCTAATTACTTGGTCTTGAGCCGCTAATATCTAGCATGCTTTTTATAATGGTTGCTGTACTTCTAGTACGTTTATATTCAATGACTGGGAAGTCACCAGGTAACCCAGAACTCTGTTTGATACACCATTACGCTGGTATCTTTCACTCCGTCAGCACGGATTATACTTTAGAGTTAGCCAAGTTGTGTAGAATAATGTATTACCTCACGTTCGTAATTTCGGTGTAATTAATTTTATTCAAACTTTATTCAAAAATCGAATTCGGTGATAGGTTATACATGTTTTTTAACAGCGATATCCGTTCAAAGTTTTCAAAATGGCAGCCATTCCAAATATCAATTTTGTCTGAATTTGACTTCACAATAACAACGTTAAAATCTGTATAAATTATCAATTTAGATTTTAACATTATATTAATATTTAAAAAACTTATATTCAATATATTTTTTGAAGTTATAAATGTATTTTTTTTAATTTCAATATCTATTATTATGATGAAGTTAGATTTTCAAGGTACAAAAATTATAGTTGGAAGTTGAGTGTCGCGGATTATTATTTGTCTTATTTCGAACGCATGGTGTAAATATTTTTATATAAAATTTTAAGAATTTGACAAGTGGACAAAGTTCCAGGACACCCAAATATTTTTAGCTAGGAATCAGACGACAAGGCTATAAGCCGAGAGACTGAAGTAATTGTAAAATGTTGATGGATAATCACATATTTAACACTAGCTGGCCCATTCAACCTTTCGCAGATAATGGGTAAAAGAAACGAATTGTATACAGCAATGCACAGCAAGAAGTTGAAGTGTTATAGCACCTCTTCATAAACAATGTTCGAAGTGACAACAAAATCCTCAGTCAGTGTCTGTTCGGGAGTTTCTTCTAGCTACTTTACGTTTGCGAAAAACATAACTCTTGAGAAACTAACGTACAATTATTGTTCGTGCGAAAAGATTGGTTTTTTGGAGATAAATCTTTCGAGTACTCTATCTAGTGTTTCCCCTTGCGCTTTGTTAATAGTCACTGCAAAGGCAGTCTCTGTAGCGAACTGTGTTGGGTCAGAAGATGTCAAAACAATTAAAATCGCGGCAAAACCGTGCAGGCAAACTAGCTTTTATAAATATGAACTACTGTAAAAATAGACGTTATAGTCTTTAACTTCAACTTGTTAATAAAACAACGTCATTTATTATATTAAGGCTATTTGATACAGTAGGCCTTACTTTGTTGTTGACCCGCAGGGGGGTGCGGACTATTGAGAGGATTATTAATGTGTCCCTCGCGGTACCCGAGTCTAACACAGGCTTACACTTACAACACTACACTTATGACTTTAACTTTTTACATTCACACTTACATAGGGAGGTGATAATAGCCTCAATGTGCTTTTCGCCTTAAAATAACAAAAAAAAACCTTACTTTGTTCTACTTTCATACATAATTAATGAATAGATTATAACATTGTACCTTACTGAAATATTTACAAACGAAACCTACTACAACAGAATTTTACATTATACCTAAATTAGGTGACAGTATTTATTATTTATTAAAAGTCCTTTATTTTATAACATTTACATATTAGAACTGGCCTAGATTGTCTTAGCGATTCTACTTTCAAAACTGATTCGGTTAATAATTATTTAAGTCTTTGATACAGCAATAGTTTAAATATTACTTTCAAAAATGTATTTTAGTAATCAGCTGTTTTGGTACACACACAATTATTTCTGTCATCTATGCTTGCGCTGTGCTGCACTTTCATATGGACACTTAATAATGCACATGGAATTTTGTTTACAAACCTTTTATTAGTTTTAAATCGGTTTATTTTTTTAAAGCCTTAAAATGGAGACGTCTGAGACATAAGAATTCCCCTGGTATTCTAACGAACCTGCAGGTATCCCTTATACGTATTTCAATAACACAGGAGTTTATTTTTTTGTGCAAAACCGATCGAAATGCTTGACTTAGTAATATAGGAAAGATGTTAAATATACGGTCTTACCTTGACACTAGTTTAAGCTACCAGTTTTATAAATAATTAGAGAGCCGAACTACCTTCCTTGTCTCCAATTTATTTACTATTAGAATCATGGTAATATTAATACTATTCTTATCCACTAGCACAATCTCATATTAAAATTAGAAACACTTTTATCACAATCTTCACTAGTTTTTCTTTTTTTCACTACATCACTAAACACTCCAATGTTACAATTATTACCTTAATATAATTGTTTTTTCCTAATGTTTCTAATGCCATATGTATTGAAATAATTCAACTAATTAGAGTAATGATCACCTATTACTCGGTTAAACGCAGGCCTATAATCATCTGTATTCCACTAAACGTAATAACATTATAATCAGCTGTATTCGGCTAAACCCATGAACACAACAGCTGATGTGGTAAAAGATAAATTTATATGTTTTGCAATGCAGTATTGAATCTCTGTAGTTTATTAAAGCCTTTTTAGAATGTTTTCAATAACAACTTATTCGATGTGGCGAGTTGTAAGTCCTTCCAATAACATTATGATATGTTTATTAGTTCTCGAGTTATATCGAAATTTGTAAGTAAGAATGTTAATTTTTGAGACGTGTATATTTGTGTTTTCTCTATAACTCATTACAGTTTTGATAGAATTTTTCTACGTAATAAGGACTCACTCAGTGAGTCGTGTCCTCGTTATTATTATTTCTCTACTATTTTAGATATACAGAAATATTTGATCGGTAACTTTAATTTTATAATGTAGAGAATATTTGTTCATTTTATGTTTGTTTCCAGTTTACTGCATGTCCATCCTTCAATCGTATATAGGTTTGCGGTTAGGTTAGGTAAGTAATTACTACAGTACTGCTTTTAGCTTTTACATTGATTAATTTTTATACAGTTACTAGCCGTTTTGTTGACACGATGCAAAAGAATTTACAAAAACTATAAGCATATAATAACACTAATATTAATGAACGATCATTTTGGTACGCGAATATGTGCGTGTTATACAATAAAAATATGAAAATAAAGCCCTGCCGATGTAGAATTTATGTGGTTTTACAATGAGCGTTAAAATATTCAAAATTAGTAGACTATTTTGAATTACAAGTATCATTTTGAAAAGGTTTAAATATATTGCTGCATAAAGAACTAATTGAATGTCTTATATATTCTTTGTGAGTGTGTGTGTGTGAAATTCAAAATCCGTTGAGGTTAAGACAGAGTTCATTTTCGTATTGTCAAAGTAATTTGAAAGTTTAAAATGCTAATATATCAAAACTTTTAATGTTGTTTATGATGGTGAAAAAGTCTACGATATGCGAAAATACTTTTGGGAATTCGCTTCTATAACGTCAGCGAGACATAATTAAATATATATACTATTCATAAATATATACATCGTCACCTCTTTTCTAAAGGTCACGTAGACTGACTGAAGAATAATCAAAAGACCTGGATTAGCCTACATCTTTGTAACAGAGACACGCTTAGGAATGAATAAATGAATTATGCAATCAAGAAGGTCACGCCTCGTTTACAAAATCTAGTATTTATAAGTGAATATTTCAAGAAGAAGAAACTCTTAAAGTTTGTATGTCATATGTTAAAAGTATCCTGGAGAGAATTGGCAGAATTAAAAAAAACAATATTCGAACTTTTATAAAGTACACTGTACTATAGATTAGTTCTTTTGCAACTTAAAATCAGATTAAATAGAATCGAAGTTTACAGCATCTCGTATAGAGATTGGAATGTCTGTGTAGGGTACATCAGTCGGTGCATTCCGGTCAGATTAGAGAAGCACAAACTTGATATTAGAAAACCAACAAAGTAACTGCACACTCTAACAATACTAAAAAAAACTGTCACTCCATAGATTTCGAGACAAGCACACAGCACAGATAGCTAATATAGAAAATTAAAATATCAGGATTTTTTAGAAGCTTTCGAAGTAGAAAATGAAATTACAGACATGCAACTCAGCGGCTCAAGACGCAGCTCTCTCCGTTAGAGCATGCCGAGAGACTAATAGAAAAATACCAGCTACCAGCAGGAAATGCCGCACCTGTTAAAAGTTACACGTTAGTTGTTAAGGCATTGCCAAACATACGCCTAAGCCTTCAAAACCTAAACCCAGAGTTGAACAAAGCAGAAGTAAACCCCTCAGAACTGAAGATCTATGCCTTAGAAACCATTAATAATATCTACCAGATGGCTCTTATACTCTGGAGGCAGGAGGAGCTGGTGCGGGATGGCACTGCCATCTGTTCGAGGATCGTTGGCGGTTGGAAGGGGAACCACTAACTTCGACGGTGAAATGAATGCCATTTACGAAGCGACCTGCAAGTTGCGGACTTTGTCACTGACTCCGCATAGGTTGGTTTTCTTTGTTGACTCTCAGGCAGCAATTGTGGCCCTGAGTAGCAATTCCCCAACGGACTGCCTCCGCACTGTTCGATGTCGTGCCAGATTGGCTGAACTCATTTCGGAGGGCTGGATTCTTTGCCGATCAAGTGGATTCCATGTGGGAGTTCCTGGCAACGAGAGGGCAGATGAACTTGCAAAAAGATCGTTATCGGAACAACCAGCGATACCTGCAGCTCTTGGTGCTGCCCGCAATCTGATAAACAGTGCCATTGTCATTCAAAGCGCAGCCCTGAAGGATCAAAGCAAGGGGAAAGGTGGGAAAGCCTCGCCTCAATGGGACCCATTTCTAAAAATATGGAGAGGCCTGCTGCTGTCGCCCGATTCCGTCTAGCTACCGGACACGATTATCTCCAGGCACACTTACACCGCATTGGCTTGGTGGGGACGATATCTGCCCATTATGCCGATCAGGCAGAATGGATGGCGAGATGTCCTGTGTGGAGTTGCGGAATGCGTCAGGGGAGATCACTGATTGATACTGGGAGCGCTCGTCGTCGAATGGCTGAACAGCCGAGGACAGCGTAGGCTAAAGTAAAGTAAGTAAGAAAATGAAATGAACTTAACTTACGTACAATTACGTATGAAATGATTCAATACGTACAATTTATCGGCTATTAGGAAGACTGTGAATTACGATCGACCTAAAGGAAGTCCGAACAAATCCATTGTCAGCAGCGCTAGATCTGCTTAGCCGAACAAATCCATTGTCAGCAGCGCTAGATCTGCTTAGCCGAACAAATCCATTGTCAGCAGCGCTAGATCTGCTTAGCCGAAACACCTGGCCTAACTACGTCAATGCCGTGCCAGGTTAAGAAAAATTTACGGTCACACTAAAATTACAAAAAGGACGTACACACGAGATCGTATTCCCCGACTTCAGATTTGAAAAGAAACCACTTTTGTAAATGTGGAACATGGTTTTGGAGAAAGGTAGGAACATTGGTTATTTTTGATACAGATCTAAGACGGGAATTGATTAGATGGTCAAACAACGCGTGGTTTCTACACTCTTTGATGTCAAAATGATATTTGAGGAGAAAGATCGTGTGTTGGGAAGCTCTGGAGACCTGGTATGGTACACAGATTGCATCAAAAGACAGACATTGTGCTGGGGTGTAATGCCTGGGATCAAAGGCAAAGAAAGCTGTTGTCAGTATGCAATGGGCTGAAGTAATGACCATTATTGACTGTGTTCGGGAGAATTTAAAATGGGCCTTCACTTCAAGAAAGCTCGTATTCATATTTATACCGATAGTCAAGCAGCAATCAAAGCTGATCCTACAATTCGGCCAAGCTGGTCTGGGAGTATCGGGAGAACCTCAATGCTCTGTCCTTGGGAAACCAGGTTACTCTTCAGTGTGTCCCGGAACATAAGGTGGTTGTGAATAATGACGAGGCAGATCAACTAGCTGGACTGGAATCTACATCCGAGTTTAAATGACCTGATGCCGCCTTAGGGCTCTATCTATCGTTGGCCGGGTATGGATTAACAAACAACACCAGGCAAGATGAGGTAACCTTCACGGGCATACTCACAGCAAGCGCCTCTTGGGTAAGGTTTCTCATGGAGGATTTAAAGATGCGGCAGACGTCTTGGGCAGAGCACAACTCATGGGGCTTATTACTGGGCATTGTGGTCTGAGTGTGCACATGAACAGGATAGGTATGTGCCTACGGAAAAACCGTGTGTAAGTTATACAGTAAAGAAAATAAAACTGCAGAACACATAACTTATGATTGTGAAGCTCTTGCTAATACGAGGCTATAGGTTTTCGGTTTCCAGGATCCTAGAGACCTCCGGCAGGATGAACTAGGATTGTTGGAAATTAAAAAGGACACCAAATAAGGACAGAAATAAGAACTATTTGGTTAATAAGCACAGTAAGTACTTAAGAGGTTAAATTTCAGTGCCTGGGGTTTTATAATCCTTTCCTCTATTATATAATAACTTAAGACGAGAATTACAGACAGGCGTATATATAAAATTGTGTGGGGGTAAATTTGTTCAAAAGTTTCAAAATGGCGATCATTGAAAAAACATTTAAATCTATAATTTATAGTTACTTAAATTGTCCTGAAAATCTGGTTTCACCACCGTAATCACCGTTAAAAACTGTATAAATTATCACTTCGAATTTTCAAAATCCGTTGTAATGAAAACATTTTTTAACGACTGTCACAATTCGTTACTTATTTTCAATTAATTTTAAAGTATAAAATACTAATATATGCAGATTTTAATGTTGATTATGACGGTTAAAACAAAACTTCAAAAAAGGGTAAAATGAAGAAACCTTTTTTGAATATAAATATTTTTTTCAATGTAATTAGTAATAATTTCAACATCCTCAATGCGTATTTTAAATGCCAGGAGCAAATTTCATGGATCTTGATTTTATCACAATGACAGTCCCAACAACTTATTTTCCAATGGAAAATTCGCTTGTAAATTAAATATGGATTTTCATTTCCCCACCGTAAAGTGCATTAAGTAAATGTAATCTTCCTACTGGTTTGTATAGGACAAGTATTTTATATGAAATTCAATATTCATTCCAGAAAGGTTTTAGACAGTTTTGTGTATGTCTAAGCGAGTTACTAATGGAAGAACTGTTTTCAGAATACAATGCACCACAAACCTAATACTTTTTTGTAAACAAACACTATTGATTGGCCAGTACATATCTACGTCGGTAATGTTTTATTTTAATATGTTTAGTAAAATTTAGAAATGCTTATTAATAATAAATATCATTAATTTTAAACTCCAAAAATTGTAAGATAAAAAGATAGTGAACTTTAATTATACGAAGTAAAAACCTATAATGATAGTGAAAATATCGATCTTTAGATTTTAATTAAAATCTGGCTTAAAAAAGTGTTTTTTTTACTTCTTCCGTTTGTGTGTCAGTGTACACATAGTTGGCGTGAAAACAGATTGACCGATTTTAATAAATTTTGAAATGTTAATCTACTTGTCTATATGTCGGGACCAATTTTTAATTTTCTAAAGTTTTCGATAAACATTTTGGTCACAAAACTATTAAAAATGTATTGTGTTTTCAAAACCGTTTCTAGCGTTGTACACTATACGTTTCTAAGCAAAGGTTGATGGAATTTATCTAGAAAAATTTGGTTCTATAGCTATAGGGAAACTGAAAAATTAGCTTAATTTTCCAAAATCCGTTAGTCAGATTTTGAGAAACTTTTGGTTCTAAACGAAGTTACTTAATTCAAAAAGAGTGTAAAAAATTCTAAATGAAAGTAATTTACAATTCGTTATTAGATCAACAAAAAACCTTCTGTTAAGAATTACAAATTGTAATTTTAATTACAGTATTAATTTTAAATACTGCAGAGAGGCCACATCAAAAGAATTAGAACTATTGAAAAAGACGCAGACAAATTACGAAACTGCTGACATACTGCCTGTTGTTATAAACAACAAGGTATGTAGAACAGCAGTTTAGATAAAAGCTTGGGGAAGAAGTAGGTCGTGGTCAGTCGATTCCAGGGGAGACCGAAGGGCCTTAGGACAACTAACGTCAGGTATTACTCCAAGAGGACATTCAGTCAGCGGTGCTGGGGAACAACAAATCGGCAGTCTAAGTAAATGGATAGTTTTTGCCTACACTTCTTCCCCTTTTCTCTTTTTTATTTAAACAAATTGGAGCACGGGTTTCCAGAGATGATATTACGATATATTTCAGAGAAAACATTTTGATAGAGTTATACAATAGTGTTCATTCTTAGTGTTGTTATCAACTGTACATAAGACCAGTTGATTTGTAAATAAGGCTGGGGCTGTAACAACATAAGAATAATATAATATAGTTAAATGTATCAAAGGGCTTTGTTGAACCCCGATAGTTGATTCTTTAGAGGACCCGGGTTAGGAAAGATCTCAAATTCCTAACTGATGGTGCATCGGCTGACTAAGAAAAACTCACTGCCGTTATGAAAAATTGAGTGACATATTCGATGAGAATTTCAGTCAAATCAGAACCGTTTTTCCGGTTTCTGAATCAGATTTGTTGAGAAATAACCAAACATGAGAAAGTTTATGCAATGTTTTTGCAACATTTAGTTTTACTACAAAGTAGCTGATACTCGTGTAAAATTCCGTATCTTAGGATTATGTCAAATTGGATATTATACATGAATTATCTATGAATACATGGTCAATCGATAAAATAGTAATTTACGCGGACTATAGATGGCACTGCAAGTTTCTGCAGGCCTATTCGTGTACAGTTGCATTACAATAATTAATGCAATAACTGAGTAATTATTATTTCTTCGATTTGACGACTGAAAGTGTACAAAAACCTGTTTCAGCATCTAAAGTGTAATTGTGCAAAATTTCATGACAATCCGTGCTGTAGTTTAGATTTTTTTTCAGGCGAATATAAATACTTTTGATATCATAGATACAGATTAACAAAATAAAAAGTATTTTAAACAGTAACAAATAGAAGCTATTGGAAATTAAAAAACAGGAAATAAACTTACTCTTTTAGAGTGTAAAAATAAACTCTTCAGAAGAATCCTGATAATCAGTAATTCGAAGATGACATTATTATTGTTCGTCGTTGAAACACTATTGTTGATACATTTCTTGTATGCCGAGAATTTTCTGACTGTAGGAGAACTTTTAACTCTAGAAAAAACTACATATAGGGCCAAAATGCCGTGCATAAAAATGGCTGTTAGTAAATAAATTACTATTTCAAAAATTTGACCTTGAGCCTTATGGATAGTCCTTGAACAAGCTGGTTTGACAGGAAACTGATGCCTTTGCATATCACATTCAAATTTACTTTTGCTAAAGTTTAATGTAATTCATGGGACGTGAACTTCTCTGCCTGATAATTCACCCGTAATAATCTTGCCTTTATAATAATATTAAACAGTCCAGTCACAATCAATCTTGCACCATTGTATAGTCCTTCCGAAGCATCCGAGTTTCGTAGAAGCATTGTGATCGTATTTTTTAAAGCTTCAATTCATGCGGTGTTAAATCAGCTATGTAAAAAGAATTAAGAACTTCTGAAGTAAATCGAAGTGCTCCTTCATGGTTCAACTTTATGGAGTCATAGCTTTTATATACTCTATATTCTCATAGTGGTTTTATAATTTCGTTGTTATTCCACTAACGTCTTTGTGTAAAGTTTCTGCCCCATGGATTAGTGAATACAGAAGATCTGGTAATAAACGTATTGAATTATGTTGTTTAAGTAGCCACGTATGAGGCCTAGTGCAATCGATTCCTGGCATAAATTTATAAACAAACCTTTACGTATAATTTTTCAAAATAATCGTTATAGCCGTTTCCGAGATAAGCTGGACATACATACATATATACATAAAAAATACATACATACATACACACATAATAAATACATAAATACGTTACATACTTACATACATAAATAGCTCTTTTATTTAATATTATTAGATTATAATGTAGTTTTATAATATTATTGTTATTTTGAAACTAATAACTTTGTCAAAGCTATTATCAAAATCGATCTTTCGAAATTTCATTTTTGAAAATACTGTGATGTCCCGCAATTTTGTTTCAAGATGTATCATATTTTAGGGCTGGTTGTACAAGTTTATATTGATATATATATACATATATATATATATATATATATATATATATATATATATATATATATATATATATACTAGCTGTTACCCGTTGCGGCTTTGCCTGCAATTATAATGTAAGCAATAAAATTTATAGTCGATTTTCAAAATCAGAATAGGTCATTTCATTTTAATATATTTCTATTTACAATATTGTACGATTTATGGTTTTCGGCCAAGAAATATACATTTTTGCTACTCGATACTCTAAAACAGAGTCCTGTCATATTTTAATAAAATACAGTATTATTAAAAAGTCACTATTATTCAATTAAACTGGAATAGTATTGTGTTTATCTCAGGTACCTAAACCGTGTTCATACCAAATTTAATCTCAATTGGTCCAGTAGTTAAAGTGTGATTGAATAACAAACAAATAAACAAAAACAAACTTTCAGAAATATAATATGATTACCTGTTACCCGTCACGGCTTTTCCCGCAATCGTAATATACATTAAAGATCACGCATGACCGTGTTAGGACCAACAACCGTGTTAGTTAGGATATGTAGAATTCTTTAAAAAAATATAAAGGTTTTTTCACACATCATCGTGATAGGCCCAACAACCGTGTCAGGATATGTAGTATTCTTTAAAAAAATATAAAGGTTTTTTCACGCATCACTGTGTTAGACCTAACAACCGTGTTAGTTAAGTTACTCTTTAAAAAAAATATAACGGTTTTTTCATGCATCACCTTATTAGGCCCAAAAACCGTGTCAGTTAGGTTATAAGTACTAATTAAAAAAAAATTAATAAAGGTTTTTTTAATGGATCACCGTGTTAGGCATAACAACCATGTTAGTTAGCTTATGGAGTATTCTTTTAAAAAAACTTAAAGTATTTTTTACGCATTACCATGGTAAACCTAACAACCGTGTCATGTAAGGTTTCAGTACTATTTAAAAAAAATAAAGGTTTTTTTCACACATTACCGTGATAGGCCCAACAACCGTGTCAGTTAGGATATGTAGTATTCTTTAAAAAAAATATAATGGTTTTTCACGCATCACCGTGTTAGACCTAACAGCCGTGTCAATTAGGTTATATAGTATTCTTTAAAAAGTAAAGGTTTTTTTCATACATCACCGTGATAGGCCTAACAATCGTATCAGTTAGGATACGTAGTATTCTTTAAAAAAATATAAAGGTTTTTCACGCATTACCGTGTTAAGCCCAACAACCATGTCATATAGCATATGTATTATTCTTTAAAAAAATATAAAGGTTTTTCACGCATCACCGTGTTAGGCCTAACAACCTTGTCAATTAGGTTATGTAGTATTCTAAAAAAAATAAAGGTTTTTTTCACACATCACCGCGATAGGCTCAACATCCGTATCACTTATGATATGTAGTATTCTTTAAAACAATATACAGGTTTTTTCACGCACCACCGTGTTAGGCCTAACAACCGTGTCAATTAGGTTATGTTGTATTCTAAAAAAAATAAAGATTTTTTTCACACATCACCATGATAGGCCCAACAACCATGTCATTTTGGATATGTAGTAGTCTTTAAAAAAATATAAAGTTTTTTCACGCATCACCGTGTTAGGCCTAACAACCTTGTCAGTTAGGATATGTAGTATTCTTTAAAAAAATATAAAGGTTTTTCACGCATCACCGTGTTAGGCCTAACAACCGTGTCAGGATATATAGTAGTCTATTTTTAAAAAAAAAATAAAGGTTTTTTCACGAATCACCTTGTTAGGCCTAACAACCGTGTCAGGTTGGTTATGCAGTATTCTTTTAAAAAATTGGTTTCTTATCACCCAAAACCCGTGTTAGACGTATTTTTATTGTTTTACCGATTTACAACACGTTACTGATTTTCGTCGGGTACCAATTTTAAGGTTATGTTGGTCACTTTTATTTTCGAATTTATCGTACTTCTCGTGCTTTCATATTTTGGATTCTTGCTTTTGGGCACATAATAAAGCATTTTAGTAACGAAAATATTGAAAAATAATGATATGCTACACTGTATATTTACCATTTTTTCATATAATGTAATTACACAAATATATATACTACCTTACAATTGGCACTCTGTGTAGGAATTTTTTTACATTTAATATTGAAAATTCAACACAAAGTAACAAATTAAAGTCAGATTTGAAAAAAATTTCAACTAAAATATTGAAAATGTTACATTAAAAGCAATAATTTTGCAATAAATAAAACACAGATTAAGATTCTTAAAATAGGATTGAATTTATGTTCATCTCAGGTACCTAAATCACAGGTCCAGTAAATAACTACAATTAACACATGCCACAAAACTAAAAACTGATAATTATTTTGGGCTGGGTAAGTAGTATAATGACGTTTTGTAAAACGGGAATAGGCCTATATGTATCTTTGATACTTAAACCTTATTCGTACCAAATTTCATCTCAATTGGTCCAGTGGTTAAAGCGTGATTGAATAACAAAGAAACAAACAAACACACAAACTTTCAGAAAAATAATATGAATTAGATATATATATATATATATATATATATATATATATATATATATATTGGTGTTTAACGTCCGACTATTGTGCACACTTGGGCTAATGCAGACGATGGAATGATTTATAGCGTATGAAAATGCCAAGCCCTCGCCGGGAATCGAACCCGGGTCCTCGGGGTGAAAGCCTAGTACGCTATCCACTAGGCCACCGAGGATCTTTTATATATATATATATATATATATATATATATATATATATATATAACAATATATTTTGCTCGTCGCAAGTCTCATATTAAATTAATTATAATTAAAAATTACTGTATTTCCGCTCATGATCGAACCGGGGGACCGTATTAACTACGGAAACTACGAAAACGTTTAACCAATTAAAATATATGAAATGAATCGTTCATTTATTTTGGTAGTTATATTAAAAGATCAGTTGTTTTATATTAATTCGTAAAGATCAGCTGAAAAACAGCTGATAGGCAATAATATTTTTTAGGTTATGTTGTTAAAAACTAGCTATGTTAATTCGTCTTGTTTTCGAACAAATTATCGTGATTAAAATAAAAAATGAAGAGAATGATGTTGAATACACGATACATGATTTTTATTTTTGGCGCAATAACAGAAATGTTATTTCGAGATTAGCTTCTATTAAGCCAGCGAGACAGCTGCGTGTCATGACTAACTAGGTGGATTCTTAATATCTATATTCCACCCCATCCAGCTCTGCCTCTATTTTCTTATAAATGTTGCAATAAAAACATTACAAATGTAATATTTAATATAATAAAATACGACAAAGACAAACCTTTAACTAGTTTGATTAAATTTATACTTTATACACTGCTGCAGCTTTGAAACAAGTAGAAAGGACTTAACCTACAAAACACTAACGAATGAACTGATGTGGTCTCAATACAGTTTACCCGCTCTTTGTTACACGTACACATCAGATAATTAGTTTATAAACAAAGTCTGAAATCTTTAACTCTGTCACGTTGACGTGATTCAGGCGCATTTACAAAAATAATTTTGTAAACTCCTTTAGGCGGGCTTTGTATGAAGAAAAAAATTGAATTTTTCAGTAACATGAATAACATATAAAGAAAAGACACGCTTTCCATAAACACATAATTAGTATTCTTGAAGTGAATTTTACCGGCGAGCTGAATTACATTCAGTGCTCAGTGCAATGTATTTCTTTGTTTATGAAAACAAACGTACGTGATTTTGAAACCCTGATAGGTTTAACCTAACCTAACAGACTGAATTTATTTGTTTAAATATATATAATATCTAGCGCTACAGCCCATTACTAGGCCTTGGCTTCCACAACTCGTTTCCGCCAGTCCTCTCTATTTAATGAAACAACCCTCCAATTTCTTGTGTTCAGCAGTTCCTTAACATCTATATGCCTTAGCATCCGGCTTCATGCCTCTTTCTGTTGTATCGGACCGTCGGAGAATTTTACTTTCGAATGTAAGCAGCGTTTTTTCGTCTTCCTCGTTCACAACCCAGCTCTCGGAGCCATACGTTGGCATCGGACGGATTAATGTATTATACAATTTTTGTCTTCCTAGATATAAGCTTACTTCTCACGTGCATATTTAGCCCAAAATAGGTCCTATTAGCCAGCATTACTCGTCTTCTTATTTCTTGGGACACATCGTTGTCCCTGGTAACCTTCCTATCTTCCTACCTCTACGAAGGATGGATGAGTTGCTGGGCCCCGAGGTGGAGGTATTTGGTTTTATCCTCATTTACCCGGCGTCTTACCTTCTCTGCTTCCTCTACTAAACTGAGGAAGGCTCTTTTAATATCCTGAAGAGACCACCCTATAATATCGGCATCATCAGCATAGGCTAAGAGTTGAATGGACTTGTGGAATATGGTGCCGCTTTGCTCAATTTCCGTTTCTCGTACTGCCTTTTCGAGAACTAGATTAAATAGCAAACTATATATATATATATATATATATATATATATATATATATATATGTGTGTGTGTGTGTGTGTGTGTGTGTGTGTGTGTGTGTGTGTGTGTGTGTGTGTGTGTGTGTGTGTGTGTGTGTGTGTGTGTGTGTGCTATAAAGTTAATAATAATTGTTAAAATTATAATAATTATCGTCATATCGATCCATCAATCACATAATTGTTTAAAATGTTTAAGGTTAACAATATGTTGCACATTGTACATAAACAAGTTCATTAATAAATACTTAAACACTAAATATTTAAACCTGAATACTACGTCAGCCAGTCATCACCCTTTCTCTTTAATAGAAGTGGTGTAAAATTTTAATTTACCAATAAGTACAGTAACACAATTTTATCAATACAAACCAACAATAAAACTGATTACTTAAATTTATGCGTGACTTTTGCCGTATACCAATTATTGAAGTTAATTTTTAGTTTACCAGTGGGCTGATTTGTTTAAACTTAATTGAAAATACTTGAACTTAGGTTAATTTTACGGCGTTCATGATCCATTTTTGTCTTTTTAATGTAATTTAAAACTGTTGGAATGTTAATTTATCCAGATTTTGACGCTAAATATGATAGTATAGATTTTTTTCAGAAAACGTGTACAGTAACAAAATTATTATAACATTAGTTTTGTGAAATTCGCATCCATCATGTCACCAAGACTACATTCTGCGATTGTCATTTATTGAACGTCTCTACTTCAGGCTAATTACATTAATGAAACGAATTGACCTAACTCCCATCTTCCCGCTACCCTCCCCACAGGGTCAGTGCCAATTTCATGATCTTGGATCTGGGTCTCACTATGATGGTCGCCGCTTTATGGCTCATTTTCCACTATTCATTCGCTAACATTTGGAAAACCATATTTTTAAGAATTTGTCGCAGCAAGTAATTAGTCTCTAACATTATTGACTTTGTTTACAGGCGTAACCATGGTAACGTCAGCTGTTCTGGGCGCAGCCACAGGCACGGGTCTAGCGCTCGTAGTGGCGATGACAATAGTTGTGTACAGGTACTACGCGTCGCGGCGCTGGGGCAAAGAGTGGAACTACAAAGGCAGTTGGACTGCCGGGCCGGCAACTTACTATTACAGAACGAATAAAGCGCCCAGCGCGGGATATGCTGTAACTACGCAGAAGGTAAGAAAGACTTTAAAGTATGTTGTACAGCTTGTTTTAATACTGTACAGTCTTACAAGTTTGGAAAAAAATACTTAATGCATAAGTTGCATGTAACATTTACAAGACATATATATGTTGACCTTAAAAATAATAAGTAAACGTAAAAATATAAAATTTTCAAAAAATAGAATTCGTTTTTATTGTATATGAATTATTAGCTTAGAGATCGTTTTTTAAAAAAAATCGTACTTGTTTCACCTAAAAGTAACCCAACTTAACCATAATCCTTATGTAATATAACTTCATTTGTTCACTATTTTAACAATGAAGCTGTTAAAAATAAACAAACAATTTTATAATTTGATATTTCTTAATATAATTGGCAGTGAACTCTTAAAACAGTGTTTTGTGTAGTATAGCTATCAAAAGTATTCCACAATATTTACAGATCTACTTTTTTGAACGAGCGAAGCGAAATTTCTATTTCAACTCGACCGTTCGCAATCTGGTTGTGCGTGTTTGTTACGCACTTTAGGCCAAACGTATTGACCGATTGTTTTGAAATTTGGTAGAAAGTCCAAACGACGTATGCATAAAATTGTTCCCCCATTTTGTTCTCCTTAAAGATGGCGTCTCTGATTTAACTGATTTTACGTTGTTGTGGCCAAACGCATTGACTGATTGCCTCAAAATCCAGCCCTTGTATAAAGCCCTAACAACGTAAGGTTATTTTTCATTCGCGTCCATTTCAAGATGGCGATCTCTAATTTAACGATGAATGCGTAGTTTCTTATCTCCTGTAATACTGGTTGAACGACAAGATCTATATAGTTTTGACCACTTTATATCATAAAATTTCCAAAAAATTTGGACTGGTAAACATTTTTCCTATCCTAATGGCCAGGCAATTAGGTAAAAATATTACAACATTAATATTGTTGTATTATTGCAGTAGTTTTCATGTGTAAGTAGGAAAGACATATGCTTAAATTAATATTTCCTATTTGCGTCACGAAAACAGTCGAACACGAAACCCATTATTCGCTCGGATTCGGACAAAACGATTGGGCACCGTTGAAGGTTCCCTTCTATCAGTGACATCAAATGTATAAGTTAATTTAGTTAATAATTAATTAATTATAGGATTTCACAGTGCTATTTTATAAAATACTATCAAAACCCCTCTATTGTTTCTCATGGGTACAGAATAAATTCTTCTTCGAAGATCATAATGATCCGTGTACTCAGTTTGCCTAACCTGCGCCGTGTAACTTGATATTACACACAGCTTGTAAATTAGCTATTGGAGTGGCCATTATAGTACAATCCCAGTAAATATATTAACATGTTTTAAACGCAAAGCTGAAAATTATGTGTGTAAGTTTTTTGATTCAAACTTAGCTCAAAAATTGGTTCTGGTAGTAGCTTGAACAAGTTAGTCAGTAAAACATGTTCAGCAGTAAAAAAATGGCGGTCATTCCAAATATTTTTAAAAAATCAAGATTTTTTATCTTACAATTTTTTGCAAATATGATTGCACTATTGTAATCAGTAGTAAAATTTGTAGAAATTAGCATTTTAAATTTTTAAAATCGATAGACATTAAGAAAATAAAGCTGATGGCGATTAGGGTTCTTTTTAATATAACTTTAAAATTTTAAATGCTAATACATGCATATTTCAATATGTATTATGACAGTGAAATCATATTTTGAAAGAAATGCAAGATGCAAAACATTATTGTTTAAAACTGGCTAAGTCAATGTCATTATGCAGCGATTATTTGACGTAAAACAAATTGCACAAACACTCTCAAATTCATTATATTATTTGAAAGAGTTTTACATTGAACATTTAAAAATTCGAACAAAACCTAAGTGCTGATAAATTACCTGAGAAATCTGGTTCAAGAATAGGATGTTTAAGAAAAATGGAATGTTTAAGAAAATGTTGGAAGAAAAAGGTTCATCAAATTTTTTTGAAATTAGTTTATCAGTTATTCTGCAAATTTTTCTTACATATAATTTTCTGATCATAATTGAAATCAGTGTAAAAACTTTTAAAAGAAAAAAAGTCAGGTTTTATCTGAGGTCATTTATACGGGTTCTGTGTACGTTAGGGATCCTAAATTTTCATATATCAGCAAAATATAGTGATCAATATTGAAAAATTATACCGTATTCCCGGTTTTAAATCTATATGTACTATACCGAAACATTTTAAGAAATCGCAAAACGTAAGTTTTATTTATATGTTCATGGAAAACATTTAACCCATTTTAACAAACTTAGTTAATTTTTAAAAATAGTTTTGACAAAAAGATGTTGAAAATAAAAATTCTTTAAAAATTAACAATTTGCTAAAAAATATGCGTAATTTCTTCCAAAATACATCATCATTTTCTTTAATCTCCAATCACGTATACAGACAATGGACAAACATAGAAGTAAACCCACGTATTTGAAGTCACGTGACTTCATATGTCGAAACCTGAAAAATTAAATAGTGATAAGGGAATTAAAATCTTCTTTACCAACCTTGTTTCTCTGAATTGTAGCGAATTCTATCGGTTAAAGTCGATACTACGTGAATTAAAATGTTGTCGGTAATGTAAATTTTATTGTTTTCATATCAAAATAACACGTTATTAATATCAAAATATAAATTTTGAATGATGTTAGGCTGCAGTTAAAATATTACCAATTACAGTACAATAAATCTAAAACCATAGTAATGATAAACTAATTTAATATCAGTATAATATAACATGTAATTAATAATTTGTTTTTATAAAGTTGATTAAGTTTAAATATAAAATTTAAATCAACTGCTCTGTTGTAGAAAACATATCAATAAGTTTCAGTGCGTTTTTCTATAAAATATAATCAACTCATATCAGCTAAATACAGTAATGTTTTAAAATAGAATAATTAGTTCTTTAAGCTTTCATTCATCCTAAACTGACCTGATAGAAAATAATTGTTACAAATAGAATTTAATAAAATAAAAAGAAACAAATATTTAATACGCATGTATTTTTGTATTTTACAATAAAAATAGCCTTTAAAAATAAATCATGCCCGATGCAAACTTCATATATTTTCTTATTCTACACGTTTTTGAAAATCTGATTTCATTATCCCAATCACTGCTTTTTACAATCACTGTCATTAATCACAATCATTATCACAATCACAATCACAAATCATAAATTAGTATTTTAAGTGCTGAAAGTACATTAAAAAACGAAAATACGATAGTTCTGACCATCGTATTTTCAGTAAAATAATACACGATAATTTGAAATTCTGAAGTATATACAGAATGTAAAACTGAGTGCAATGGTTACACCACGGTTTCTAAATAATATAAGGTACCAAATTAAGACATACAAATAGCAGCCATTTTGAAACGGCAGAACGGATTTTGTTGCGTAACGATCCTGTTCACAATATATATATATATATATATATATATATATATATATATATATATATATGTGTGTGTGTGTGTGTGTGTGTGTGTTTAAGTTCTAATAAGTTCGAATAAATTCATTACTGAATTTCGAACAATGAAGGCCTAACTTATAACTTACACACACGCAAACACACGCACAGTTTGAAGATGTCAATTAGTTTTGGCGAAACGTTGGAACAGTTTCACTTCTAGAAATAGTTTTTACTAATGGGGGCCTATAAATAAATTTTAAAAATTAACGACCCTTCAAACGTGATTTAGAATAAACATAGGCAAACAATTTCGGTTCTCGGTCCATATTAGTCTCTCCAATAGTTTAACACGAGCTTAATAATTCATAAACAGTTTTACTCAGACTACGAGTATTAATAAAGAGGTTCATGGGTAATTTACACAAAGATATTTCTGATTTAGGGGCGCTTTATGCTATCAGAGATAATTGTCAAATATTTAATCAAAATTCTTTTCATTGGCTGGGTTATTAACCAGATATATTTTCGGGTTATGTTTACTCAAGTGCAGTAGTTGTAACGGTTCGAATAATGCTGACTTGTTGTACTGCTGCGATAAGAGCTTATATTGCTATGCGCTAAGAATAAAAAGAGAGGGGAAAAACGATTTTGGGTCCGATCATGGATATAAAGGAGAACAGATACTAGGTGTAAATATCACTATTATTAAAGATTTTCATTTGGAATACCGTGATACGATAGACGATTTTTAAGAATGAGTGTATTTTAAATCTCGTTTTTTGTAAGCATTAGTGTGGATATTCCGTAAACAAACATATTGCAGAATTAATGTTTTTACTGCTTTAAAATTTCATGACAATTTCGCTTGTTATGCAACGAAAGGAACGGAAGGAATAACGTGGCACAAACAGAAAATTAACAAACAAATTTGAGAATATATTTAAGTATTTTGAAAAATCTTTTTGTCAAAGATTCGTCAAAGTTTGATAAAAGCGTTGGGTTCTTAAAAGAACCGTCAAATTTATTTCAACAAATATTAAAGAAATTTGATGTTTCTATGATAGTGCAATATGTCCCTTATATATTGTTTAACGAAACAAAGATATGTGTAGAGTTCGCGCCCTATATTTTAAAACGTTTTGTTGTTATGAAAAGGTAGTTTAGTAATTGCTGTACGCAACTGTCTCGCGAATTCTCCAAAACTAATACTGACGAAAAATTAGATATACCCCCTTTTGATGTTCTGCAAAATCATAAATTTCCATTATTTTTTATCATAAATTTTTTTAACTCTTATTTTACCGTGACAAAATCTTAAAAGTCCTAAAATCTAAATAAAAGCACTTTTATTTTAAAACTGAAATTACCGCTGTCAGGTTTGAAAATGTTAAAATACACTGTATGTAGCTATTACACGGATTATTAAGGATTTAGAATTATCACTATTTGGAAAAGTTTGAGCGGATTTCCCAGACTAACTAATTCGTCCAAGCAACTACGATAATCGATTTTCATGGTGAGGACTTAAATTGCGAATATGACCGGCTCGAGTCAATATTACTCCAAAAGCTCATTATCCAATAAGAATTCGCTAATAAATGCTGTTTTCTGAAAATTTGCTTCTATTACGTTAGCGTGACTGTTAGTATCGCAACTATTAATGCTAAACATGCCTTAAATAACTTTACGTTATTTTCATTGTTTCATTGTTTTTTCTACAAATTAATTCCTTATTGTAATGTAATCCGGGCTGTAATAGTTGAACGATTCGATATAAACAGAAACTGCCTACTGAAGTAAGAATACAATAACGAGAAAAGGCAGCGCCCCAAACGGAAAACGTTGCAAGCTTTATGTGACCTTTAAAGTTACAAATCAATATTTAGGCTATGGGTGAACACAGAATACAGCTCTCTTCAAGGTGACGTCTGTCTGGCGTGATTTGTTTAATGCCAAATTCAGGCGATGAAAATATTGCTTTATTTTATTGAGTGGTTATGGTTTGACAGCTAAACAGAACAAACATGGTGTCCGAGGGTGCGCGTGTTACCGGTTTTTTACTGGAAATTAACCTGTTAGAGCTGTCATCCTTAAAATACCAAAACACGTTTCCATTAGTACCGAGCCTGACTTCTAAATCAATTTTTTAATTTCCGTTAAAAATTGTGTGTGTTTGTGTGTATGTGTGTGTGTGTGTGCGCGCGCGCGCGCGTGCGTATGTGTGAGTGAGTGAGAGAGAGAGAGAGAGAGTGAGTGCGTGCGTGTGCGTGCGTGTGCGTGCGTGCGCGTGCTAGTGTGTGTGTGTGTGTGTGTGTGTGTGTGTGTGTGTGTGTGTGTGTGTGTGTGTGTGTGTGTGTGTGAATGTGAGTGTGCGTGTGTGTGTATGTGTGAATGTGAGTGTGCGTGTGCGTGCGTGCCTGAGCTCGTGTGTGTGTGTTTAGTTTGAAGGTGGTCAAGATTCATTTCCGTATTTCCAAATTAATCTTGAAATTTAAAATGCTAATTTATGAAGATTTAACGTTGGTTTTGGTAGTGAAATTATACTTTTTTCAATTAAGTGTTAGATTAAAAAACATTGTGATATTGTTAATTTTTGGAAATTCGCTACCATCATGTCAGCGAGACAGGTGCGTGAAGCGATTATTGTTATTATTCATAATAATGCAGTGAATAATAACAAAATTTATAATCGTGGCACGCAACTGTCTCGGTGTGTAATGGAAGATGATTTTGTAAAATATATTTTTGATCATGTCTTTTTTGAAAATTTGATTTCACGATTATAATGAGCATTTACAGTTTGGATATATTAACATTTACAAATTGCACTGAAAATGCTAAATTGAACCCTGACCGTTGTCAAAATTAAATGTCTTGATTTTAACAGATCTTGAAAATTCAAAATTCTTATTTATGCTGTTTTTAACGTTGGTTATGATGGTGAAGTAAGATGTGAAATGACCGCCATTAAAAACTGTAGAACTAATTTCGCTGGTTGTCCATGCTATTACCGAAATCGATTTTTGTGCCAAATTTGAATCAAATCAGACTTAAATTGCGAACGTGAGCGTGTTAAAACACACTTTACAAAAAACCTCAAAAAGTGACTTAGGTTTCTGGTCTGTGGTTTACCACGATGACCGCTTGAATAGCTTATTTTAAAATGGAAATTAACTGCTTTTTACTTTTTTGTAATACGAAGTGCAGTACATTGGAAGTATTGTGGACGTCAAGAAAATACATTTAAGACTTTGATAGTTATATCCATTTTCACACTCTCCTGATGTATTTATTCATCTTTGCATTTTAATAGAGACTAAACGAAAAAACTTATTTTAATGAGACCCCACTTATCAAGGTCATTTCAGTTTTCTTAAACGTTTGAATGTTTTGGGGGAAATCCGATTCGGGTCAATTATTTTAAATTTACTTTGCTCAAATATACAAATGTAGTATAGAAGTACTCTACAAAATAAATTGTTTTACCCTAAAAAAAGCAGTTCGGGGACTATTGACAAAAAACAGAAAAATCTAATAAGGAAAATAAATTCAGGGTTGGGAAATACAACAAAAAACGAAAATAAACCATCACCAGGAGAGTTTTCCTCTCAAAAGCTGATTGTTTCCGAGCTGAAATAGTAATACGTATGAATGAATGTTATTTACTGAAAACAAAGTCGGTACTCGGTGAAACTTCACGATATCTAAGAAAATTATAATACTTTCAAAAAAATTCTTTAAATAATTAGGATTAGGATTTATTTTCTTCCGTCTAATGGTGTTTCTTCTCACCTCGTAAAGGCTCAAAACCACTGTTTCATTTTCAGACCATAATATAAAATGTCAAATCCCTCTGTTGAGGTCATTACAAATTTACCAAAACATTTAATACACACGTCACAAACAGTAAACACAATTACAGAATTTTTTTTAAAATTCCCAACGGTAAACTTTTCACAGTTCAGACTATAACCATATAAGAGTTACACTGTAGTGTCTGACCAAACCAAATTTTATCGCTGTGCGTTTTAATAAAAATTTTGTAATTGTGTTTAGTGTTTGTGATGTGTGTTTTCAATGTTTTATTGCCTTTGTGACGACCTCGACAGACATGTTTCATTACGGCCTGGATATGAAACAGTAAAGTTTCGAAACTTTGGTAGTCTTTAAGAGGGGAGAAAAAACCACTAGACGGAAGAAAATAGGTCATAATCGTAATTATTTAAATATATGGACCGGTGGCTGTGTTGAAATAATGGAAAATTCTTTTTTTATTCAGTGATATATGTTTCGCCGTGAAACATCTTCAGACACAGGGAAGTTAGAAGTTATAAACTATGCTTATATAGTAATAAAGTTGAAGTTAAAACTGGAAGGGAGAAGGTAATGGAAGGAAGGATTGACAGTGTAAGACGGTCAGTGCTGCAGATTGGAAAAACCCCTAAACAGTAAGCTTGAGTAAGGGAGAGGGGTTGAAGTTATTCTCTTCATTTAAATTAAAATCAGGGTTTTTACAAATACTTCTATCTATTTTCAGAATTTCTAAATTGTTTAGTTTTATACATTTTTGGTGTTTAGTTATTACACTGAAAATGTATTACGTTAAGGCGAAACATATGTCACTGAATAAAAAAGAATGTTTGTGGAACTATTATAAGTGTTATAATTTTCCTGGAGTGGATGAATGTCTAAGGTTATTATTGCACTGCGACCTCTATAGATTTATTGTGTCCCCTTTCTACATTTCTGAGATGTTCAGTTACTGCGCCTTCTCCAGTCCTAGTCTGTTCACTGCCTCTAGGATTTGGAAAGGATTCAAGGTGGGTACTTCCTTGTTCCATTTCTAATTGGTGACTTCCTCTTTCCTTATTTTGGCCAACCTTTTTGTTATTCGGTATGATCCTGTTCATTCTGTTGAAATTTGTACTTAAGGGAACACCCAAAATTAGGTAAGGAAATGAGGTCCACCCATACAGAGAGCATGCTAAGGCATGGGTAAGGCTAGTACACTGGCAAGTCGCGAGGTCTACCGGGGCTCTAATACACCATTAGGCCGATGTGTATTCAGCACACTCTATCAGCACAAACGGCTTTACACATTGAAATTAACCAAGTTATGTAGAGTAGTGAATGTGTGTCTTGAGTAGGTGAATGAGAGTAGTATGAGCTAGAGGTACGGTGGGATCGCTAAACCCATCAGCTACTCATTTCAGCTGCCTCCGCTGGATAAATGAGCCCATATTCATTTATTTACATACATGTGGCTCATACAGTGTGGTGAGCATGATGCCACATTATAATGTGTAAATATAATATATAATTATAATATACATTTTGGGTTATACACACACGCGCATGCGCACGAGTGTACAGGAACTATGTGTCACAGCCTTAAAAGTGCCTCAAGCTAAAATACACTGACCCCTCGATGAATCGAACCCTGGTAAACATTGTACAAAAGGGGGATGAGAGGATGTATAGGATTACTTATAGTCGTACATCCAGCTATTACATCAATACTTTCGATACATTACTATCGATGTATACAGAAAATTATTTTATACAGGTGATAAAATAATTACCTGTAATGTAGTGATGTGGAAACTACGAATAGTTTATTTGCTTTCTCTCTCTCTCTCTCTCTCTCTCTCTCTCTCTCTCTCTCTCTCTCTCTCTCTCTCTCTCTCCCCTCGGCTGCCTCCGCCGGGTAGTGGTAACACGTAAGAAAGCATGCGTGGTAATGTTTTTGCATTATTTATCTACTTTCTAGCTGTACGAAGTATACACAAAGCATGGTGCCAAAAAATTAACTTTCAGTTTTGATAATTGTCTACGTATTCAGTTTTCCTTGAGTATAAAAAAGCGCTTTTTACTTCACCGATTTCGATAAACTTTTCCTTGTTGTAGTTTTCTTTTAACAAGTCCTTTTCTTTAGTCATTCACACTTAAATAGTAACAGAAAACTGATTTTCTCAAAATTACACATAAATACCGTTTCGGAAATTACCTAATAAAAAACTGAAAAGTTGTACAATTTCATAAAATCGGTTGATCAGTATTTCTTCAGATTTAACTTGTATAAAAATGCATAACACAATTTTACTACAAATTTCTCTAATTTCAAATTTGCTACATAGACTTCAGTGGCAAAAATTTGAGCTAAATCTAATCGATTTTCAGAAATTAGGCCGATAGTTCGATTTTATCAATAGCTTGAGAAATGTTTTTTCAAAGAGATTGAACTATTTATTTTAAAAGTTTATCCTAGATATTTCAGATATTTCAAATAATACCGACACGTTGTTTCGCTCACGTGATGGAAGCAAATTTCCAAAAATATACTTTAATCTTAAAGTTTTTTTTGAAAATCATATTCCACCATAATAAATCATTGTTAAAAAATCAGCATAAATTAGCGTTTTAACATTTTCAAATTACATTAAAAATACGAAAATAAACCTTGGCGGCTTTCAAATTAATTCTAGTACTTTAATGGAATATGTCATTGATTGCAATAATGAAATAAGATTTTCAAAAAAAAGTGTAAGTTAAAAATGTTATGATTTTTTTCTAAGATTGGAACAGTCGCCATTTTGAAACAGATTGGAACAGTCGCCATTTTGAAACAGGTTTTGCTAGATCATAGACTTGTCCAAGCAATTACCACAATACATTTTAGTGCTAATTTTATCAAATACTAGAGTGTTAACCATATGCCCCACACAAATGTATATACTCCCCCTTCTAAAAGTTATCTAGAGAATCGACACTCATTTCAAGGTCCCGGAATGACTTCTGTTGGCCTCCAAGAGCTCATTTTTCAATTGAGTTCGCTAATAACTATAAAATAAAATTGCGAAACCCTATAGCTCTAACTGGAATTCGAACGCATGATCAATGGGATCCAATAACAACACGTGTAACCTTTACACCCCCCGTTGTCATGACATCGTCTTGACTTGATTAATACACAAAGCATCTCGTGTAATATTGTGATATCTCTGTGGGTATAGAAAATCACGCATCCATCTTTATCAACTGATTTCCGTCGGAAAATTAGTTACAGTGATACGCGGTAAGACAAAGCCCTAGGATCATGAAATGTGCACCGATGTTGATACACAGAGAGAGGGATATAGATACAATTACAAAATACATTGTTCAGAAATATTACATGAACTTTTCAAATTCAATTTTAATCATTTTTTTCAATTCTTTAGAAGCTATCGAGAAAAAACCGGAAATTTACTAGTGATACTTAAATTTAAGCAGCGTACACAAAAGTCTCGAATTAAGTCAGAGTAACAAATTTAAAATGAAAGAAATTTAAAATATCAAGGGTAAATCGAGAGAAAAACAAAATCGGCTGCGGACAAATTCCATTTGAAATATTTAATCATAAATTTGTTCAAGAGTATTAAGTCAACCTATTTTTTTTTTTGAGGATTTTTACTTTCTAAAAACTTAACGAAGTAAAAATGCTAAATCACCAAAATTTGCGGGATCACAAAAATGTGTGAACCCGAGCTTAAAGGTCACTTCTACTTCTGGTGTGTAGTTAGCATAACAAGTCTACATAAAATCTAAAGGTCGCCTTGTATTCTGCAATACACAATCTTAAAGCTAGGCTCCCACTTAGTTAAGCAGCCTTCGGCATACACTGTTCCACCTTGGCATGGGATGAGTACAGGTATAGGAAATGGAAAGGGATGATGGGTTTAGGTTTTGATTCCTCCAGAGGGGTTGGACATGGAAGCGGATCAAAGCCTACGTATGGGCAGGATTCGTCAAATCCTGTAGCAGCCTGTCCTTTACCTGGATACTGTCGTTTACCCTAAAGGATATCTTAACATATTTATAATAAAAAATATGTTTTCTTTATATCGATTTAAAAAAAACTACTTACAATCGTAACAACATAAATAAACCTTTACTTATCAAAATCGGTCAAGTATTTCTTAAAAATAATAAAACATAATTTAAAGGGATTATTAACACAGTAAAACTGTTTTCATAACAAAAGAGCTATAATTATTTGTCAAAAGTACTTTAATCAATTTTAGAATATATATATATATTATTTCTTGAGTCAACATCCCTTTTTCTCAACACTGGCATAAATGAGGTATCTTTAGAAAGATTTTTTTACCAACTTCTGACATTGTAAAACGATTTTACGCTAAAACTTACTGTTTGTGGAAACTTTTAACACAAAATACACTTTTAACTGTAATAGGCAAAACAGTGGATGCGCATGCGCGGCATCACAAA
This sequence comes from Callitettix versicolor, assembly GCA_022606455.1. NCBI lineage: Eukaryota > Metazoa > Arthropoda > Insecta > Hemiptera > Cercopidae > Callitettix > Callitettix versicolor. The sequence goes on from CM040189.1 coordinate 76,648,338, forward strand.
TCAGACAGTATTTTGTACATTTTATGAATATAATTTACTAATCACTAATAGACAATCCAATTTAAAATGTTTTTTGCATAACGTGCTTAGATCAATTTCATTATTTACTTAAAATACATTAAACTTGTAGGTTATGTGGCCCTACTGCCAGTCCCCTATCCCTGCGTGTCGTACAAGCGGGACAAGCATTTCGAATACCAAACATAAAATTTGGATACTGTTGTTACACAAATATATTTGTGATTTCTCTTTCCATCGTGCATTTATCTATTATTAATCGGCCGCTTTTCGATTTATTTTTTAAACATGCTCTCTCTTCCTTCCAACTACTGCCCTCACTCAACGACTACTCTTATTCAAAAGGCTGTGTAGTTTATAATACTCGTATTAAAGTTGTTTTTAAATTTTACTGTTTTGTTATTTTTCCATAGCCTCTACTGATTTCCTTTTTATCTATTCACTGTCAACGGCTACAAAGTCACTGTCAACGGCTACAATGAACATAACATGCTTTTAAACCATTGAGTAATGCGATCAGCTGAGTTGTCGTCCGTACTGCCGCGACGCAAACTAAGCCGAACTATTCACCCAGAACACATCGCACGGATTGTACTGATTTGTTGCTTTTAAAACGTGTTTGATGCCCGAACATAAAAAAATACTTTTAAATCGCATTGTACCCACACCGCATGCTGGTAGCCGTATGAGGTCAAGAATTATTCTGAAGCAAAATCACGTCTCTTGAAAGGATACCTCGTCTTTTAGATTTGATTTTTGACTTCAATAAACGCAGTAGCTATCACTATTTATTGTTTGATCTTTATATTTGAAGTAAACCAAATTTTGACCTTCCATGTCCCAGAATATTGTTATCATAACTTTCCTGCAGACAGCTGAGTTTTGAACGTTTTTGCTTGGGGAGATGAAGGATGTTTCCACATCAAAAATTGTCGTTTGGTGGATATCATTGTCCATCAAACATTGTTCATCATCACAATTATGGAACCATGTCTCATCAATGGTTTTTATTCTTTTAAGAAATTATTCTCCTTCGCCTTCATAACGTTCCAAATGCTTCTGGGAAATGTTGAAACGCTTGTCTTTGTGGTTGCTGAACAATTGATGTAGAAGCGGCAAGCACAGATTCGAAAGTTTAAAGAATCTTGGATGATTAAATATGCTGAGCCATGGCTTACATTCAACTCACGCAATATTATCAACTGTAATTCGTCGATTATCGAGAATCATTTGTTTAACCGCTTCAATATTGTCATAAGTCTTTGAAGTGGAAGACCTACCAAGACCGCTGTTCATCACACAGAGAAATCCTATTTTTAAAACGATCAGATCCTTCGTAGATCTTGCTTCTACTCAAAAAACTGTCAAAATTTCTGCTGCAGTCGACGAATAAAATCTGCTGGTTTCACACCTTCTAAATTGAGGAAATGTATCACTGCTTGTATTTCTTTCTTGGTGCAATCAGACAAAGGATAATTCATTTTACACACTCTTTTAAACACAATCACAATTAGCTAACAATGAAACAATACTTTCAATGAACAGCTGATAGACGTTACAAGTTATAGCAGAACAATTAGTGTTGACATACATGTGATTCGGAGGGAAATTTAAATTACCCTTTAATTTTTGTCTTCCCTCGTGTGTGTGTGTGTGTGTGTGTGTGTGTGTGTGTGTGTGTGTGTGTGTGTGTGTGTGTGTGTATATATATATATATATATATATATATATATATATATATATATATATAGAGAGAGAGAGAGAGAGAGAGAGAGAGAGAGAGAGAGAGAGAGAGAGATGTACAAAACTGTATATATTCAGAATCAGTGTCTCTTCTAGTTTCAAATGTTATCTGATTCATTTGCTTATCGTATCACCAATAATTTCTAAATTGATTTATCGATTTTTTTAACTTGAGTTAATTTAGTAAATTTGAAATTTAAAAAAGTCTTGACTATGGATGTCTTTTATTTTACATAACTCTGATTTTCATATATGACTGTCACGTTAAGAACAAATTTTTATAAATTAGGCACACATTTCCGGTTTTTTTAACGATAATTTCAAAACCTGGTTTTTAGAGAATACAACCATACAGACAATTTTTGTAATTTTTTTTCTGTTTCTATGCTGCTGCAATGCATATCCAACATCGCTATGGCAGACCGTACCAGATTAACAGATAAAACATTAACACCAACTCCGCAACTACAAATCAGTCAATAAAAGATTCCATTGACCCCATAAATCCTTTCTTCCGACGTGATGTTCAATCGATAATTGCTCGTCAAGTTTCAATGTTTACGTGCTACCTGTGTAACGACACGCGCGTGCGCACAACACGTCCGTTTCTCCAACCCCGGGACCTGTTGCAAGATTACACCCTTCCTTCACGTTTGTATACAACCGCCATCCGGTTATAGGCGAGTGCGTCAGTGTGTTTTAGAACTGATATCAATATCAACTTAGAATTTTGATATTATAATACTTAGAAACAGTGGCAATAAAGTGTACATCGTGTTGCTTGAATCAACGAAATAATAATTGCTTAATATTTAACGATCTCAGTTGGTCTAATATTTGTTTATAATGTATTTGTCTCGACAGTGTGACTGTTTGAAACCTTGGCCCAAAATATGTTAACAGTGTGTACAAAAATGCGAGGAGAGTCAAAATAATAATTTTCAAAATTTAAGAAACAACAAAAAATATACATATCGTTAGGTTTGTATATGTATGGTACGTATATTTAGGTAGATTGTGTAGCTTTATTCAGTGCCATTAAAATATTTGATATTTATTTTGTTTGTTACAAATTTCTTAGTTATTTTTTTGCGAGAAAGAAAGAAAATTTCGATAATCATGGTACGGAAAGCAGTCACGCTGACGTGATGGAGGAAAATTTTCTAAAAGTAACAAAATTTAAATAGATAACATAATTGCTTTTGTCTATTAATAAAAGTACACGCTTAAAAAATATACATACATGATTGTTACAAATCCCTCTGAAAGAAGGAAAATATAACCTAACTTATTATATTTTCACTAATTTTTTTATAATTAAAACGCTAATTTATACAGATTTTTAGGCTAATTAAGATAGCAAAATCAGATATTCAAAATGATGTAGTATGGAAACATTTATAGAGTTTTGAAACGGTCATTTTGAAACGGTTGGTCGTAATGTTTTGAGTAACGATCTTGTTAAAGCTATTATCAAAGGCAATTTTTTCCAAAATTGAATCAAATCAAACTATAACTGCAGACGCTTAAGTACTAACAAACATACAAACCCTAAAAACCCCTTGGAGGTAAGGACCAAATGAACGTTTAGGTTTTACCTTAATGCTGCAATTGCTCTCCTCTAATGGAAATTATTTTATAATATTTCTCATACTTTTAAAATAAATATTACCTAAGTCGTAAACAAAAATAACTTACGTTTTATAAAAAAATGCACCATTAAAATTCTGTTTTATTATTTTTTTTTTCTTTCTGTCGACTGTTTTAACTTATACGATTTTACGTGATATATACCATCTAGTGCATGGAAATCTACTTTCAATTATAAGTGCAGCCTAATATTTAACACAGGTTTTCAATAAGTAATATGCAGAACAATGACCTACGGATAGGTTAGGTTATGTAAGGAAGGTAGCGAAATAGAGGGAAGGGCTAACACCTGTTCCAGTGAGGGTGTATAACAAATGAGGGTAGCTGCGCCACATTGATGCCGTTTTTATTTTCCAGCTTACTGAATTTATTAAATGACAAGAATTTATTTGTTATTTTTATCAATTCATTATTCCCAATTAAATGTTCGATCATTTAAGTGGTAGTTAGAGTTTCTCTCTCTCTCTCTCTCTCTCTCTCTCTCTCTCTCGCTGCGCGCGCGCGCATGCGTGTGTGTGTGTGTGTTTGTTTGTTTGTTTGTTTGTTGTAATGTTTTTGTAGAGAGGGACTTGTTAAAAGTAAATATTTAGAATTAAAGATTTTTTTTTTTTTTATAGGCCTGAACATCAGTTCAGTTTTTTTTATAAACTACTGAAACAGGTTATTAAAGTAAAGATATATGACATACAGAAGGCAGGCAGATGGCTAGAGTTAAAGAAATATGGGTACTGTTATAAAATATTATTATTGAGTTTTGATTTTGAAGTAGGCTGTAAAGAAAGAGACAACGGAATCTTAGCCTGAAATAATTTTAATATTGTAAAACCAACAAGTATAATAAAACAATAAATAAAATTGAAGTCCAATAAGGAGTACGAGTTTTAAAAAGGAATTTCAATTCAAAAGCTAAGCTGAAACAAAAAGGTAACATAAACCATATATTTAATATGTAAATTGTAAATTTGAATAAAGAGAACTTTCGAGAGAACTTTTTAAAAAACTGATAGATGTCAAGTTAATTGTAAACACTGCGTGTACCTAGGTACCAACAAGTAACCAGAGAATTTGACATTGTTCATATCGGATATGTGCTAAATATAAATAAATAAATAAATAATAAATAAACTAAAATATATTTAAAAAATCAAACTATTGTGTAATGTAGTTATTATAGTAAAACCGTTTAGGAATAAAAATAATACAAGAAACATTATACATTTTCTCAATTAAAAATTTACAAATTAATATTATCATTATTATTATAGCGTATGTGTGCGTGCGTGCGTGTGACAAGCTTTTGAGCGAAGGTCTTCATGCAACTCAAACTTTCGGCTTAACTCCAATAGTAGCTCAGATATGACTGTGTTTATTTTGGGATAGGTAAAACGTTATCGTGATTATTTGAACTACGATCTGCTAACTTTCAGATCTTGTCTCGGAAATAATTTCGTATGCAATTTGAAATGACCTCATTTGGAGAGTCTTTGTTCAACATTAACCCTGTCAGTACAACAACCGACATTGGGCACATATGTTTTATATAGATCTAATCTCAACATTCTTTAGCTTTGACAAAGTTTTTTTTGAAAAATATATAAATCAGTAAACAAAGTGGTATAACTTAACAAACAATAACAATACAGTAAGTAACGACTTATCAGCTTTATTAAATGTAGCAATTTCAGGCTTATTTAAATGTAACAAAAAGGCGCTATACCTGACCAGTAAGGCGTGAGCGGGTTCGAAACCTGCATCAGCTGTAGATTTTTTTGCAACTCACTTAGAATTTACCTATCTCTTTGTGGTAGAGGGAGAGGCGAGGCTCACCTTTAAGTAAAAGTTGGGTGCATCAGGTGGACGTTGCAAGGGACATGTGGATTCCTTGTGAGTTGCATTGCTAACCAAGAGTTTTGCTAGTTTTTTCTTACTATATACTGTGTGTGTGTGTGTGTGTGTGTGTGTGTGTGTGTGTGTGTGTGTGTGTGTGTGTGTGTGTGTGTGTGTGTGTGTGTGTGTGTGTGTGTGTGTCTGCGCGCACATGTGTGTGTGTGTTTGTGTGTGTGTGTATCTGTGTCTGTGTGTGTGTGTGTCTGCGTGTGTGTGTGTTTTTGTGCGCGCGCGCGTGTGAGTGTGCGCGTCAGCTGTCCACTTGAAAAAATAATTTTCATAAAATATGTTTAATTAATTTAAAATATATCCAAAAATACAAAAAAATTACATTTTTGTCAATGTAAAAACTTCCACGACACTGAAAGGTTTAAGAGCGATAGTTTATTGCTCCACCGATTCTAGCTAAATTTCAGCTTTGTTAGAGTCGTCGATATGTAACCGTGTGATATGATGTGAAAATAAAACAGCCATATTTTAAGTCCCTTCTTTAAATTTTTTAGGAAAAACATAGTCATTCACTAATTTTTAGTTACAATTATCTCTTTACCTAATTTCAGTATTTTGACAAGTATTTTTCGACGTATTTTCAAAATAACACTATCTTGTAATCTATAGACCTAATCGAAATTGAGGTTAAAAAATATACAGTCTGCATCCACTGGAGCTGTGCAAACCAAATTTCCAGCTGTTCAATTATAATCGCCACTATTTTTGTAAGGGTCACAAGAAAAGGGACTGAAACAAAGGATTTCTTTATTAATACATTTTTATTGGAAAATAAGCTATTAAAGTGGCAATAATGGTGAAACCCACCCCTGAGTTATAAAATATTGCCGATCCTGACCTCGAAATAGGTTTCGATATTTCCAGAGATCGTTACAAGTTGTGTGTGTGTGTGTGTGTGTGTGTGTGTGTGTGTGTGTGTGTGTGTGTATATACACAACTAAATGGTTCATATGAGAATGTTGGCATTTTAAACCGTTTTGATTCACATTTAGTAAAAAAAGTGGTTTGGTAATAGGAAAAGTTCATTATCCAATAAAATAAACCGTTTCAAAATGGTGTCCAATCATAATTTATAAAAATTGTAACATTTTTACTTAACAGTTTTCTTCTAATTTTTAACGTTAATTAATTGTAAGTATGGTCTAATAGTTCACATATTATAATGTTCGTTTATATTTTTAATTGATGTAATTCGCTTCCATCACGTCAGCTGTGCACTATTATTATTATAAAAAAATTAATGTTTTACTTTTGAAGGAGTGACAGTTAAGTTCGACTGAAATCGCCTGTGCTGAAAGTAATTTCAATGTTGTTTCGATTCCAAACAAATAAACTGTGTCCATTTCATAAGTTAATAATGTCTGAATCCACGTCTGGTTTTAACAAGTGTGCTACTAAAAAAAAATGGCTGAACAGTTAAAAACTGTAAAGTGAGTGACGATGAACGTGGGCAAAGCTGTGCTAGGTCCTGCAGGATGTTGGATAGCCCACAAGAGGTTGGAGACTTGGGCGAAAATTGCCAAGGAGAGGACCAAGGATAGTTCAGGATCTACGGACAGTGAAAGTGAACAGGTAAGTAGGCTTACAAACCAACAACTTATACGGGTTTTAACGTTTTTAATTTGTAACCGTTACAACAATGAAAATGATAATCGATGAACATACGGAAAAGCTAACGGCAGTAACTAAAGTCGAAATTGCGTTCAGATCCGAGTACTAGAGAACTGTCACTATTGTAACGGTAGTAATTAAATTCGAAACTGCGTACAGATCCGAGTACTAGAGAACTGTCACTGTTGTAACGGTAGTAATTAAATTCGAAACTGCGTACAGATCCGAGTACTAGAGAACTGTCACCGTCACTGTTGTAACGGTAGTAACTAAAATCACTGAAACGGTAAATTAAATTCGTCGTACAGATCCGAGTACTAGAGAACCGTCACTGTTGTAACGGTAGTAACTAAAATCGAAACTAAGTCTAGATCCGAGTACTTAAAAACTTTCTATGTCGACTAAACTACAAGCGCTCCCATATTAACAAAATTTATATTTTACTGAGCGAAAAAGAAAAGAGAACTTTAGTAAGAATCCTTCCTCGGTTTTTATATTAGTAGTTAAAAAAACAGTAGAACTTGTAGTGTATTCTTTAGGCCGGGCGACTACGAAATGCGGAGCTGAGCTGTGTTGAGCTGAGCTCAGCGGAGCGGGAGCTGAGTAGAATGAAGACGTACCGCAACCAGAAGCGGAATTAGTCAGTTTAAAGAACGCATTTGTATCTTTTAAAACTTAATGTTTATGCCTACTGTGCCTTATTCTAGGAAAATACTATGTTTAAAAACCGTAACCTAGATAAAGAGAAATAATAAGTTTGAAGGCGTGGTCAGCGTTTTGGGGGGAAAGGAGTTAGCTTCAAACCTAGACAGAGTAGAAGGTACCCGGAGCGGAGCCCAGCAACGTCGCTTGACTCCGCTCAGTTCCTTTACGTTAAAAACAATATGTTAGGTTTTGAATGAGTAGTCTGCTCCGCATTTGGTGGCCTCACATTGTAAATGTTCACTATTGCCTGACCACCGCTCTACGACAGCGCTCTGACGTACTCACCAACTTTCCCGCTAATTTGACCGATAACCGTAATTCTTGCGAAAAACTTACTAGACGAACTTTATTTGGGCGTATGGTGACCAATTTTTCGCACTTAAGAAAAAACACATACTTATTTCAAAACAATTTGGCCCGCTTCAGATTTTGGGTTCCAAAACCGAAATTTCATGTAATTCCCTGACTAAAAAAAAAATTGTTTTTTATCACTTGTCACGGGAGATTACAAAGAAAATATTGTAATTGCGAAAAATCGATCTTAAGATTTTTATGTATATATCCGCAGAGTATAAAAAATGGTTTTTACTTTTTTCTTTGTTTTTGTTGCTGTTCGAATCGCTGGAAATTAATCTTATTGGCCGATTTTTATGAAATTTGGCACATTAATCTGGTTTGTTCATATGTTGAAAACATCTTTTAATGTTCCAAAAACCCATTTGAAACAGTTTGTTAAAAAAAAGTTAAAAATCGAAATTTCTCCCTTTAACAATTTCATATTCCAGGTAGCCACCAGATGAGTAGCAGACTACGTATTCAAAACTTAAAATATTTTTTTTTTTTTAATGTAAGTGTGGCCACTGAAAGCGTAACGGAGCTGAGCGGAGTCAAACGGCGTCGCTGAGCTCCGATCCGCGTAGCTTCGACTCTGTCTACGTTCAGTTTTACTCCGCTTCCCCCACCACGCTGACCACACCTCGTTTCTTGTTTATTGTTATTTCTCGTTGCCAAAGTTAGCCTACTGTTGCTAGTTTATAAATATACATTGTTTAAGTTACAATTTTTAAACGTTAGATTCCTAGAATCGTTACTTAATTATTTAGAATTAAAAGATAAAATCCGCTTTCTTTAAACACTCCACTTCCGGTTGCCATTCACCTTCATTCCGCTCTACTCGGCTCAGTGCATCTCCGCTCCGCATTCAGTGCCTACCCGGCCTTATTAAATTTTACTCATAAATAGTCGCTAGATACTAAAATAAAACGTATGGACGTATGGATCGCTATATAACCAGAACTCTAGTTCGAGAGCTATCGGAAAAAACTGGAAAACATCAGTGTAATTTTTCAAAATCGTTATCTTTTTGAAACATGACGGTAGTGAAGGTTTGTTTTCGTCTTTTTTTTGTGTTTAACGTCCGACTATTGTGCACACTTGGGCTAATGCAGACGATGGGATGATTTATAGCGTATGAAAATGCCAAGCCCTGGCCGGGAATCGAACCCGGGTCCTCGGGGTGAAAGCCCAGTATGCTATCAACTAGGCCACCGAAGCTGTTTTTTTCTTCTTTTTAAAGTAATTTTAAATCCAAAATTATTATAGCGAAAAAATCATTTTTTAAAAAGAAGAATAATTTTTTAAAATCATTGTATGATGTGCTACTGTCACTTCTTGAAAAATTTGCTTCTTTTACTTCAGGAAGTAAAAGCGTTGATACTACGTGCAGCGATTGATTTTCAATTTATTCTCGAAACTTAAACTGCTTAATTTTAAATTCTATTCATTGACTTGAGTTATCGCAACTTGCGAAAATACCATTTATTTATTTATCGCTTCGAACCACAATTTTTCAGCTCCGATAAAACAATGTTGCCATTATCATTTTATAGTGGTTTTTCTCCCCGTTACAGTTTATTCGGTTGTATATATTCGTAAAACAACCTACATAACTACCCGAGCTAAGTGGGAAGTAATTTTGCAAGATCAATATTCCTGTGTCCCACTGACCTCAATGGCTTTATGCCCTGCAAGTAATTATTTATTTACGTTCACGGAAGTGCTGAAACCACGTACTTCGAATCCGTATGTATATTTATAGAGACAATACACTTGCTATTAGCGAATTTCCTTTGAAAAATGAGCTATTGGAGCTACCATCATTGTACGGCCCAGACCCAGGATGACAGCCAATCCTGACTCCTAAAACAAAGTTTCATAAATGTCTCGTAAGTACTTCGATCCTCGAACTCCGGCAGTTTTTCAAATTATATGCAAAGTGTTTTTAACAACTCATAACACCCGATACCCATTCTTGTACAATAAAAATCGAAAATTGTTTCCAACAATCAATTACGTATTTAATAATTTTATTAAAGTAAATTTGTTTGTCATAAATATAATGTGATATCGCACGGAATAATCAATGTCATCACTATTCAAAAAAAACGCTCTCTCTTCATTATTTAACTAAATATCACTGATTTCATCCACTCGCACAAACATCATACACTTTTGTAACCGCCTTCACCATACAATATTTTGCGTATTTTTCTTTCGTCAAACACTCCATTGTCACAATCATTGCCATCATTGCCGGCTTGTAAAACAATCATTCAATTATTTCATCTATTATTAAACTTAATATTTCATTAAATCATCAATTTCAGTTTGTAGAACATCCATTAACTGCTGTCAAAGTTTGTGTTATCACTTTTTCTTGTGCTATTTTATTGATTCAACTACACTTTTAAATTTGTTTAGGTTTATATTGCACATGGTTTTTAAATGAATGTTTAAATTGTATTCATTATATCTTTACACGAGTTTTTCTCAAATTTATTTATCGGTAGTAACAACATAACCTATAAATTTATTTACGTCTATTTGAAATAAATTCACGAGTATAAAAGATTATAATAATAGTTCAGATGAAGAATTAATAGAAGAGTTATTTAAGTATTAGAACTTTAATTTCATTTAAGTCATTAGATTTAGGTTCAGTAAACGAGGTACTGTTCATATTTTAAGCCTAATTTCAAAGTATCTGCCATACACTGCTGCTAGGAGTGTGCCGCTATCACCAAAACTTTAATAACCTACAGCACTTTGAAATTAATGCACGATATTAACAGTAAGAATGTAACTGTGGAAATAAAAAAGTAAACATTCAACATAACCTAGAAATTACAAAAAGTACACGTGTGCAACAAGTACACGGGGAGTTACCGGCAAAAGCGAAGCTTTAGTTAATGATATCTTTCCTGAACATAGGTTGAATATACGTTACGAATATTTTGTTTTGTTTAAATAAATAAATACGTAAACCTAACTTAGATATTATTTACTGTAGTTATAGTAAAATATCAGTTGTTTTATATTAATTCGTAACGATCAGCTGATTTCATTGAACAGCTGATAGGCTGTAATATGTTTCAGGCTATGTTATTAAAAACTAGCATTATTAACAACAGGTATTATAAACGTTTATATTAATTTCGAATGTATTATAAACGGTTACAACATGCACGTGTTCTTCAAATAAGGAAAAATACGAAACCAAAACAACACAACGTTTTCATATAATACGCGTGTAATGTTATTGAAAAAGAAGAAGAAAAATAAAGAGAGAAATAAATGTACGAAATTCGTTTGCTCGTTCGTTTCATATTTCCGTTCGACAGACTTTTTTCTATATACTCCTCTCACCAAGGCTAACATTAAAAGCTTCGTTTCAAAATTAAACTGCAATAAGTATACAAAATTTAATTAATATACATAAATACTTTAATTAGATTCTTAGATTAGATACTTTAGGTGATTTATCTCTGTCAACTAATTATGTACCGGTAGTGTATGTTTTTCTAAAGAGATTGCTAAAATTAATTATTATAAATTCAGTTTCTCTACTTTTCCTAATTACAATTATTTAAGATCAACTGTACCAACTTTCTGCCTCTACGAAAAGTGATAGAACTGGTAGAATTAATAATGAGTTACAAGGAAAGAAAGAGAGGGAGAGATAGAGGGGGAGGAGAGGAAGAGAAAGGGAGAGAAACAGAGCTGTGTATTTATATAAATGGAGATACATTGTCTGATTAGTCACGTTTTCAATAATAATTTTCTTCGTGATATATAATTAAATAAAAATATTAATCTACCTTTATAAAACCAAAAGATTACATATCTCCAAAGCAATGTTCGACTCATTCAAAATAGCCTATCAGTGGCACGCAGCTGACTCGCTTACCTGATGGAAGGAAATTTTCAAAACATAACATAATCAAAGTAAATTTTCATATGATCCTACCATCAAAATTGGGTATAAAATCAACAATGTTTTTAAATTATATTAGAAACAAGAAAATGAATCCAAACCACAGTCAAATTCATTACGTTAGTATTGTCATTGGATTTAAAAACTTTACAGTATTAATGTATGCATACTTGAACACACACACACACACACACGCCACATACACACACGTGCGCGCGCCACACACGCCACACACACGCGCGCGCCACATACACACACGTGCGCGCGCCACACACGCCACACACACACACACACACACACACACACGCGCGCGCGCGCCACATACACACACGTGCGCGCGCCACACATGCCACACACACACACACACACACACACACACACACACACAAGCGCGCGCACGTGACCCCTCAAAAATGCATGTAGATATCACGATCAAAGTTAATTTCAAAGACTGTGGTACGGTTCTTATCATAACGGCTGTGCTACCACTCGTTCATTTTCCAATGGAAATTCTATAAAAATGTTAATATAGTTTTATAATTAAGTACGTAACAGTAGAATCAGTTCAAAGTCCTGAGCTAACATGACGTCATCAGAGTTGCCATAACAACCGCTGTCGCGTTAACAGCTGCCTGTAGTGACAGATACAGATGAATTTGTACGCCTGATATTACTTCGTTAACGTATACTACAATGAATAGCCCATGCGCATCAGTGTTGCCATAACAACCGCTGTCGCGTTAACAGCTGCCTGTAGTGACAGATACAGATGAATTTGTACGCCTGATATTACTTCGTTAACGTATACTACAATGAATAGCGCATGCGCATCAGTGTTGCCATAACAACCTCTGTCGCGTTAACAGCTGCCTGTAGTGACAGATACAGATGAATTTGTACGCCTGATATTACTTCGTTAACGTATACTACAATGAACAGCGCATGCGCATCAGTGTTGCCATAACAACCGCTGTCGCGTTAACAGCCGCCTGTAGTGACAGATACAGATGAATTTGTACGCCTGATATTACTTCGTTAACGTATACTACAATGAATAGCGCATGCGCATCAGTGTTGCCATAACAACCGCTGTCGCGTTAACAGCTGCCTGTAGTGACAGATACAGATGAATTTGTACGCCTGATATTACTTCGTTAACGTATACTACAATGAATAGCCCATGCGCATCAGTGTTGCCATAACAACCGCTGTCGCGTTAACAGCTGCCTGTAGTGACAGATACAGATGAATTTGTACGCCTGATATTACTTCGTTAACGTATACTACAATGAATAGCCCATGCGCATCAGTGTTGCCATAACAACCTCTGTCGCGTTAACAGCTGCCTGTAGTGACAGATACAGATGAATTTGTACGCCTGATATTACTTCGTTAACGTATACTACAATGAACAGCGCATGCGCATCAGTGTTGCCATAACAACCGCTGTCGCGTTAACAGCTGCCTGTAGTGACAGATACAGATGAATTTGTACGCCTGATATTACTTCGTTAACGTATACTACAATGAATAGCGCATGCGCATCAGTGTTGCCATAACAACCGCTGTCGCGTTAACAGCTGCCTGTAGTGACAGATACAGATGAATTTGTACGCCTGATATTACTTCGTTAACGTATACTACAATGAATAGCGCATGCGCATCAGTGTTGCCATAACAACCGCTGTCGCGTTAACAGCTGCCTGTAGTGACAGATACAGATGAATTTGTACGCCTGATATTACTTCGTTAACGTATACTACAATGAATAGCGCATGCGCATCAGTGTTGCCATAACAACCGCTGTCGCGTTAACAGCTGCCTGTAGTGACAGATACGGATGAATTTGTACGCCTGATATTACTTCGTTAACGTATACTACAATGAATAGCGCATGCGCATCAGTGTTGCCATAACAACCGCTGTCGCGTTAACAGCTGCCTGTAGTGACAGATACGGATGAATTTGTACGCCTGATATTACTTCGTTAACGTATACTACAATGAATAGCGCATGCGCATCAGTGTTGCCATAACAACCGCTGTCGCGTTAACAGCTGCCTGTAGTGACAGATACAGATGAATTTGTACGCCTGATATTACTTCGTTAACGTATACTACAATGAATAGCGCATGCGCATCAGTGTTGCCATAACAACCTCTGTCGCGTTAACAGCTGCCTGTAGTGACAGATACAGATGAATTTGTACGCCTGATATTACTTCGTTAACGTATACTACAATGAACAGCGCATGCGCATCAGTGTTGCCATAACAACCGCTGTCGCGTTAACAGCTGCCTGTAGTGACAGATACAGATGAATTTGTACGCCTGATATTACTTCGTTAACGTATACTACAATGAATAGCGCATGCGCATCAGTGTTGCCATAACAACCTCTGTCGCGTTAACAGCTGCCTGTAGTGACAGATACAGATGAATTTTTACGCCTGATATTACTTCGTTAACGTATACTACAATGAACAGCGCATGCGCATCAGTGTTGCCATAACAACCGCTGTCGCGTTAACAGCTGCCTGTAGTGACAGATACAGATGAATTTGTACGCCTGATATTACTTCGTTAACGTATACTACAATGAATAGCGCATGCGCATCAGTGTTGCCATAACAACCGCTGTCGCGTTAACAGCTGCCTGTAGTGACAGATACAGATGAATTTGTACGCCTGATATTACTTCGTTAACGTATACTACAATGAATAGCGCATGCGCATCAGTGTTGCCATAACAACCGCTGTCGCGTTAACAGCTGCCTGTAGTGACAGATACAGATGTATTTGTACGCCTGATATTACTTCGTTAACGTATACTACAATGAATAGCGCATGCGCATCAGTGTTGCCATAACAACCGCTGTCGCGTTAACAGCTGCCTGTAGTGACAGATACAGATGAATTTGTACGCCTGATATTACTTCGTTAACGTATACTACAATGAATAGCGCATGCGCATCAGTGTTGCCATAACAACCGCTGTCGCGTTAACAGCTGCCTGTAGTGACAGATACGGATGAATTTGTACGCCTGATATTACTTCGTTAACGTATACTACAATGAATAGCCCATGCGCATCAGTGTTGCCATAACAACCGCTGTCGCGTTAACAGCTGCCTGTAGTGACAGATACAGATGAATTTGTACGCCTGATATTACTTCGTTAACGTATACTACAATGAATAGCGCATGCGCATCAGTGTTGCCATAACAACCGCTGTCGCGTTAACAGCTGCCTGTAGTGACAGATACAGATGTATTTGTACGCCTGATATTACTTCGTTAACGTATACTACAATGAATAGCGCATGCGCATCAGTGTTGCCATAACAACCGCTGTCGCGTTAACAGCTGCCTGTAGTGACAGATACAGATGAATTTGTACGCCTGATATTACTTCGTTAACGTATACGCAAACAATCAAATCATTTAAAAGTTATACGAAAACAATTAAAACATAAATGTTGTTATATCCCCAAACATCCGTTTCAAAATATAATTTGCGTGGGTCGGGATAGTTATCCAGGATAAGAGTAGAAAAAACATTGTAAACGTTTAAAACTCACCAAGAACGTCACCATCGCACTTCACGTAAAACATTACACAAACTTTCTTATTTCAATTATTTCTTACATCTACATCGCATTGTGATTTGCCGCCGATATCGATATTTAAATTTATATAACTTTTTTGCTACTGTGTATATTGAACTGAAAATTTCCAAAAAAATTTGTCATACTCTATATTTTAATAATGTGCAGATTAAAATTTTAAACTCGAAAGTTTGTCACTCAACTTTGTCGAGAAAACATTAGAACTCAAGAGATCGGCCTAAAAACGTTACAAAATGCATAATTTCTCATTAAATTTGTTTAAACGTTTCGGACAGATCTCATTTCTTCAAAAAAAAACTTCAAAGTTTTTGCAGTAAAATTCTGGAAAAGAAATATTTATAATGAATAATATTACGACGAGTTAAAGTGAAAATTACATTAATTTTTTTTCGCCTAAAATTTAATTTTGACCATCCCCCCATTTCTATATGAAAATAATCATATTTGGATTCAGCAACCTCAAAAACATAAAGTAAGACCAAATTTAGTCATTCATCAAACCGTGGTCAGTGGTGTGCTATTTTTAGGGGTAGTTGCCGCTCGCCTATGCATTGTCTAACTGGAATACGAAAATAAGTTGTGACCCAGTATTCATCAAAATTAGAATGATTGCTTCTGATCCAGAATTTTTTTAAGGGTTCATCATCATATATGTATTTATGTTAATAAGGGCTAGATTTGTAGGGTAATTTATATGTTTGTTCTTTTTTTATTACAGCTACTATTAATTTCATAGCTAGAAGATAAAAAAACTTCTTCCTAAAGCGGTTAGAAGCAACATTTTATTTATTTTAAAGCAAATTGGCTGAGTAGTTTTTGCTCTTCGACTAGTATCTTAACACATGTATACTTCTGTCTACATGTAACACTTTTACGTGAAAACATGAGTAGTGCCTACAGGGTCTATACCAAAAGTAGTAGGACTGATTTTCTTTAGCACGAGCGGAGCTGTGGAGAAGGGTTTGGCTGGCTGGGCGAGATGGAGGGATCACCAGCCACAGTGGCCTACGGGCTTTGGTTGAGTATAGACATTGTTTATTGTGAAGCGTGTTTTTTTTCGTTGTCGATGCACAAAATGAGTCAAAATCTTTAGCAGCGATATTCGATAATTTGTTGTGTCTGACTGGGGAAATCGGCAACCGAGATCCTAGAAATGGATAAGTCGGCTTACAGGGATACTGCAATGAACCCCTCCAGTGTTTTTGAATGGCACAAACTGTTTAAAGAAGGTAGAGAGCTCGTTGAAGACAATGTGACCAAAGTGAGAGAACTGCTGGGTGCAAGTGCTAAACTGCTTGCGCGTGAATCGCGTCCGACCAGCCATCTCTGACGTTGCATCACGACAATGCGCTGTGCCATGGTATGCTCGTTGTAAGGCAACTGTTGGTTGCACCTGACTTTTTTTTATCCCACGGATGAAAAGACAGCTGAATGACATCTGTTTGTCTCGATTCAGGACGTTCAAGCAGTATCCCCGAAGCTGACTTCCAGAAGGCGTACAGCAGCAGCAGCGTTATTCTAAGTGTGTAGCTACCCAAGGATGCTATTTCGAAGAATATTAAGGAATTGTAAACATATCTTCAATATTTTTTTTAAATCAGTCCTACTACTTTTGGTATAGACCCTGTAAAGGTCGAGGAACTTAATAACCTGTTAAATTACAGATTTTATCGAGAATGTAGCAATAATATAAGATTTAGTGCTTCTACAATAAACACCACGTTTTAATCAGAAACAGAAATCCATCACTGGTGTATGAATTTAACATCCCCCTCCCAAATCAAATAAGAAGGGAAAGACATTCTTAAATTTATTAAAAACAGCACAATGGTTCCGACAGTAAAATTTATTTGAACTCACGATTCTTTTTATTATTAAAAGTTATTTATTGAAATACTTTTGAACAAATGAAACTCAATGCAAAAAGGAAAGAATTTATTAGTTCAGCCGGTATATCTGTATAAACTTGTATAAAACCTTGCTATTGTTATTGTAATCCTTTTGTATTTTTCTGCGCGCTCCTTTCGTTTAATTTAAAAATCAACTTGTAATTATTCTTTTACTTTTCAATTGTAATCTACTTAGAATTAATTCTATTAAGCTTAACTCTAAACAGAGTTTTATGTACAAGTGTATTTATAAATATTATATTTAGCGAGTTTACATTGAGAAAGTAACTTCTTGTGCAGAATTTAGCCTATAGTAAATCGCAAAACACTGATATTGACACTTAGCACACATTTTGAGGGTTCACCAAAAAATATAAACATGTATTATACAGTTTGTTTGTATATACAGTTTGTACGAATTACACTGAAATCAAGTGTACATTCATTCAACAAAACTGTTTATAGAAAAAATATTTTCCCAACATTTCGCCAAAATCGGATCGGGTATAAACGAATTGAACTGAAGAACTGCAACACTTATTCCATCCGTATATTATAGTACTACTTGAGTACCGGTGTGTGTGTGTGTGCGCGCGCGCGCGAGCGTGCTAGCATCCCAGCGTTCGAATTTTAAGTTGACTGATTTTTTTTAAAAAATACGCACATACACACACACACACGCACATATGCAAAATTTTATTGTTGTCTGTTGTTTCAAAGACGTACTCGAATACAAAGAAAAAGACATCCAAATAAAAACTACCATTTTGTTTCAAAAGACCTAAAAACGGATTCACCCAACATAAATCCAGGATTGGCTTCTTCACGATTACAATAAAACTTTCCAGGCAAAATAGGTGTCAAGCAAAACAATTTTAAGGCCCCACAATCATTCAGGATCTGAACTAATGCAACCACCGTCTCTGCAGATAAACTTGGCAAATGTACAAATCTCCGCTATTAGTGGCACAAATCATTGTTAGGCTTAGTTTAATGGCTGTGTGGCCTTTCTGTTAATGCCGATCATAATGGCTCCATTTAATGCTTAGTCCACTTAAGAGAATTGAGAATTATAAGATCTACTTGTTGTTTATACAGTTATCCACACGAGATATTAGGAAATATGTTGAAATGTATACGTGTAATGTTAATTTAGTTTAGGTTAGGTAATCAGAGCAACCTGGATGGATAGATAATTTTATCAATAACATAAAAGCTTTTAAAATACACATTTTATATTTAAAAACCACGTATTTATGCTGTCGATTCAATATTGCAGTTAGATTAAATAAAATGAGATTATATGTTAGAGGAAGGGTTTATAAAACCCTAGGTACTGCGATCGACGGACCTATTGTGCCAATAAACCTCTTAAGTACTAGTTCAGCAAATTGGTGCCCTTAGTAAGTTCCAACAATCCACTGACTAGCTCATCTTGCTGAAGTCCCCAGGGTTCTGAAAACCAAAAGCCCCACAATCAAAAGCCTGCTAGCAAGAGCCTCACAATCATGAATTATTTTTGCAGTTTCTTCCTCTTTACTGCATAACCGCTTTCTTAGTGGTACAAGTACACCTTCAGACCACAGTACTCAGTAATCAGCTTCATGGTTTTCCTGAGTTATGCTCTGTTCAAAACGGCTGCCACAACTCTATGTCCCATAATTAACCTTACCCAAGAGCCGCTTGCTATAGGAATACCCATGAAGGTTCGAATACCCCCTCTTGCCTGGTGTTGTTTGTTAATCCCCCTATTGATAGCAGACCCGGCCAACGATAGAGAAATCTCTAAAGCCGGCTCGGGTCAGATCCCAGTCCAGCCAGTCGTTCTGCTTCATTACCCTCAACCCGCTTATGCGCCGGAACCCAGGGATCAGTATCCATATTGCAGATACAATAATACTATTATTATAGTACTAAACAATTATATGAACTGTTATTATTAGCTTACTTAGAAGTTTGTGTTGAAATAGGACCCGGAAAAGTGGATATTATAAAAATTATCGTACGTATAATCAAGAGGGTTACTAATTGAAAAATAATCAGTGCTACCTTTAATTTAATGTATCTTACGAAGTAGGTCTCTTAAATAGCAAAATAATAGAAACTTTTGTTATAATTGAAATAATTTGATCATCTCTGATGATTAATCGCTTCTTACAGGAGTTCTAATTAGCCTATAAAATATATAGCATATTATGTACATTTATAGGATATTTATTATTGCAAGTTACTTACTGGCACACAGATAAGAGAGAAACGAAAGATTAGTAGTGAAAAGAAAACCGTAAAATAAAAACAATATTTTTCTCACAAACAGTACACATGAAGGAAACACTCCGCTATTAAAATAAACCATATTTATTTCTGCTAGGAATATCGTCACTGTTTTCCTCCACATTTGATTTCTTTGTCAATTTTACATTGATTGACATGTTTTGGATTACATCCATTCTTTAAATTAATTGTTGCAGGCCTACTTCTATAATATATACTTAATTAGTTGGTTTACAATAATAAGTTTTGAGAATGGATACAAATCTGTAACAACTTGACGAATGCACGAGTATAATTGACAGGCAGCAAAGAACGTACACAACACAGTGAAGAAAACATTTTGTTATACAATAAAATGTCATTGCTATTATTGTTATATTACTTATTAATATTACTTTCTAATATGGTGACCGAAAATACCAACATTGTAAAAGGCACCCCAACTATATCGAAGGTGGTTCAGAAATGATTACTGAAGCAACGTACAAAATAGCGTACGTATATTCTCTCTTAAAAAATTTCTAATAACCTAATAACTGTGTCTGACCCCATATTTTAATTTATACTACTGTTCAACTACACTAAACGACCTAGACAAAATTCCATTCAATGCCGTTGAACAACCACGATGTTGATTCAACCACATTGTTTAACCAAACTGAACCGTTTATAAATAACTTAAAGCGTAAATAATCGTTTCTTAAATCTACGCGTACATACATAGTGAAGTACTTCTTACCAATCTAATGAAATCCGTTTACGTTCACATAAAAGGGTGGGTTACTTCTGAATATAACCTGAAAAAACGATCGACGATAAATTCAGTAACACACTTTATTTTAAAAACAATGATTAAAAACAAAACACATTTTCTATCACACACACACACACACACACACACACACACACACACACACACACACACACACACACACACACACACACACACACACACACACACACACACACACACACACACACACACACACACACACACACACACACACACACACACACACACACACACACACACACACACACACACTAAGACTGAACAGAATTGAGCTAAAACAACAATTGGAAAAAACGAATGCAGTAATTATTGGCAGTCGGCGAAGTATGATATTATGAAGGTATTGGTTCGTTCTAGAGCATAGATAAACTACTACAAGATCGACGTTTGTTAAAAATAAATAGGCTATTAAGATGTTGTATTTGATTTACCTTATTTCTAACAATGTTTTATAAATGTTGCATAAACATTGCACAAGCTTTCTCACATTCAATAAATTATTTAAAAGAGGTTAAACGAAACACTAAACCCTCAAACCAAACTTGTGTTCTCTTTTTTGCAAAAAAAATTTAGTTTGGTAACACTAAATAATAAAATTTAACCTAAATTGGAATATTAGCCTAAATTCCAAAATTGAACTAGTGGAGTTTAGACATGAATGACGATTTGTAACTAAAATCAGTATTGTAAATTTAAAATAAAATAATTAATTTACATTTCGAGTTTAACCTAAAAAAACAAAACCAGACAATAATCAGGTCTTATTTTCGTTTTCTTTCATTACTCTCGAACATAAAAGTTGTTATTTCAAATTTGGACTCCTACCCTATTTTAAATTATGAAACTTTAAAAATTGTCAAAAACTGATAAATGGTTTCAAGAAGATTTGCCATCTTTCAGAGTATTAAGTTATCAAACTAGATTTGTTGGGAGTTAGTGGCACAGTTTGCTTGGATACTCAACAACTACATTAAAGGAAAAAATTAAACAGATTTTTGTTAACATTTTAGGGATTTTTGAGAAACAATTAATAAACTACAATTTAAATTAGAATCAATATATCCTACAACTAAATTTATTCTGTATATTTTGTTCTCCAATTTCAATATTAAAGCAGCATAGCCTTATTACCTATACTGTTCATCAGTTGCATATTGTACGTTAAAGATGAAGGATATCTCATTTCATTTTTAGTGGTAGTCTACTATAATTTAACTATACAACAGGCCCATTTATTGAAATACACAAATCAAAAGATCTTTACTTAAATAAATGAATTTCTTATGTTGAGTTTCTCTCAAAAATTGACAGTAAAATAATAACGATTGTGAGATTTTAACAATCTACAGATGAAACTAAAAAAGTGGTCTAAAAACTAATTTTATTATAATTTATATGTCTATTAATTAAAAGAACAATGCAATAAAGTATAGATGGCTGCTTAAGTGTACCATCACAAAATATTTAAGATTATTCCCCAAATAAAAAAATTGTGTTTCTTAAAATAAAATATATAAGTTACAATAATTAATAATTGTAATAATAAAATTAAAAGTTGTAAAAAAAATATACCACAGTAACACACACACTCTGATGAATCATCAGTGCAGCACACCAAGAAAAACTAGATGCATAAACATGGGTAGTTTAATGCACTTTTATGCTATTCATAAACTCGGCGATGATAACCTTAATGGTTTTTCACCGGGAAAAAAAAGCTATTCATAAAGTGAAGACTTGCTGTGTTAAAAATGTCATATCCCTCTCCTAACTCACTTGCTGTTGCTGTAGTTTTGTCATCAGTTAATAGCAAGGAAGTCTTCGTTTCTGTTTGTACAGAAGACAAGTACAGCAATTTGCAATAAAATATGAGCTGTAATGCTGCAATGGATAACTTGTAAAATAATATTGGTTTTACATTCAAAATAATGTCTTAATTTCTTTTTTTTAATTTCGGAACAACAACAAATGTACGTCATTTTTATATGGTTGGGTTTTAGAAATGTAAATTCATTTTTTTTTTTTTTTTTTTTTTTTTTTTTGTCACCAGTACTTTGGCTTCGCAGCTAGCTTAGCAAGTCTAGGAAATACGCCACTGCTCTTGCATCATGGAATGAAGAAGCAAATTGGGATACAGCGGGCTGCCTAAATTGTCTTTTCACTGTATTAGTGTTTGATACAGCATATCTAATCCTACTTAATATTTATAATCTCTGCACGCCACTTGCCTATTAGGTATTGAAAAGTAATTAATGGTTCACAAAGAGCTTGCAGCATTAAATGCAACCATTTCCTATACATCGGTACCAACTATTTTGTTCAATATTTTATTACCATATAATCATGGCTTTTTATATGTTTGAACACCTTGAATGATTTTGTTCTTTACTTACACATTGCATTTACTGTTTTTAGGTTTTTAATGTTGCCAAAGAACAACATGTCGTTCAGCCTATACCTACAGTCGCTGCTCATAGTGTCAACACTGAACTGCTACACTCACCGCTAGAGGTCTCTCCTGGCACAGTGCTCACTCATCAATCACGCTCATACCCTGGTGTTCAAGGCCACTTATCGAGGACTCCCTCTGTCTCTTCTCAAAGTAGTTTAGATAGCAGTATTTCTAAACAGGTAAACCCAGTTTTAATATTTGACTGAAACATTGGCGAAAAGAAGGAAAAATGGTATTTTGCATTATGTTGAAACAATGCTTTAAAATGTAGGTTTACTGTATATTACTACAAAATTATATTACATGAGACAAGAAACTTAACTTATTTGTAGTCTAACAATAACAAAAAATATTTTGAAGACTACAGAGTTTTTACAAAAAAAACTATGATTAATATACACTGATGTTATTAAAATTTGATTACACTGAATTTGTGTGAAATTGGTTGAAACATATGAGGATAGTTGAAACCTTGATGATATTTAAATTATCTTGAATTTTTATACACTACTGCATCTAAACTGATTGAAATATGCAAAAGGTATGATAACTATGTCTAGGTTTCAGTTATATACGTTTTTAAAATTCTAATTTTAAATTGCAATTTTGTAATTTAGCCGACACAGAAACAAACAGTTCTATCAAAAATATTACAAGCTGAAAAAATGATAACTCTGGTTTCTCATCAAATCGTAAAAATCTTGTGTGAACATTACTGAAGAATAAATAAATTGATCAATTTTGATTAAATGTGGTACATATTTCTAGTCCGAATGATTTTCTTAGTTAAAATAAATTCTTACATTTTCTTTATTTTCACAAAAATCACCTCTACTATTATTGAAGAATATTATAAAATGTTCTACAAATACTGAAACAAAAGTAAGGGTTGCTACATCTCTTAAAAAACCTGGTTTGGGCTTTTAATATATCAAACAAAAATCGAAAATCAGTTAATAATATTTTGCTAAAATTTTATTTTTATATTAAAAAGCAAAATTTAAGTCAGTGAAGCAAATTATTTTTTTAACTGTATTATGATTATTAATTCCCTTAATTTTTCATAATTACAAAAATGAATAAGAAGCACAACAATACCTTAATCATATCTTGAAAATGATTAGAGAACAAAATTAACGTATAAAGTCAAATTTGTTTAAACAATATCATATTCTGTGACTATTTTTTCGATTTTATTTAATTAAGCAAAGTAAGGATTGAGAAGTCCTCTCTAACACTGAAAATGTTTTTACCATGATATATCTGATAGTACAGCCAGCCAGGTTCAAACCTTAGAGCTTTGGATAGAAAAGTCCGTGCCCTAACTAACTGAACTAAAAGAACAGACAATCTAAACTTTCTAGTAGAAATTATTTGCACTTTCTAAGTGTTTACACTAAAATTTAAATGTATTCATAATAAATTTTAAAGTTCAAATTTTCAAAAGAATTAATAATACAACTAATTAAATAAAATGTTTCACAATTTGTTACTACAATACTTAACAAAGTTTACTTTTTTTGCCATTAAAATCAAAATATGTTCATTCTGGTTGATTTGCTGTCAGATAATAAATACAATTTTTATTTTACAATACAATATTTTAGCTACAAAAAAATGTACAATATTTTACAGAGTCATCGTGGGTCGTCACCACAAATTCGCACTTTTGCACCAGATGGCCGAGTCGCACTAACTCGTGTATCTTCAACACAAGAACGTGAACCACCACAACGATCTCCTTCACCCCATCGGTCGCCATCGTTTGATTCAAGAGCATCTCCTTCACTTCCTGGAGACCTTCGCACCCCTTCACCATCTCAGACTTCTTTAGTATCTGTCTGTTCTTCTCCAGCCCCTCAGTCTCCTAGAGCCAGATGTTTATCCCCATTATTACTACCACCCAGAAGTCAAGTCCAGGAACCTCCTCCAGCTTCACCTCTTGGAACATTACAGCCTGATCTATACCAAAAAAGAGAAGGGCCTCTATATTTACGTAATGGCAACCGATCAGGACCTTCTCTTGGGAGACTTCACTTGCGATTAAAATATGACTTTGATAGATCTGATCTTCATGTTCATCTTATTGAAGGTTGGTATTATGTACATAGAACAATAAATTATACTCAAGTTGTTTCAGATTAATAATTTAAGTTTGGAATTATTAATGAATTAAATTGTTAGCTACTAAATACATTTAAAAGGCCATTTAAAATGACTAGGTCATTTATAAGTGGTTATGCAATGGAGTTAAGTTTAAGTTAATAAGTCTAAATACATCTACATGGTTCAATAAATACTTGATTCAAAAACATTGCACAAACATTCTTATATTCAATTTATATTATTTGAAAAGTACTTAATTGGAGGCATAAAGCGTTCAAACAGAATATAAGAATTGTAAAATTCAATTGTGAAATTGTAAGAATTTTACAGAAAGTAAAAATATAAAACTCATTTTTTTAAATCAAACTCATCAGTTTTTGTTTAAATTTTGAATCATACTTCAAGAAATGTACTAGATTTTAAATGAAAAGGTGTACTGTTCAAAATCAAATCAAAAAAACTAAAATAAACTTCTGACAATCAATTTTATGTATTGCTAATTATTCATATCACATTTAACAAATATTATAACAATTCAATATATTCAATTCAAACTTTGAAGAAAGTTTTTTTTATGAAAAACAGCAAATGAAAAAGATCCATTTCACAAAATTGTGATACTACATAGTTAATTTTATATATGCTAAAGTATACATTATTGTTTATAAATATAATACATTATTGTTTATAAATATAATACATTATTGTTTATAAATATAAAATAATTTAGGTTATTACTTAAAATACCAACTAATAAAAAATATTGTTTATAATATAAACTAATTAAGAACATAACTGATCTATATTACTGCCTATTAACTTGTTTCAGCTCATGAATTAGCAGGCAGCGCGCAAGGAGGTTTCAACGACCCTTACGTCCGTCTCTCAATGTCACCTGAAGTAGATGCAAGGAAAAGACAGACAGCTATTCACAGGAATGATGCCAATCCTTACTTTGACCAACACTTCAAGTTTCCTGTTTCACACGAAGATCTTCAAGACAAAACTCTAATACTTCAGGTAAGAAGAATTGTTTTCTTAATAACTGACTGAGTGAAGTGATAGTCTATGTTTAAACTCGACCCTTTTGGTTTGTGTGTTTGTTTCTTATTGGCTGAACACATTGTCCAATCAATTGGAAATTTGGTATAATGGTAACTTGTACAAAGTCCAAACTAAAATGTGTTCTTTTTCATTCACTTCCATTTTACGATGGCAAGCTCGAATTTAATGATAATGAGTTTTAGCCAAAATCATTGACCAATTGACTTGAAATTTGGATTCAAAATACCTTGTATAAAGCCAGAACAATACATGTGTAAGATTTTTTCCAATTCACTTCCGTTTCAAGATAGCATCCTGTAATTTAACAATGACAAGCGTAATTGCTGGCTGAACGGCAAGACCTATCATAATTTTGACCACTTGATGGAAGAAGAGCATTAAAACTTCCAAAAAAGTTTGTAACATTTTTTATAAATATTACTGTTACTGGTTAAATTGGCAGAAAATGTTACGAGTGTATCAGAACACTGTCGTGAGTTGTGGCAGGTTCTAGTTAGAATTAGAGGTCTTTCTTTGAACAATTAGTACGAGGGTTGATCAAATATAAACGAGACTGACTTTCTAAAAACTTTTCCGTTGGACATTGAACTCTAAAGGGTGGGGTTTCAGGTAGCCTGGGAGGTTTGGGACGGGCGTAGATGGGCAACATTTCCGTTCGGACCCTTCAGTATAAAACTATACAATGAGTGAGAGTGAAGTGCACGTTTCCGTGGAGCAGAGAATTATTATTAAGTTTTTGGCCAAGGAGGGGGGTCAATCCGACTGAAATCTTTCGTAGATTGACGGCTCAATACGGGGACAGGACCCTGTCAAGAGCTCGCGTTTTGCTTGGCACAAGGAATTCGCCGAAGGACGGGAAGCAGTAGAAAACCTCAGCCATGATCGTCGCCCGACCACTTCCGTCACGGACGAAAACATTGATGCTGTTCGGAAGCTCCTGGACGAAGACAGACGTATATCGCTGCGATTTATTGCAGATGAACTCCAGTTGAGCTATGGTAGCGTTCAAAAAATCGTTACATCAAACCTGGAACTCAGCAAAGTATCTGCAAGGTGGGTTCCACGAATTTTGACCGACGTTCACAAACGGAATCGTTTGGAGATTTGCCAGCGACTATTGACCCAATTTGAACGAGATGGTGAGGCATTATTAAACCGGATTGTCACCTGTGACGAAACATGGGTTCACCATTACACTCCCGAGTCGAAACAGGCAAGTATGGAGTGGCGGAAGAGGGGAGAGAGGGCGCCTCTGAAGGCCAAATCACGATCGTCGGCCGGGAAGGTAATGGCCACTGTATTTTTCGACAATCAAGGCGCCTTTCACGTCGATTTCCTCCATCAACGACGCACAATATTATTGCGATGTTTTAGAGGCTGCAAAACAGTCTTTTCGTAGGAAAAGGAAATCTAAACCGGCGAGAAACGTCATTCTTCTTCACGATAATGCCCGACCACATTCGGCGAACGCTACGAGGCTTAAACTCAATCAAATTGGCTGGGAACCAATGGAACATCCCCCATACAGTCCAGACTTATCACCCTGCGACTATCACCTGTTTGGGCCACTCAAAGAGGCACTTGGAGGCCAGCGTTTCGAAGACGATTCTGCGGTGGAGACCTTCGTGCTCCAATGGCTCAATGAACGCCCGAGAACTTTTTACGAAGATGGTATTAAAAAACTTCCAATCCGGTGGGAAAAATGTGTTACTCATGCGGGAGACTATGTAGAAAAATAAGTTGTATCAAGAATAATTTGTAAGTAAGCAATAAATTTTTTAAAAAATCAGTCTCGTTTATATTTGATCAACCCTCGTATTATAAACTAACGCTATAATCTGTACTTGATTGTAAGATTTTTTTACAAGTATAACTTATTAAAATATTCTTTTAGGTATTTGACTATGACAGATTTTCTCGTAATGATGTTGTTGGAGAAGTTCGTGTCAACATGTATGAAATGGACGTTACGTCTAGTGTTGAAGCGTGGTGTGATATTACCAAACATAAGAAGGTAAAGTAAATTTATGATAGTTGAAAGTAATTTTTTTAATTATTTTTTTACTATGATTCATTATAGAATATGTACAAACCTATTCATTATTTTTATAAAAACTTTGTATTCTAACACAATATTAATATACAAACAACTGCAAAAAAAACTTGAATTTTGATATTTATATATATAGGCATTCAAGGAAACATGTTGCTTACCTAAAAAATGTAAAATTTGCAATTTACAGGGGGAAATGGACATATCTCACTATACACAATGATTATAATTCTATAGAAAATATATTAAATGATATTTTATCATGTGCATTATTTACACACACCATGGGGTTTTCTTGTATATAATGCAGCTGTTTTGTAGCTTGTGACTTTCAATCATCTAGTTGTACAATGAATGAATGTGTTGTTAAATGGTTGGTATGTCATTGTCTCAGTTGTAGAATTAATCAAACTTACTTGGTTTATCCAATTAAAACCAAAAAGGATGAAATTAGACAAAGCCATCTGTATACTTACAAAAGAAGAAACTAAAATTAAGTACAACTATTTTCTTATGTCAATATCGTTCTTTGGAACTTGCATGGACAGTTTAAAAGTAAAATCTAATATCATAATATGAAAATTAGAAGTTGTATTCCATTAGAAAAACACTTGCTTTTGACCAAAATAGTAACCAAATCTAACCACAATAGTAGCCTTTGGACTTGCCTGAGTGGTATTCCTAAGTTGTACAATCTTTTTTTCTTGTAATGACATTTAAACAAATGAGAACAAGAGATCAGCAAGTCTCAAACTTCGACCTTGAGATGTAGACCGATTGGTGTCTTACCACCTTGGACACACCTGCCTCGGCCACAAAATGTGAAGGACCACTTACTAGTATTACTAATTTTATGGGGATAATGGTTTCTGTTCTAGCCACCAGAAGAACTGCAAGAAGTACTGTTATCACTCAGCTACTTGCCCTCTGCAGAAAGACTGACTGTTGTACTTTTAAAAGCAAGGAACCTGTTCCAACCTCAAGAAAAGGAATCAATTGGTAAGTTTTATTAATAAATAATACTACACAGGGTTATTACTATTAGTAAATTTCCATGAAAATGAGGTAA
This sequence comes from Callitettix versicolor, assembly GCA_022606455.1. Taxonomy (NCBI): domain Eukaryota; kingdom Metazoa; phylum Arthropoda; class Insecta; order Hemiptera; family Cercopidae; genus Callitettix; species Callitettix versicolor. The sequence continues at coordinate 76,677,563 of CM040189.1, forward strand.
CTATTGAAGGGACCATCATGGTAGACCCAGTTCTAGTACCCTGATCTCTGGATATGTTTTTGAGGGATCATTAAAAATATTCTCATATATTATTACATCATTTTGTGTGTGTGTGTTTGCACGCGCACGCACGCACATATATTTTGTCTCTTGTTTTCTAGTGTTTACAATTTTGGGTTAGTTTCACTCAGTACAAAAATCTATTTTGGTAATAGCTTGGACAAGGTTGTTCACTAGCAAAACCATTTCAAAATGGAGACTATTCCAAACTCTTTTATTTTTTTAATTTTATAAATGTCTGAAAATCCCTGTAAATAAATGTAGATGTCCCTGTATCTGTAAAACTGATTTAATTTTATCAGCATTAAAATCTGCATAAATTACTATAGCATTTTAAATTCCACTCGTAATACAAAAATAAAACTGACAACCATATTACTTCAGTTTATTACTAGGAATCCCTACCCCTTGCAGCCTCTAAAATATTCATTATTTTCAATGTAATTAAAAATACTAGTTTATTATGCAGACTTTATCTGACAAAACTTCAAATGAGAAAACATCTTTGATTTTGTATAAGGTCAAAAGGTATCAAATAAGCAAATATCAAATATTGTGTGTGTGTGTGTGTGTGTGTGTGTGTGTGTGTGTGTGTGTGTGTGTGTGTGTGTGTGTGTGTGTGTGTGTGTTATCCCTACACAGTCTTGTCTACGCATGGACCAGTTATGCAGAGTACTGAAGCGAAGCATTTATTAGCTGCTCTGGAAAACAAGTGTCCAATCGTTCAGCCAGCCAGAAGGACAATCAGTCCGGAAGGCAATTCTCACTGGTCAGCCTAAATAATGATTTTGAATGGCCCAAAGAGACAGCCATCTACATCTCATAGTCAAGTAGTTTATATGTGATAAGACTCTTAATTTCAGTGATTGACTGAGCATAGCAGTGTCATTGAAATAGTATTTCAAGATGAATCTGAAAGCAAGTGGGGAAAGAAAGGGACAATGACAAATAACTGGGTAACAAAGGTAACACGAGGCCTAAGGGAAAAGTGGTAGAAGAGTACTGAAGTGCCGTTTCAAATATAGCAGTCAAATTATTATTTTTTATAAAAAAAAAGCATTCAGAGTACATAAAGACTGCGACAAAAACGTAAGTATCCATTTTGAGATTTGTAAACTTAAGAAACTAGTTTTTGTTATTTGTGTATGAGGCTCACAAAGAATTGAATGATTTTTATAAAATTTGACATTTTGGTAAAGTAGAACTATTTTAAAAATTTCTCATTATTTTTTAAATTCCAACTACTTTTTGCCTTGAATTTTTAACAAAAATTCTCTGAATTGCTTTAACAATTTCTATTAAATTAAATTTAATACTGTCAAATATTAATAGAAAATAGGTGCTTTAAAAATTCCATTTCTGGAACTATTCCAAAAGAGACAATGGGTTGCAGGAAAAATTTAGAACTCATTTAAAGAAAATAAATCTCGAAGTCATTTGGCTTTGTTTTTGTTTTTAATCGAAAATGTACTATCATAAATTCATACATGTATTGTACTGCATAATATTGTATTTTTCATGTACTCTTTCTGATTCATTATGATGATTTGGGCAAAATTTAGACCAAATTAAATCGATTTTGAGAAATGAGATCTTTTAGATTTTGCCATTTTCATTTTTCTAATTTTTTATACATATTGAAATTTCCAGAAAGAAAACAACCCATATCTTTTAATTGAACCATTTTTTTAAATAACATAAATTTAATTTTAAAATTTTGTGCAATGAATTTGAACCATTTACTTATTAGTATGCATCTAATGACCTTGGATTATCTCTTTTATCAATGTTACCTTTTAATAATTTTTGAGCAATTAACTTCTACAGCTAAGTACTGCATTTAGGAATCAATACTTTATGATAACAGTTGTGATTGTTTCTATCTTTCACCTATTCATTATTACTTTCTTTCAGATCCTTTTGTAAAAGTTTACCTTCTAAGTAATGGTAAAAGAGTGAAAAAGAAGAAAACAGCTGCAAGAAAAGGATGTGCAAATCCTGTTTGGAATGAAGCTCTGACATTTAACGTTTCTTCCTCAAATTTAGGCAACTCAGCAGTAGAAGTAAGTATTGCATGTCCTTCAGTATAAGTTTACTTTATTACTAGGAGTCCTTGCACCCTGCAGCTTCTAAAAACTCATAACACTGTCTAAGTTATTACAATATATTTTCATGAGCTGTTTTTTTAGACCTACCCCTAAACATGAGCCATTTGCAGCACTAACGGATCCATCCCCACTCTCTATATGATTTTTTTTTTTTTTAACGTCCGACTATTGTACACACTTGGGCTAATGCAGACGATGAGATGATTTATAGCGTATTATAGGGAGGACTAATGCCACTGTCTGTGTCGTAAAACCCTCTATCTGAAGCTAGCACTGTAGTATTATCCCTAGTCAGTATGAGGGGGAGTCCATTGGTGCTACAACAGCTCATATTTAGGGTCTTAGTCTGAAAAAATTTACCATGAAAATAGTAGGCCAATATGATTATTTGATTATACTAATATTTATTAAACAATTACATTAAAATCAGCTGGTTGTAGATAAATGTTCATACCCTCATTATTTTGACATGTCTTGCCATATGGCCCAATATTTTTGTTCAATTTTTTTGTTAGTTTTTTTTGGTTTGATTTTTCTTTAAATTATCATACAATTCATGTGGAAATCAAAAGGTTGATCATACCTTTATAATGCATCATTAAAGTGATGTGTTTAACAGTTTCCACATTGAAAACTGTCCATTTCTGAGAATTCCTGCAGATTAAAAAAGTTTTAAATTATGTTAAAATGATGCCACTAATGAAGTTTCAGATGAATGTTAATAATTTGAAAAAAAAAGTTCTGTATCCTGGACTATTAGTCAAATTATAATATTAAACTATTAATAATTTTAATATATATATAATGCAGATTTAAATTATAGGCTAACATGTATTGTATTATTAGTGAAAATTAAAGGATTAAATCTACACTTAGGCTAGGATACATACAGTATAAACAAAATTATAGAACACCTTAGAGAGGTAGTATGGTAAAAACGGAAAAGGTGTATTTCCACAATGAGATGGCCAAGTTGAACTTTTGCTCTAAAAGTTTTATCCTGATATACTGATGTCTTTACGTCTTTGTAGATAGTTAGCAAAGATCAGTAAACTTGTTAAAATCTTATTTCAGTTTTTTAAATAAAAAATTTATTAAAAAGTTATAAAATGGCAACCATTTCAAATCTTTAAAAATTCATAACTTTTTTGTTTTAAATATTCTTAAACATCTGTTTTCACTATCTTTATCACTGTTAAAAACTGCATAAATTACCAATTTACTGGATTTGAATTTTCAAAATCCATTGGCTTAAAAAAATTAATTTCATAACTGTCAGGGTTTATTTTTATATTTTCAGTGAACCTGTAATTTAAAAATTTGGTACTAGATACTTATTATTATAAGTATTATACATATAAGATGCTATAATTTAAAAGTTTAAAAAGCTACTACAAGATGCAGTTAAAACGTTTGTATATGCAGATTTTAATGTTGATTGCTATGGTAAAATCAGAATTTCATAAAAAGATTAAGATCAAAATAGTACTCTAAAAATTCGTTTCCATCATGTCAGTGAGACAGGTGCGTGCCATTATTACTGTTTTTTTTTAATTATGAGTTTTAAAGCTCCATATATATATCCAAAATTTGAGCAAAGTATAATAATACTATTTTGAAAATTTAAGCCTATTTTTCAGTTTTTTCAATAGCTTAATTTTTTGGCTATAGTGAATCACACATTTTGCTTAGCTACTATGGACAACATATGAGCAAAATTTTAACACGATTGTTAGAACCAATTTTGAAAGGATCCGATTTTTAACTAGCTTTTTGATAGAAAAATCTTCTTTAGATAAATTAATAAATGGTCCCAATAAATGAGCAAACGAGAAACCCTACCAACTAAATACCAAATCTAATTAACTTCAGCTTCTACAAGTGACCAGTTCTAGGTCAGAGATTTAAGGACTTGAAAAAGATGATTCTTTTTCAGTGTTCTCTTTTACCATTTTCTAGTCCAAATAAACCTGAAGTGTAAACAACTTCTAGTGATGGAACTTCAAATTGTTTTTTAATAAATTTCAATGTTTTATCTCTATTTACCTATCTAACATAAATATGTGAAGTTAGAGATGATAAAGGATAAATAAAGTGGTTGAAAAATACTAAGTACATTTTAAAAAGTAGCTCGACATGGTCTTGTATTTTGTCTCAAACACTGTTATACTTTGTTTAGGTTTGTGTTATGTATCAAGGAAATGATTTGATTGGGAATACTCCACTCTTGGGCTCGTGTGTGATTGGTCCTCATGAAGAAGGGGCCGGTCAGGATCATTGGACTGATATGACACAAAGTCCAAGGAAGGCAGTTGCAATGTGGCACACTTTACGATAGAATTCGGTAAGTGTTTACCATTTTTTCATATTTTGTATAGGTACTAAAATTTATTCATTTCAAAATAAGGTTATAATAAAAAACATATGCGTTTACATTTTCCCAACAATATTTTATAATAATGTAACACAAAATATTCTGTTGTCTGTTTAAAACATAGTAGCACTGTATTATGTATTTTCACAGTGCAGCCCTTAAGGCAGTGTAAGTGGTAATTTTTGTTTGATTAAAGTTAGCAACCAAAATGTACGTAAAATTGGAATGCTTTGTTCACCAAGCAGTCTAAAATAAATACATCTACAGAACACAATGTCTGAATAAGTGCTATAAAATTAACTGTTATAAACGTGTTTATGTGTCATCTTGATCACAATATTCACTTGAAAACTGCCAGTTGGTGTTTTTTATTCAGTTGAGAGTAATGTAATCTATGAGTTCTTAACAACACAATGCAGCTTCAAGCAATAGCCTCTATCTGACAGTGTGGCACTTCCTATGAACAACCCACGAACCTGATGACAGAAAATAAATTACAAAAAAATGTTTCATTTATACAAATTCACATATGAGACAAAAAAGACCTAAGATAGTACATTTGAGTACCATAACTGTAATGTGGACTCTGCATCCTTTTTTTGAGAAATAGGTACTATTAAAAAATTAATCTTGCAAAGTTTATGTTTACTTTTTTGGTACTTACTATTACTTCATTTTTATGAATAAAAAACATAAATATTTGAATCTCAAAATGTTTCAAAAAATTTCTCTTACGCTTTTACTACTTTTGGTGTCATAATTTTCACTCATTTGGACACTGCATATTCAGATGTTCCAGAACAGTGGTGTAGTCTACTCCTTAGAAGGTATTAAACAAAACCAATATGCCTACTTTTCTTCTGTGATACATTTGATTTCATTTTTTTGACACTACCTAAGTTATTGTACTCATGTTTTAATCATTATTCAGTAACATTGTTTTTTCTTAAATAGAAAAATCATAATTCTGTAATTACAGCAGGTTCATAAGTAACAATATTCCTTTCTTTGTATAAAATTACATAACCCTAGTTATTGTTGTTTTATCAATAAATATTACGTTTATTATTAACAGTCAAAAGAATTTTTTGCAACATAATGTGGTGTTGGAATACTTCTTGGTCGGTGGGGTGGAGTGTGGTGGTGGAGGGAATTAATTGTATTTACTGGAACAAAAAGTCCTTGCAAAAAGGTTTTTCGTACCAAGCCATGCATTTCATAAGAAAAATTCTGTATTTTCATCATTTTTAATTAATTGTGAAACATTTTTTTTTAATTATGTAAATATATAAGCAAAAATACTGTTCATATTAAAAACATTATTTGCCCATTATGCAGTACAATGTTTTTACATTCTTGTTACTTTGACAAGTGAAAAAAATCAGTCAGAAACTATATGTACAAATTTTAGCAAACCATAACATTTCAACTCCTTGATAAAAAAAATAGGGCTTTTTATGGGGGTATGTGTTACAACAAAATTAACAATAAAAAATTTTGGTTTATATTTTAAGTAACTAAAGTCAGTGTTGCAAATTTGAAATAAAGGAAATTTAATTCAGGTGTACATTAAAAAAAACTAAAAATTAACTCTAACTGTCTAAATCTTTTTTATTCTCAAAATGTATATTTCTTTTATTTCAAATTCGCTGTACTTACTTGAGTTATTAATCTTCATAATTTAGAAAAATTAATGATTTAATTCTGGGTATTCAGGCAAACTTTCCAGTTGACAGCTTCCGAATCAAAGTACTTGGGAAAATAATTGAATGTGAGAATTTTACACTATTTTTTATTTTTAACGTAATAATATTCTATAAAACTTTTCTGCCCTTACAGATATCTTGGATAAAAACGGACAACAATCAAAACGCTTGGTAAGAACAGTATTAGAATAACCTATAATTTTAGAAATGGAATTTCTTGTAAGAAAGTAATTGTATGCAGGGTTTTGTGATGCAAGGTATGTCTTGGAGTGGAACTCCAAGATTTAGTAATATTATAAAATATATTTATTGTGTATTAATATAATATTAAAATTACAATTAAATTATAACGTGTTGCGTAAAAATATATATTCATATAATATAGTATACAGATATAAAATGAAATGCAACTTTTGTAATAGATAGTACAAATAATTTTAATTAATAAAGTTTAATTTCAGTAAAACTCCAGTTAACCATCTGGATCAATGTGAAAAAAGAAACAATTTTTTACAAGAATCAATCAGTCACAGTCATAAGTATATTTTGTCAAACTAGCGATATTTACGCACAATCTTCGTCATACCATTATTGCATTACAAATATTACAAAAAATAAAATTAATAAAGTGGAAAAGGGAGTGTTGACCTTGGATGGTGTTTTCATGCTCTCTCTCTCTCCCCCCTCTCTCTGTAGCTCTATTTTTAGATCAGTGATGGGTATCAGGATGACAAATAAACATCAATGTTTTGACAATATTCCAATCTAAGTTTTGATGAAAAATTGGTTGTCACAAATTAAATTTCCTACAACTTTTTAATTTATTTTTTCTAACTCATACTGTACAGTTTTCAATAAAATGTCCAAAATGTTTATAATATCGTAGCAAAGCAAGGGTATAAATTAATGACTTAAAAATTGTAAAACACAATGAAAAAGTTGTATTATTTGTTACTGTTATAAAAACAACAATCGTAGAGTACTTGCGTTACTGTTACTAATACTTAAAAGTCCAGTTACTGCAATATTAATATTTGAAAACAACGGTAGCAATTTTTACATTATTTTTAATTAACTGTTAGCAGGATTGAAATAAAACAAACAGTTAAATAAAAATCTTTTATTTTTTCATAATATTATTTATTATTTGTATACAACTAAGGACAATGTCCCCCATGACCTCCAACTTAAATCTGCCAATGCATCCGGTTTTTGTTATTGTAACCCTTCTTTCCTCCAACCTGGATCATCCTTTTAACCTTTCAATTGAACAACTGGATGTAGAGAGAGGTAGAACATAACTAGTAACTAATAACTATGATACTAATAACTATGATAAAGTAATTTTCACAATTAATGAATACATAAATTATTTCATTATTTGCTAAATAGCCTAGAAAACATCAATGTTTTTGTCTTTGTACTTCAAGCCATCAATGCTTTTTAACGATGAGAAAATTTATGTTTTCCAAAACCTTACCATCCCTTGACAAGTCGTGTAGTGGTGACAACAAAATTTTACCCATTTTTCTTAAGCTGCCTAAAAAACAGCTCTGTCAGTTGACTTTTTTCTTTTTTCTTTGCTTGTGCAATTATTAGTTTTTTCTGTGAAATAGAGTGTTTGTATTATTAACAGTTTATATGTGTAATTAAAATTTTAAATTGTTCCAAAACCAATATACCGGTATGTTATTCTGTCATTGTTTTTCCGATATCAGATGTTGATTTTACTTGGTAGCATATTCAACTATTCAGATTTCTTCATATCCAGATGAGAAAAATTAATTCAGTTAAATGGAGTTTTACTATAGCAAAGTTAGTATGTTATTCATTTATAACAGTTTTTAAAATGTTAAAAGCCTTTATTCATAATAAGAATGAATGTTTTATGTAGGCCTAAAAGAGTTTTAAATAGAATGAATATCATTAAAACTGGGTTATTATTTATACCAATATTAATTTTTAAATAGTCATTTTTATTATTTATACAACAACAATGTTATGCTTAATATTATAAATAATAAAGTTTTAACCAATATATTCTTTAATCTGTCTTTTCTAATCACTGATCATCACTACTTTTAACTTATCAAATACAAGCACCATTAAAATAAATTTTGTAGAGTTTAAACACAATTAAACTTTAGGTTCCAAAAAGTGCAAAACACATATTTTTTTCAAAAATTATCTACTTAAAAATTAATTAAAAAAACTGTTGAATGAATGAATTGGAAGGGCTACTATTGCACTGTGACTTTTATTGTTCCATTTTCCCCCTTTTATATTCCTGAGATGCTCAGTTACAGCGCCTCCTCCAGATCTAGTATCTTTATAACACATAGGATTTGGAAAGAATTCAAGACGGGTAGCTCCCACTGATGAACTGGTGACTTCCCAGTTTGTTATTGATGTGCATATGCTTGCTGCATTGATTCCTTTTCAATTTTTCTTTCTCTTAGCCCTTATTATGGAGGTTCTGCTTCATTTGGTCAACCTTTTTTGTACGATGGTATCTCGCTCATTCTATTTTACATTCTTACTTATGGGAAAACCCACAAGTAGCTAAGGAAGTGAGATCTGCCCATTCAGAGTCCTGCTTGCATAAGGCTAAGGTACACTGGAGTTCGCCAGGTCTCCCAGGGCTCAGTTTCGTATGTTATTAGGCCAGTGTCACTCACTCCATCAGCATGGGTCACTTTACACTTTAAAGTTAAATCCATCAGCTGCTCACTTCAGCTGCCTCTGCTGGAATCAAAAATTGTTGTGGTCATATATTATTTTAAATATGAACCAATTTTTCAATGGAAAAACCTCATCTTGAACCAATTATTATGTTTTCACACAAATTAAAATCAGACCATTATCATTATTGATGCTGTGTATAGTCTTCCATTAATTAAAATGTATAATTGCATTATGAATAATCACTGACTTTCCTGTTGGTTATTCCTAAGACAGAAGTTAGGAGTACTATCCCATTATCATTAATGATAATGCTTGCCAATACAGTTTCACAATATTCTTTCATTATTATTGTCTATATCAAGCTTTGAACATTCAAGCAAATAATTTCTACCAATGCTGCAGCATGATGACTGAACCTTAGTACCTGGTAAATAGTACAGTAGAGTCTTGATTTACTGCACTGTTTTAACCATCAGGTTAATTCTGTTATCTGAAATTTTTAAACAGTCTTGTATAGTAAATAATTTGCAATAAGCAAAAAAGTAACCTTCTAGACAAAACAAAATGTTTGGACACAACTTATTTATAGTATAAGCAATGGTAGTTGACACTAATTGCTACCCTAATCAAACAATGATAATTGAAAAGTGCACAGTCATATCATCTAGTGGAATGATATAGAAACACTTTAAATAGTGTAATAAAATTCTGAAAGAGTGCATGGATGTTTCTATTGATAAATAAATACTCTCACACTATTTATGATAATATCATTCAACATCAACATAAGTCAAACATGGAACACTCATGTGAGTAGCCTACTCTAAGTGGTGCACACTGTGTTCTGGCATATGTTACGTGAATTCTTATCAAAAGATTATGTATGGATAATTTACTGTATTAAAGACCTATACATGTAAAATTTTTACAATACATAATTAGAGTCAAATAGAAAATTTAAGAGTTTTCCAAAATAATAATAATAAAACACTGTGCTATAGTCAAGGTACAGTATGTCATTTTTATCGATTACTGAAAGTACAGATAGTTTATTTCTGTTATCCATCACCCCTGTCAACAGTCTCAGAATGACAGTTAATCAAGACTCTATTGTACATCATCTTGCCTGATGTAACAATCTTTTCTGTGTACCACTAAGCAGTCATGCCCTCTTCCAAGTCTGATTTTAGTATCAGCTTCTTTTCTGTTTATATCTCTCTGTCTTGATAACATTCTTCATTTTCTTTTTTTTTCTTTTTTTATTTGTTGTGGATTCTTGTTCAAATTCTGTTGATAATACATGGTGATTTTTTTTTAAGATAAATTGTTTGATATTTTTGTTTTCTTAATGTACAATCTGATTATTTTTAAGTTTGTCAATCATTTTATTCGATTATTCCAACATTTGTAGAGACCAAAGATTGAAGTTGCCAGATGGCCTGTTTATGTTCTTAAATTTCATGTAGTATGATTTCTTAAGGGTACTGCTTGTATTGCTGTTTCAAAATCTATTAAGACTACTTTTTCTATCATACCTAAAGTTTTTATAGAAATTGTAGAAGCAGATAACTTCTATTTCTCCATCAAAGTTTTGTATTTTCCCACCAAAATGTATTGAGCAAATATCTTACAGTAGTGGTTCTCAAACTGTGCGCTGCAGTGCCTTAGTGTGCCTCCAAAATCATCCAAAAGCGGTAGTAAACATATGTCAAATCAAATCAATAGAAAAGTTGATTGTATTTAATACAAAGTTGATTTATATTAATATAGGACAAATTAACTGAAAGAGAACTATGAGTTTATTTTCAATATTAACTCCGAAGTACGATTTTCTTCTTGACCTGCATATTTTAGACTTATGATGAAAAGGGATCAGCAATTAAAAGTAAGGGAAAGCAATAGGAGTAACTGTGGCTAGAACTAAGAACCTTTAGGTGCCCAGTTCAGAGAAACAGCAGATTGACCAGTGCTTAGCCACATCAACCACTGAGCCCCCTCCCAGGTATGAAAAACATTATCAGAACTAAATCAGCACAAATTTAAATTTTTTAAAGTCCGCTGGAAATACGAAAATGAATCTAATAGCATGCAAGGTTCATTTCTGGTTTTCTGTGTAATTTAAAATGGTAGGTTAGATTAAAAACTAGAGGAAGGGATTATATAACCTCAGACAATGCAATCGTTGGATTTATTGTTCAACTAAACCTTTTAAGTAATAGTTCAACAGACTATTACTTTAGTAAGTTCCAGCAATCCACTGCCTAACTTATCCTGCTGGAGGTCCTGCAAGCATGAATTATGTGTTCTGCAGTTTCCTCCTCTTTCCTGCATAATCTACATATGGTTTCTCCGTGGTACCTATCCTGTTCATGTGCACCCTCAGACCACAGTAACCTGTAATGAGTCATATGATTTTTCTGAGTTGTGCTCTGCCCAAATATTTGCCATCCCTCTAAGTCTTCCAAGTCTAAATCTTCCCTAAAAAGCGTTTGCTATGGGAATGCCCATGAAGGTTATCCTACTGGGCTTGTGTTGCTTGTTAATCCACCTATTGACAGCAGACCCAGCCCATCACAGAGAGATCCCTAAAGCCGGATTGGATCAGATAATCTCATATGCAGATTCCAGTCAAGCCAGTCAGTTAGCCTGCTCAATTTCAAATGGTAATACAAGATTTTTAAGAAAATGTAAGAAAAAATGTTGTTACTTTTTGGAATTTACTTCTATTACAACAGCAAGACAAATTACATGTCACGATTATTCCATAATGTAATGTCAGCTTTATTAATAATTTTATTGTTTCAGTATTTTATTAGGCCTAAAAATGTGTTAGAAAAACTGAAAACAAAGAATTTCCATTTTTTACTTATATTATTTTGTTTTATATTAAATATGTCCACACTTCAAAAATTACAATTTAAAAACTAGTTGAGTTGCAGTAACATATATTGTTACATATATTTAACACATGCATGCACACATCAAATTATAGATTTGCACTAAGTAAACCCCATTATAAGGCCTACAGAGTATATTTGTTAGAAACATTGTAGTTATATAATGTACCAAAAAAAGCACCAAAACAAGTTTGTAAAGAATTAAAATTGTATTGCAATACATTTTGTTTTTGAAAATCAAAATAAATGGATTTAGTATTTTCTTATATTAAAGTAACAAATAATGTCAATTATTTTTTGTATTATTATAAGCCTAATATAAGCCTAGTAGGCCTATTATGAGCCTAACTGCATATTTATTATAATCAGGTGTCTTGTGGTTTAATGCCTAATTAATTGTATATCAAATTCAAAGAATAATTGTTTCAATGTTTTTATGTATTAAGTGTAATCTATAAACAAACTATCTTTATATAATATTACTCTATTTCTATTATCAAATATTACTATTTTATTTAATTGTAGAGTACAGTTATAAATGTCCTGAAAATCAAATTAAATTGTGATATTTTCATTATTTACAGCAAATTATTAATGCTCAAAAGATGGAAGAAAAAATTTATGTACATGAATTAGTTGAAGTAATAATGTAATATTATGTTTTAATTTTCTCAATGCATATTAAAATACAATGATTAACCCTATCAGTGCCACGAACTTTTTTAAAATGAATAAAAATGTAATGTTTTTTTTTTATTTTTGGATATATTTTAAGCTAAATGAACATATTATATGACAATTATTTTTTTAAGTGGATACACACAGTATTATAGTATAAAAAATGTAGCAAAACTCTTGATCAGTTTTGCAACTAAGAAAGAATTCACCTGTCCCTGTCAGCTTCCATCTGAACTATCCACCGTTTATCTAACCTCTTCCTGTCCCAACTGCTTACGTCTAATATACTGTACTGGCCAGGTATAGCCCCTTAGACCATTTAGTCATTTGACCGGTCTGAAATTATTTCATTCAGCATGCATTATTGCTTGGTTATATTAAACAACTTATTGTTGAGTTAAAGAATGCTGGGATTAGCTTTATGTAAACCGGACAGCCAGTCAAATCAGATACTGGCACTTAAAAGGTTAATGAACTCATTTATATGGTGTATACTTAGGCTGTAATGATCTGGAATGGAAGTATACATGATCATTACAGCCATCATGTATACTTCCATACCAGCCACCATGATCTGGAACAGGAAGTAAGCTGTCCTGGCCCATTTCACGCTGGACTGGGAATGTTAAACTGACCAAGTGATAAATTTATTTATAAAAAATAATGCAAGAGTGAGTGTTGTGTAGAAGTGTACCACACTTCTAGATATGTGAAATGTTCCCAGATTTCTTAGATTATTAGTGAAACTTCTATTGGAAAAGCTATGTTGGAGTAGGCATAATCCACCTGTACATAGACCCACAGCCAGGACCACGGAATAAGCATTATTCATAAAATAAGCCTCTTGATCTCTAGAAAAAGTTTTTAAGTTAACATATATATTTGATAGAAGCTTTCGAAATTTTACATATTATTAGAACTGTTAGTCTAATTTGATTCAAATTTAGCACACAAAGTGATTTTGGTAATAGCTTGGACAAGTTTATTACCCAGCAAAGTCTGTTTAGGCATTTCAAAATCTACCCTTTTAATTTTAAACATGACTTCACCTTTATTATTATTATTATTATTATTATTATTATTACCATAAAATTTGCATAGATTAGCATTTTAAATTTTAACATTTGTAAAAAAATAGATCTACTCATTTACGCAGATTTTACTTGTGATTGAAATAGAGAAATTTGATGAGATTTTGAAAAAAGTATACTAAGATAAAAATGTTATGAACTTATGCAGCTCATATTAATATTTTTTATTGAAAAATACAAATTTGCCCATATATCGAAATATTCATTTATGTAGGCTAACTTTTTACGTTGTTAATTTTTAAGTTAACATTTTGCAAATAACATATTAAAAGTTTATCAATATGTTACCATATTTTAATTTGTCACTATAATTTTTTGTTATTAATATTTATTGTTATCCCACATTTAATAATTATTTTTCTTTGATTATTTATTCAATTAAATTACAACTTTATATTAATAGAATCCCTATACAGAAATAATAAATTGTACTAAAGAAAGAAATATATACATAGCAATGATTTTTATGATAATGTGAAGTAGGGAAAAATGTTTAAATAGCTCTAGGTTTATTAGTTTTTTATTGTTTTTTCATATGAATTTTTCAAAACAATGAATCAGCCTACTTTTATAAAATAATAATTATGCACCAAACTTTTTAAAAATTGGTTTGAAAAAACCTGATGTACATTGATGCACTAACATTGTAATGGACACTTTCTTTTTTAAATGTATTAAAATATATAAATATAAAATATAAAATAATTTTAAATTCAAAAATTTCAAATTATATAACTTAATGTTGTGTTCTATTTAGTGTAACTAATTGAAGCCTTCAATAACCAACACACAAAAATAGTTACAATATTTAAAAATAACTATACCTGAAAATATAGTAGTTTCTTTTCTTGGATAAATAACATGTAGTCCATAAAGGTTATAGCATTTCTTTTGTAGCTCTCTAAACGAGGGATATTTTTTCCAATCACTGAATCTATCATGAAGTGATCCTTTGGCAGTAGGAAGCAGAGCTGTGCACTCAACAATATACATATCTCCCACTATAACCACTGCCACTTACAACTTCATAACCCCATTTTGTGCTTGTGCTGAGTTGCAGAGTCTATTGGTTCTCCTGCCAAGTGAATTGCAGTGTTATTCATTTTTTAGACATACCAGTATAATGCAGAAATTCATTACAGAATATGAAAATAACTTGCAGCAAGATCCAGGCTGTAGAGTAAGTGACTCAAAACTTCTCATTAGAATTGCACAAGAGTGGTCAGGGCAGCATCATGAGGTCATGAGTTATCAAGAATCAAACAACTCCAGAATACAGCAGGCCTCTTCTATTGTTTTGAATGGCTCTTTGTAGTTGACATAACGTCTGCCAATGCACACCTACATTGATCATAGTCCCTTGTTCCAGAAAATCCACCACCAACATGATTTTATGGTCCCAAAAAACTGTAGCCATAACCTCCCTGTTAAATATTTTTAATTTTTAAAATATTAATGAAATTTTTACCAAATGATCAGTTTAGTCTACAATGAATTTTTGCTGTATTATTCCCTCTTATCAGAAGAAAATGAATAACATGTTTCAGTCACACTTGGCAGGAAAATCAATAGACTTGCTGCTTATAAGTCTGCAAATCAGGTTAAAAATGGTGCTATGGACTTGGAAGTGGTAGTGATTACAGTGTGAGTGATGCACTATCATTCAGTGAGCAGTAAATATTGGAAAATGAGTTATGAGTTGTATCAGCCTAACTGATAATACCCACAACCAGCACCATTAAATGGGCACTAAAGTATATTTTTGGTCATTCAAAATAAAGGCTATATTTATTTGTATCATGTATAGATCCTAATAGAGCAGTATTTTCCATTGCCAACTATGCTTGTTCCTAAAGCGTAAAATTTTCAGAGGCACTAACAGATAAAAAAAAATCATTAATTAAGAAAGGAAAATAATTATAAAAAGTTTGAAATAGTTGGTGAAAAACTATGAAATAAGTAATATAATTTCAATTTACCTCTCTTTAAAAAAATTGTGTACTTGTATTGAATGACAAATTGTTCCCCAATGGCAAAGTACCTACAAGGACCTAAATGCAGCCTTGGCCCCTAATATTTATACTCATATTATGAATAAATTTGAATAAAAATAATTAATCCCAAAATGGTGGCCAAAAATATCAACAGTTAAAGAATCTGTTGATGATCTCAACAGTGGTATAAAAACGGTAATGACAAAAAGGTAAGGGAAATATAAATAAAAAGTCTGTGTTGACAGACTTGATAAGTTAAAATGCTCAGTTTAATTAAAAGTTAAAGGACTAATTTCCTATCATTCTGTTATTTTCTAAGGTGGTGGTAACAATTATAATTCATTGTTAAGCCAAACTTATTAATTAGTTGAATCGTAAATAGATAATTTTGCACCGTATCAAGAATTGGAAGAGAGATATATTTCATAGTGACTGTGTTAATTATTCTATTATTTCTATTAAACTACAGTATACTGTGCGATTTTAGTACTAAAACAGTTACAAAACACATAAAAATTTATCTTTGATAATAGGTATGTATTTGTAAATTTAATTTTTTTTTTTAAGAAGAATGACAACAAATATGAAAAGAAAATTTAATGTGTAGGAAAAAATGTTGTTACTTTTATTTTTATTAACCTTCTGTAAAGCAGTACATAATTTCTGTTTGCAATACAGAACTGGCATTTCACAGCTTTACAGCTATGTTGGTAGCATTGTTAATCTGGTTATCCACCACTGCCTGAGTAATTTTTCCACAGCAGTCCATTAATAAACATGCACCAAGCTTGAATTGTGTGTTGTTACATGACTGTTATATGCATGAAGGAAATTATGTGCAAACTTACTAAAGATTAATAAAAAAATAACTTTCATAATAAACCTTTTCTAATAAATACCAGGTGCACCTAAAGATATGCGTAATATAGGCTACTTTACTATATTTTTTAAGTGAATAAAAAGCATGTTTACTTATTTTTTTTTACAATGGTCCTGAGAAAATGATCTCAATTTTCTCATATACATGCATCAATAAGTTTCATCATAAGAGTTGCTACTTTTCAGATAGTTGCAGCACTTATGCAGAATATTTCGTCTTTGATGTTGTGCTTGAATTGGTCAATTGTGTGAGAAAAGTACTTACACATTGTCCATCAGATTTTCTCAAAGAAAAATTTTGAGAGAAGTGAAATATGTCAATTTAGGCGGCCATAGTACATGCAAAATTATGTGTTCTCTAAAATACATGTAGTATCATTGTTCAATTAATTCACTGAGTGTATTATTGCATCATATAGCTGTAAACAGCAGTCTCATTCATCAGCCTACAACAATGTGAATTGCATCATGATGATATAACATTCAGCTTTGAAAAATAAAGGCCTACAATTCTATTTCACAAACTTACACACCAAACACAAACTTTCAGTGAATGAAATGACCCTCGTTGAAAATATGAAAACTTTTTGAACTCTAAAATGTCATTTTGGTCTTTAACTTAGGCAGTCATATGATACTTATAAACTATACTTTATGAAATCCAACGACCAAACAACAAAAAACACAAGACCTATTAACAGTAATATAGTATTATTCCTTAACAAATTCTCGAAGCTAATACACAACATAAATGCTATATGAACAGAGATTTAAGATTTTTTGCAGCTATGCAAACATAAGACATTTTGCAACCAGTAATGCAAACTGGTAACACATACTGTTTGTTGCAAATTCATATCAACTCAATTGTTAAATGTAGTAAGAATGCGAAAGCACTCTTAAAGGTCACATCATCTACGGTCATCAGGAGCTCGATGGTCAAAGTGGCTAAAGCATCGATCAGTCTATAGCGTCATTCAACTGTGTTCCTAAATGTTCTTAGTTCGAGTCATTGCTCTGTTGCTTTTCCCTTACCATTAACACTGATCCCTTGCCCTGATTAGTCTAACTGGCATAAAGTGTGAACATTATGAGAAAAAAACCTTAGGTCACCACTAGCCGGCCAGACTATTTATATTCATTCATAGTGCCAAGCAATTATGTGTAAAATCACTGATTTATTAAACATCTGCAATTTTAAAAAAGTACTGTAAAATCTTCCTGACATTTTAAGAATGACTGCAATACAAAATAACTTTCAACAATGAATGCATTGAGCCTTACAGGTATGCATATAGGTCCATATCCAACTTATTCAGTACTGTCTACCATAAGGTCGCTTTATGCCCACACGTACATTTGCGGAAACTAAATATCCTCAACAATATGTTTTTCAATTTATGTAGCACATCTTTTGGCTCACCCATTGTAATCTTTATAATATTTTATGAAGAAAGAATTTGTACAAAATATTTAACCATACATTATTTCAAACAATGTAATATTATTTAAAATAATTTAATTAAAAAGAAATATCTGTTTGTATGTACTTATGATAGTTATTCTGTTACTGTATCTATTATCTATTATTGTAAAACATTTCTGTGTATATAATTAATTAAAATTTTTGAAATATAACATAAACACGCTTACATAAAGTGCAGGGACTTTCAAAGTTGTATTTTCATGTATTATACACAACATATGTTATTTGAGTCAATGTTAAATGTAAAGTTAGAAATAAATATATTATACTGTTGTGTTATTTTATGTAACATGTTATAAAGTTCAACAAAGTGGTTTATATGTTGCCTCAATGTTAATGTTTTTTTTAATTAAAATGTCTTGCCTATAATGTGCAAAGAAGTATTGTTATACAGTATTTTTTGGTCCTAACTTACAGTCCTATTGGAAAAATCCTCACAATAAGACCATAAAACATGCACATCTAAAATATATTTTCAGAGGTCATTAAAAATTGTACATGTGTTATTATAGTGTTTGCAACTTTGGTCCTATAAAATTCAAATATGGCAATTTTTTAAACCTAATTTCATCATAATAATTATAGTTAAAAACTGCATATATTAGTATTTTTATTTTAAAATTTCATTGAAAATACGAAAATGAACCAAATAGATATACTGGACAAGTTTCAATTCTCTATCTACTTTTCCTATAGTTCCAACCTCTTGGCAATTGTAAATCTTGTCTTATGTTTTGAAGCAGTGCCATGAATGATTCATTTACATTCTATACTTAATCTTTTTTTGGTCCCTACAGATTTTTAATTGGTGTTTTAAACACAACTGTTATTACATGAGCTTATAAAAATAATCCAAAATGCCATGTCTGGTGATACAGCAGGCCTTTCGAGTCATCCCCACCTTACCGACAGAATTTACTGGATAAAAATTCTTTTTTGGTATATACTTTTTTGGAAAAATAAGAATTGCATAATTTATTCCTCAGAAAACATGACAATGAACACATATCCTCTAAATTTTAACTAAACTTACATTCATTTCACATGATTAATGGACCAAATTAATGGAATGTCTTTACAGTTTAGAGTATAATGAAAATAATTGGGTAAGTTTATTTTTTATCTTATTAAATGAATGTTCATAATATAATAATTCTTATTGTAATTAGTTTTATATAAACCACAGAGCAAAGTTTGAATGTAACTATATCTCTAACGTTACTGGATTAAAAAAATATTATGTTGGTATTACTTATTTACTAATTCCATTCTCAGCGCCATAGCCATTTAATAATCATTATATTTTTTAGATTACAAAGTGAAATCTATAATATATATATATATATATATATATATATATATATATATATATAAATGATCATGAAAAATTGAAAAACTGAACCGTCTTAACTTCAAACATCTGTTTGGAACATGCATCATTCAGAACAGTTTTAAAGTTTAGTAATCACTTAGAGAGTACTTTATACTTTGTAAAGTAATATTGTTGGAAGAAGATGACTTGATTGCGAGCCTAAAGAATTTGTATTCTGTATAGAATATGTTTTTCACTATAACGTCCATATTCTATGCCAGTTAGACTAATGAGGACAAGTGACAACATTAACAGGAGATTGTTCAGAAGTACAACACTGCGCTCATGTAGATTTGGAAGTAATTATTACAGAATCAATTCTTCAAAATCGACACAATTCACTTGGCCGTAGTAATCACCAACTTTGCTGAAATACCAAACTTGCCTGGCAAGAAAAACCATTATTTTAAACATGCACTAAAATTAGTCTACTTGATGAACTTCAAATCTCCATGTACACTATCATTTTGCCATACATAAGTAAAATTGTTTCTACTAAAACACAAGGTTCATTTACATAAAAAATATTTTTATTTCCCCTTCTCAATTTCTAAATACTTCTCAAATCCTTCGAATACCCATTTATAATATCTGATCTTTCAATAAGAATTTTCCTTATTTTCAATATATTTGCAACTTCCTTGACATATTTACTTTTCAAAGAAATTAAATTTTTCTCTTATAACTTTCATGCCGTTGGAAGCTGTTTGGTTTAAATAAAAATCTTGAATTACACACACCTCAAATTACACATTTGCCAAAATTGTCTATATGAAATTTTCTATTTTCAGACCAAAGTATCTTCCTTCCCGGCAAACTAATGAAGACTCCGCAACTTTGACACCTTCTTTTCAAATGTCTATTACCGTCCTAACCGAAATACTAGTCCGTAGTAGCAAACAAGTCATGTATTCACTACATGTGTAGCAGTAGTTATGTATTCACAATATAATATACTTATTTACATTCCATAAATTATTAAGACACCAAGAGTTAGTTTAGAAATTATCATGTACACATTCTAACCTTTCATAAATTAAATATATTAAATAGATAACTACCCAAAAATTTTAAAATGACTGGTCCCGAAAAACCCCTCTGGCTATCCCCTTGTCCAAGCCCCAAGTCTGAACTAAGATCATTCCTCCAAAAGATCATCTCGACAGTCACTCATCATACTTTTTAAGGCCATGTGGATTGAAAGTTGGGAGAGAGAGAATGCAGGACATAACCTCTTTTTCAAATCCAGAAATCTCTGAGCAACCTGTTTTAGGACCTGTACAGGACATGCTCTCTCTTCTACAATGTAAAATGTTAGATTGAAGGAAGGTTAGATTGCAACAGCATGGGGTTAAAAAAAATAATTCAGCATTTCAGGTACAAAAAAGGCAGATTTTTCATATCCTGGCTTAAAACATCTTACTATTTCACATAATTTTAAGTAGCCTATAATTTTTAGGCTTACATAAATAAATCTATACTCTACTTAAAATATATAGGTTATAGGATATTAATTATTCATTAAAAAACTCAGCAATTTTTATTCATTTCTTATGTTTCTTACTATAGTTTCAACAAATTTTAGTCTAATCTAAAATTAAGTATCCACACTTCTGTACTGACATCTAGTGAGTGATACAGATTCAGTTTTATAGGGCAGTGTAAGTTGGCAGCTTAACTATATTTAGACTCAGGAGTTGGTGGCTGGGGGAGATCAAATTAAGGTCAGTTGTTTACATATTCAGGTCAAAGTACATACTACATACTTGCTAACCTATGCAACCTCGCCTTTATATTCCTGTATACTTTATTTATTCCCTGTTATGTTTTTAAAGGAATTTGTGATTCTGGATATATTTCCTATGACGAACAAATAAAGTAAGTTCAGTTAACCGAGGTTTTACTCTGTATGTATTTCGCTTAACACATGTCTATTATTGAATTTATTTTAGGCTCAACGCAAACTGATTTAGTTTGACCACAAACTATACAGAGTGTTTCATAAAAGGTGTGCAATAATTTAGGATAATCCAGTAGGTGAAAAAAAAGAATTCAATTGAACATATAACCCAAAACCACAGTTATTTGGCTATCCACTATTTTGTTTTGTTTTTTATACAAAAATAATTTATATCTTCAAATAGATTTAACTGATCGAATTGAAAGCCTTTGGTTAGATTCACATAGGCTTTTCAAGACATTTCATATAAAAAAATTAAAACAGCAGAATTTTTTTGAAGTAGGTTTTTTGCTGATTAAATGTGTATAAAGAGTTTCAATTCAAATAGTCAAATCATTTTGAAGATAAACTATTATACAATTGTATTTTTCTATTTTGGCCCGCTATATCATATCTTATATCACTGCACACATTTTACAAAACACTCTGTTTAGAATTTGTAGATTTTCAGTTATGTATCTTCATTTTTTCTTCTTTTTCATCCTTTCCTTATAGGCTGTAAATAAATGATTTACACTTGCTATTATTGTTTCATTTTTCTATGATCTTCCCTTTTCATTCAGTTTAAGTGCCTATAATATTATCATTTCAATTGGAAGTTATCATTTAAGTAAGGATTTTTTTCCTCATATCTTCCCTATTATGTTTTTTCTGCAATCTAACTTGGATACCAAATTTCTGCTGTATATATTCTACTTTTTGTTGTCATCTTTCAACTTTCAGTTTCTTAGGGGTATATTACACTTTAAAAAAATGTCAAATTTCTTTGATCAAAGATCTTTGATGAAATAAATTTAATTCTTTGAACTAACCATTCTATCAAACTTTGATGAATCTTGGACATGTTGTAATTTTTACAAAGATTTTAAAAGTGATTTTTAAAAATTTGAGGTAATAACCTCAAAATATTGTCTTACCTGACTTTGTGCCTTTCATTGTAGTCTATACTTTCAAACAATTACAAAATTAACATTGTCTTTTGAAGCTGTAAAGATACATTTACATATTTTATCAATAACATTAACACCTAGTTTTGTAATTTAAAAAAATGAACATGCTTGTAATTTAAACTGTAGCCTCAAAATATTTTTCAAGTTGTTTATTGCAGTGAAAAATTGAAAAAAAGTGATTTAAGTGAAAAATTAAAGACCAAAATCATAAGTATGTGCATTATAAAGTTATGTAATATTTTAAACCATTATGTACTAATTTTTCTAATGTATTTTTAAAAAACCTAAAAACAAATTAGGTTTTTCTAAGATATTATTCCTGCAGTATTTGTGTTATAAACAATTTTAAACATGTTTTTAACTAATAAACTGTCTCTTGTATTATACACTCTGACACAAGAGAGACTTTGTTGGTTATGTCAAAATTTCTTCCATTTAAATAACTGAAATCAATTTCACTAAACATCTCTTACTGTATACTGACTTTTGCGCTTTGTAGTTAAGTAATTAATTGTAAAGAGAGCAAGCTGTTAAAATATGTTTGACCCAAAACACCATTACTCCAAAATATATCTAGTTAATAACCTATCTGATTAAAGAAATGTAACAAACATAATGTTTATTTTTTTGATACAACTTTGATAAATGTTTAAACAAGATATTTGGTCGAAGTTTCATCAGATATTTAACAAATATCTTTGATAGTGTAATATCCTCCTTTAAGGGAACAAGAAATTAAAAGATTAAATTTGAAAAATCCCAGTTTACATTTTAACAGATAAAAACATTTCTAATGTTAATTCTAAAGTACATAAAATGTTTTACAAACTGTAGTATGAATATTGTTCTATGTTTAAAACTGGTAGGTGGGACCAAATAATTCAATTTTTACTTTTCTGAAATTATGTAGCATAACTACACAATTAAAGAAATTTTTATTTTTAACCTGATTTTGTTTTCATATTACAGTTTGTACACATTATACCAAAGAATAAGTGTGTGAAATTTGAACTCTTTAACTTGAAAAATAACCAATGTTATCAATTATAAATATATGGCCAAAACAGTAAAAAATACAATTTACAATAAATATCTTTATTTTCTTGATATAAAACATAGTTGTGAACTATTTACTCAATAACATATACATTGTTGGTGAAATTTTTTTATTTAATTTCTTTGTACTCCCTTTCATTTTTACCAAATAATGCACAACACCATATTATGAAAACTTCATTAGTCAGCAACAATATAAGTTATTACTGTTATGGACTCACTCAAAATAAGTTGACAGCTATGTTTTCAGAGAAAAATAAATTCTTTATTTGGTGCTGTAACCTATTGAACATAATTAATAACTACGTCAATATAAGTGTTAATCACAGTACATTTGTAATTTTAAAATAAGGCGTTTTAATCTCCTATATATTATTGCAAACTAGAAAATTCAGTATATCACATCACAAAAAAATTATATATTTAGTTTAATTAGGTCATAATTTTATAAATTTATTTTCATTTATACCCTAGCTACAAAAATTGTTTTTAGGTTTTTGGTCCTTTAAGTAAATTGTTTAAGGGTATTACAAATTAAAAATGTAAATTACCTTCTGATGCTGTGGTTATCTGGTTGTAAATTACCTTGGGAAATGAACTACTGTATTTGAGTAGCAATCATAATAAGACCTAGACTTCGGACAATGAAATGAGCATCAATCTTGACTTTAGGAACATTTTTTACATTCTAGGATAAGCAATTTTGGTCACATTTGATTCAAACTTATACAAAAATCAACTTTAATAGCTTGGCCAAGTTCGTTACTCAGCAAAATCCTTTTAACTATTGGAAAATGGAAACATGTTTTTTATCACAAATTAAAGAAAGATCTTTTTTGGTTCTACAATCATAATGAGGGTTAAAATCTGCATAAAAATTTTACATTTATTCTTCACTGCTGTACAGTTCTGTATTAGTCTTAATTTTACTGATGGATATGTGTATGTATAGCTTTGTGAATATTTATTTATATTCCACTCACACATGAAAATGTTTGCATCTTTCCAATCAAGCCTACAGATAGTGATTAAGTATGACGAACCAAAACTTTGGTAACAACATTAATTAGTAATGAACAACTCCATGTTTTTGTATAAATAACGCTTTATTATCTACATATATGAAATTTTTATATCTTGTTTAGATGATTTTTTTAAGACCTTGAAAATCCAGCGTACACTGTCCAATCCTCTAGTACGGTGGGTTATTAAGGTCTTGCTTTGTTTCCAGCACCGATTCCTAGGCCAGCAATTTAGTAAATCCAATTAACTGCATGTCCTCTTTCTAAAATTACTCAATGAGACTTTGAATTAATACAACAGCTGCACAAGCGATGCCTGAATTCTAAAATGAATGAACTTCAAGTGAAATTCATGTCACATATAAAATTGTAGCTGCAATCAAAATGAATGAATCATGGATCTTGATATTTGTTTTAAAATTACGTCAACTAACTGTAAGTTGTCTATTTTTTTTTACCCTTTTAGTCTTCTTTCCAGTTACTCAAACATACATGTGATGTTACAATGTATAAGCATGAAACTCTTTTAAACAAATAATTACAAAGTCAGTCTTTTATTTTAAAAATTAAAATTAACACAAGTTATGCTTAAAACAAAATATTACTGGAAATATGCACAACTAATTTTTTTCTAAAAATTAAAACTATTAAGATAAACTACTAGCTAAAATAAAAATTGTACTACTAAATAAGAATTAAATTAACATGCTTATATAAACAATTGATTCTTATATATAATTTGTTTGAAATTCAAAGTTGCTTGGTGCAAGGTCATGAGAATAACCTGGGTGTGTGCGGGCGTTGTGGAACAAAAAAACTGTTTTGCTCATCTTTCCCAACCTTTTGTTTTGTTTCATTCATATTGTAATGTTGCCCTCCCTTTAAAGAATGATTGATACGCATGAGAAACCATTGGCCTTTACATAACGTCTTCACCATACACACGGCACAACTCATAATGACTTTCACTTCTTCTATTATTTTTGTACATAAAAATAAAGAACATTTTGAACTTTATAATCGGCAGTAGAAGCAAGTGATTGTGGTACGACTGAGCAGTGAAGCTAGAGGTATAAAACTTTTTCAATGCTGCCACTATACCTAGACGAAATTTCCCTGCAACTTCTAGACTTTTCCTGCCTACCAAATGTGGATTTAAAAAAACAAGTGTAACTTTTGAAATACCTCTCATAAAACAATTTCTAATATTTAATATATACATATTTTTAACTACTTTCCAAATTAACCTAACATAGTTTTGCGTACATATATTTTTTTTTCAAATGAAAAGGTTTTAAGCTGAATATAAAAAAATATTTCAGCTTTGACAGAAAGATACCTGCAGTCAATATATTACTTGCAACCACAAACATAAAATGTTTGCAAAATTTTAATAACACCAGAAACCAAAAAAAAAAAATAATAACATTTGTTTGTTTTGAATCTGAACAGAAATATCCTTCCAGGAAAAGAACACTGTTGTACTAATATGGAATTCATTTATAAATGAAGGTTAAAATAATGGCATTGTTACTTAGAACAAATTCTGTTAACAATAAAGTTTCTAATACTTAAAAAAACAATTAACATTAGAAAACATAAATATTAAGTGTTTTTTATGAATTTCCATTAGAAAAACGAGCTATTGAAGCAGACACCACCATGGTAAAATGAAAATTCGGGACTTGAAATGAGCACCAATTCTGACCTCCAGATCATTTTTTGAGAATATATGTTACCACACTCACATTCACAATTTTTGTCAGATTTGATTCAAACATGACACAAAAATCGATTATAGTAATAGTTTAGATAAGTTCGTTAACCAGCAAAATTTATTCAACATTTTCAGAATGGTGACCATTTCAAATCATTATAAATTCATAACTCTTTGTCTTAATTTTTTTGATGAATATCCAATTTTCCCACTGTAATCAGTGTTAAAAAAACTGCATGCTTAGCATTTAGAAATTTCAAAGCTCGTTGAAATCAATATGTTTAATTTGATGCTGTATTTTCAATATAATTTGAAAATTTAAAATGGTAATATATGTAGTTGTAATGGTGACTATGGTGAAATCATAATTTCGAAAAGGGTAAAATAAACAATTTTGAAAATTTGCTTCTATGTCACCAAGACAGCTAGCTATAGGCTATGACTACTTTATTTAAAACATTGAAATATAAGAACAATAATGTTAGAATAGTATGAATACACACACACACATGCAGTATAGTATCTGCGCACACAGTACACACACACACACACACACACACACACACACACACACACACACACACACACACACACACACACACACACACACACACACACACACAGATTCAGTCCCTTGTGAATCAAATGACATTATTAATTTTGTTGATGTTGACAATAATTCTATTAAGGAAGTAAATATTTCAAGTATTTTGGGGCCAGTAGATGCAGATCAAATTCCAACTATAGATAAATCTGTAGAAAATGCTGTTGATGAACCTCGAAGGCCTAAAATAAAAATAAAAGCAATAGAGGAGTTAGTGGACCCATGTGTTAGTAAAGGAATGTTAGAAAATTATTGTAAGAAAGAAATATCCGAAAGTGTGGACATTTCTGATGATTATCTTGTTGACATGAAATCTTTGAAACAAGGTATAGATGGGGTTCAGAGAGTTCTAATTTCTGTCATTAAATCGATAAGGGCAGATAGATCAACTATAAAAAATTTTAATGATATGAAGTGCGAGTCTTCAGCAGCTGGGAAATTTATTTCAGGCATTCAAAATGAATTGTTAATGTGTACAAGACAAATTAATGTAATCCAGAGTAACATTTATGAATATTATAAAGATGTGCCAGGTGTTTTGGTGCCTTCAGAAGTTAATGGCAATATAACAAAAAGTACTTCAGAATCTAATTCAATCGAAGAGAATGGTAGTTTGAAATTCAGTGATAAAGAAACAAATGACTTTAAAAATATTAGTCATTTTTTTTAAGACCTGAAGAATCGAAAAATAAAAATAAACATCTGAATACTGTGCAAAGAAAAATAAGTAACAAAAATCATACACACACACCCATACACACACACACACACACACACACACACACACACACACACACACACACACACACACACACACACACACACACACACACACACACACACACACACACACACACACACACACACACACACACACACACACACACACACACACACACACACACACACACACACACACACACACACACACACACACACACACACACACACACACACACACACACACACACACACACACACACACACACACACACACACACACACACACACACACACACACACACACACACACACACACACACACACACACACACACACACACACACACACACACACACACACACACACACACACACACACACACACACACACATACAAACACACACTCTCTCTCTCTCTCTCTCTCTCTCACACACACACACACACACACACACACTCTCTCTCTCTCTCTTTCTCTCTCTCACACACACACACACACACGCATGCACGCACGCACACACACACACACACACACACACATTAATGAATGTTCACAAAAATATTTCAATGGCTAAATAGTAAATCAATACTAGTTTCATATTTTATTGAAAAAATATTTTCTTTGGTCTCACACATTAGGAAGAAAATACTGAAATTACCAAAAACTTAAAATTCACTATTTTGAACAAAAAAAGAATGTTAAATAACATATACGGTACTTTTTTTTGTTATAAAAAGTATTCAGAAATTGTTATGTTTGTGGAAAAAATCTATCTTGACATACTTTGACAAATCCATCCAATTTAAGGTCTGAAGTTAAAAAAAAAAAAAATGGTTCATCAGGTTTTGATAAAATTTTGTTCATATGTAAAGATAATTTATAAATAAAATCAGCACAGCAAATTTAAAATAAAAACAATTTATAATCTCAGAGTAATTGAAAACAAAACAAGTTAATTTGTTTCTTCAATATAGTCCTAAACCATTTACTTCTTTTGTTTAAAATTTTCATATTTTTTGCAATGTTTTTAACAAGATTGTTGGGGAAATAAATTGTATGTGAGAATGTTTATTATTATGAATTTGTACCATTACCATCCAAAGACTAATTATATTACAATTTTAAATTTCGTTAATACAATGTAAAAATTATATTATTTTTTAATTAAAACACATTTAATATATTCCAGAAAAAAGTGTATTTTTCTAACTCCAGGATTTTTAATTCAGTAAGTAGTTAACTGTTCAGTCTATTCAATCCTTTTTTCCCCTCTTCTGTTTTTCCTTTTGTATCCCTTGTTGATCCCATTACACGCACCATTTGACTTAAAATTAAAATTACGTTGTTTATTCACTAATATATTTTTTTCATACTTTTAATAAAACTTGTGGATAATGGCAAACACGAAAAACAAAAATACTAAAAGTGTAAAAAAAAGTTTGAACAAAAAAAAGTAAATATAAAACATGATCCTTCACATTTAGATGTTGTTTTTAGCCATCGGGTCACCAAAAAACTTCCCATGTCCACTGGATCAACTGAACAACTAAATTACAATGAAAAACTCATTTGAACTGTAATTCAAAAAGTGACTCCCCCCCCCAAAACATGTTTAATTTACACTCTGAATTATGATAAGGCCACTAAACATGATATGCTGACCCAGTGATTCAATAAACAACATTAATTTTAATATTAAATCAAATTGTGTAACAATGTCCACATAGGACGGACTACAATTTATTTTACGTCCCTGCATCTGATGATGACAGCGTGACCATCAAAACTTGTAGTCACAGAAAAGAGAGAAAAAAGGATAGGAAAGTTACCTTAGCCTAACCTTAATACTTACAAAAACTTATAAACTTCTATAACAATATAAAATATATATTTTCTCCATTTTAAAAAAACACACAAAAGTATCATAAGTCTATAAAGAAAAAAACAACTTAACAAATTTTCAAAAAATCTGATGACATAAATTTTTACAAAATGCTATTTGTGTCTTGTTTCTTGAAACACAATGTACAAATAGCAATTTGTATATATAACATACTTAATTGAACAAAACCAAAACTGTTCTCACAAAAACAAAATAATGAATTCTCTTTCTTCTATATCACAAATTACTTTGTTTATAACAGAACCTAGGACTAATACGCTTATCTTATTTCATCTCATAGAGCTGAATCAACTGCGGATCTAATTTATGTAAAAATACAGAACACTGTTTGATTTTATATTTTTTGATTAATTTAGAAAATTTATTATTTACTTTCGTATGATTTTTGTTACTTCTTTTTCTTTGCACAGTATTCAGATGTTTATTTTTATTTCTTCGATTCTTCAGGTCTTCTTCAGTAACTATAGGGCTTCCTGAAATATTTGCTTTATTACCAAGATCAAAATCAAGCTTAGGACGTTTTCTGTTTGAGTTACACATTTCACTTTCATTAATATTGCTTTGAATGTCAAATTCGTTTAATTTATTTCTTCTCACTTGAATCCTTTTTGGAGCAGGCTTGTTATAACTAGACAGAAATTTTGTGAAATTTTCATGGTAATTGCCAGATTTATCACTAATATTTTTAAAGTCATTTGTTTCTTTATCACTGAATTTCAAACTACCATTCTCTTCGATTGAATCAAATTCTGAAGTACTTTTTGTTATATTGCCATTAACTTCTGAAGGCACCAAAACACCAGGCACATCTTTATAATATTCATAAATGTTACTCTGGATTACGTTAATTTGTCTTGTACACATTAACAATTCATTTTGAATGCCTGAAATAAATTTCCCAGCTGCTGAAGACTCGCACTTCATATCATTAAAATTTTTTATAGTTGATCTATCTGCCCTTATCGATTTAATGACAGAAATTAGAACTCTCTGAACCCCATCTATACCTTGTTTCAAAGATTTCATGTCAACAAGATAATCATCAGAAATGTCCACACTTTCGGATATTTCTTTCTTACAATAATTTTCTAACATTCCTTTACTAACACATGGGTCCACTAACTCCTCTATTGCTTTTATTTTTATTTTAGGCCTTCGAGGTTCATCAACAGCATTTTCTACAGATTTATCTATAGTTGGAATTTGATCTGCATCTACTGGCCCCAAAATACTTGAAATATTTACTTCCTTAATAGAATTATTGTCAACATCAACAAAATTAATAATGTCATTTGATTCACAAGGGATTGAATCTGTATCATCTACAACCATAACATCATTTTCACTGTTATCTAAATGATCTGCTTGTAGATTTTCAACCAAAACTGTGTTTGAATTTTTTTGTAAATGCGAAACAGAGTCTGTGTTGACATTTTCGGAAGATTCATTTGATATTATGTTCAAATTCATTTTTGATATCAAAGTATGGTTTTTTGCATTTTGTTCACCGACATTTTCAGAAGTTTTCTGACACAACATTGATTTTACGCTATTAATGGCTATATTACTATACACATTTACTGAATTTCCTTTATCAAACATTGCATAATTAATATTCCCTGGTGAATTGTTGTTAACACAGTTATTACGTAATGGAAGTATACTCATATTTGTTGCTGGAATATTTTTTCTTTCAAAAAACTGATGCACCACTGACGAGCCAATATCAGGGTTTTTCCTTTCCGTACTGGCCATTTTTGGGAGATTACCTTGCAATAATGTTTTTAAAGTAAAACTTTCTTCTGGTGTATTTTCGGAAGCTTGTTGTCCCATCATTGATGGAGTCACAGTATTGTAAACTCTAGGCGTATTTCTTACTTCATTAAATTTTAAAATCTCATATAGCTTACCATTTTTATCAAAAGAAACATTGAATCTATTTTGTTCACTCTGTTTTTCAGGACTGACTATTGTATTTTTTGTGAGATCCACTGTTTCTAAACATACAGGATTGTTTCCCTGCACCAGATTTGTTTTGTTACGCAAATTATTATCTTCATTCGGCGGCATCGCACTTTGAGGTATCGTATAATGCTGAGCATTTGTCCGTATTACAGGCACTTCTTGTCCATCTTGAGCAACAAAAATAACTCTTCTGTTAGGAAATACATTGTGGATAACTTGCGGACCAGTATTTAAAGTTACAGACTTGTTTCCTTGAAGAAGCATGCTTTTCATGGAATCAGAGTCTAGTTGAACTGTACCACTGTTCGGGCGAAGATACACCGGATGCTGATCCTGCTGAATGACCTGAAACTGTCCAGCAGGTCTAACATTCCGCACAAAAACTTGTCTTCTCTCATTATTGTGATCTACAAAAGTGTACGTTTCTAAATTGTTAATTTCAGAAGTTGGTTGTGACCTGAATCTTGGCATGGCAGTGTTAATTTCAGAAGGCAGTGGTGATTTGAATCTTGGCATGGCAATGCCAACTTGAGCTTGAGAGCTTTTAGTTGTACTAGGTCCTACAGAATGTATCACCATCTGTTGTGTACTTTTGCAACAATCGGTCCTATCCAATCCGTATTCTAATGGAGCCAATTTTTCATTTCTGCAAAAGAAGTCATATATATCATAAAATTATTTAACTCCATACATGTACTATGTGTTGTATGTTCAATAATTATAATTAATAAATATTTATGAACAAATCATGAAATAATGAAATTATGGTTTATATCGAGACTAACTTTTCCAACCACTTTTATTTTCACCCCTTTTTGTAACAAAAAACATTTAAAATTAACAAAAATCAGATTTTAAAAATCAGGAAGATATTAATCTATACAAGGTAGATTAAGTCTTTAAGTACACAAAGAAAATGCAGTAGGGTGTCGATTAACCGTCATTCTTGGAACCACTGGGGCAACAGACTGATAACAGAAACAGACCACCCGTACTTTCAGCAATAAGTAAAAATAACACACAGTACTATACCCTGTTTATAGCACAGAATGGTTTATTATTTCGAAAAAAAGTATAAAATCTCTTAAATTCTCTATTTACCTCTAATTATGTATAATACAAATTTTAATAGGTAGGTCTTCAATACAGTGAATTATCTATACTTAACATTTTAACAAATAATCACAAACATATGCGAGAACACTACGCACAGATTACTCAAACGACTGTTATGTGATCCACTTATACACTTATTTGGAAAAGCATTATCATAAATAATGTATAAGAGTGTTAATCTTTCAGTAAAAACATTCATAAAACCTTTTGGAATTTGTGGACTCTATCTTAAGTATTTATATATCATTTCAGTAGATGATATGATTCTTTATTTTTCGATTATCAATATTTGCTTAGGGTAGTAATTACTGTCGTTGCGATTGCCTATGCTACACAAAAGTCGTCCAGTTACAATGTTTTGTTTTGCCTAAAAAGTTACAGCTATTACAAATTATTTTCTATGGAAGACTGTTTAAAAATGTTAGATAACAGAAATTACCTGATAGTTAAAAGGGTGACGATTACTCAAAAAATGTATTCGTGTGTGTGTGGTGTGTGTGTGTGTGTGTGTGTGTGTGTGTGTGTGTGTGTGTGTGTGTGTGTGTGTGTGTGTGTGTGTGTGTGTGTGTGTGTGTGTGTGTGTGTGTGTGTGTGTGTGTGTGTGTGTGTGTGTGTGTGTGTGTGTGTGTGTGTGTGTGTGTGTGTGTGTGTGTGTGTGTGTGTGTGTGTGTGTGTGTGTGTGTGTGTGTGTGTGTGTGTGTGTGTGTGTGTGTGTGTGTGTGTGTGTGTGTGTGTGTGTGTGTGTGTGTGTGTGTGTGTGTGTGTGTGTGTGTGTGTGTGTGTGTGTGTGTGTGTGTGTGTGTGTGTGTGTGTGTGTGTGTGTGTGTGTGTGTGTGTGTGTGTGTGTGTGTGTGTGTGTGTGTGTGTGTGTGTGTGTGTGTGTGTGTGTGTGTGTGTGTGTGTGTGTGTATGTGTGTGTAAACACTTTCATTGAACTTACTTTGCAAATTGTAAATGTCGTACAAGACCACATGCGATGACACGGTGTGGCCAAATCTGCCGTGACTCACAGATAAAACACAGCCATGTCTTCAAAGATTTCACTTCCTTCATAAAGTCTTCACCAAGGTTTCGTTTTATGCATCGCTAAAAAATAAATATTAACAGTATTTATTACAAACATTCCTTTGAAGTATATATAAAATAAACATAAAGTACTTATACGGGGCATAAAATACCCACACACAGTTTGTCCTAATCTACGATTTTTCTTAAAAACTTAAGATATTATTAGTACAATATTACAAATAAATGTGAGGAATATTTTACCCAATTATTTTAATGTATAACAAAAAAATAACAATATGTTAAAATGCAACAAGATTCTGAAGGTGTAAAATAGTAAAATTCATGAAACAACATATCAAAAATTAAAAAAAGATTAACCTGCCTTACTTGTTTATATCTCTAATTTTTTCTTTCACTTTTTATCACTTTTACTGAATTCTAAGTCTTTCAATTTATTATCTAATTTGTTAAAATATTTTTTGGCATAGTACACAACTTCTTTGACCTAGTTTTAACAAATGTCTTGGAATCTCAAAATTTTTAAAATTAATATTATTTGATTTGTGCAACAAATCATTTCTTTAGTTCACTGTATTTGAGCACAATAGAATTTATTACGAAAACTTGTGTGATATGTGAAGATTTGTCTGGATCTTGTTCATTGATTCCCATTATTTTTAAAATGTG
This sequence comes from Callitettix versicolor, assembly GCA_022606455.1. NCBI lineage: Eukaryota > Metazoa > Arthropoda > Insecta > Hemiptera > Cercopidae > Callitettix > Callitettix versicolor. The sequence continues at coordinate 76,711,602 of CM040189.1, forward strand.
TTTTGAAGTCTATTTAAAGATTCCAAGGATGCATCGTAGAGTCCACCCCATCCAATAACAGCATACACTGCTACACTGTGAAATTACAATTAAACTCTTACTGTTTTAATTTAACACAAAAAAATTCTTTTTTTATAACTGTTATTACATGAATCCATTATGTATATTTAATTTAACATTTTCAGGAATAAATCACTGAAACTGAATTCATACTCAGGTTAGGTTAGTAGGCATGACGGTATAATTATCAAATTTCTTAATAGAACATTTGCTGCAGAATTTAGTTCCTGCAATCTAATTGTGTTGTTAATTATGAGTTTAATGTACGATTTTCTAACATTAATTATAAAGAGTACATAAAGCATAGTAAATTTTAGAATGTGATGTAGTGATGGGAATTTCGACTACTTCAAACAACCGATTAGTAACTAGTTGACTAGATTGAAACATCAAATAAACTAGTCGTAAAAACTAGTCGACTAGTTTTAATTTGTTGTCTAACTTATGGATCCAATATCCATACTCAGCAAAGCCAATTCCATTGAATAGATAAATTGGCTAACTAATCAAATAGTGTTAGCTTATCCAGCACGCTCAGTGTTCACTTTTCCTGGAACACACGGAAATGTGTGCACAATTCCTGGAATTTATATTAAAGTAAGTCCAGTAGACATATTATTCAATTTTTCAGTATTCTGCAGTTTTTGATTGAGTGATAATTTTATTAAGAGATTAAGATTTTTTAAAGTTTTTTTGTAATATTATTTTGGGATTTCAGTGTATATAAATAAATAGTGTGTTAAATAGAGTGAAAGTAAAAAGAGTGTTGTAAATAAATAGTGTAAATAAGGTACTATTGTTATTCTAGTGGTCATAACCCTACTTTTTGTTATAATAGTTGTAGAACAGAGGCTACAAAAAAAACAAGAGCTTAACGCATTGAGTTGTCTTCTTGTCCTTCATCTCTTCTGATTGCATTATGATTATGAATTACCAACTAGTCAAGCAGAACAACCGACTAGTCGACTACGTCAGGCACTAGTCGAATAAATGACTAGTTTACTAATCGACTCTCCCATCACTAATGTGATGACACAAAATTGAGATATAATGACAAGGTCATATGGAATAACATGTGACACGGAGGACATGTTGCATAAATAGGACACCTGAATTGTGTCCTGGGAAGACTGCTACTATTGTTTGGTTTTTCTTCAGACAGGGTCTCCTTACACTAAATGAAAGATAAGTCAGGGTATCATGCTGCTTGAAAAAAAGACTATCGGTGTTGAGAAGCCTGATAACAGATACTTATCAAACTGCAAAATGTCTGTTCTGCAATGCCAATACCTCTCAATATATAACAATATTTCTAAGATTACCAACCTGACAGAAAACAGCAGGACACTTTGTACATGAAATAAATTTGTATGAGCAAGTTGAATAACACCAGTTGCATACTGAAACTTCTTTGTTGCAATTTTTTATATGTTTAGCTCTGAAGCACTTTGAACAAACAAGAACGCGTAAAGTAAAATGTAGTTTTACACGATGTCCATTCATTCCCGCTGTACCCAAATGGACATCACAGACTGTACAATGGAGCCGGAATTTTCCGATGTGGGGATTTTCTGCAAAATATTTTAATAAATATTATATAAGTACATGTAAAAACATAATTACAAATTATAGTAAGTTAAGTTGAAAGGGCCTTTGTATATTATTTGAGTTATAATAAACAAGCCGACGTTCAGGTTTCCTGATTTTTAACACTGCTATTTTTTATAATTTTTACAAACTAAAATTTTTTGAGATAAAATTAACAAGGTAAATTTACATGTTACTACAATAACAAGTTGTTCTAGGAAGAATTAAGATATGCAGTGACACAAAATGTATTTTCTTGGTGATTGGTACCACTGTTACAGAAGGCGCACAAAATGGTGGAAGACATGATCAGTCACCATTTACCAATGCAGTCGTTAATGGAAAACAGCTTTATATTTCACTCATTTTCATAGCTTAGTAAAAATTGGAAAGAGCTTCACATCTTGTGTTTAAAAAAAATATTTTTACACATGCACTATTTTTAAGCTTTATATATATAATTTGAATAAGCATTAGTATTAAGGGTAAAACAAACAAGAGTAACTGCGACTCGAACTAAGAACCTTGAAGTGCTCAATTCAGTCACAGCAAACTGACCAGTGCTTTAACAATATTGACCAACAAGCACTTTAAGCCTTCAACCTCACATATCAGTATTATAACAAAAAATTGGACCATCTCACACAGACTTTTCTAAAATTATACAAAAACATGATTTCGTTAATTTCCTTTAATGTTTCTCTAAATGTATTAATTACCCTCAGACTTATGAGACACAAAGTTAACAATTTTTTTTTTTTTTTTTTTTTTTTTTGCCAAATAACCGCCACGATATCTGTCCATGTGATCCTGTCTAACTGTACTTTGTACTTTCGCCATTAAACAGCTATCAGCACAAATTTTGAATTAATGGTTAACCACTTTGCTAACTTTACTAAAACAGTAAACTCCAATTTACAGTGCACTATGGCTTGTGAAAACTTATCACTGTTTCTGTACATTATTATTTGGGTCCTCATTATTATATTCCGCAACAGTTTCAGGCTAGCCTAGGAAAAGAATAACGCGCAGACATGACCACAATGTCTGCACCAAATATTAGTTTCATTTAATTATTGTACTATTCTAATATTATAGGAATTTTATTTTGTTGAGTAATCGAACTGGTCCTCCCTAGAATTAAAATATTAATTACATTTCTGTACACGCCCAAACAATTATCTGTAGTCATGGGGTTGTTTGAATGTCGACCTTAGATCAACGCATAACCATAGTCTTGTTTTCCAGGCTGAATATCTCACCTGTTTTAATAAACACCTATTTTGTATTTGTATTACTTAAAATGATTCAAATTATCACAAAAATATTTAAAATGAGATTTTTTTTAACATTGCTTCAATAAATTTCAAGGGACCAAATAAGAAAAATTAAAATGCAGTGAAGTGAAACCTCGATTATTTGGACATTGGTCGTTTCCAATTTTCTGTCCACCAATGACAGGTATCCATCTATTACAGTGGTAGGGTTTTTTTGGTGTTTAACGTCCGACTATTGTGTACACTTAGGCTAATGCAAATAACGGGATGATTTATAGCTTATGAAAATGCCAAGCCCTGGCCAGGAATCGAACCCGGGTCCTCAGGGTGAAAGCGTAGTACACTTTCAACTAGGCCACCGAGGCGGCTTCTTGTTTTGAAAAATCATATACTTAAAAACAAAAATGTAATGAGGGCCAAAAATAGAGGAGATGCACAATAGGTGTCCAAAAATGTTTTTGAAGCCCTTTTTGTTACAAAAAAAACTGTTAATCCAATTTTCTTAAAAATTGGATAATTTTGATAAAAATTTTACTGAAATACAGTCTTATTAGTACCCAAACAAAACATATGGGTCACTACATACAAAAAAAATCAAGTCCAGAGATATAAAAAACTGGCAAATTTCTCAAAAACTGTTCATTACATTTTTATTAAATTTTGGTCATAGCTAAAGATTCACAACTCAAATATGTTTCAATAACTTTATGATCAAAATCTGGTCAAACCCTGATAAACCAATTTTGAGCAATTAAGCTGAATTCATTTCTTTTTCTGTAGCACAAACTATTTTTTTTTAAAACTTAAATTTAAGAAAGTATGTGTAATACTTCTGCTCCATTTATTTTCAAGCTAAAAAGAAGTTGTTTTTTAATTGTTGAATAAAAAATAAAATCTTTTAATGGATTCAAAGTGTTCTATTAGGAAACCTGAACAATAAAAGGAGCAACAGTGGATAATTTTCTAAAAAGTAGCCATATGTAATATTATCGCAACGTTATACCTGGATACTTATTAGTCACCAAAAATCTTAATAAAAAAAATTTGTGAATTATTTCTATGCAAAGAATAAAGTTCCAACACATAAAAACTGTTTATCTAGGCTATAATATTTTAATCACAATCACTAAAATAATTTAGCATTGGAAAGAAATTTACCTTTAAAGAAATTTTTTCTAAACATTCTTTCAATGTTAGTGGTTTTTATTCTAAAACCTTTAGTTTTAATTTGTTTTGACAGATCTGAAACATCTGCTGTTTTTTCCGCCTCAGTTTGTAACGGCTCTCCTGCACACAGGTCAAAGAGTGGAACTTGTGGATAACCGAAAACTTTATCCTCTTGGAGCTGGATGGTAGCTGACGTTGAAGGCTCTGCGGAATCTAGGAAAAGTTGGAATGTTTATACGGATCAAAATATTAAAGTACACCAAGTAACAAAAGTAGAAGAAAAATTGATTTAGCTTTTTCTACTGATAAATTTATCTTTCATATAACATAATTTATTACTTTGCACTACTGGTATAAACACCTTCTTAACCCTTAGATAGCCATGAGCTGATAATTCGGCCTACGAAAATAACTCTGAAAACGACCGAGAGCCGATATATCGGCCTCACGATTACTATACTAAAACGAGCCAATATATCGGCTCATTATTTTTTCAGTAAATACCAAGCTTATTCTTTATTTTATTTAATTAAAATTTACTTGCAATGAAAGACAAATCATCACAGATTATGTTTTTAATAATTAAAACCCAAAAAAAGTTTTTTATATTTAAGTAAAATTGTTGTAACTTTGACGAAGTCAAGTAATGCTCGGTTTGACATCTGTGAGTTGAAACATTTTAGTCAGTCACATATTGTTTATGTCTTTGAATAAGCCATGTGTGGTAACGTTATTGTATTTAGTGTGTTAATTTTTGTTTGTATAGTTTTTATTACTTCTAGTATTTATTTTTAGCTTAGTTTGACAGCTGTGAATTGTATAATAATTTGTAAACTTGTATTTATCAGCCAATCTTCTTGAAATTTTCAGACTTTGTGCAAAATACATTATTATATTAGAATATAACTAAATTAACTTCAAAATATTTTTTTCAAATATACTTATTATAAAAAAATGTTCAAAATCAAAAAATTTTAATTAAATTAAGTATATATATATATATATATATATACATATTATGATCCAAAAAAATTGTTAAACATTTTTTGTTATTTTTCTTTATTTAAAAGAATAGTACATATTCTTAAGAAAAAAATAATGTCAACAGTATTTTTCTACTAGCATTTTTAGTTGTTATACATTTTTAATCAACATCAAGGCAAAACTGGCATTTATAGCCTGGCCTTTTTGGCATACACGTGCTACAAGGTAACTGGCTTTTTTAGAAAAAATATTACCTTGGCCTTAAAAGGATTCTCACAGTAGTTTGATACTCTTGGTAAAGCTTCAGTGAAGTAAATTGCTTTGTATCAAAAAAACAAAATTTTTCTCCATTCAAAAGTGCTCTATTAATTAACTTTTTTTTTTTTTAACGTCCGACTATTGTGCACACTTGGGCTAATGCAGACGATGGGATGATTTATAGTGTATGAAAATGCCAAGCCCTGGCCGGGAATCGAACCCGGGTCCTCAAGGTGAAAGCCTAGTGCGCCTATCCACTAGGCCACCGAGGCGGCTAGTATTTATTAACAAAATACAGTATAATAATTCCTCACCAACCAAGGTTTGATTTCACAGAAAGGCAATGGTTTGTAAAACCTTGAATGGCAAGGGATACATAACTTTACACATTACGTTCTGTATGTCCTATGTAGTAATATAGTCGACACCCAATTTGGAACAGTAATGGGTGATTGGGAAAATTCCGGCACTGTAAATAATTTCTCCAGTAAATCCGCTAATCGATACAATATATACCGAATAACTTCGAGGTTGTAAATAACACAATTAGAGACTGTACTACATGTTAATTTTAACATGTACTTTTAACATGACATTTATTTCTTCTACAAACTTTTTTAAGTAAAACAACAAAACCATGAACTTAACATTATAGAAACATACTCTTGTGTTCATTCCCCATTTTTAGTGTAGGCCCTAAGCCCATTGAAAAGGGAATAAATATAGTGAAAGTGCAGAGTATTAATGGTTGAAATTTGTTGCTTATCTGTAGTATTTGTTTATGAAAGAACAGTTATCAGTTATTTGTCATCAGCTTTTAAGTACACTTGCCCAATTAGTAAAAAGTATTTATTACATGCAGGTGTGGACCTACAGTGATTAATTTATAATAACACACTGTCATGTTTAATTAGGTCAGCAGAAGAAAGTAATTTATTCTTGAATATATTATTAAACCTTATGACAATTTAGTGCAGTTGTAAAACTTCAAAACAAAACATGCAGCGAGCGAGATAACATAGGCAACACTGGAATACTGCTAGGATACATTTTCTAGAATTTGTTAACATGTATGTAATATCTTTACAATGAATATCACGCCCACTTCACAAGTCACACAAGCAAAGAGCATTGTTTATACAATTATTCATTAGAGCAGCTATTAAAAAAAATTTCACAGATATAACAACACTACTTTCAACAATCATTTCTAACTAAATTCCTCTCCCTCTTCTTCTCCCCTCTCTTTCTCTCCCCTCTCTCCCTCTCCAAATAGCCCTTGACAACCTCCACCTCCACCTCTTCTCCTAGGGTTTTACCTACAACCATTCTCCCTCTCAGCATGTCCCTCACCCAATCATACATGTTATTATCAATCCTGCACCATGACAAGGCACAAAGAATTGAAGCATACGAAGCATTGTCAAAAGCCCCCTTAATGTCTACAAAAACACCATGAGAATATTCTTTGAACTTTTTCAACCTGTGAAGTGAATTATGAAGTGCACTGTCACAGCCTTTCCCTGATTGGTAGGCATACTGACTGACATGCAGAGGAATGACACTTCTAACATGTTTCTCTACCAGTTTCTCTAAAGCCTTCATAATGAACGAATTCAGATTTATAAGTCTACAAGTCTGTTAAGTGTATAGGGTCCGCCAATGAAATGGGATGAATGTAGGTGGCCTTAAAACAAAGTTGACAGGTAGTGAGGGGGATGGTTACTGACACATCACCAATTGCACAATCTATCATTACTAATTTACAATTCACCACGGCTACACGGTGGAAGCGTATTATCAAAATGGCGAAAGTTTTGTGCAAACTCAACATGCTTTCTGAAGTCATTTTAACATACTGCATAACCAGCCTGTTCCGTCACATAATGCAATTTGAACATGGATAAACAACCTCGAGAAAACAGGATCAACGTCTAATAAAAAGAGGCGAGAGTGTAAAAACTGATTGAACACCTGAAAACAAATACAGCTGTTCAACAGGCTATGGTTAGAAGTCTGCCGATTACCCAAACGCATTGGACTTCGCGCATTAGCCAATGCCCTTCGCATTGGAATAAGTGACACATCTGTGAGAATTCTCCATAAGGACCTAAACTTACAAACTTCAAATTGTGCAATCTCTTAAACCAGATGACTATCAACAAAGAATTCAACATGCTGCAAGAGATCATTCAAAACTTCCAAGCCAGGCTCCAGAAATGCCTTAACTGCAATGGAGGACATTTGGTAGACGTAGTGTTCAGAAAACAATATTTTTTCGTATTGTACCTGTAATGGCTATTCTTGTACTTTCAATTATTTACTAAGAAAATATTAAAAAAGTTTTTTTTCAACAACCAATTACTTGCCTCAGATTTGGAATAAAGACTACATGAGCCACTTTCCAAATCCCTCTCTGCATTGCAGACCTCTGAGTCGGAAAAGTATCCCTGAGTAGGACTTCTCATGTCCTCCCCAGTCGTTGTGTACTTCCCATTAGGACTTACTAGGGTTCCCATGGGGTTCAAAGGATGCGAGGCCAGGACCTTGTGAATTCATGTTCCCTGAGAAGTACAGTCAACTTCAAATGCACTTTTGATGCTATAGAGTACTGTACAAAACCATTTTTTTTTTTTTTTTTTTTTTTAAGGCAGAAAGCATATTGAGGCTAATATTGCCTCCTTAAATGTAAGTGTGAGTGTAAAGTGTTAAAGTCGTAAGTGTAGTATTGTAAGTGTAAGCGTGTTAGACTTGGGTACTGCGAGGGACGTCTAAATCCTCTCAATAGGTGCAGCTAGTCTGCACCCCCTGCAGGGCAAAACTAAAGAGTGAGGGGGTTGAGCCACTCAGCCTGTGATGCCCTTTGTCAATTGTAAGCAAAATGGTTACCCAATGATTGTGAACCAATTATTGTACTCACATTTCTTTCCCAGATTTCTAATATAGTTTCAGTTAACCCAGGTTTCAGATAACCCGAGTTCAGTTAAAGAGGTTTTACTGTACATTAATACTGTACATTTTTGTGCTTCATTAGTTCATTAATCTCTTTTTTTTACTTAAGGTTATGTCTTCTATTAATTTTTAAGATGCATCACTTACTTGAGAACACCCAATATGTTACTCATAAAAGTATTTTTTGAAACCTATTTCTACGGAAAAATTATACTCCAACAAATAAAAACAGAAAATATCTAGACTATAATATTTTAATCAACAAAATAAATTTGGTATTGAAAGTACATATTACCTATAATGGATTTTTGGGGGATATTTTCAACACTGGTTACACTGGCTTTTATTGTCTTCTCATTTTGTGATGGCTCTTCTTCGCACAGATCAACTTCTGGATAACTAAAAATGTTCTCTACTTGCAGCTGTAAGTTAGTTGGCGATAGCTCTGCAAATGCTAGAAGAAATAAATTTTTGTTTCAAAATATTAAATAATAAATTTAAATTAAATAATAAAAAAGGAAACATTTATTCAATTATGAAATTTGAGGCAGAAGGGGAAATGGTAAAACTTTGTGAATCATATTCTTTGTCCTTGAAAGACAAAGCCTGCAAGCTAAGAACAGGCCTTAGATATAATATAGAAAAAATCTACATTTAAATAAAATTTAATAAAAAAAATCATAAAATCTGACAATGTCGGATTACCAAAGACACCAGGTTACTGGAAATCACCAATAACAATGGCAGAAGCTATGTTTTATTCTCGAACATAGCTGTACATAACAGCTGTACATAACATAGCTGTACGTGTTAGTGTGTACATAACAGTACACACATATGTATATATTGTTTTATACTATACATTTCTACATACGATTGTAGTGTTAACATAAACGAAGACTACAACAACAAAAATTAAACCTACAATTCATTACTGTATTGTTTTGTGTCAATAGTCTACATTATTCTATTGAAGTGAAAGGCATACAAGAATTTTCACATGACAGTTTGTTACCCATCGTATTCAACAGCCATATAGCAAAGCTAAATGTCTTTTAAATTTGTCCCACCAGCTTCACTGGCCTGAAATCCAGTTTTTTTTCTGTAGAAAAACTTAGCTTTTCCCTTTAGAATGTCTCCAAAAATAGGTGTATACCTATTGCGTTCTTGTAAAAACTAAAAACAAATTTCAACTTGTGGAAACTCACCGGTTTTCAATGTTTGTCATGCATTTTTCACATTTCCATTTTTTTTTTAAAGAAAGTTTTTATTCTGCCACTCTTCTTCCTTATGTTGTGAACTGTAGCACAACCAACTCCATATTCTTTAGTGAGAATAACATTTCACGTTTTTCAGGTCATTTCAAAATCCTATTTTTATCCACAATCGATAATGTTGTAGTTTATGTTTACACTTTAGAGACATTTTTTACTTACAGCAGTACAAACAAAATTACACTGATCAAATACAGCACATCAGCAAAGAAGCACTACACCAAACATACTGGCGTAAGGCACAGTAGATATGTACATTTTGCACAGCGTCAATATCCCAATCACTTGTCTCCAATTCACGCTCAAAATTACTAAGCTAACTAACTGCTTGGTAGCTACCTATACAAAAAGCCAGATTATTGGCAGGCCAGAGAAGTGAAGTGTTGTAATATAGAGGGAGTATTGTATTTCTCTTCGATTGAAATAAAGATACATTTGGCATACATTTCCAAAAGAGACCAGTTTTGTCTAAATTAAACACTTTTATGGGTTCGTAATTATTTCTGGTCATGACTTATTTTAGAATTCTTGGAAACTTAGTTTCTTTATTGACAGCTGAACCTTATCTAGTTAGTTTTAAACTGTGAAAACCATAAAGTTCCTTAAATTTTTTTAGCTATCCATAACTTCCATCAAATGAATTTGCTTCTGTTTCAACAAATTTTAATGAGTCATAACCAGCAATAGTTTTTTTTCTTTAATTATCTGAATTAAACCGGCACATTTTCTTTTTTAACATCTGATCATGTGCGTCCTTTCCATTTTCTTCATTATTGCGGATCGAATTACAGAAACTTACAGTCCTAATACACATGGCACGTCTACATACTTCTTTTACCTTCTCAGAACTGTCCCTAATTGCCCAAAGCATTGATTCACTTAGCCCAGTTGCTATTTTTATATCTAGTTTTTTCACCCCTCTTATCTTTTTACAAATTTTACTTTTTTCTTTCAGAGTAATTGCTTTTTTTTAAATTCTACTCAAAATCATATTGAAGAACACAATATACAAAACAAAATAAAAATGTAAAACACAGAATATTTCATTTCTGTGTGACTTTATAAACGAAGCAACCTTTCACACATGTTATTAATGATGCACTAATGTTACTAGCAAACATCACGAGGAAATAGAGACAGTGACTCACGTCTCCTGTAGAAGACATGTGAGTCATATAGAGATAGTATAAAAAAAAACATCCATGTGACAAGCAATCCTTGGAATCACTGTATCAGTGTGACAAGCGATAATCCTACTCTTGGAATCACTGTAGTAGCATAAAAGAAAAGAAAATATAACATAACAATAACCATTCGTTTTTAACAATAAGTTTTATGTACATTATGGTCTTTCTTCGAATTTTACTGCAAGCTAAGGAACTGTATAATGTACAATTTTATTCATATCTCACGATTATTTACAGCATTCTAAAGCAGAAATGTGTCAAATGAAATTTTTTCTTGGAAGTAGCATTTTTAATGAATCATATTAACATGAATTCGTGTAGATCAAACTCACACAATTTGAGGTGTTACTCTACTAAATACTAAATAGGACTACTGTAGTTTGTTTTGTACATTACACAACAAAAAAAACTGTTTTTTAAAGTGTCATTTATACAGCCTTATAACTATTTTTTTTTATTTAGCCCTTCAATAATTCCATGTTTAGTCAATTACCGTTCTAAATGGTACTTATTTGCTTCACTCAGTCATTTCTTAACTAGGTCACAATTTTAGTTTTTTTCAAAGTAGTCTAACTAGAATGAGTCCACTGTAGTAATTTTAAAAAATCTTTTTTTACATGGCCATTTTATCACTTGAATCGCCTTCGCATACTACCAGTTGGAAAATCCTTACAAAAAAAAAGAAAAATATTACAGCAATTGTTATTTTTTGGAATAAATTTTAGAAAACAATACAAGAAAAAATAAAAAAAAACAGTTAACCGCAACTGTACAATTACAAAGCAAAAATTGTTCAGACTGTTACAAGACACTTTTAAATAAATTTTAAGCTTTTTCAAAATAATCAATCAATTGTATTATTTTTACAATACAGTAGGTTCTAGACATTAAGCACCATGTATCTAAGCGCATGATCTTTCTCGGCCGCTATTTTAAAAAACAAAAATAAGAATGGTCCGATGATGTGATAATTAATGGACATATTATAACAAAGGCGATGATGAGTCATACAGCAGTAGCAAGCGTCATGAGAGTTGAGTTTTTTGATTTACCACATGTTTTTACTTTCCTCAAGCAAGGAAACACACACTGCTACTATCTACTGTACTGCATTGTATATAAAATAATTAGATGTTTTTACTGCTTACTGCAACTTGCAGAAATATATAGTTTCTCACAATTTTTATGACACAACATGGATAAACCACTGGTAATTAATCAAATAGTCTGCTGTACTTTATATATTGAAAAAGTAAAAATTAAAATTGAAAGTAAAAAAGTGAAATTTAGGAAATAAAATTCAAATAAGTTGCATTTTTAAACATTGAAAACAAAAATACTTGCTGAGCATTAGAACGTTTACAATCTTCATCTTCAGCAAGTTAAAAAGGAAGAATAAGTTCTGTTCTTTACTAAAATATAGTGTTTCAGCATGTGCCACTTCTAAATCACAAAGTTCTGCATTTCATGATACATAGTATTTGCCACAACGATAATAAATATCTTCTCCAAACTAAATATATCAAAACAAAGTGAATATTGTTTACTGTTTTAAAGAACATTGTTACTGTTTACATGAATATTGTTACTGTCTATATAAATATTGTAACTGTCTACATGAATATCATTACTATCTATGTGAATATTGTTACTGTCTACGAAAATACCATTACTGTTTATGAAAAGCGTTTACACTTAAAAAATGTTTCCCTTTTTTTATTAATTTATCCATTACAAAAAAGCATAATTGAATTATTAAAATAGTAAATGAAAAATGTTATCTTAATTTCTTTTTTCTCCTTTAATTATATATAATACCAGGGGGCCTGTGCGATATTTCGCACTATGAAAAGTATAAGTAAATACAGCCTTTTTGAATAAGAGTAGTCGGGGTGAGGGCGGTAGAAAAAAAGGAAGGGAAAACATTTAAAAAATAAATCGAAAAGCGATCAGTTTGAAATAATAATCACAAATTTATGAGTCATTTTAGTATATACATTTCAATACAGATAATTGTTTTTTATAGAAATTTTTACAGGGCATTTTTACACTATCTCATTGTAAACAATATTTAATGTGAGAATGTAATTAATCTTCTTATAATTTTTGTATTTCATTTTCTTCAATGGATATAAACATTTGATTTAGTTAACTTTGAAAAGGCTACATACAATTGTGATAGTGTACGTATTAACAATAGACAAATACAAGATGGAAGGAGAAATCACAAATATATTTGTGTGAAAACAGTGTCCAAAACATGTGTTTGGTATTTGAAATGCTTGTACAACAGACAGGTATAAAGGAATGTCAGTAGAGGCACAAAACTAAGTTTAATGATTTTTAAATAAATATTGAAATTGATCTAAGAACGTTATGCAAAAAAGAGGCATTTGTAATAGGATTGTCTATTCGTGATTAATAAAAGTTAGTTTTGTAAAATATACAAAATATTGTCTGATTTGTGATGCTGCACATGTGCATCCATCATGCCATTTTGCCTATGACAGTTAAAAGTGACTAAAATTTTCCACAAACAGTAACTTTTAGCTCAAAACCGTTTTGAAATGTCAGAAGCCGGTTAAAAAATCTACTAAATACACCTCATTTATGCTTGTACAAATAGTATGTGCTGAGAAAAAAGGAGGTTGACTCGAGAAATAATATATATGATTTTTGTTATGAACAGTACATCAACTATCGAGAGCTTCAAGTTATTTTGGAATCACCTCTTCACATATTACTAATTATTTACAATTATTAGTAGGTTTTATTCGCCGCCTCGGTGGTCTAGTGGATAGCGTACTAGGCTTTCACCCCGAGGACCCGGGTTCGATTCCCGGCTAGGGCTTGGCATTTTCATTCGCTATACATCATCCCATCGTCTGCATTAGCCCAAGTGTGCACAATAGTCGGACGTTAAACACCAAAAAAAAAAAGTAGGTTTTTAAATACTATACAGAGCTATAAGCAAAACACATTATACAGGCAAAAAAATTTTAATATAAAATATACAAGGTTAATTAAAAAATTTAAAATATTTAAGTGAGAAAATGTAACTTATTTGAATAGCATATAGTTTGTTCAACTCTAATCTGGTTACTATCACCGATATGCCTAAGTGTTACAATTTTCCTCTGTTTTAATTAGTCTGAATAATATTATAAACAAATTAACAACAAAATTTTAAATGTTAACTTATAAAATAACAATAACACTTCATTACAGGGTGTTGTTCACTTCAAGCCACAGTACATAAACACTACGGTGAAAACGAAAGCAAGATCTCCGAAGCACTCTTCCCACTGGGAGGCATTTTAGGCAAAATATGGTAACAGTGGAATATCCGCCAGTTTCTCCACTCTCAATCCCTTTGTGCAAAATTGGATCAGCAGACATTCATAATGAAACTCCCACTTGTCACTACCATAACATGTGAAATACACGACAGGGGTTAAGCCTAAATTCATCGTCAATTATGGAGATGTATGGTGAAAATTGTATGGATATAAAAAATGTCCGCATATAGTAAAGGAAATTCACAGGCGGTCGTATTGAAGTTCATGTGAACAGAGTGGAAGACTATAGATTTCAGACAAATCAAAAATAGTCAAGTGGTTAATGCTCAAAGATCAGAGGATCACTATCCACGATCTCAATCTAATGGTTTCTAAAACCACCATTAACATGATTTTGTCCAAAAAGTTGGATTATTTCACAATATATTTCACTAATTCTCACACAAAATCATAAACAGCAATACATTAAAACTTCCTACAAATTTCTTCAGCAGTATGCAACCTGAAGGAAGAATTACTTCATTCCACAATTACCAACAATGAATGAAACTTAGGTTTTCTATTTCACACCAAAGACTATGTACATTCATAGCAGTGGTGCCATTCAACTTCATTTCAACCAGAAAAGTTTTATACAACACAACTGTGTTCTTAAAAAGTCATGACAACTGTGTTTTGGGATCAAAAGCCAGAACAACAATAATCTTAGATAAAATTTAAAATTTTGACAAAACTAAAAAAGACGAATGATTCGAATCGCAAACAGAAATACTGAGTAAGAGAATGAGGCTCTTCTATGCCCTTTGCAATACAGACTAGGTATTAAGTGACTAACACTTGTTTCTCAACTTAAACCATTACCTGAGCGGCCTACAGTATTAAGTGGCAATATCAATGACAAAGTGAAAGAAGAAAACAGTACCTGAACAGTTGGCTGAAAGTTCATTTGAAAATGGTATACAAAAACTGGTGTCACATCTACAAAAATGCATCAATCAAAATGGGAATTATTTAGAAAAATAGTGTAATGTTTAAACTTTTAAAATATATATCAGTCTCAAAATAAATGTATATTTGTTAAAAGTCAGGAGACCATACTTTTTGACTCACCATCACATCTTAGCCCCATGGCTCAACTCTATGTATTTACTGCTATATGGCTGTATTGTATTGGACAACTAGTATCTTCAAACTTTTGAAATAAAAATATTGGCTATGACAGCCAAAATCTTACATGTCAGCTTAATTTATCACTATCAAAACCGACTGTATAACCATGACACCCAAAACCTTACAATTCAGCTCAATTTATCACCATCAAACCAGACTACGTAACCATAACACCATGACACCCAAAACCTTACTCTTCAGCTCAATGTATCACTATCAAAACAGACTGTATAAACATGACACACAAAACCTTACTCTTCAGCTCAATTTATCACCATCAAAACAGACTGTATAACCAAGACACCCAAAACCATACAATTCAGCTCAATTTATCACCATCAAAACAGACTATGTAACCATGACACCCAAAACCTTACAATTCAGCTCAATTTATCACCATCAAAACAGACTGTGTAACCATGACACCCAAAACCTTACAATTCAGCTCAATTTATCACCATCAAAACAGACTGTGTAACTATGACACCTAAAACCTTACACTTTAGCTCAATTTATCACCATAAAAACGGACTGTATAACCATGACACCCAAAACTTTACACTTCAGCTCAAATTTATCACCATCAAAACAGACTGTATAACCATGACACCCAAAACTATACACTTCAGCTCAATGTATCACTATCAAAACAGACTGTATAACCATGATACCCAAAACCTTACAATTCAGCTCAATTTATCACCATCAAAACAGACTGTATAACCATGACACCTAAAACCTTACACTTTAGCTCAATTTATCACCATCAAAACAGACTGTGTAACCATGACACCCAAAACCTTACACTTCAGTTCAATTTATAACCATCAAAAAAAACTGTGTAATCGAAAATGTGGTTTTAAGGTAATTTGAACCTATTAAATGCTTTCAATGATGTAATTTGAGTAGTTACGAAATTTCATAATGAATAAACAATTTTTTTTCCTTTTTTTCATCTTGCATTCGCTTCACATCCTAACTCCTCAAAAGAGCTTTGTCTGTGGCATTCCAGAATATCAGTACTTATTTAGAGGGGATGCTTTTCCTAAAAGCAGATATACAAAACAAAATAATACATTTCTTTAACTTTTAACCCAAACATCCATTTTATTCATATACCTTTACCACTAACCGATCTTTACCACTATATCACTACAAAACCCAATTGTTAAGATTATGTAAGCAGTCACTGTTTGTAATCTATTTTCTAATTTAAAAATAGTTTACTTTCCAACCCAAAGTGTTCCTATAGTACATTGACCAATAACAGGCTACTGTTTTCAACAAACACTATAAATAAATTTAACATTACAAACTACACGGTCCTTAATATTACTTTTGTTCATCTACACGATTCTTTTTAAAACTCTGTGAAACAAATTAAATATATATTAATCCATTCAAAAATACATTTGCAAGTGAAGAATTTTAGCTTCAATGGTAAATGGTAGTCTAATATTTTATTTCAGTAATTAGAAATTACAAAAAATAAAACTATGATACTTTGGATGTCTTCCTTAAAATATTTTCTTCATCATCTAATTTTTTTTTTTTTTTAACTTTCAAACTTGACATTTTAATATGTTCTATATATTCAAATTTATGTCCATGGCGTATACGCTCTACTACATATTTTGTTGAATTTCAATGTAATCACATAATTTATAATCTAAAAAATGACTTCCTCATGCCTAATAAACATAACAAAATGAATTTCGACAAATAATTTAAAATTGGCAAAAATATTCTGATTTGAACTTGACGACTTTTTTGAGCAATTCTAATTTCGTTTAATAAAATTTATACCTAATAAAATTACTCAAGGCAATTCAAACTTCTAGATTAAAAACTTAGAAAATCCATTTGCACCAGGCATTACCCTACCTTTAATAACTTGTCCATTACTGCTATCTCCTTTTATTATGTTCGCGACTGCCTGCTGTGTTTCAACCCACAGTCCTAACGACGAACAAGAAATTTTTTTAAAAAAACAATAACAAAACATAATAAGAAAAAAATTTTCATGTCAAGAAATTGGACAAAATGTAAATATTTGATGTCGCACAATGACAAAAAACCTGAATAACAATTAGGCCTGCATTAAAAACAGAAGTAAGAAGTATAAGTACCAGAATAAGAAGCCAGAAACAAGAAGATGACAGAAGAATAAAAACAGAAACCAGTTAAGAAAAGGAAGCTTTGCAAGACTGAAAGAAATCCCTAAAATACATAAATGCTGATTTTTGTAAATCCAATGTGCATTCTGGTTAATGATTGCTTATTCTAATAAAGATTTACAAAATAGTTATAAAGTAGGCCTATATATATAGGTAGACCATAATTATTACTACCTTAATATTTCTTACTAACAAAATTTTAAAAAGTGATAAAGCTCCAGAAGAGCAAGACTATGAATTTCTGTTTCTCTAAAGTATCCCCTACTCCTTTTTTTTTAAGTAAGCCCTAAAATATATATATATATATATATATATATATATATATATATATATATATATATATTTTATCAATTGTATGCTATGCATAAGATTATATACATAATAAACCATAAAATCAATAGTTTTACATTTTTAATTTAATTTTAGTAACTTTTAACAAAGCCTACACAATACTGGAACTTTTTCATATTTCATTTTTGTTTATAGGATGCCAGTAGACATACATTATAATTTACTGAATTTCAAATTTTATTAAAGTTACTGTTACTTGTCCAACTTGTACATATCACCAATATTTCTTTTATTATTAATTTTTCTGAAAGTAAACATTTTTTAACAATCTCAAAACCTAACTGAATAACTTATTTTTGAAACTGGCAATCCTATAGAATTAGATTCGCACACTCCACAAAAATTGCTAAAATCACTTGAAATAATAGTTTTATTTTAATCATTCACACAAATAATATTCAAATCTAGGCCAATATGAGAGCACCAAAAAACATTTCCAATTTGTATTCAATTATCAGTATACGTTTATATTCAGAAAAACATAATTTCCAATTTTTTTTATGCAGTGTAGGTTGTTTACTTCAAATAGTGGTTTTTGAATTTTTTTTGCATACACTATTATCTAATTAACTGCAAATAAATAATACAGATAGTAAACCTATGAATTAAAAAATTCACCTGTGAAAAACAATTTTTTTAAAGATTACTTACAATTTTAGGATGTTTTTTTTATGGAACTATATTGTGATGTCATTGCTGTATACATTGCAAGAAACATTCTACATTTCCTACGCCAACTAACTGCTCATGCGTTATCGTTTACAACACTAACTACTGCCAATGTGCTTTATCACATTCTAATATTATTTTATTATTATTTTATATGTATTTTGTTCATTCTTTTACTGAAAACATTGTTAAAATAATGTTTGTTTAATTAAACACATTTTTCACCTAACAACCAAGTCAGTTAGGTTTTTCACCCAACAACCGTGTCAGCAAGTCCTTTAAAAAAATATTAATAATAAAAGGTTTATTTATTGTTTTAGCAATCAAAAACATATTACCTGCTTTCACATGGTAGCGAATTTGAGGTTATGTGTGTCATTTTTATTTTTATTTATATCATATTTCCCATAATTTCCACACTTTTATACTTTGGATTATTGCTTTTGGTCATATGTAATACATTGTTTTAGCAAAAAAAATTACAAAAAAAAATCAGAAACAACCAACACTACATATTTACCTTTTTTTTTAATTCCAGGTATCAATGATCAAGTTAATCTACACATTTACCACCTTATTTCATTTTAAGTTGGATGGTAGGTTACTTTACTTATAACCACCATACGGCTTGTAGACTATTACTCATGCACCGTACTTAAACTAAGATTAATATTTTTGTAAATAAATAAGACTAGGTGTTCCGGCTTTCCAAAAATTTTAAATAAAAAATAAATAACATATATACCCTACGCTATTTTATGGTCAACTGGTAAATATGATTTTCAGTATTTTTGCTTATTTTCAAAATTTTTGCACCAGAACACTTTATTAAATGCCCGTTAGTAATAATACACAAATATAAAAGTGCGGAAAATACAGGAAGTTTAAAAAAAAATTTAAAGATTACTTCCATAACCTTATAATTAATACTGTGCGAATGTAGCAAAAAATGATTCATTAAGAAAACATTTACCCCTCATCTTCAACTTACATCATTGCAATTAATTAGGAATTAATTTAGGAATTAAAAGGTCAGAAAAGCTATGTGAACCCTGAAAGGAAAAGAAATTGAAAAAATTACTTCAACCTAACAATTAGGTTTATACAGCGCAAAAATTGTTAAAGTTCTTTCCTGCAAAAACGATTTACTTAATGCATATAATTAGTAATAAAAACTTGAGTTTTAAAAATTACCCTAAATAACTCAAAACAATTCCATTAAAGTTACTAACCTTGTTATGACTATTACAGTGCCATAACCTATTACTACTGTTCAAAAAGTTGCTAACATTCTTTTCATGCAAAATAAAATTATTTATTGTTCAATTAAGAGATATTCACGTGCGGATGATTGAATTTCTTAAATATAAGCAAATAATTCACCATTTTTTTTTTAAAGCAGAGGCTGTTTTTTTTTTTATTAACTACTGTAACAGTCATTACAAGTTAGTAACTTTCACACAATACAATTTCATACAAAACCATGTTAGGTTTTTAAAGTAATTTTTTTTTATTTTCTATTGTTATTATTATTTAAAATTCATTAAATAATTTTCACAACGAAAGCCTTTTGTCACTTTCATGCAGTAGTAATTTCAATCTTACATTACAAGGTTAGTAACTTTCAAGTAATATTAAAACTATTTTATTGTTAAAAATACAACTTAGGTTCATCACAAAGGTTGTATGAAATGCAAATTACTACAACTATTTAATGAGAGTAAACAATAATAATTGATTTTCTTTATTTAAAACAAAATTATGGTAAACATACACTATATATTGTTTTCAATTTTTCGGTAATTATTTTGCTTGATTAAATTCCCAAAAGCAGTAATCAGTAAATATGCAGTGTAGCATGTCTTGGATTTTTCAGTATTTTTTTATTACATGCCCAAAAGCAAAAATGCAAAATATAAAAGCGCGGAAATCACGAAAAGTACGATAAAAATCGAAAATAAACGTGACCAACATAACCTCAAAATTGCTACCGCAAAAGTCTATAATGTGTTATAGATCGGTAAAACAATAAAAATACATTTAACACAGGTTTTGGGTAATAAAAACCCTTAATTTTTTTTTCAAAGAATTCCCATAACCTAACTGATACAGTTGTTGTGTGGTGAACATAACTGATACGGTTGTATCATAAAAGTCTACAATGTGTTGTAGATCGGTAAAACAATAAAAATACATTTAACACAGGTTTTGGGTAATAAAAACCCTTAATTTTTTTTTTCAAAGAATTCCCATAACCTAACTGATACAGTTGTTGTGTGGTGAACATAACTGATACGGTTGTTGGGCCTAACACCACAGTGATATGTAAAAAAAAAAATTATTTTTTTTTTTAAATATTATTCCAAACCTAACTGTCATGGTTGTTGGGCCTAACAAGGTTGTTGTGATAAAAAAACTCTTATTTTTTTTTTAAAAAGAATACTCATAACCTGACACTATTGTTGTGTGGTGAACAACCACGCAATTATTAATCTTTATTAATAATGCAAATATTGCCGCACTTCAAACACGAATACGATTCTTTAAGATGCCGTAATTAATAAGAAAATCGATACCACAACCGTAATTCCAACTTAAGACTTTAACAGAGACAAATCGCAAAGTTCACAAATAATAGCAGCCATTTTAACGATATTTTGTTAACAAGCACAAACACAGTAATAAATCATAAAATTTAGTATTGCCTGTCAGATTCTGTATCACACATGAGCAGTAAGTACACGTACATAACAAGAATGTGCATGTCTGGTAAATCACAGAATAAATAGTATTATCTTCAAAGCAATGTAAACAATAACATCGTGTGAATAGTTCCGTAAAAATTGGCTTAAAATCGTACATATTCTTTAAAAAAAATATTTTCCACAGGTGCATATGTGTTCATTAGATAATAAGTTATAAAATAAAACAAAACAATATTCAAAAATCACTATTTTAACAGGACATGCTATATTTGTAGACATGTCCTACAAAATTGAAAATAACAATAAACAGCATAACCTCAAAATTGCTACTTTGTGACAGTAGCAATGTTTTTCATTGCTAAAACAATTAAAAAATACCTTTTTCTTTGAAAAAATATAGTACCTCCTAAATGACATGGTACCTGGGTGAAAACTAAACTGACACGTTTGTTGGGTGAAGAACCAATCTGGCATTGTCATTGGGTAAAGAATCTACTTAATTAAATAGACGTCATTTTAATGTTTCCCTACAAGAATGAAGAAATATGTATTAAGAATATGATCAGAATATGATAACATATATAAGCAGTGTCAGTATAGTAAATGATAATGAGCATGCGCGGTAACTCGGTATAGGAAATGTGGTATGCAATGTAAACAGCAGTGACATCATAATATAGTTCCTTAAAAACAAGATTAAAATCGTAAATAATATTTTTTTTTAATATTATCAGCGGGTGAATATATATCATGTTAACTGAATAGTAAGATATATAATAAAAGAAAAAAATATTCAAAAATCACTAATTAAAAAATGCCCAAACTACATAAATACCAAAAATATTTGAAGAACTAAATATGATTTTGTATAAAAGTAATATTGTTTAAAAAGTTATTAACCTGAAGTTATTAACCTTGTCATGACTCTTACATGAATGACACCATGAATACCATGGTAAGTGACCTTGGCATAACAAATATAACATGTAAAAGGTAATGACGTCACAATATAGTTCCATTAAAATCGCATAAAATATATTGCATAAAATTGCAACTTATCATAAGAAGTTTAATCTTTTGCATATGAATATCTTTTAATTATATACTAATATTTAAAAATCATTTATAAGGTTCTTCTTTAGTCATAGTTACCACCCTTCGCTAAAAAAACCCTACTTTAATAACTTAATTAAAAATATCAGAAATATGTAGTGAAATCTTGCTGTTCAGAGTATGCCTAACACTACATGTTGTTCTTATTTAAATAACAGACCTCCTAATATAACCTTATATATATATATATATATATATATATATATATATATATATATATATATACATTAATAAAATTCAAAATTACTTAAACTGAAAAAAAAGCATGTAAAAAAGGTTATGTTACCAAAACTGTATAATTCCATACTAGATTATTTGTATTTACATTTTCTCAAATAATAAATACCTCTTAATAAAATAAGCTATAACCTTCATACCAAAATACATACAAATTAATGTTGACCTAAATATCAAAGTATTGCTCTTTCAAGTTGAGAATTTAAAACCTATTTAACTGAATCATCATCGAAAATACCTTTATCATTTCGAACTTCATCTACAAATTCAACATCACTATTACTTTCATTTTCTTCTTCACTCCCATCAACAGTCAACTCCAACAATGCCATTGGATTCACATCAGACTCGGACATATTGTCAGCTACTTCTTTATCAATCTAGTACTTAAGATTTTTAACAATTCAGTATTATACCTGCACAGTATGATACCTATATCCTTTTGAGTTTGTTTTGTAAAAATATTCAACTTTGCTCAAACACTAAAAAGATAAAATCTTAAAAGCAATTTCAGCACTGTATTTCTACTAATTTCAGCAAAAGTCAACCCAAAACATTTATAAAATAATAAAGTCAAAAAGTGGAAGTGGATGTGAGAAATTATCTCGGTCAGTCCATTCCCTTCACAGAATTCATTTGATTTCTCATTTCCCCTACTCTTTCTTCACTTCTATTTCACTATACGTTACTGAACACAAAATTCAACAACGAACAACAGTATGACGTACACGTAAACTATACATTATTTTTATTCTGTTCAGTTCAAAATTTCCCCTTCCACCAATTTCAACTCTATGGCTCATGCGCAAAACCCCCACCACACCCAGTTCTTTCATGACGACACCAAATCAATTGTGGCATCGAAACTACTTTTCGTTGGTGCGGTTTCTGTTCTAAGCACATTGGGAGAACCAGAAAGACTCGTTCTTCACTTATCCCCTTCAAATAAGCATTTATCTGCTAAATCTTACTTCTCACTGGGCAGAACATAATTTTGTTAAATTTAAAAGGTAGGTTGCAAGTTATGGTTTAGAGTATAATTACAGTACACCTCGTACATCCCAATTAGTATCGCAAGAGTTAAATATTATTAATAATAATAATTTATTATTCGTATTATTTGAAGTTTATTCTTTGAATTTTAAGCACTATACTAGTATTTTATTCCATTTTAGATATGTGTTTCTAAATGAAATTTACATACACTACAGGTAACCTTTTTTTTTACTTCACTACAAATGTCATAAAAATATAAATATTTAATAAATAAAATTTTCTCTTTATTTGTTTCTCCCAACTTTGGGGTACACCAATCAATCCCTTTTTAATGTTCTGTGCCTTCCTCGTAGCCCAGTATTGCTTTATTCGTTGTAATCTTGCATTTCTTTCTTCGTCAGAGATTTGGATCGTTCGCTTGGATTTGACTTTGCCTTGGAACCGTTGTTTTTTGTCCTTGGTTATTGTTTTGGCTGTTCTGTCCATGAGCATAGTGTCAGTGATTTGTAGTTCTGTTATGTCTTTCTCTGTTTCTCTAAACCAAAATGGTTTGGCTCTTTTATTGTGAAAGTAGTCAAATATTTCTTTGGTTAGTCTATTTTTGTCCATTCGGAGGATGTGCCTATAAAAATCAATTCTCCATTTTCTTATTGTGTCTGATAGTGTTTCAGTTTTTTGGTAAAGCGTTTCATTCCTGATGTGGATTACTAAATAAAATTTTATTAACACTGATTTTTTTTTAATGATAAAAATTTGAATATTACACTTAACAGAGTATGAAACAAGTATATTTCAATAGACAATAAAAGAAATTGACAATTATTCAATGTACTAATTACGTAATTACTGTTATTTATTGAAAACACAGGTTACTTGGTGAAACTCCATGATATCAAGGAAAATTATACCACCAACATAGTTTCACAAAATTCTTTTATTTAGTGACATATGTTTCGTCATGAGGCATCTTCGGAAAGTTACTGGCAAAATCCATATAAACTTTTTTTTGCTACAAAATGGAGGCCGCTTAACTTTACTGCCACTCAGTTTTTCCGTCATAATCGGCACCAGGTTTAGATTTTTTTAGAGATAAGTAGTTAATTACTAAATGACTAAGTACTGTACTGTATGGTATTCAATTTTTACAGTAATCGGACATTTTTTTCTGTTTCAGACTTGTGCTTTCCGAGCGGCTCGTACTTTATATAGGAGAAGTGTCTGACTTGTGTTTGCCTCTCCTTGCCCCTCAAACCATTCAGTACATTTTGACAACATTATTTCCACTTCTGCAAAGTTTAACTTTGTTTTATCTTTTAAAACATAACACTGTTTTCGCCAATTTTTCTTCTTCAATGTCAATCACATTGAAAGATTAGGATTATTTTTTTTTTTTGTATTTTAAGGCGAAAAGCACATTGAGGCTATTATCACCTCCCTAAGTGTAAGTGTGAGTGTAAAGTGTTAAAGTCGTAAGTGTATGTTAGACTCAGGTACCACGAGGGACGTCTAAACTCTCTCAATAGGTGCAGGTAGTCTGCACCCCCTGCGGGAAAGATTAAGATTATAAACTAGAGGATGGGATTGTACAACCCTAGGCACTGCGATCAATGGACTTATTGTGCAACCCTCTAAAGTACTAGTTCAGCCGATTGGTGACCTTAGTAAGTTCTAGCAATCTACTGACTAGCTCATCCCAGCTGAAGCTGTCCATATCTTATTGTGGTAACATGCATAGGTCAATACAACCCTTCTGCTCCTAGATCCCACACGTAGCTCAGTACTAAGTACTATTTCTCTGTACATAGCCAGTCCTGCTATACTGCCTCCCGTCACCCAAGTTTCTTGCACTAAAACAACCCCTACTCAAGGAGCCTCCGTAAGACAGCAGTTGCCTCCTTACTGTGATGGAGGTTGACTTGAAGGATTTTCATTCTTCTTAGGAATAGAAATCACTCTGAAGACAACTCTAGAGAGGCCCAGACACACCTTGTAGCCTACCTCCTTCGTCGTCTTCAGCGATTTCTCGTTAATCTCCAGCACCAGAGTATCCCCCAATTCTGCTGCATTTTTTGTCAAAGACCCCACCATTGCTGAATCTTTAGCCCTATGTTTTGGACTGATATCAACCTCAGCAATTGGCCTGGTAGATGTTCGCCCAGATAATTCGGTATCCAGACTATCACCTTCACTATCTGGAAAATGACCCTGGCCAAAGCCACCTTCAGCACTAGGCTGTCCGTCAAAGTTATGGTGATGACCTTACTCTCAAGCCACTTTTTGGCTCTATCATCTATGCAGATGATCCAGAAAGCCCCATTTTCGTAAAGAGAACTAAGGAACCTGGGTGCAGAGCCTTCATTCTCAAAGGATATTACCTTGCCCAGAATGACCTCTTGCAGCAACCCCGCCTGTCTTTGAGACCAAACTACTTTTAGTACATTAGTCGGTACAATGACGACCTGAATTCCCCCTGAGAGTCTTCAGCTGATACTGCGATGCTGAAATGCGATTTTCTGCTAGCCCAGTTACCGGTCCGAGTTTTTTCTTTGCTTCAGCTTCGAGGTTACTCCCGTCAGATCTCAGCCGTTTATGGTGTGAGAAACCAGCTAGATTTTCATTGACCCCCGAACATACCTTCCTCACCCCCCCCACCGACTGATCACCTTTAGATTTTTTTACTTCCAGATGTCACTTGAAGCTCCTGTACTGCCACCTTCTGACTTTTCAGTCGGCGCCTTTGCACTCTCGATAGACGTTTGACAGCCGTTTTGGTTGAGGACGTTTAACCCAATCTCTCACTTCTTCGATAATGGTTGAATGGATCTGTCCAGCATCTCCACTGTTTCCTGTAATTCGCTTCTGGTGGATTCCATGGGAATTATTACACCACCAGTTAACCCCGTTCCCTAAATCTTATTCCCCAGGTCCACATTTACAGTTACCCCAAGGATATTACAGCTTTCATTGGTCTCAGATATACTGGGTCTGTCCAGCATCCCTACATTCTGCTTCAATGCAAGACTGTTGGATTCCACAGGATTGTGTTCAAACCCAGTTTCTAGCTTGTCCTAATTTCCACACCCTAGGTCTACTCCTGCAAGTCCCCAGCGTATGTAGTTATGTTTTATTAGTGTCCCTATAAGGTCCATGAGTAGCTAAGGATAAGAAGATAACCCATGCAGAGCCCCTCAAGAATAGGCAAGGCTACATTTAGTTCCTATTCGTATCCGATAAATGCCTTGTCACAATCAGTGACGAGTTTGCCTTTAAAATAACATGGTTCAGATGGGCATTCTACGTCAGCTTTCTATCTAGGACCTACACAGATATTTTAGCGTGACTGAAATGCCCAATCTAATCCTTTCTAACCATAAATCCTCTTCTCAATGGCTATTTTATAACTAAATGGAACAACGACTGTATTGACGGGATTGACTCGAAGGTCCTCCCTCCGGTGCCAGCTACTGTTACGTTTCGAAAAGAAATTGAGTAGTCCCCCAAGTGAGTTAGGAAACTTACCTTGGACCATGATGATGATAATGATGTCATCCGCGTATCCTTGTACAAATACTCCAGCACTGTTCAGATACTGTAAGAGAACGTCTACCACTAGAACGTCGCCACAGACGAGGCGAGAGAACACCTTTGCAGACAGCCTCGGGCCATACGACCTCCAGAGTCTTCCGGCCTATGCAGGATTAAATTTGTATACACTACAACAAGTAGACTATCCATCTGCACACAAAAGGTTCAACCCCATGACGTCGTGCTGCGTTATTTAATGTATCATGTGACACGTTATCAAAGCTACCTTAACTATCTCAAAAGGCACACGTTGCCGTTTCTTTCCTAGCACGGGCATCCTCGACCCTGCCTATCAACTGGTGTAAGGCGGATTCACAGGACTCCCCTGGCTGGTATGCATGTTGATTCTGAAAAAACGGGTTTCCGTGTGTGTGTGTGTGTGTGTGTATATATATATATATATATATATATATATATATATATATATATATATATATATATATATATCAGCCTATCCCATGTTGATAGTATAAACGAGTTAAAAGTGATTGGTTTGAAAACTTTAAGATGGGTGTGATCTGGAAGAACACGCTTTGGAATAAATATGACCCTATAGACTCTCCACTAACGGGGTATATAACCATACTCCACGTTACCTCTGAAGATGTTCCACAGTCGGACAAAAAGAGAGTCTGGTCCTCTCTGTAACAAGACAGGGAAGATACATCTCCTCCTGGTAATTTAAATTGGCTGAATCCTTGCACAGCCCATTTAATATTAGATACTTTCGCAATGTGTCTAGTCAAGTTCTAGCCTTCCGAACTCGCCCTTGACCAAGAGTTGTTCTCCAGAAGCTGGTTAGCATCGTTTCTCATTTTACAGTTGGGAAAGTGAGTCTCCAGAAGGAGACCCAGCGTTTCCTTTACCGTTTTCGTATACTGTCCTGTAGACGTAATTAAAGTGCCCACAGGATTCAAAAGACGGGCGGCCAAAACTCGTTGCAGTCTTGCTGGACTCCCAAATTGCACATCTCCTCGATGAACCCTCTCAAGGAGACCTTTTTGGACTTCCTAGTGGCATTCTCGTAGTACGTGAAAACTAAATTAAACTTCCTCCACTCACGGCTACGTTATGTTACATTAAAAAGGTGTCGAGTCTGCCTTCGCACATGCTTGAGATCTTTATCTTCTATTTTGCCCTAATATTAATTTTCTTGGTGCTAATTGAGCAGTTATCCTGACATCAATCTATTATGGTATTTTTAATTTGTGATGCCACAATTTTTAGACATGCAAAATTTTTTTACCTTGCCCAGCGACTTCATCAGGATAGTGAAGTTATTACGATAATGAGTGCAATTAGTCCTACGCTGATTCCTAAAGGACTCTACAACTAGGTCTGCATCGAATTCAAATTGAGCATAATGAAAGAGAATAACTCACCTCTGATGTGAGTTGGCGTCGCAGCTTACCAGAAACCGTCTGCCGTCAACTACACTACATTCAACAACAAGCTCAAATTCTCTTGATGGTGGTAGATTTTAAGCGTCTACAGAAAATGAGTGGGATGCACAGAAAGCTCATAATTAGACCATCGATTTAATCCCAGCTCATTTGATCTGTCGAGATGTCCCTGGAACGAAAATCCACTACTGGCAACCTATGTATTTCCAGACCACTATGATGCAAGTTTTCTTTTACTCTGAGTACTAGCAGAAGGAGGGGTAGTGGACTCCTCTCTTCCTCTTTTCCTTTCTCCTTCTGCTGGGACTGTTTGAAAAGTGAAACCAGCCATACAAAATCTCATGAAAAGCTAGGAAAATGTTGGTCCACCTGAACAGAGACTGGCATGTCTAGGTAAATCTGAATACTCTGGGAGAGTTATTTTTTGGAGTTTACTTCCTTAGATTCACGCGTGCGCTTTACCCTCTTTCAATACTCGACCACTCCCTGTGGTAGCACGGGCCGACTTGTCTATTTGCCCAGAATGGCCAAACGCACTACATCAGGTGCTGGAGATTGTTCCCGAACTTTTTGCGAAAACAATAAATGTAGGTATCTCTAAATGCGATGAAGAAGTACTGCTGACCAAATTCTCTACTTGGTCAAAATTAACGAGGATGTTTGCACGCCTCCTACTCTTCACCGAAACCGAGGACTAACTTAAATAGTTATTCGTTAAACTCTTCAAACTACCTTTGGCTGAACAGATTTTTCCTTGAAAAAGCACTAATTTTCATATTGTTTTATCCTCTTTTAGTACTCTTCTACCTCTCTCTCCTTGACCCTCGCGTTATCCTCTGTACCCAGTCCTCTCTCGTCATCCCAACACCTTCATTTCTCCACTAGCATCCTTTCAAGTTCGTCTTGAAAAGCGCTGCTATGTTCGATCGATTATCCTAATTTAGAGGTCTTGAATGGATCATAGACGCGATTAAGACGGTTCCAAATTTGGTTCAATCAAAATCGCAATTTCTGATAGCCAATGGGAAAACTTCAACCAGTCTGAGCGTCTTCCTCACGGCTGGCCGAACGCCCACTCACTCGTGTTCCAGAATGACTTGCTAATTTTGGACGCATCGTTCCGCTGTACTCTGCGTGATTCAGTCCGCAAGTCAAATAGTGCCCGTATATAGCGATATCGGCATTGACCCATATCTACCAGTGATTCTTAAGTGTTCTCCGCTAACAAAACAATTAGAATACCGCAACATCACTAACGTATTAGGCAGACTTACTTGAATACTCACCTTTCGCAGTATACCATTTTGCAAAAAGTCTATGCATCGATAAGACCGCGTTGAGGTATCGGCATTGAGCATACGTTCTGTTACTCTAATTGTTCTCCGTCAACGAAACAGTTAAGAATACAGCAAATCCTTTATTTTTTTCTTCATCAGTGGGACAAATAAGGTCCGTAATCGGCATCAAGAAGCCAATCTCTAAACGTGAATTCAACACGTGGTGGATTTCGTCATGTAAAGTGCTTTGATGTTATTGTTTTCCTATAAAATATAATCGCTTAACAATCCGTGATAACACAACTCAAAGCTTTTTGGTTTTAGTGTATCATTCTATAAAACAAAATCAACTCAGATTAAAATGTAAATAAGTTATGTTAAATATTGTGTATGCTAATAATTGTTTATTTTAAGTTTATAACTATAGCATTCAGGCTAGCCTGCACCTTCATCTACAAGGACCTCCAACCAACGGTAAGTTGATTGCATTTATTAAATTTGACTGTAAAATAAATCTTGTTTGTTAGATATTTTAACTGGTCCTCCAGTTAAAACTCTTTTAATTTACTAAAATAATTATATATTGCCATTAAACAATCGATACAACACTGTAGTATATAGGTATTTGTATGGCCCTACGGTTGGCACCACTTGTGGCTAGTTGTCGCGCCCCGCCGCACGGCGTGCCAGTGCTACGGTGACCGCCACACCGATAACATGTAGCTCTCCCAGTTAGTATAATAAAGTGACTAGTTCATAGTAAACCTGAAGAGTTTTCATTTATTTTAAGATTATATTCACGATATTACATATTGGCGACGAGGTAATTTTTTTTTTTTTTTGAAATACCAAGCTCGCATGGCGGTTCACTCAAGATATTCGAGTAAGTAACACCTCATCAGACGAGGATGAGTATCAGGAATTGCGACAAGAGACGGATGCAAAACTAGCAGCATTGAGTGGTTTGCTTTTACTTGGTGAAGACCTGCCAGAACAAGTCTCAACTAGTGCTGTACAAGTTGATAGCAAAGAGTGCGAATCGATAAATAATAGCAACATGGCGACCGGTCAAAGCGAAGAAGCAACAGCGGTGATGCAGAAGGTCAATATTTGTGCAGCAGTTGGAAACCTGAAAGAATTTAAGATCGGAGACAATTGGGAAATTTTCGCTGAGAGGCTGAGCAATATTGTATAGCGAATTTCATCGCCGACGATAGGAAGACATCGATCCTCATTACAAGCATGGACGAGGAGGTCTATAAGGTGCTAAGAGATTTGTGTGATCCTGTCCTTCCTAGAGATAAAACATACAAAGAATTGTGCGAAGTACTCAAGAAGCAATTTTCCCCCAGAATCTCGGTATTCAAGGAGAGACGAGATTTCTACGAATTGAAGCAATCCACTGGTGAAACGGTTAGTGCTTGGTATGCGCGTGTTAAAAAGAGTGCTGTGAATTGCGAATTTGGTGCAAATCTAAATTCTCAAATAAAAGATAAATTTGTGACCGGCCTACGGCCAGGAAAAATCTTAGATCGCGTCATCGAGGAAGACCCTGCAACAGCTCTAGAGACTATCCTCGAGACGGCTTTAAAAAAAGAAGCAACGATCGCCAACGCTTTTTCGGAGGAAAGAGAAGTAAACAGAATTTCGACCGCTAAAAGCCAAAACAAAAATACTCGCGCAGGTCATAAGAAGAAACAGGAGTCTTCCAAGAATAGGTCTGCAACGGGTCAAAGTTGCCGGCGCTGCGGTAATGATAATCACACGTCGGCTGACTGTAAATATAAAAAGTATGAGTGCGATACGTGCCATAAAATAGGGCACCTCAGCAAAGTCTGTTTTCAAAAGAACAAGAATGCTGAGACGACAAACAATTCTCAGAAAAATAGAAGCAGAGGCAGAGACACCAATTTCTTGGAAGGAGAGGAAGAGGGGTCCGAGGCGCTATATGCAATGTCCGACGGCGGCGCCACCTCACCACCACCCGTGTGGGCTCGAGTGAAAATTGCCGGGAAAGAAGTGACGATGGAAATCGACAGTGGTGCTACTGTGTCGGTTATCCCAGAAGCTCTATATAGAAGAGAGCTGAGTCATTGTAAATTAGAAACATCAAACAGAGTGCTCAGTTTCTACGACGGAAGCTCGATTTTGCCAATAGGGAAGATCACTGTCGAGCTCCAATACCGAAAAAGGAAGTGTGTAGGTACTATCGTCATTGTTAAGAGACAGGACAATAAAGCGCTGATGGGGCGCGATATAAAGTACATGCTAGGTTTTCGGGTAACTGAAGTGAATCATATAGCGGTTGATAAGAGCCTTGTTGATAATATTTTGACTGAGTACGCAGATCTGTTCGACGGTAAACTTGGCAAACTCAAAGGGCGTAAAGTGCATTTAAAATTGAAAGAAAGTGTCAAGCCAGTGTTTTTGAGTCCTCGCCCTATGCCATTCGCTTTTAAAAGTGATATCGATAAAGAGATCGATCGTCTCGAACGCGATGGTGTAATTTCAAAGATCGATAATGCAGAGTGGGTACGCCACTCGTACCGGTGCTGAAATCAAATGGTGAAGTGCGTGTGTGCGCAGATTAAAAAATGACCATAAATAAATATTTTGAAGATTTCAAACACCCGATTCCGCGTATCGAAGAGCTCTTCGCAGCTCTCCAAGGGGGAGATACGTTTACAAAGCTGGATTTGCTATGGGCGTATAATCAGCTGGAAGTGTCGGAAGAAACGCGATATTTGTTGGCGTGGAGCACACACTGCGGCATGTACGCAATGAACCGTTTACCGCTTGGCACCAAGCCGGCAGTTGAAACTTTTCAACATGAAATTGAAAAAGTGTTGCAAGGTTTAGATGGTGTGAAAAACTTTGTTGACGATATAGTCGTGACGGGAAACGGGACTGCGGAACATGTAAAAATTTAAAAAAGTGTTACAACGGTTACGGGAAAAAGGTCTAAAGTTGAATAGAAAAAATGTGCTTTTTCCAAGAGAAAATTGAGTATTTAGGGCACGTTATCGACCGCACAGGCCTCCACAAAAATCCTCAGAAAGTCGAGGCCATTGACAAGTTACCCGAACCCAAAGACGTGACACGAGTGAAAGCCTTTATTGGCATGATTAATTATTATGCGCGTTTTATACCAAATTTGGCAAATAAATTAGCGCCGATGTATGAGCTGCTAAAAAAAGGTGCGGAATTTAAGTGGACAAAACAATGCCAAGAAAGTTTTAAAAACGTGAAGAGCGAGTTAATGTCCGAAAGAAGTTTGGCTCACTTCGATGCGCAGCTGCCAGTCAAGCTTGCCTGTGACGCTTCCAAGGAGGGGATCGGAGCAGTGCTGCTACATGTGTATCCTGACGGCTCCGAGCGTCCGATATCGTTTGCGTCCCGAACGCTAACGAGAGCAGAGAAAAACTACGCTACGATCCACTTGTAAGCGCTCGCTATATATTGGGGTGCCAAAAAATTCCAGGAGTACCTATTGGGCAGAAAATTTACGATCGAGTCTGATCATCGACCTTTACTGGCTCTCTTTGGGGAGGAGAAGGGGATTCCCCTAATGGCTGAGGGCAGGTTGCAAAGATGGGCCTGGTACCTCAGCGGCCTACAGTACAATTTGAAGTACGTCAAAGGTCAAAACAACGGAGGAGCGGATGGACTGTCAAGGTTGCCGATGGAGCATAATGAGAAAGAAACTGACGAGTCACGCGATTACTTCGTGTTCCATATAGAAGAGAGAACACCAGTAAGTGCCGAAAAGCTCAGGCAAAGCATTAAGAGCGATGCAATCTTGAACAAGGTCATGCTTTACACGATGACAGAGTGGCCTGGCAAAGTAGAAGACAGCTTGAAGCCCTACCACCTCCGCAAAGAAGAACTAAGTATTGAAAGCGGCCTAATATTGTGGGGTTACCGAGTCATCATACCCGAAAAATGCCAACTGGAGCTGTTGGAAGAAATCCATGCAACTCATATGGGCTCCAGCAAGATGAAATCGCTTGCACGGCAATTTTTCTGGTGGCCGGGCATGGATAGCCAAATAGAAAATTTCGCAAAGAGTTGCGACATCTGCAGACGGGTTGCAGATAACCCCGAAAGGGCAAAGCTGATCAAATACGAGAATTGTAGTAAGCCACTCGAAAGAGTCCATATAGACTTCTTGGGGCCATTCGAGGGAAAAACCTACCTAATTTTAACAGATGCCTACTCTAAATGGCCCGAAGTCTATACAATGGGAAGATGTGACGCGGCATCGACGATTGAAAAATGTCGAGACTTCTGCTCGCGTTTTGGCTTGCCAAAGACCGTAGTTTCGGACAACGGAGCGCAGTTTACATCCGAAGAATTTACTTTTTTTTGAAGAAAAATGGTATACGACATGCGAGAACGGCACCAGCGCATCCGTCGACGAACGGTGCGGCAGAAAACGCAATCAGATCCTTCAAGAGCGGCATGAAGAAAGTGCTTCTAGATCCCGTGAACCAGGGTATAAGTAAAGAAACTCTAATTTCAAGATATTTAATGATGTATAGAACAACTCCACACTGTACAACGAACCAAACTCCAGCAAAACTCGTGATGGGAAGAGAACTAAGAACGAGATTAGATCTGCTCAGAGAAAGCTGACATGTCACCTGATAAAGCTGCAAAGCAAATAGAATATTATAAAGGCAATCGAGATCTAATTTTCAAACCAAATCAATTAGTTTATGTTCGCGACTATAGAGTGCCAAATAAACCAGGGTGGAGAAAAGCCGAGATCGTAGAAGTCCTTGGTCCACGGAATTACCTCTGCAAAGTTTTGGATGATCCACGACTGGTTTGGAAACGACATTTAGATCAGATCATTGAAGTAGGCACCTTCTTCGATGGATTTGCAAGAGAACTGATGGGACCTGCCAAGAAGAGTGAAATAACTGTGCCCAATGATCTACACGTACCGAAGTTTATCCAAGAAACTGAGTCAGCTGTTCGACAAGAAAGTGTTCCAAATGTTATTGATACAAGTGGCTCAGATAACAAATCGCGCCGCGATGAAAAGTTAGTTGTGCAAAGTGATAGCTCGTCAGTGACTGAACATGTATCGAAAAGTGCGGGTAATGATATGATTGATAAACCACGACCAGCTAGTGCAGTAGTGAAAAAGACTTTTCTTATAACTCTTAATGTTAACGAAAGACCCAAACGGAACATTTCAAAACCGAACAAATTAAATCTTTAATATTGTACTTTTTTTATATTCATTTTTACATTTCTTAAATAAATAAAAATTAATGAGAATTTTTATATGATATAATACCGCTGAATTAAGGGTGGAGAAATGTAGTATATAGGTATTTGTATGGCCCTACGGTTGGCACCACTTGTGGTTAGTTGTCGCGCCCCGCCGCACGGTGTGCCAGTGCTACGGTGACCGCCACACCAATAACATGTAGTTCTCCCAGTTAGTATAATAAAGTGACTAGTTCATAGTAAACCTGAAGAGTTTTCATTTATTTTAAGATTATATTCACGATATTACACAACACGGTACACAAATTTCATATCACTTAAACTGGTAAAGTGCCCGCTGATTACTAGAAAGTTTTTACGTAACATGCTTTACTTAATATTTTTGGTCCACACGACTTGATTTTATAACAATACTTGAATAAAAATTTCTTTACCATATTGTATATAGTCATGACGTTAAAAAAATTGTCTACAAACGCATCCATAGTCGTGGTTATTTTCTAACCACATTCCCAAGCTGATAATAGATTAAATTAATGGTACAACAGCTGTCATCAAGTTACGAAATTTTTTTTTTTTATTCTGTTCTCTTCTTCAGCATTTCTGAACAACTTTATCTGTGATCATGATTTTAATCATTTCACGGAAGTTGATAAATTGAACAGTAGATCGCAGCACTAACTTGGCAAAATTTATTCTGCTTTAGTCTCCTATAAGAAAATAAAGCTATAATTGATTATTGAAAAGTGAAAATACCCGAATTGTCAAAAAAAACATAATATCTACCTTTACAATGAATCATTACCTGTGAGCAAAAATCTAGTAAAAAGTTGTAACTGACAAATACATTTTATAGTAATGTAGGAAATAAGATAACCTAATATTTGTACATTATAAAAATATTCAAAAAAACAGCTGATTTCACAGACCATATTGTTTAATATTAACAAATATCAATTACTTTATTAAATAAAAGTTTGTAAAATATTATAAATAAAACTAGTAACAAAATTTATAATATATATAATAAGATATAGTAAGCATTTTTGTTTGCTTTGTGAGATATAATTTTTCAAATTTTATCAGTTGAAATAAACAAGGGAAATCTGGCAACTCTGTATACCTTCAGGAGTCCAGGTCAAGAGAAGGAGGATTGAGGATTAGTTAGTTTGGGTAAAATGGAGTAAACATTGTTGTATATTTTTTATTTGTGTGTGAGTGTGTTAGTGTCATATAGAATGTTGACAGCGGTGTGATTTTTTCAATTTTTAAATTTATTATGTAAGTAAAATAATGTTGTTTTTAATATTTAAATTGGTTTTATTTCACTTATAACTTCAAGTTTATTTAGGGGACCTCAAAAGTAGGGTAGCCTACTTTACCAGGCTCTTGTGACACCGTGTCAGTTTGCTCTCATTTCAAGCATTGCAAAAATATTAACCTGTAGGATGAATGTAGGTCAAGACATTAATAAAGGTCTGTACAGAAATTTTCAATGTTTTAAGATTTTAATATAGTTTGTAAATTTTATAGATTATTACATGAATGTATTTCATTCTTAACAGGTTAAGTTATTTACTTCTTTTTGTTTCTTGACTATTGTACAAGTAATAAGCTAATTACTTCAAAATTATCATGAACTAAATTTAGTGTAAACATTATAAAGTATTCAGTTCAAAAAAATTATAAGTTCACTTTATAAACTGTAATCTTTTATTTTTTTAATATGCTATTATTTTAGTTTATTTACATTTCCTAACCTAAAATGTTATTTTTCTTTACAAATTAAACATAACTTATCATTCAACTAATGCCATACTGAATGTTTTTAGGATATTATTTTTGTTGTAAATGTGATGTTGGAGCTGTATATATATTAAAATGCCTCTATCAATCATGATTAATGAATCAGACTTACAACCATAAGGTTAACTATTATCATTGCTACAACATATTTAAGTTCTTTTTTTGGGAAGTACATGTTTTTTTTGTATTTATGCAATGTAGGTTGTTTTTTCTATATAATGATTTTTAAAATATTTTTTGTTTGATTTTATACCTTATTATCTAATTAACACATATTTACTTAATAAAAATAATTTCTTTAAAGTTTATTTACGATTTAGGCTGTTTTTTTACGGAAATATATATTGTGACAAATTACGGTTTACATTACATTAAACACATTAAATTTCGTACACGGATTTACCGTCATGCATGTTATTACTAGCTACATGTATTTTTTTATATTGTACTTACTGCTTATACACATTACACATTCTGACAGCCATTACTAAATGTTAAGGTTTAGTGCTTTTTTCATTGGTTCATTCTTGCAATGAAAACATTGTTAAAATGGTGTCCATCATTTGTGAACCTTGTAATTTGTCTCTTTTTGTATTAAGTTCACCACCTAATAACCGTCTCAGGTCATTTTTTTTTAATAAAGGTATTTTTATCATTTTAGCAATCAAAAATGCATTACTTATAATTAGTTTAATTAAATAGCTTTTTCACCCTCTAACTGTGTCAGTTAGATCATTTTTTTTTCAATAAAGATGTTTTTATCACCCAACAACCGTGTTAGGTTCACCACCCAACAGTCGTGTCAATTAAGTTTTGAATATTTTTTTAAAGATTTTTTATCATTTTAGTGATCAAAAACATCTTATCTACTTTCCCGCTGATATTTATCATACTTCCTGCTTTCCACACTTTCATATTTTGGATTATTGCTTTTGGGCATGTAATAGTGTTTTAGTAAAAAAATTGGTAAAAAATCGAAAACAACTACACTGCATATTTACTGGTTTTGGGGAATATTATTATAAAATGTTTTTAGTGCTCTCAAAAACTGAATATATATTTTTTGAAAATTGGTAATTTTATAATATGTACTCTGAAACTTGCCTGGTTTGTATGAAATAATAGTTTTTTTTTCAAATAAAATATAATTTAATCACTCAACAACACAAATTCATACAAATCTACTTACCACTTACAACTAAGTTTTTTTTTTAATCAGAAAACATTGGAATTTTTTCCAGTTTATTTACAAGTACAATAGTTTTAAGTCCTAAATAGGTAGAAATTTACAATGAATTTCAAAACAGTATTACTGTAACAAAGAAATTACAATAGCCCTACATTTCGATATGAAAAAAGTGTAAAACATTTAGTAAAAATAAAATAATATAACAAAAGTGTAATGTGAGTAATAAAAGTACCAAAGTGTACTGTGCAAAAATCATTAAAATTTGGTTAATAATTTGTTTTAATTATTGTAGTTTTATTACTGTTTCATTCAAGGCCAAAATTTATTATGTCTGTCTAGCAGCATTTAAAGATCAGTCTTGAAAAAGTCAGTATGCTTTCAGTTCTTGAGAGTGGAAAATTTAAAAAAAATTGGTTGTCAGTTACTAAAAACATTCTGGTATAGAAATGTTTTTTTGATACTTTTATTTTGATCATTTTTTAAGTGGTTTTAATTAAATAAAACGCTATATTTTGAATTTAAAGCTGCCTATCTGAAAGTAATCAGATTAATTTATAAAACATGGAATTGCCCAGCAGTTGAGCACTGCATGTTTCAGTAAATGTGTTGCAGCCCACTAATGATGCACTAGCACTGCCTTTCTGTAGAGGAGCTCTGTAAAAAAGATGACATTGTTTAAAGCTATATGGTAATAAGGTTGCCAAACTTTTAAATATCCTCTAGATCAATTATCGCCTATTTTAGGGTTTAAAAAATTTATAAATTTTTTAACCACATCTCGTATTATAATAAGTAAAGCTACAAAAAACACTAATGAAACTAGCTTACTGTGTTTTATTAAAACATTCTAATTAAATTATAGTCTCATTTGGACAGTGTTTACAATAGTAGTACAAAATATAAACTATTAATTTAAACGTATGTGAAAGCACGTACTCCTGTGATCTGACTTAGCAGAAGGCATGTCAGCATCAGAAGAAGTAAGTTTGTGAAATTGTTTTTAGAGTATACTAAATTTAAAAAGTAAAAGTATCTACATTCAAATACAAATAATGAAAGACGACTCAAATTTTAATAATAACTTCCTTTGCTGCCATTGAAAAATAACCATACAATTATAACATTTCAGATGGTAGCAATAGAGAATAATGATGATAAGACCTGGTAAAAATTATTAAAAACCAAAACCAAAAAATCCATGGGTTTTAACTTTCCAAAAAAGATGTATTCAGATGCATTTGATTATGGTAAAAATGTTATGGTAAAAATGTCTGCTTTGTACTAAGTAGAGCATAAATTGCTTGGCTCATGTGACAGCTTATAACTGGTGAGTGACCGATGGTGCACACAACATGCTGGCATGAAAAAAAAACTAAGAGTATTGTGACTTACTGACACTAGTGGGTAACAGGAGAAATCATTTAGGAAGTCATTAGAAAATTATCAATGTTTTATTATTTTTACAGATAAACAGAAGGAATTTATATATTAAAAAAAATACATAAAAATTGAAACATTGGTATTGTTTATTTAGGATCTCAATAGGAGGTAATTTGACACGAAAAAAGTAACAACCGCAGTTGGAAAACATCTAACGAAATGGCGGATACAGAAATGGCGTGTTCCACAGAGGTTTCTGGAGAAACTGAAGCAGATTCTGGAATGCAAGGAGACAATGGGGTCAATAGCAATGAAGAAAACGGAGATCAGGACAATGAGCCAACTAGTGGTGCAGATCCAGCCTTAAACACTAACTATGACTCGTGTGATGGTGCTATACCGGTAGGTAAACAATTCATTTAGGTTAATATATTCAGGTCACTGCACTGAGAAACTAAAAACACAAAAGTATAGTAACACTAGTATATGGTACCAAATGCAACTTCTAAACTGTTGTTTCACAATCACCCGTTATATTACGAAGCAGAGATCTTTACAATGCTGTATATTACATTTTCAGTATAAGAATATCTAAAGTGTAGAACCCCTACATATCATGAATAAAATGTATTTTACAAAAACTACAGTACAGTTTATAGTGACTCAAATGCACGTCTCGACATGAAAACAATAGTAATGGGTGACAAATGAACGAATCGGCTCACTGAGTTAGTTCACCTCGGTATGACAAATATGAGATGTGCTAGCTTATTAAGCCAGATCACTTGGTGAGCCAAATTCATCACAGCTCTCGTCGGTCATATCTGACTATCACAGCTTAGCTGAGACAGTTCAGTTTAGATCTTCTGATCATTTAGATCTGTTATCTGTTAAAATTGATATGCTGCATCAATACAATGTTAAAACTGGTTAGGTATTAACCAATCATACTTATACAGATAAAACTTTTTGTTTCTCTATTGTTTTCCATTTCTGTTCCTAATCCCTCCAAACAACAGTCAGTGTTGTCTCTAACATAGTGCATGAGTACATCGCATACCATTTCGTCAATATGCTTAGTCAACACACTAATAATATCAGTATAGATATAGGGCTCACAGTTGAAAATCATTGTAAAATAGAGGTTGAACTCTGATAAATTCGTCACGTGGAGGTTCTCATTCAATTTTGAGGAAAACCCCTTGTAATGAATATTAGCTGCATTTAACCTCAATATAATGAACCTATTTTTTAAGAATCATATATATATATATATATATATATATATATATATATATATGATTCTCAAGTCAACTTCCCTTTTTCTTAGCACATACTATTTGTACAGGCTTAAATGAGGTATATTTAGAAAGATTTTTTAACTGGCTACTGACATTGAAAAACAATTTTGCGCTAAAACTTACTGTTTGTGGAAAATTTTAACATAAAAAAACTTTTAATTGTTATAGGCAAAACGGCATCATAGATGCGCATGAGCAGCATTACAAATCAGACAGTATTTTTTTATATTTTAAGAAACTAACTTATAAATCACAAATAGACAATCCCATTAATATTGCCTTTTTTTTATAACATGCTTAGAACAATTTCAATATTTACTTAAAAGTCATTAAACTTATAGGTTACATGGCCCTACTAACAGTCCCCTATACCTGCCTATACAAGCCGGGACAATCTTTTTTTTTGTTATTTTAAGGTGAAGAGCACTTAGAGGCTGTTATCGCCTCCCTAAATGTAAATATGAGTGTAAAGTCATATCGAATATCAAACACATGTTTTGTACAATATACACAATATATATTTGTGATTTCTCCTACCATCATGCATTTATCATTGTTAATACGGACATCATAAAATATGAAGTACAATAAAATTGTCAAAATAAAGTTAGAAGTTATCAAACATGCGTTTTCAATTGACTAGAAGACAGTTACCTATTAAAATTATGTTTTATAAACAAGTCGCAGAGACAAACACTTCAAAAGAGCAGGATTGTATTTACCAAATGCTGTCTTTACTAACAGACAATTTTATGTAGCCTTTTCAAGGGTAACTAAAACAACTAACATGTTTGTATTCATTAAAGAAAATGAAATACTTACTCAAAAGACAGCGTTTACTTAAAACTTTCATAGTGCGAAATTTGGGTATTCCAATATAACATTTTTTTTTTCTTTGGACTCTTGAGATTCATTATATTGAGGTTCTACTGTACTCAGATGATTTTATACTAAACATAATTTTTATGTTTTTTTCATTTGATTTTCACAAATTTTATGGAATTTTAGTTAGCTAATAAATGAGGAAACTTGTTTGTTTTTATATATATATATCTTTTTAATAATTTGTATATAATTTATACCAAATGTATACCTATTTATATGTAT
The DNA here is from genome assembly GCA_022606455.1 of Callitettix versicolor. Lineage (NCBI taxonomy): Eukaryota > Metazoa > Arthropoda > Insecta > Hemiptera > Cercopidae > Callitettix > Callitettix versicolor. Next base: position 76,753,354 of record CM040189.1, read on the forward strand.
TTACAGGTACATCGATGTGAGAGATGTGAGAACTATGAGACTTTAAGTCGAGCTGCATTATTAACTCATCTAACTCAATGCCAAGGCAGTGCGGAAGGGGAAGCGGTCAGGCACCATAGGAAAATGTTTGAGTGTGATGTTTGCAATATGAAATTCTCAAATGGAGCAAATATGAGGAGACACAAAATGAGACACACTGGTGTGAAACCATACGAGTGTCGCGTTTGTCAAAAAAGATTCTTCCGAAAAGATCATCTGGCCGAACATTTTACAACGCATACGAAAACTTTACCATATCATTGTCCTATTTGTAATCGAGGATTTCAACGACAGATTGCGATGCGAGCACATTTTCAAAACGAACATGTGGGACAAAACGATGTGATAAAGTCCTGCCCTCTTTGTAGCTATAGGGCTGGTTCAATGAAGAGCCTTAGAGTGCATTTTTTTAATAGGTAAGTGATATTAAAATTCTTGAGCTGTAGGAGTAAACCTGGCTTGTTATCAAGCAGCTGACTATTTACCTAATAAAAATCTTACTTTTAATGTTATAGTTTGACATAATGTTATGACTAAATTATTGAACTATTTTCTAGATTTTTCAATTTCTTTGTGCTTAGACCTGCATTACTAATTTACACTGGGAATTGTTTAAATGTACCGTAAAACCTTTATACGAGGTAATTGGGACTTGTTATACCTACGGTAATCTAAAACTCAGATAATGCAGTAGATCATGACAAAAACCTTCAAAGTTAAATTTCCTTTGACACTTACATCTATACACGTTAATTTGGATTCATGCTCACATGAAAACCTATTTTATTTAGATCTTTAATTAACAATGGCTTCATAACTCAAATGAAGATTTTACTCAGATGAAAGAAGTTGAATACATATTGTACTAATAAAAAGTATATTTGATATATTACATATTTGACTCATAGCATGCCACTGCGTTTTTGCAGCAGTTTTTTTTAAGCTTGAAGCAAAATTTGATGCAGGTTCTTTACTCCTTAAAATCTGTCATTTATATAAATTTTAAAAATTGCTGCAAATGGTGAAATACTGTTACACAAATGCACATAACTCAAGAATGTAGCCTTTCATCGTCACAGCTGCTGGTATGGTGATTCACAAAGAACAGTGTATGTTGACGCACTCTACCAATTCAAATTCCACGAATTTTTAGGTAGCACCTCATATTAGGCTCTACAATGTCTGGTCAGTCTAATCCACAATTAGCACAGTTATGTTCTGTAAATAAATGTTAGTGTGCCACGTATAGTTGTTTTCTCAAAAAAAAAAGTTCATAGTATTTAAACTAAAATTATTATGATGCTGTTGTTTATTTGGGAAACTGTCATTTGATATTCAACCCCTGTTATTAAGCAGTGAGAAACCATTTAAACAGCTCAGTCTTAAAGTATGAATGAATAATGTGAGAACGTAACTCGAGACTCGCGGGTACTACTGCAAGCATATTCATCCTAAACCTAACAACCTGTAAATAGGTTGCTTCTTTTTTCTTGCTTATCATTGTTTAATGAGTTTTTGTTATAGGCATGGAATAGATTTAGATAACCCTGGACCAAATCTAGTCAGTGGCGGTTCTCTCTTAGATAACAACAATACAGGTGGTTGTAGTGACAGTGGGGACTCTACAGGCGCTAGGTCAGCAGACAATGCAACGCCTCCTATGCATTTTCTTACGCCTCATGTAGAAATATCAATGACTGATACACCGCCTACCTCTTCTTATTCTCCAACACCGGTAAATTGCACATTTAATATTCGTTGTTGTTAAATTACCTCATTTGTACTAAAAAAAAAAGATTAATCCCTTGTTACAAAACCGGGAAGAGTGTTCTTTCATTCTGTAGTTCCATTAATTTTAAAACATAGTTAGAACATTTTGCACTACAGTAGAGTCTTGTTAATTCGACCTAAACCAGGCGCAGCCAGGTTAGATTACACGGAAAACCATTAAAAAACGTTCACAAGTATTGAATTGAGTTTATAACATTAAAAAACTTTGAGTTACAAATATTATTACTAAATGTATTGTACTTAAACATAAAACAGCACACAGAATCTCATTACAGTAATAAAGAGCAGTACGTCAAATCATCAAACTTGATGGAAAAAGTTTGTAATTGTTTTTTGTTTACCAATTGTTTGACATTTTCTCACTGCTACATCTCGCAGTCTCATGAGAAGTAAAATATCTCTTATCTTTTAGAAAACAGTGAATAAAAAAAAATACGAAAATTACAAAACACATAAGCAGAATGCACTCTGAACGTCAATTCTTCCACAAATCTGAATTGATATTAAAAGACGGAATTGAACAAACAGAGCAGGTATAAGGTTGGCGACCCCCTCTTTCTTTTGAGGAGAATATAGGTCATCTGCTGAGCGTGTAGGCCTGACACAGAAGTGGCACAGGTATTGTACATTCATTTTTGCCACAAATCTTTTAAATTGCTTGAAATATTGTTCTTTGAGGCTAGATCGGATTAAACGGAAGGTTGGATTAGCGAAGGTCGGATAAGCGGACTCTACTGTATATGAAAATGTTAAACGTGATAGTTAGGTTAGTTGTCATTTTTAATATTTTTTTGGCTTAATAAAGCCCCATGCACAATGCGATGGCACAGTACAGAAATTTTCAAAAGTTAATATTATTGAATCTCATATGAGTAGTTAGGACACAATGGCTGGCAACAAACTATCAGCACCCTTTGCTGTTTGTCAAAAAGTCTTGGATTACAAACTTCAGGGTATTCTGAGCTGCCACTCTTATCAGCATTGGGTGCACCTATTAGATGGGCAAGACAACACTATCGCTATTCTTACACTCTGTTCTTGAGTTCGTCAATGAAGATGGACGTTATTAAATTTAATTATCAACTAGATATTGAAAGTTAAATACACTATCCTCTACAAGATCTGTAAAAAAGGTATGAAACTCACTTCCTATTTTGTTGTGAATCCAAAATCTTTGGTTCTTTAAGTCTTTTCCTCTTCTTCAACTAAAATAACACAAACTACCACACTCATCATTGCTATCCATCCAATTTAAAACAAAGCTTTGCTCCTAACTACCCACTGAAAGTGTGGATGTCCTGTCTATGCCAGTGACTCCAGTGTGCACACCTTGTCATAAAAATGTCGTCAGTGCTGTGCCACCTCATTGTGCATAGGGTTTTATAGAGAAAGACTTTTAAAATGTTTTTTTGCAATTGCTGTTTTAAACCAAACAGGAATGGCTGATACTACTTAAACCAATTATTAAAATCTCTAAATTAATCTCTTTTTCTGGCCCCTATAAAAGGAAAGCACCAAATATTAAAAAGGTGTTCAAAAAGTTTAAAGGCAATAACCCCCAAGCTGAAGTTCAACATGATTTAGCACTCTGTTAGTAAAATGGTCTATTTTAAAAAATGTACTTGTACAAATGTACCACATATATATTGTTAACGTAGGAATATACTTCATATTTTATAACATATCCTGAATATATATAAAAAAAATTATTTTTTTTTTATTTTCTTATTTGGTTTGCTTTTTCAGATGAGGGATCAGACAACATCAAATTGTTTATCCGTAATAGGTGAAAATACGCCTAGAGTGAATGGCGTTGTAAGTGGAGGAAGTATCACACCTCACGAAGGAAGTGCTGTTGGAGCCAGCGAGTGTCCAGGATCTCCTCAGTCAGCTGATTCTAACTCAAATGCTCCATCCAGCAGTCTGACTGGTCTCCGTGCTGAACAAGAGGTAAGCCCTATCACACCATCTGTATCTCTCATACCAATAAAACAAGAGCCAGAAGAGGAGAAACGATCAAATGGTCCTGTCAATCTAACGAACCCAAGAAACGGTGAGCCAGCAGTTAGATTACAGACAGCAACATCGAGCAGTTTAACATCATTAATAAAAGTTTCACCGTTAAAATCATTGTTAAGGGATGATCTGAAACGACGTGGCACTGGCATAACTCTGGGTAGAGCCCGGCCCGAGACTTCACCTCCTAATCCATCTCCATCGTCTTCCATTACCAATGATTCTTTACCGCCAGAATCCAGTATTTGGAGATGTCCATCATTGAAACGAAGTCCAACAGCCTTGCAGTGTGTTTTTTGCGGAATCGGTTTTCCAGATCAGACATTATATTTCTTACACAAAGGGTGTCACTCAGATTCGAATCCTTGGAAATGTAATATTTGTGGTGAACAATGTTGCAACGTGTACGAGTTTAATTCTCATTTATTAAGTAAAACCCACCAGTAGGTTGTGTTTTGACAACATAATGAACAGTTTGTTAGAAGTAGGTTTAAGGTAAACTGAATCAAAGAATCATTCCATTTATTTGCATATTTTATTTTTAAGTTTTTTTAAATACTGTGTTTGTTTAATTTTCTTATTAGGTGAGATATATCTTAACAAACTGGAGTTGTAGAAATTAAAAGTTTTATTATCTAATGGCAATTGTTTGGAAGTCTGTTATTCTTTTCTTTTTTTGTAGTATTTTTTTTTTATTACAAATGGTATCAACCATCATAATAAGGCATTAAACAAACAACAGAAATTTATTAAATTTGGTTTACTAAGTATTGATATTAAATCCATTATATTCTTTATTTAACTGGACTTTTTAGAATTATTATTGACTATATTAATTCATTATATATTATTAATTGTTTAAATAAATAGATATAGTCTTGAATGATTAATATTGTTAAAATTCACCTGATAAGCCTTAAAATACTCATTGTTAATATTGTAAATATTGAAAGGTCTTATGATATTTTTATAGATATGGGCTATTATAGTGTGTATTTATAGAACAAATTATAGTTCTTTACAATAATAACTCGTTCAAGTTTAAAGTGTTACAATTATAGTAAAAATCTATTTTGATGGATATAGTCGTTTTCAAGTCCGCCGAGACAAAGCAAGTGGTAAAGTTTAATTACAAAACAAACCAGTTTAGTAATGGTTATTTTTCTCAGTTTACTCCTAAACCGTAAATTTATATTATTTAAAACTCGCTAGACTGGCTTTAGTTTTGAAGCTTCATATATTAGAGGTTACAGGATCTATCTAGTGGCCCTTGGCACTACTATACTAAATAAGCCTTTTAACTGTTAGATCAGTAGATTAGTTAGTTCCCTCTATAAGTTTGAGCAGCTACTGACTAGCTCATTCAACTGGAGATCCTCAGGATCCTGAAATCCAAATACCCTTTGCCTCCTGCTGGCAAAGGTCTAAAGGCTGATTTACACGATGCCAGTCAGCATTCCAGTTGGATGCCAGCAACGAACACTGTGTAAACGCTCCATGCCTCCCCCTCCACCACTCTACCGCACTGGCACAAGCCGACTGGCACCGTGTAAAATGACAACTACCGTCCACCAGTCGCTGGAAACATTCATCAACATGGATTGCGTTTACCAGGTTCTGTTTAAGTAGTTAAGGCAAATAAAAATTTCTATTCATTGGAGTGAGGAAAAATCTTTGACATTTGTACAGTTGTACCGTGACCATGAAAACTTGTAGAACATGTATAGTAAAGATTTATTGCAATCAGGAATGCCACGATGCAAGCCATAGTTGAGACATGAATGTGTCAAATTTTACAGTGAAGTACGTGCCAAAAAAAATTAAAGCTTTAAGATCTACATTCCTTAATTAAACATGAAATTCCTTCTGATGTTTCACCCACTTTTAAACAAATTGACCACATTGTACGCCCTCAACAAAGAAACAATACCTGGCCGGTGAGCTAGCGTACCTGTCCCTCCATGCCAGTGATCTTCAAGTTGTTTCTCAACTGGCATGCCATCCACTGGAAACGTGTGTGAGAAATTTAGCTGATTCCATTTTTTTCAATAACCAAAATGTATTTCTTTCCTTTTTTTATAATAATCTATACTTTTGGTTAGGTATTTATTTGAGCAAAAATAATTAGAGCCAATTTTTAACAGTTAATTTTTACAAGAAAAGGGCTTTAAAATATTTTTAAATTTAAAATGGTCACAAAATATTGGGCGAGCTAGATATACATGTCAATTTTTATCAGTCATTTTATTGATTATGACAAATAGATTTTTGCACTATTTATTTTAAACTGAATAACTTTCTTAACAGAAACTAGAGCCTATTTCAATTAAAATTTTATAAATTGACTGTGAAGAGTGTTATTGTAAAGACTATAATTCGATGAAGTTGTGCAAGATTAGATTGTAAATCGGCAGTGTGTGCCAGGTTAGATACTCATGAAGCAATGCCTTGCAATCCGTCCAATTCAAATAGGTTACTATAAATTGTTAATATTGTATAAGATGACATATACATTTATATATATAGCTATCTATTTTTGTTGTTTTTATATATCAAATGTTGAATTTTGTCTTTCAAACTAAACATATTTGAAGTTTGATATTGATAAGGTAAGAAATGATTATGGAAGACTGTTATATTTTATTCAATTGTTTTATTGTCAACAGTATGCCGTGATATTATTTTTGTTCTATCAACAATGTTTTTTCGATTTATTTAACCCTTTTAGGATTGCAACATTTTCTGTGGATTTTTGGCAAGATAGACCGAAGCAAACCATTAAACCTTAACTGTTGTATAAGGTTTTGTAAAAATAATAATTCGTATTTTTTAACATATTTATAAATTTAAAATTGAAACTTTGTTCTTGTGAATTCAGTACATTGTTTTAATTATAATTATAATTTACATTTTTGTTCATACTTACACAGAGGGGTTTTGAAATTTTTATTTATTTTTTTTTATCCCTAAAATCAGCATTAAATTTCAACAAACTGGTTTCTGTATGTTTTGATTCAAATACAGCGTGTTATTATAGTTAAAAAATAGTGTATTTACTTTTATATTACTATACACTGACAATGAATACGTAGCCAAAGCTGCTATGTGCAGCCATTAGAAATTTTACTGACTTAATATCATGAAACTGACTAGAAAACCTAAAATATGTAATTTGTTGGTTCCTATTTAACCAAACAATTCAAAATAATGGGTGAGCTTTTTTTTAATTTCTAATATTGGATAAAATTCATTTCCCTGTGGTTACAAGCTGAAAACAAATTAGCACTTTAAAGCTGAAACAAAATGCCTTTTAAGTTTAAATATTGCATCAATAATGTTGGCTTTAAAGTAATAATTTTAATTTAAGATTTCTCACTTTAAAGCCGTTTATATAGCAAGAATAAAAAATTTATATAAACAAAAAAAATTCAAATTCCTTTGAAAAAGTTTTAAATTACAACAAAATTAAAAGCATAAATCACAATACTTGACTTACAAATTTTTATATATCATCATTCTTTATTTTTTAGTTACAAAAAGATTAACACTAACCATTTTATAGTACGAAGAGATTGCATATGGGGCAAAGCCCTCCAAACAAGTTGAAGGCTTTGAAAGTATATATTTCTATAATTTATAGTAAAAAGACATCCTAGAGGGGGAAAACAAGTCCTTTTTTGTAGGACAGTAGAGCATCAATAATTCTGACTTCAAAAACCAGACCATCGTTTTTCTGGAAGTTTGAATCCAGATTTGAATTTGGGGGAAATGTGTATATTTTCTTAAAAGCATTGACAACACAAGCATAAAATTTGTTATGCCTTACAGAATTGAATCATTGCTTGTCGTTGATCATCGACAGTAGCATTAAAATCATTGATGTTTTAGAAAAATGAAAGGACACTTCATTGGTAGGGATTGAGGGTGCAAGTCAAATCAACATTGACATTCCTCAACGGTAAAGGGAACTTAGTACACACATAAATAGTTTCTTGATAGTTTGACTGTTTTGAGTTTAAAAAAGGTAAAACTTCTTACATTGAACACAAAACAAACCTTAATTATAAAACATGTAAAACTCATACAAAAGAAATTTTGTGTCAAGAAATCTAAGAAATATCTGTATATAAAATATTGATTCAACTATTGAGGTATAAAAAACATCAACTGCCTATCGGGAATATAAAAAACATTAATTTTTTGAAAACATTGATTGTCAATACTTATCAGCGCTTGTCAGTCATGTCAGAGCATTGTTCTCTGAGTGTACACTAGGTTTTTCTTTAACAAACCGTTCTGTTGTGTACAATAGTGTGTATGTGTGTATAAGTTTGTCTATTGGTTTTTTTTATATAATAAATGTACTGTATACGTTTTTTATTACTGTATCTTACTGCATTTTGTTGTAGGCGTAGATTTAATGTACATAAAATACAACAGATTATATACATGCAGTACATATTGTACATACAGTACATATTTTTTCTGTTAAAGTACATCCTCCTCATCGTAATGAGTTACGAACAATTTCAGCAAGTTTTTGTTTTATTTTATGAACACTTACTAGTTCATTTATCTTGAAAATCCATGCAATTTTATAATCTGAAAGGGATCTGGTCCCAATTATTCGAATTATCGATGCTCTACTGCACATGAAAACTCTCAGGAAAATTATAAAATTTTCATGAATTCTTTCCCATAGGAGGAAGGAGACCTTTTTTATCACTGGTCTGAATAAGTGAATAGAATTTATCATTATCAAACAGGCCGCAGGCCAAGACCATGTAGGAGTACTCTAGTCCTAGTTTCTGATATTTATGTTGATTTGACAAGTAATATTACAATTATTTCAACCTTCACCACAACAGATAAAACATGCAATTAACATTTGCAGTATTAAAGAGCTGTTAGCTATGAACTTAACTACTATTTGTCAAAATTTTGACTTTGAAAGTTTGTTGGGTGAAACATTTTACATTTATTTCTTAATTGTATCAAAGTAATAAAAAATAATAATAGCATTAAGAATGAACATAATGTTAATTTAAAAGTAACTTAAAAGTTTTTAACATTTGCCATTGATTCGACTATCAAGTGAAGATACTGTACAAGTCCTAAAAGGGTTATTTGTTTTTCCTACGTATTTGTTAATTGTTTGTTGTGGAGATATTATTGTATCAAGTAGGTCAGAACAATTTGATATTAAAACACTGATGTAAAATTTGTAATACAGATAGTATGATTCAAAAATAAACATAAACCTGAGCTAAAATTTGGTAATTTCGATTTTTCGTTTTCTGTTATGGATCTTTAGCCAGTCTTATCACATATTAAAACAATATTTAAATTCCTGATATGTATTACTAGCTAGATTATTATTGATGGATCTAAGTTAGCAAAATTTTTAAGCGTAATTTTATTTAGATTATTTTTACAGGATAAAATTTGTATTTTGTTTTGTTTTATCCGTAAAATTTTTATTTAAACATTGTCCATAAATTTTAACAAAAAGGTTTTTATTTATTTTGAATCAAATATACTTATTATTTTAATTATTATAGTTAAAAAGATAGTTTATTTATTTTGAAAATGATTACTTTGTTTTTCCACATCATATGTTATATACAGTGCCTTTTAAATATTTATACTGCAAAAAATTTAGTGAGCTGTGAACTTGTACATTCCAGAAGTTAAATTTAAGTTCATTTTGAAAAGTATTTGTTGATATTAATATGTTTAGTATATTTTTGTTTTAAACTCAGACAATCATTGTTATTAAATAATTAAAATATTACATGAGTTCTGTGAAGTGTCAGAAACACTAAATATTAAAGTTATATGTTTTCTTATAATATTCAACATGCAATAATATTTGTGGTTCGTTTTTTTAATATGTGCCTCATTGTTATATTCTAAATTTGTAAGTAAATTAACTTAGGCAATAAACAGTTGACTTGGGCATCTATGGCTTGCAAAACAAAGAATTTTAGGGGTTTTTTTAACATGAGAGGTAATGTTACCGTATTTCTAAAACAACTCGCTCTCATCGTATTACATTCCACTTCTATAAGTTTTCTGGTTCTAACTGTTATAGTGTTTTTTCGCTTTAGGTTTGAAAAAAGAAGTATTTATTAATTATTAAATATATACATTTGAATTATAAATTCTTTATGTTAGCATAAGCTGCATAATTAACGTTTTTTAAATCTTATTGGTTCTGTTTTCTTTTAGAAAATGAGTTATGGGAGTGGTCATTACTGTAAGACACTACCCAGAACTATAAAATTGTGACAAATACATTATTTTGTTCTGTAGCCAGCTATGGAATGATCTTAAACAAGCAAAGCGTAGGTATTTAATTTAAATATAGTAAAGTCTAACTTATCACGCTGTTATAATGTTGGATAAATGAGAATTTCAGATAATTACAAATCATTTTTAGTAAATCAAAATGTATTGTCTACTCATGCAGTAATTACTGTATTGACTGTTACAGTATCTTATACATTGCAGAACCGTTACGATTTTGAAAAAAGTTCTTTATCATCAAATGATTTCTAGTAGATTGCCTTTTCTCAAATACAGTAATAGACCATATCATCTATAGTACAACTACAGAATGAGCTATGTTGTGAACAGTGTAAAAGAACAATTACATTAATTCACTTTTATCTATTCCCGTATGTTTGTCGATGACTTTAACATGATAAAATGCACAATGCAAAGGAATGCCACTTATGTGAGAATGGGCCAGAGAATGAGTAGCAATTGGTACATTCATGGGTCATCCTATAGTCATTTTGAGAAAACACGTTATTAGGAGTAATCAGTTTAATTTTCCATGCCTTGTGTGCCAGGTAATGAGGCTCTACAGTTTTCGACATTGTGATACAATAAATAATTTAGGTGCTTATATTATAATTAAATAACTATAGTTGCTTGCTGACAAAATCAGTAGCTGGATTCCATCAGTTTACATAAAAATTTATGTATATGCAGTACAACCTCGGAAACTCAATCTAATGTGGATCAAGAGGGTGTCAAGTTATCGATGTTGAATTTTACGGAACAAAGATTATAATTCACAATAAAAATTCTGCTGTAAATTATATTTTGTGTACAGATAATTTAAGGTTATAATATGTTTACGGTAAATAATAAAAAAAAAATAAAAAGTATGTTGACTATGATAAATTACAGCAAACAGTCCTGTCTAGTGGAAAAGCTGGTGGTGATGACTGCTTCTTACACTGGGTCCTATAACTCACTACTTTGTCATGAAACCAGCAGAGGCATAAAATGTTTTTTGGAGATGCACCTCCTGCTCAAAATAACGTAAACCGCTTTAATCATTTACTGTATTCATCTCCTCAACTTTAGCATTGTTTTAAACTCCTCATCTTCTGGCACCTTCCCTTATTTTTATTTTCTGTCATTGCGGTAAGCTCACCATCTTCAAGAGTGACAAAGGTCTCTGTACAGCATAGAATTCTTGCTATTAACAGCAATAGATTGATATCTTCTGCATTCTCTTTCATCTCTGAGAAGTCATTTCTAATCTACAGTCGAGTAGCTTTCTTCAAAAATGAACAAATACTTCATCCCATGATTCTGAAATCCAACCTACAAAATGCAGTAAATATTTTTTGTATAGCTTTTTAATTATGTCCTTGTCCTCAACAATCATTAGAATTAGAGCAGTTTTCATCAATATCTTCTCTTTAAAGCTTCCAAAACATCCTGGTCCATCAGCTGGCAAAGTGAATTAACATTTCAAGGAACAAACATTATTTTTATTTCATCGTTTTTAAGCTGTTAAACTTCAGGGTCTGTTGGGGGTGATGTTAATTATCAGAAGTGCTTTTCTTGGTAGGTTTTTAGATTTTTTAAATCTTTCAGTATGTTCAATGGTAACTTATCGCTCCATGCTTATGTCGTTTTATAGATTGTTGAGTTTCTGAAGTTCTACTGTATATATATAAGGACATATTGTTTTATAACATCTGTTGTTATGTGTGAAACCCAAAATTTTATTTCTATAATTCCTGTGTAACAATTTGTTATAAACTATTATGTTTTCAATACTTGTAATTATATATATTCATGTTTTAACATTCATTTTGTCTGAATGATGGAAAATTTCTAGTTCTTAACTTCGATGCCTTAATATGAATTCATTTTAAATAAAAATCAAAGGTTTTATGAAAGAATATGTAATAGAGATTTAAAAAAAGTTGATAAGACAAATTTTATGTATTTTTACAATAGTTACTGTTAAACCACTGTACAGGCTTATTTTATGTGTTTGTATATTTGTATAAAAAGTAGTGACTAATAGAATTTTTATTATTTTTTATGAAATGAAAATAGTGTTACAATGTATGCAAGGAAGGAATAGAATTTAATATGAGAAACAGCAGTGTGATGTATAAATATGCGTTATGGGAAAGTCTCATTATAAAATATTACCACAGTTTTATTGTCTGGAAATATTATCAAGAACTGTGCTAAGACCATTAACTAAACTGTTTTGTATTTTGTTATGTTTATATATCTCATTCTTAAATTAAAAGCTGCCTTAAAAATGAAAACAAACTTTATGCAAGTACAATATTATTTTATTGGGGTTGTGATACACTGTAAACAAATAAAATAAGTTTGTTTTCAGAAATTGACATCAGGGCTTGCATTAATCTAATTTTGTACTTTTTTCAAATTTATTTTTCATTTAATTATTTTGAAAATGTTTTTGTTTAGAAAAAACTAATAAATCAATATGTTTTCCTAACTTGGTACCTTTAATGTTGTGACAATTTCTAAAATAAAAAAAGTATTGTTTCCAAAATTTGTGTTACAATTCGTGAAACAATTAGATCAATGTCAGTGTGTCAACCGTAAGTACAAATGTGCACATCTTGTACTTTAAATATCTAATCTTATAAAGTTTTATTATATTAATAGTCCAATTTAAATTTGAGCTAAATTGGTCAAAAAAAGTTTAAGGAGTAAAAAAAATATTATTTAGCAAACACATAACTTGTTCTAGTAAAATTGATTCATAAAATCTATATTTTTATTGCAGTTAATAATAATAATTGCAGCTCATTGATGTGAAAGGAATGAAATTCCATGAAGTATATCATTCAACAATTCAAAAAAGTCTTTTAAAAATATTTAACTTTTTTATCTGATTGTTTTAATCTGATTATATATTACAGATCATTGTTAAAATATGTATAAAGTAAGATTTTAAATTCCACTGAAAATTCAAAAATTAATGTAATGGTAAACAGAGTTTATTTTCTTTGTAATTTGAAAATTTATAATGCTTGTTAATGAAGATTTTAACACCATTAAAATCGGGTTTAAAAAAAGTACAAGAAAACAATTATTGTGATACTATTACTCTTTGGAAATTTGCTTGTCATATCGGAGCTGTGTACTGTGATTATGCGTACTGTTAAAGTTTTCTGTTTAGATCAAAAGAGGAATATTGTTCAGAAGTTTATAAAATTTTCAAAGTTGCAAGTCAGTTCAGTTAATATCAAATAATTTCTAATGAAACAAAATGGATTATCCTATTTATTAGACCAAAGATTGATTATAATCAGCAACAATTATTTTATTTGTTCAGTAGATATTGATAGTTCGATCTGGACATTTTCAGACAATAAATACAGGTAATACAAAAAAACTGTTGAAATTTTGTTGGTTAAAATATAGATCTGTTTTCAGAACAATTAAAGTAAAAATGTAAGGTGTAGAATAGGGACCAACTCCACTGCCTTCTTGGTCTTAATGCCATTGCTCAAATTAAATCCAACTAACTTGTCTGCATATCACCAATGTTTATAATTTTTTTTGAAAAATCATTTTATTTGTGTCAATTGTGTAACTTTTATTATTTTTTTATTGAGCATATACGAAGCTTTGTGGATACATAAACAAACTTAGCAAATGTTGGATTTGGTAGCCATTTTCTAGTAGAATTGACATAATTTACTCATTAATTTCATTAAAATACTAACAATTATCAAACTATGATCACTATAAAGTGATAAATTATATTGTACTGATATTACGGATATGTTAATTAAATTTAAAATCAAGTTATTTGTTCTGCAGTTGAAAATGAAAACTGTACAGATTGAATTGCATTAGTTGAACGCAAATTGTCAATAGTATTACAAATAAATTATAAAAAAAACATGTAAGTGTCCAATAGGAAACAATTAAGGTATTTACCTGCAAATTTTGGTTAGAAAATCAGTAAACATTTTTTAGAGCAAAAATGGGCTCTAAAACAATTTGCAAAAAAATTAATGGTTCTGGGAAATGGGTAAATTTTATTGTAATTCATTTAGTTTCAGCAATTTATGCTATAACATACACAGAGATAACCAGTTAAAATCACTTTTTTGATGAGGGAATTTCAAAATGGATATGCCTATCAAAATTGACTTTTTTATATATTAAGTAGTATTTGCTGCACATTTCACCTCTAAATTTCTAAGTAAAATTTTCTGTATGAAATTTGAAAGGCCAGTAACGATTAACTATCATTACTAAAGTGGTATTGACAATGTCAAACTAATGCTGATTGACTTAGCCTTGCAAAGATTCATAGATTGAACCATGAAAATGATATTGACTATGGACATTTCAATGTGTCTGTGTAGAATGTCCTTGACTAGGCAATGTAACATTTTTTTCAAACATTATGACAGCATATAGAATACAAGTATGTTTATTTAATGGGTAAAAGTGTATCCATAACACATTATCTTGTAACAGAAAAAAATGTTTTTTTGAATTATATAAAAATCATTTTTTAAGTAAGAACCGTTTATATTAATATAAGAGAAACTTATGAACATGACTTTTACTGGAAATGAAAATATGAAATTTGTGTTACATTTCAACATAGTTTCCATTAATATTTAAGCAATTGTTGTCGTTTCATAAGCTTTTGAATACCATTTTTAAAGAACTGCTGCCTTTCCATTTAACCATTCAGTAAACAGTTTCTTTCAACATGTCATCATTCTCTAAGTTTGATGACCAAGCTCTACTCGCTAAGTTTGATGACTCTCAGCTTTCCTCCAAGAAATACCTAAAGTTTGGGAAAAATATGAAAGTCTAATGGTGCTAAATCAGGGCTGTAAGGTTGATGGTCTAGTAATCCTCGTCAAAATTTTGCCAGTGGCATCTTTGCTGCAAAGTGAAGACAAGCATGAAAAATAATGACGCTTCTTGAAAGCAGTTCCCACTGACACTTTTGAGTATTGTGCCTAAACTTTAATGAGGTTTCATATTTTTCAGCATTTATTGTCATTCCTCTTGGCAGGAACTCTATCAGCAGAATGCCTTTCCGGTCCCAGAAAACTGTATGGTTTTCTGTGTTGATGGTTCCTCGGTGGCCTAGTTGATAGCGTATTGGGCTTATTGGGCTTTCACCCTGAGGACCCGGATTCAATTCCCAGCCAGGGCTTGGCATTTTTCATACGCTATAAGTCATCCCATCGCCTGCATTAGCCCAAGTTAACGTGTACAATAGTCGGACGTTAAACACAAAAAAAAAAATTCTTGCTTGAATTTTTGTGGTTTTGTCAGAGAATTTGAATGATGCCACTCACTGAATTGTCGTTTAGTTTTTGGAGTATAGTAAGCAATCCACATTTTATCACCAGTGACATTGCGACTCAAGGAATTGTTGCAATTCTCGTTATAGCGCTCCAAAAATGACAAATAATATGCCATACGCTTTGTTCTGTATTGGAGTTTGTCAGAAACAATGTCATAAATTACTGATCTTGAAATGTTTATGGAGCACCTGTTTTAGTGAATTTCCTCGTCAACCTTTTGTCAGTCCTTCATTCATGACAATAGGTTATCCGACCGTTCTTCGTCATAATCATTTGTCCTTCCTTTATTAAAAAACCTGCACCACTTATGCATATTGCCATCGTTCATTACACCTTCCCCATAAACTTCAACAAGCACAGTGAATTTCAGCAGGGCGAACATTTTTTTTGCATTTAAAAATTGAATTACAGTTCGAACTTCACAATGGCAAGATTCATTATTAACTTGATGACAAGGCAGTATTTCGCAATAACTGACACAAGCAGGGACACGAAATGTACTGTGAACAGTTGGTGACTGGCCCAGAGTGGCCAACCTGGAAGAGGCATCACATGACAACCTATGCAGATACAATGCGCAAACGATTCTTACTTTAAAAATGACCCTCACAATTAGTATTTTAAATGTGTTCATTGTTTTAGCTATGTAAGCACATATTTTAGTACTTGTAGCACATATTTTTGTTTAAGTTATGTAGGCTATTAGTACATATTTAATACTGTTTTAAACCTGTACTATCCAGAATACTTTTAACTATTTTTTTATTCAAGTACACAATAATTGTTATTGCTATTTATTCTGTTAATTTTCAAGTTATACGGGTAAAAAAATTATACTTCTTCCTTAAGGGAATCCATTAATTTCAGATTTTATCTCAATACTCGTTAATATTTATTTAGTTGACAATTAAAAAATTTAATTTGTAGCATCTATAGTTAAGTTTCAAGTGGTATTATTGGATTGTGTGTTAAACTTAACATAATAAAATTATTTGAAATCCATGACAGCTAAAATCCAAACATATCATAAATGTATAGCTTGTAATTAAATATATAAATTATTTATATAAAAAAAATTATGTTGCTGATAAAACACTGACAATATTTAAGAAGGACTAAATATTTTTGGTTTGAATTGTATGCTTATCCACTATTCAGTAAATACATTCTTTTTTTTCACTCACATCAAATGATTTAGTGTTCTAAAAAAAAGCATTCACTGTCAGTGAGTCAAGTGAATACCCTCGTCTCTGGCCTATCAGCATTTTTGCAGATGTCAGCCAGAATGAAGTACTGTTTAATATACCATTTGATTCACTGACATACATGTTAGAAAACTATGTACTTTTTTTAAATAAAGTATTATTTTTTAACAACTTTTCTCACACTCTTGGCCAAAGTCTATTTATTTATTTTTTATTTTTTTTTTTTTTTTTTATTGAACTATCACATATAAACATAAAACAAGCATCATTGTACAAAACTATGACAAAATATATGTTAATTAAAACAATATAGATTTTGTTTATTAAGGATGAAATAAAATCTGTGATTTACCTCAAAGTTGAATAAAATTAAAAGAAAGATAAGATGTTTTACGTAAAATATGTTTCACCCTCATTACACAATTATTAAATAGTAGAATTGTGTACCACAAAAAGGAACAATTTCTCTTTTGGAGTTACCATCAAAGGATGTGTTCAAAAATAACAGATACAAATAAAGAAAACTAATAGTATAATTTTGTTTGTTTTGATTTCAAATTTCTATGTGTCATGATGTTAAATTAATTTTGTTATTTAATGTCTCAAAGTTTCCACATTTTTTAGAAATAACCAGTAAATAAACTCTTTTTTTTAATTTATTTGCAGTTAATGTAACTAATTTCCAACAATAAACTAGTAGTTTGGGGTTAAATTATACTTCAACTAAATGGTTTTTGCTTAACTTTATTACTAATGTAATTACCCCCTTTCATCACTGTGTATAGGTTACATTATTGTAAAATGTAAAAATACTAACAGCTTACTGAACATTGATAAAATAAGTATTAGCACAAACAAGCCTACTGCTCAACAAGATCTATCTTTGATAAATAACTAATTCCCCTCATATGGCACATTTCTAAATAGGCATATAACAATACATAATATTGTTTATCAGGAAGTATGGATGACAGGTATCTGGATACTTTTTCTGTAGTTAATCCATTGTGATAAGAGTAGTGTGAGTGACGCTACCTATTGTTCTGCTCATGACTTGCCTACAGTATAAATATTTACGACAGATAAAGACCATTGTATTTCCTCCTAGTTCATTCACAAACTGTGGATTATTTTATATTTGGTAAACTGACTGAGAAATTAGCACTGTTTGTTTTTGTTAACATATTGGCTACCGGATGTCCCATATATGGAATACAGTGTGTTTTCAGCAGACCTGTCTAAATCACTAGACTCCACTACAGGCTGATCATACTGACCTGATGTTACCCAAGACCAAACAGTTTTTTAACCTAATGAGAAACACACCTCTAAGTTAAAAGAAACAAATCTATTTACACTTTTATTTATAGCTTTTTTACATCGTCACATGGTTAGATGCTGGGTCTTTAGCTTCTTATCTATTGTGTATAAATTCTAGTTTTTACATCATGGACCATCTGTTCCAAGTATATGACTAGTAAAAATGAATTAAAAGGTAAAAAAAAATATGATTAAACATGCTTTGTTCAAGAAAGTTAGAGCAGCCGATGTATTTCACACAATACGAACTGTAAAGAGAGTATGGTGACTGTGAAACGTGCACCTTAAGATCTGTGAAACGTGCACTTTAAGATTTGTTTCTAGATTCCTTGAGACCAAAAAAGCGGATATACTTGGATGCCTGTACATACAGTAATGTTTCCCATATGGTTGCATATTAATTATATGAAGTTTATGTCCCTAATTCATTTTTATCATTTTCCTTTTATTTATCTTTTAATTTTGTTCATGTACTTTCAGCATATACTGAACAGCAATATTTGTTAGTTTTAACTGAGTTATATCGTTGTTTACCTAAAATTGGAAGTAATCATGTACTTACAAAAATCTGTTAGATGCATTTTATATAAATTACTAATGCAAAGTTTGTTATATTAGAAGAAAATCCAGTTTAACTATTTGTTGAATGCACATGAAAGGTGAGAGCCCTTTACACCTCACCTCTTCCATAACCTTTCAGTTAAACAATGACTTGATACTGCTTCAACTGTGTTGATGTTAGTGTATACATTATGTTATTCTGAATTCATTCAGTGCTATAATATGGACAGTTTATTGCATAAAACTGGAAATAATGTTTCTCACCCAATTTTACCTAATCAGAACAGAGGGCTTAAATGTCCACATTTTGATTTGTATAACATTTGTAAAATTCTGTTTTTTTACCCCAAACTAAAACATTTTCTTCTGGTATTAATGTTATATCTAATATTGTTCCTTAGGCAAACAAATTGAAGTCTCAAGTGCCTCTTAGGTTAGGTGTAAAAAAAAGCTTTCATTTTAATATTTATCTAATTGAAATATAGTACATACTGAAAATGTATAATTATGAAAACTTTACCTAACCTAATGTAACGAACTTTAGGAAATCTATTCTTGTATACATGCAACATTGAATGTTTTACATCTTGTTTAATTAACATGATGAACAAGATTAGGACATAAAACTAGCATAAACCGTAAGGCTAACTGGATAGGTTAGATTAGGTGAAACATTATTTAGTCTTTATGCATATTCTAGATTGGCTACTGAACAAACTTCTTTATTCATAACACATTATATGTATTTTAATTTATTCACAATGTGTTGTGAGTAAAAATTTCAGTCATAGACTGAATTTGAAGTTTTAAAATATGTACGCTATTTAAAATCAAGTACAGTTTCATTAACAACTGATTTACTTTTATATTAGAAACTATTATATTAGAAGAAGAATTTCAGGTTTATTTCAGCACTTATTGAAAATATTTAATATTTGAAGCTTTTATTATTTTAGTGTTTATTTGGAAACTAAAAAGTATTCAAGATTGCATTTTCCAGCTAACATCAGCATTTACTGATATCAAAATTTTACGTTTTAAGAATTTCATGGAACGACAATAAATGTTTAATCTATTTCGTCTTCTATTTGGATAAGAAAGACTATAAACTATATTGTAATTAACTATTTTTATTTATTATTTTGTAATCTAACCAATTTACAAAATTTGAACTTGATTTAATTTGCTCATTTTTTATAATATTTGTTAATTTTAAGCTGGCGGAACAAGATGTGTTTTTTGTTTAAGTGTGTAAATTATTGTAACTTTAGACAAATACTTGTGTTCATGATTACATTATTCTGGTGTAGGGTTACTTTTAAGGTGAAAGTAAACAAATAAAGTTCATATATTTTGTTTTGTTTAAGAGTATATAAATTATTTTACCTTTGATGTTATCTTCTGAATTTAAGTATTTTTTTCTCATTATATAAGGTATTGTCATCATAAAAAAATTGATTTTGTAATTGAAGTAATTTTATTATCTCTTGAGGTTAAAAAATTGGGTTTTTCATGGATGCCTGAGCACATATGTCTAAAACAATTTATATATTTATGATTAAATTTGGCATATATTCAAAGTGGGACTGTTTTATAATTTTCTCACAAAAAGTTTGTCAAGTGTTGTTTTTTTTTTGTCAATATCTTAAATACTGGGACTTTCTCAAAATCGGCTTAAACAATTTTAATAAAATTTTGCTGAAATGTAGTCCTTAAGTATCCAAACAAATATACGAGGTTTGTCCAATAAATACGCGAACTAAGGTCATAAAAACTTTATTTTACAAAATTTCATCTACATTGATTTTGTCCCCTTCAAAATACTCTCCATTCACTGCTATGCACTTATCCCATCTTCTTTTCCACTCTTCAAAGCACCCTTGGAAGTCCTCGGAAGTCAGGCTTTTCAGTCTCCTCGTCGTTTCTTGTTTTATTGTGTCCACATCTTCCCAATGCTGTCCACTCATCACATTTTTGCATTTAGGGAATAGAAAAAAGTCGCAGGGGCGAGGTCCGTGAATAAGGTGGATGATCAAGGATAGTGATTGAATTTTTAGCCAGAAACTGGCGAACAATCAAAGCCGAATGTGCGGATGCATTGTCTTGATGAAGAATCCATCCATCGTTTTGAGTCAAATGTGGTCGCACACGACGCACTCGATCTCTCAAACGCTTGAGAACGTTAAGGTAGAACTCAGAATTTACCGTTTTTCCTCAGGAAGGAATTCATGATGAACAACACCTTTGATATCAAAGAAAACCAGGAGCATGACTTTGATTTTTGATCGGCTTTTCCTTGATTTTTTTTTCGAGCTTCACCTGTTGCTTTCCACTCCATGCTTTGCGATTTCGATTCGGGTCATACTCGAAAAACCATGATTCATCACCAGTGATAACCCTATTTAAGAATCCAACATCATTTTCCATGGAATTTTTCCAGTCAGTAACACATTCGACTCTTCTCAACTTTGATGCGGAGTCAGCAGTTTTGGCACGATTTTCACAAGAAACCTTTCTTAAGCCTAAATGCTCGGTTAAGATTGTGTGCACTGTTGATTTTCCTAAATTTAGTTCTTCAGCTATCATTCGACAGTTTTTCGCGATCAGTAAGGACAAGACGCCGCACACGATCAATGTTTTCATGCACACAAGAGGTTGAAGGTCGTCCAATTCTTGCATCATCCGTGGCGTCTTCTCGACCTTCTTTAAAGCGCTTAATCCACTTGAAAATGGCTGTTTTCTTCATAGCATTATCACCATAAACAACTCTTAACATTTCAGCAATTTCTTGGTAATTTTTACCAAACTTTACCAAAAACTTGATGTTAATTCATTGTTCAGTGAATTGGTCAATTTCCATATCGACGAACAAAAAAATAATGCAAAACTAAAAATAACTCTACTCGCAAGATCCGCACAGCGTAACGTTCTGCCAAGCACTGACGGCTCATTGGGTCCCAGACAACACGTGAGGCCAGTGGACGTGGCTTAACTCTCTGTAATGGCCACCATATTCGACCAGTTTGCGTATTTATTGGACAAACCTCGTATATGTAGCAGCATTCCAAACCTACTACGTGGATAGTACGTTAAAAAACTATATAAAAACACAACTTATAATTATTGGTTTATTAGTATTTTCTAATAATGGAAATAAGTGAATAAAAACAATTTTAAATTACAGAATTTATGGTATTGGGATTAATTTTAAAATGTGAAATAAATCCTGGTAGCCATCTGGGTTTGGTGTGTTTTTTCTATTTACTCTGATAACATAAATTTATTTTATTTGAAATTTGATGCATGTAGTTAAGAACCTTCATGAATAAGAGCTTGAGAAAGAAGAAATTTTAAAAAATTACAAAATAGTTCCAAGAGATAAGCATAGGCCAGATTTCATAAAAATCAGCCAATTTTGTTATTCCAAAGAGAGACACATCCAATTAAAAATAACTTTTTCAAACTCATATTTTTAAATATTAATTTTTAATATTTTTTGTAGAAGAATCTGAAAACTTTATACAAAATTCAGAATTAAAAAAACTGAGGTAATGAAAAAAACCAAAATGAGTTATCACCATTAATGTTACTTTGGTTTTACTTCAAAATAAAATAAATCTTCAAAAATGGTATTAGTGGTTTGAATGAAGTAGCCCACTATCCATGTAGGATTAATTTCTATCTGAAGCATATGCAAGTTGTTATTCCCGAAAAATGTCAGTTATTCAAAACTACATTGGTATAGAATAACAAACTTTTAATCTTTTATTTATTTTTTTTTAAAATGGCAAAAATAAATATTGATTCTGGTTATAATCTCAAAAATTAAAGTAATTAGTGTTCATTGTTTTTTTTATGTATGATATTATGTAAAGTCAAAATAATATACAGCTGAAATGAAAGAAAATGACAACGCTGTTCATTAATAAATTAAATAATTATTGATTCTTAATGCAGGCATCCAGAGTCATGCGTTTCCGAAGGCCTGCTGTCCATAATAAAAGGCTGCTGTTAGAGCCCAGTATCTCAGTATTTTCAGTACATCTTCCAGGGTTCATTTGAGCAAGGAAAGAACTTTAAAGCCTCCCTTGCTATGTTAGCCGTTGTGCATGCTAACAGTATGTGATCTATGGTCTCTTCTTCAGTGAGGCAAACTAGACACCTGAATTGCAAGTCACTCAGGTTGCAGAATTGGAAGTATTTCTTTGTACTTATGTGTCCAATTCTTGCTTTTATAGAGTATTCTTTTAATTATTTTAAAAGTTAAAATTTTGCATGAAAATCTTTGCAAAAAACCAAATAATGTTGAAGAGGAAGGATCGGGGCAAATTTTATAGTAGCAGGTACAGACTAATTACTATTTTGGCTACTTGCAATTGCTTACTTATCTACCTGTCGCTTTTTCACAAACTTTCTCGCATTGAATAAAAGTACTAAACAATGTTCAAATGAAGCAACCCAACAAAGATTAGATTAAATCAATTTTTTGAAGTTTGGGGCACCACAATCAAAGGACCTGTTGAGCAACTAAGCCTCTTGGAATCTAGATTAATAGACAGGTGTCCTCCTTGATTTTTAACAGTCCACTAACTAGATCAATCTGCCGGAAGTCTTCAGAGTCTTAGACACTAAATAAATACCCTTTGCCTTCTGCTGACATAATCCTCAAATCATAGATTAGTGGCTTGCAGTTTCTCTTCTTTCCTGCATAACCTGTACACTGCTTCCCCATAGTGCATTCCTGTTTATATGCACCTCAGTTCTCTGTAATGAGCCCAAGTTAGTTTTTCTGAGTTTATTTTATCTAGGATCTTAATGTTCCTGGATGACAACCGTCCAGTCTTGCTCCTGTCGACACTGTCATTTCAATCCTATAAGGGTAGTGTTTTTCACATCCACATTTTATCTCTGTGAGCTCTTCCGCTTTTAGGTTTGATTAGAAACTCCTTTCCTTGATAGGAGGAGGTGGTCCTTGTATCCTCTCAGTTTGTGCTTTTGTAACTGAGACAAAGACCTACAAATGCCTGATTTGAGATAGACCTTTTAGCCCTAATTCTAGGTTAGTAGAGATGGGCAAAGTTGTTCTTTTTAAAACCTATGCTTTGAAGATCCGTTCACCGTTCTTTTGACGCATGGATAATAAAAGAATATTGTATAAAGTTTAATCACATTGTTAGCAATTTTGCTGGGAAAATACTTCTTTCCGTATATTTTACTGTATGGAATTATGTTATTATTATATACACAAGAATAATATATGTTTTAGGGTTATTAAAAATACTGAAAAAAGTTTTTTTTGTTTTTTATAAACAAGGCTAGCCTCCTTGTTGAAAATTTAGGCTTAATTTTAACAATTTTTCCAAATTATAATTTTTTGAATTTGGTATGAATAAAGGAATTGTTTCTCTTTAAAAAATATAATTTTAGAATATTTTTTTTAAAGGAAAATATATAAACACAAGATACTACTTAATAATTATTATTTAAAAATATAATTTCTTGCAATTTTGACAACTATAGTATCTGTTTCTACAATACACTACTTAACCTATTTGAATACACTATTGAAATGAGTATTACCAATGGCAAATGTTCAGTACCAGCATACACTTATGCCGAACAAAGCAAAGATTGAACGAATCTTAATCTCAGTCTTGAAATGAGAAGGGAACAGTGATACATGCTGTTTGTTGATATTTGGTAGTGTCAGGAATAGCAATGAACAGTGAATGACGATCCATTCTTTTTCGGAATGCCTGTTTGTTGTTTGATGTAGTCTGTACTACTATCTCTGTGAACTGTGAAGTACTGTTTAGGGCAAAGAATGACTGTTCGTTAACAATCGGTCTCATTCAGACCGGGTTTTCAAATTTCCATTCGTCCTCAAACGACCCATCTCTACGTTTCAGTGTAGCCCAGGTACTTGAGAAGGTTTTCAATACATATATGGTATCTTCTTCTGAAACATGGAGAATTTAAATAATGAAAGTGTGTACCCTTATAATTTAAAGAAATTCCAGGCTCTTCACCCTGGCAATTATTAGTTTTGTCTTTGGGTTGCAGCAAACACTTCTCTGGCTAGGTTAATACTCTTAACAGACAAGGCTCAATTCATTAGGAATGTTATCAATAATTTCAGAAATATTGACATAAGGGCTGTAGAAAATCCACATGCCACAATGTATACAAACTTTCAGCAAAGATTATCAGTGAATGTTTGGTGTGGCTTCAGTCATGAAAACTTTATAGGACATTATATTTTAGATTGGAAACTAAGTGGTATAACTTATTTGCAGTTTCAATAAGACAGTCTACTAAAACTTCTTGAGGTATCCTTATCCAAATCAGATAGGTAAAACTATGACAGTTTACCAATATGACAGAGTACATCCACACAGGTCACATTATATGGTTTACTTACTTCGTTACCATTATAATAGAAAAATAATTGCACACTGTGGACCAGTACATGGGCACCCGGGTTATTAAATGAACTTTTTTCTGTGGAAACGTATGTAAACGGAGGTGTACAAAACCAGACTGCCAACAAAACACAAACTGTTAGAAAGAATCTTAAATATTGCCCAAAAACAATTTTAATATGGTAAAAGCAGAGCAACATCTTCCCTATTAAAGAGAGCCAGACTTGGACGAGATCATAATGGACAATTCAAAAACTTTGAAAGTTAATTTAAGTACGCTTTTATTGATAATTAACCTACTTTATCAAGGTGCCATTAATTTGTCTTTAGAGACACAATAGACGGACGTTAAACACCAAAAAAAAAAAAAATTGTCTTTAGGGACAACTGAAAATGTATTGTAATTTAATTTGAACATATATCCCAAGTGTGCACAATAGTCGGACGTTAAACACCAAAAAAAAAAATATATATATAAATTTTAATGAAACAACGACCTCCTCAAAGCAAGATATTTGAAAATCGGATTGTAATCCCAAAAAGCGTCATGAGTATAAGTAATTAAGTCACTGGTGGAAAAATATACCTAATATTCTACAATATCAGTGAGTTGTATAAATTACCAATAATTAACTTAAAACATAAAATGCTTTTGTAATTTGTATTACATTAAGGTATATTATGTAATAAAGTAAATAGTGCTTATAAAACTGAAAATGTCTACTAAAATCATTAATGCAATTATCATTTTTACTCACGGATTTGCTAAGTAATTTTTTCTATTACTCTGCTAATAAAACAAATCTCACCTTTAAAAACGCATTTTTTTACCGTTTTTTCGAGTGCAAAATGAGTTTTATACCACAGATTTATTTTTACTTAAAGTAGTTTCGGTATTGCCAGTCACATATGCTCATAAAACATATTCGTTTGTATATGTGTCATTTTCTGCACACATTTGCATACAACATAATTAGAAATGGTGACACCTTCGGCATATCTAGGCTCTTGTAAAGATAATTGTCTTTTGAACATATTATAACCAAAAACATCTTTCGCACTACGGTAGAAAAGTACTGTATTTCGATACAAGTGCGACTGTGAGAAAATATTATTTGTTGTCGCCTACCACGAGCAACAAATATTTGTATTTGTTAAATTCTCACGGAGCACCAGTGTAAAAACATCTGATGAATACATATCGAACAATATTTTCTTCACAAGTCTTTATAGGCTATAAAAGTCGCTATTTTTAACTTAAAGAAAGGAAGAAAACTGTTTTGCATTATTTATATGGTTATGTGTGTATAAAACTCAAGACACATGGACACTTGTAAAACGATGTAATATTACCCCGAACTAAACATCTGACTTACTTTAAACGCATTAGGCATTGACATGCAACTGATTTACTTCAGACTCATAGCTATGTAACTAAATCGGTAAGTGTTCAGGTATAAAACTCCAGTCACATAGACATTCGAAAGTCCTCGACTTAGCATCGTTATAAGAGCCGGTGCATAGCAATGTAATTGATTTAAGTGACTACGAAATATGACGTAGACAAGACTGATGATTTATATTTTTTTTACGATGTAGTAAGTGTTAATGTAGTTGTGTATAAATTCTGTTTAGAAATAAGATAAAAAATATAATTGAATCAATAGAAACCAACAATGAACACCAATTACTTCATTTTTTATAATTTTCACTTCTATAGACCAGTCACTCGACAGCCACATTTTTTAATTTTTTGTATCTGTTTTATTCTCAATCAATCTTTCAAACTAATTATCATTTCTCAGATATTTTGTTATCATCTGTGCGATTTGTCTACTGTCTACATTGTACTGTATAGTGGAGCGTGGGCGATCTTAGTTTTTCGTGTTGCAATTTAGTTTTAATTTAACTTATTTTGTTAATGTTTTTCAGCATACTTTGGAGAAATAATATCATTTACAATTTCTATGCAAGATGGGAAAAGCTAAAGGAGGGAAAAAGTTAGGGCACGATGATGACTTGTAAGTATAATTGATACAATCTGGTGGGTAAAGGTCATAATCTAACCTATAAATCACCTAATTATACGTAAACACCGGTTTCAGGAGTTTTATTCACAATTGTATTCCACTTAAAAGTGCTTCATAATATTATATTTAGTCCCTAATGAATTTGGATATTCAAAGTTTATTTTGTGCTCGGCCTACTTCAATGTATTAGTTGCACCATAGGGCCTTTGCCATGTATTAGGTTTATGTAAGCCTATTTCAATCTTTTAAAAGCTATAAGCAAAAGCTTTTTTTAAACTTATTGCAGTTGTTCATAAATTGGTTGCAGTGTACTTAGGCTATATATTTTTTTCTGACTTTAAAACCAATACACAATAACAAGAAATTTGTAGCTTGTAAGACCTTAATAGCCTATACAGATTATTCTGTGTAGCTTGTGAGGGCCCACATCCTAATTGTGTTTATACATGAACTGCTTACAATTTGCCTAATTGAATTGTATTGACAATTTAGTGTATATGTAGAGGCTTACTATATAGCCTATTTTATCTGACAGCTTGAAGATCATGTAGATTGACAATACTGGTTGAGATACAGGTCTAGTTTTTGCCTAGTTATTAATATCTAAAAATATTAATTATGACAAATAAATTATATT
Source organism: Callitettix versicolor (assembly GCA_022606455.1). Classification (NCBI taxonomy): domain Eukaryota; kingdom Metazoa; phylum Arthropoda; class Insecta; order Hemiptera; family Cercopidae; genus Callitettix; species Callitettix versicolor. The sequence continues at coordinate 76,781,020 of CM040189.1, forward strand.
TTGTTTATTGGTGGTTGTGATATTTTTTACTGTTTTTATAAAAACCAGATTTCATTTTTTTAACATTAAATGACATATAGCCTTTTTATAGCCAAATCATTTGTTTTACTAAAATTTCTGTCAAATAATATAGAGTAAACCCCTAGTAATTGTCTTTTTAACATCTTTCTCATTTAACTGGCAACATTTATTATCTGTATGAGTTCATTTGTTTACAGATTCAAAATAGAAATAAAATCACATGAACTTAAAATAAGTCCATTCATTGATTATAATGATACACAATAATTTCAATTTTGACATTTTTTACATTCATCTTTTATAAACATTAGAACCAGTTCAGCTTATAGCCTATTTATTTTCTAAAATTGAATCATGAGTTAGTGTTTAGTTTAGGGATAGACAAATAAATTATAGTGTTATCTATTGAAAATTATTATATGCACACATAGATCATTCATAACCTGATCTCACATTAGATTGGGTACTTATTTCAAAACATTCTGATGACCAAACCACTATAGGCCTAATTTTTGTAATAGTAAATTTTTTTTTTTAATTTTTAATATCTTTCCATCTTTGCTAAATGCTCTTTTCAGTTATTTATCAATACTTCGGTTTTATAACTAATGTTTATTCAAAATTGTACTGTATCAGTAAATATGCCTATTAGTCAGTGCAATTTTTTTTTGTAATTTTGATCTATTTTATAAGAATAAAAAACACTTTAAAATCAGCAATTAAGAATATTTTATCAATAATCACAATCAATAATTTTTCCTAAACAATGCAATTTGTTTTGTATCAGGTGATAAACTAGTATCATTTTTCTCTGAGTAAAAAATTTGTTTGTAATCCTTGAGGAACCTGCATTGCAGCTGACATGGCTCTGAAGTGATTTAACCCTTTCAGTATGCATTACCTAGAAGTGCCAGGTACAGTGATACCCGGCATTATGGTCCACCTGGACAATGGTCTAATTCATGAAATGAAAAATGACCCCTATAACAGTTTAGGTTTCAAATAAAAGGCCAAACATATTATAAGAGTGTTTTCGCTTTGCTAAATTATTTCTAAGCAGATGTGTAAATATAGAAATTACATTGTGCTGTGCTGCAGAAGTAAACATTATGCTGAGTTAACACAAACAAAACTTTGATTGATGGGTGTTTGGTTTTTGTAGGCAATAACTTACACAATATTTCTTAGTTATCTGTTCTTAGAATGCCAATCCTATTCCCTTTTGTGTCATCCTACCTAATTTTATTTAGTGTGTCATCAGCTCTTTTACTATGTCTTTGTTAGCCATTAAAAAATTTAAACATATAATATTATTGTGTTACTTGATTTTTGGCTTTTTTGTTACTTGGCTTTTGATTTTTAAATTTAACAAAACTAAGTGTTTTTGTGTGCAAGTTTCAAATTGTTTTCACTTTTTGTTTTTAATTTTTGTGTGACTATTAATTAAATGGGTCTTAAAAGAAGTACGTGTGGTAGTGAAAGTAAAAAACAAACGAACTAAAAAAATATAACAGTATTCATTTGTTCTTTGTGTGAGTGTGTGTGTGTGTGTGTGTGTGTGTGTGTGTGTGTGTGTGTATATGTGTTTGACATAATTACATTTGTATAAATTTAGTTAAAATAAAGTGTGACTTCTATTCTGTGATTTTCTTCATTCTTCATTGACTTATTAATAGTGAGTACTCAATTACTTTTTTCTGCGTAATAAATTAAAATGTTTTCCATAAGTCTCTATTGTGAACGCAACTCGCACAGCAATCTATTCAGAGTACAGTCTTAGTTCTGGAACGAATTAAGACCATTAACCAGGGTACCACTATTTTTTCACTTAGTGTATCCAAAATTTCCGACTAATTTTTGGGAATTTCATACAAATTTCCACCTATAAAAAGCTATATTTTTATTATTTGGTTAAATATCATGATTTTTCCCCTAATAAACCTATCAGTAATATATACTATTCTAATATCCCTTATAATTTACCAAAAATTAGAAAAAAATAAATTACATACCTTAAAAAAAGTCTAAAGAAATTTTCAGTTTGTTGAAGAAATCAGGCAGGAAAAAATAGATAACCTTGCACATCTCTCTCAAGCACAATGTGTTCACTAAATGTTGTAAAAATTTTAGGCCATTATCTCACTAAATTAAAAAATTATACTCTTTTTCTACAACATTGAATAACCATGAAACAGCTGTCTCAATCAATTAGCACTAGAGTATATCTGTGCATTGATTTTACATACTATAACGTATGTGAAATGAAAAGAACTTCCTTAGCCAAATAATATTAAAAAATAGCAATAATACTACTTTTTCCATTTTGTATGATTTTTTCCCTTAACGTCTGGCATAATCAGACAGCATTTCATGCACATTTTCAAATATCCGATCAAGCCAGACATTAGGACATCTTGCATTTTTTAAATGTTTGGTAAAATAGAGCATTGGCACTGAAAGCATTAATATTTAAAAAGATTACTTAATGGCTTTTTGAACACATGAGAGAAATATATCAACTCTTTAATGCTTAGGTTTTTAAAACTATTATACATGAAGTATTTTTGAATTTGTTGTTACTTAACTAGAACTTACATCCAAGAACATCTTTTAACACTGATATTTCAATGCTTTCTGTACACTCTTGGCCAGTAGTTAGTATTGTTTTAAAATGACAGGTTAGATTGTCTAAAAAATAGCTTACAAGGCATTGCAAAATATACTAGAGACATTCTGCAGGTAATTTTATTTTTCGCCATTTTCTCTACTCTTGTGAAACCAAAAATTATGAATTTGATTCTAATATCAATCAATTTTTACATGTTACCCTTCCCATTATGGTGTGTCACGAGTGTCTATCCATTCGATATTTGCACTTAGTAAACAATATACAGTACCAAGTTTGGTTGAAATCAGCCACATGTTCTAAAGTTATTGTGGAACACATACTTTGTCCTATATCTGATATTTAGATGATTTGGCTTTCATTAAGTCTCAAATAGCCTTCTTTCAATATTACCATTATCCCAGGACTCATTCCATTCTAGTAATATAGAGAGCATTCAATTTGCTTTCTATCGTATTTACTTTTATATCAGTACACCGGTATCAGTTCGTAAGATAGTTCAAATTTATAGTTTCCTCTTCCTCATTTGTAGGCTTTACCATTGTAAAGAGCCAAGGCTCTTCCTTATTGTAGGCCAAAGGTCTGTTTTTTCATTACTGTTACATCAGCATCAAGATTTGTTTAATCCATTTAGATCCATCATTGTTTAAGTCATCATTGAAATGTCCCAAGCAATTTTTACAACACTATTGTCTATTTTATGAATATGGTCATTTCTCTCGCTCCTTCAAATGCTCACTTAGTCAACAGTATTTTCTGTTTCCCACCCAGTCTGACATGTTCCTTACATGACCTTATAATAATATGTATAATTAGACATTTTAAATATATAAGATTTCATGACAGTTTGTAGATATAAAATTGTTGAACTTGAACTATATGCATTTCAAAATAATGTGATATTTGATTGTGGTTGTGTTATTTTGCCTGTAACCTAATTAGTTAACAAATATGTTATGTATTGTTTTTTTTAATGTCTGAATATTGAAAAAAATAACTTATTTTTCCAACTATTTTACTAACATTCACCAAATACTTTGCAGAGATGATGAAGTTGATGTGGAAATACCTGTTAAAAGTACTGCCACAAAAACCAAAGAGAAGAAAGGAAAGTCAAAGTGAGTTCTCTTTTTAATTGTTTAGTTTATTTCTATAACTAAATGTTGTTACAGTATGTGCCCTATAGTTCAGCCTCAGTTGTTTGAAAATAGTGGCCTTGAAGTGATCAGAGAAACAGGTTAAGCCTGCAGGGGCATGGCGACCTAGTTTGTATTATAGCCTAAACAGTTTTGAATTTTGCAGTGTGTGTCTTGCTATCACTGAAGAAATGAAAATGTTTAATGTTACTCTTATATACTAATTTCTGAATGCAAAATTATGTTTCATGCTTCTGCTCGTGTAAAAAATATGAATTTCCTGTGTGGAACTACTACAGTAGAGTCTCGCTAATACGACCTAAACTGTTCATGGTCAGATCAAATTAGCAGGAAAGTCGGATTATACGGAGAACCATTAAAAAACATATTGAATTGAATTTATTACATTAAAAAACTTTGAATTACACATATTATTACTAAATGTATTGTACTAAAACATAAAACAGCACATAGATTACATATATTATTACTAAATGTATTGTACTAAAACATAAAACAGCACATAGATTACATATATTATTACTAAATGTAATGTACTAAAACATAAAACAGCACACAGAGCCTCACTACAGTAATAACAAGCAGTACATCAAATCATCAAACTTGATGGAAAAGTTTGTAATTGTGTTTTGTTTACCAACTGTTTGATGTTTTCTCACTGCTGCATTTCATAATCTTATGACAAGTAAAATATTGTTTACCTTTTAGAAAACAGCAAATAAAAAAAAAAATATGTTAGACGTTACAAAACACACACAAGCAGAATGCAGCCTAAATGTCAATTCTTCTATAAATCTGCATTGATACTAAAAGACGGAAATGAACGAACAGAGCAGATATAAGGGTGGTCGACACCCTCTTTCTTTTGAAGAGAATAGAGGTCATAGGTTGTTACATAGGCATAAAGGCCTGACACGAAAGATTCGGTTTCTCTACAAATCTTTTAAATTGCTTGAAATATTATTTTTTGAGACTCAGTCTAATGAGCGGGATTCTACTGTATTATTAATTTAACACTGTCACTAACCCAATTAAATATTTATTTTAATATACAGGCTATTTATTAATTTATTTACTTAAATGCTACTACTTAAATGTCGTTACTAGTAAATGTTGATTTTAGATTACAGTTTTAGTTATTATTATCTTTTAATCGGATATTTGCTAATTTATTTATTTATGCAGAAATATACACAACAATTCAAGAGTATGGCTAAACTCTCATTCTTGGGTAATAAAAATGTAAAACTTAAAAGTTAGATCAACAGTCTGGATGCTTAGGCCTAAGTTGAAAAACTAAAACTAAGAACAAGGAACACTAGTTCAAGACTAAAACTCAAGCAGTCAACATTAAAAACTAAAATGTTTCTAACATGCACATATCCCCTAGTTGGTACACTATTTGCCAGTTATTGTGTAGCTTTTGTAATTTTTCTTATTTGTGGTTTTAAATCATGTTCATGTTAGTTTTAAATTTTGACTAGTCAGATACCAGCTTTGAGCTTTTGTTTTTTTTTACATAGAGATAGTCATTAAAGTTTATGTTCTAGTTTTATGTTTGGAATGACGCTTATTGGTTTTATTGCTTAGGAGTTTTTATTTTTATATACAATTTTCTGGCTCACCTGCTCTCACTAAAAAACAATATTATATCTGCTACTGTGTATTACAAGTCACATAAAGAGCAAACAATAAATTTAATGATTAGGCTGTTCACTAGGACTCCACGAACATAGCCGGCGGAGGCAGCTGACGTGAACAGCTGATGGGCTTAGCGACCCCACCATACCTTTAGCTCATTCTACTCTCACTCACTTACTCCACATACACACCCACAGGGGGTGCAGACTAGCTGCACCTAGTGAGAGGACCTAGACGAACCTCACGGCACCCGAGTCTAACACACTCTTACACTTACAGCACTACACTTACGATTTAAACACCTTACACACACACACACACACACACACGTACATTTAAGGATTTTCTGTACTTGTTCCGTTATGTCTGGGAGTGGCGATACTGCTTGGTTTCGTTTGGCGGGGCCAAGTATGTGGAACCTGATGTGTGCCTAGCACTGCCGAGGACCTCTGATGGGATAAGTTCTGGGACCGAGCAGACTATAGGCGCCTAGCGAGCACATGAATGTTGAGTTATGGGTGTCGGAGCCCATAGCTGAGTCTATCGAAACAAGTGGTTGCATTCTGTGAGTTCATAGAGGGCGGCTGTCAGTAGTACTTGGGTTTGGGGAACCGTAACTGTGTACCGGAACCCATTCCTAAAATATTCTGGAGTGCTGACAGACATGTATTTCGGCTCCAGGATATTTGGAGGTCCCCCCCCCAATTTATTGGGGATTCTCGCTTTAGTCCGAGTATCCTGGGCTACTGGTGACATCTGGGTGCACCCTGTGCCACTTGCTCGAAACATCTTCGTTCATGAATCGCTCGGAAAACCAATTATGGAAACTACAAACAAAATCGCAAAGGTCTGTTAAAGAGGCCTCGTTCGACTTTGTCAAACGGGTCTGTTGGTTCAGTGGAGAAGGATGAAAATGTGGGAAGCAAGGAGATGAGTACTGAAGTACTTCAGTTACCATCTCCTAGATATTTAATTTTTAAAAACTCGGTGGAAGGGGCGGACATATCTAAAGTATCACCCTTTTTCATTAATAAGGCAATTGTGGGAAGAGCAGGTCCTGTTACTTCCATTAAGAAGCTGCAGAACGGGACCTTGCTAGTGCAGACGAACAGCGACAAGCAGAGCTCATCACTCCTAAAGGTGACAACATTTGAAAATGTCATGGTTTCTGTGGAACCCCACAGAACCTTAAATTCTGCTAAGGGAGTGGTGACTTGCAGATATCTCCTTCATGTTGACCTAGAGGAGATTAAATCAGAGTTGGCAAAGCAATCAGTTGTAGACGTGTGCCGTATTTTTCGTAACGATAAGGGGCAAAAGTAGCTACTGCCTCTTTGATTTTGACTTTTGGTAAACCTACCGTACCAGATCACATCTATGCAGGATACCAGGGTCTTTTGGTAAGGCCATACATTCCAAACCTGAGACGGTGTTTTAAATGCCAGGGTTTTGGACACGTTGGCTCCACATGCCGGAAGGATCAGGTATGCGGTAATTGTAGTGGTAATGGTCATGATAGTGAGCAATGTAAAGACGATCCAAAGTGTTACAATTGTGGTGGAGACCATCCTGCACGTTCCTTTGACTGCCCTAAGTTTAAGTACAAGAAAGCGATTCTTACTATCATGGCCAAAGATAAGGTATCTTTTTCAGAAGCAAGGTTAGGTTTTCAAAAGCTCAAAGTCAATAATTGAAGGCAAATCGTTTGCTGCTGCCACGTCGAGTAATAAAACATCGTGTGCTAATTGCGAAGAGCTAACTAAAACGGTAAAAGCATTATCGGAACAGGTAGCTCAATTGCCAACTCTGATCTCTGCGGGTTCCATTCCTGATTCGCTGTCTGAAATGTCTTCCTCTGAAGTGTCTTCAAAAGGAAAGGATACTCACCTTTCGAAAGTTGCTACTAACACCCTTGTGACAAAGTATCCGAGGCCTGTAATTCCGGAAGCAAAGCCATCTTCTTCCAATCTAGGCGTACGAGCTAAGTCGCAAGAATTAAAAACTTCGTCTAAAAACGTTCCTTCTGGACTAGTCCATATTCTTAAAAAATCGAACACATACCCACCAGTGGTTGTGTCTAAAAAAGAAACAATACAAACAAAGAAGGGGGAAAAATCAAAGGAAGGAGTTGCTTCCAAGGTGCCTCCTTCCAAAACTACTATTTCTACAGAGTCGGACATCAATCACAGTAGTGATTCGATGTCCATTGATTCTGATAAATCAATGAACCATAAGTGTGAATCCGAAAAGAATCCAGTTGTATATTAAACCTAAGAATTCAATGTCTGCATGTTCCAAAAATAATGTGATACAATGTAATGTTAATGGGGTAAGAAGCCATATTGAAGATCTGAAGGTTCTTGTACGAGATATGTCGCCTTTAATACTGTGCCTTCAGGAGACTCACTTGCGTGAATCTCACATTTTCAGTTTCAGGGTTATTCTGTTTTCAGAGCAGATTTCATCACTGAGGAAAGAGCCAGAGGTGGTGTAGCCATTCTGGCTCACAACTCAGTCGAGTCTGTTCTTGTGAATATAGTAACTCCTTTGCAAGCTGTTGCCGTTCAAATAACCGTACCATTCAAACTTACAATCTGCAGCCTATACTTACCGCCTAATTACAATTTCCAAAACCATGAAGTACGTGACTTAATATGCCAGTTGCCACCGCCAATATTATTATTAGGCGATTTTAACGCTCATCATACTGCATGGGGTTCATCAAGCTGTAACTCTAGCGGAATACGCATTGAAAGGATAAGGTCCAAATTGGATTTATGTCTTCTTAATAATGGTTCCCATATGCATTTAGCGGCATCTACTGGCAATTGGACTGTTGTTGACTTGTCATTCTGCAGTCCAATTCTGAGAACGAAGTTTGAATGGTCGGTATTACCTGATCTTTACGGCAGTGATCATACTCCCATTAATATTTCATTTCGTAATTTCCCTCGTCCGGATCAGCGCCTGCCGCATTGGATTCTGAAAAAAGCAAATTGGGAGGAATTTATGAAGAAATTTGTATCACCAGACATTGAATATAATGACTGTATAAACACAATAGTGTCAAAGTTTACTCAAAACATTTTACGAGCAGCAGAGAAATCTATTCTAAAAACTTCAGGACGCCCTTCACGTCCACCTGTCCCTTGGTGGAACAAGGAGTGTAGGAAGGTGTTACGTCTATGTAGAAAAGCTCTGAGGAGATTCAACAGAAACCCGACAAGTGAAAACCTTGAACAATATAGAGTTCTTCGTGCAAAAGCTCATAGAATATTCAGGCAAAGCAGAAAGGATTCTTGGACCCAATATATCTGAACAATATGTAGAACAACACCTACATCTGTTGTGTGGAAGAAATTGCGTTCCATTTGTGGTCCGCCTCCACCTGTAGGACTGATGGGACTTAAACAGGCGAACGGATTATTGGTTTCTGACGGTTCCGACATTGTAAACCTTTTAGGGTCATCCTTTGCAAGTTTTTCCTCTTCTGCAGCCTATAACACTGCCTTTTGTAAACACAAAAGCGCATTAGAAAAATTGCCTTTCACTGTCGGTACTTCTGATGATTCTCCTCTGAACAGTCTGTTTACTCTTCGTGAGCTGGAATCTGCACTGCTGGCCACCAAGGATTCAGCTCCCGGGCCTGACAACCTTGTTTACTCCATGATTAAAAATCTTCCACCGTCGGGTAAACTATTTCTTCTCGAAATATATAATCGTATGTACGAGGAGCGTACATTCCCTGGCAATTGGTTGGAAGCTACAGTAATTCCCGTTCTTAAACCAGGCAAAGAGAAAACTGATCCAAGTAGCTATCATCCTATTTCTCTCACCAGCATGCTATGCAAGCTGGTAGAAAAAATGGTAAATAGTCGCTTTGTTTGATATTTAGAAACTAATAAATTACTATGGAAAGACCAGTGCGGTTTTCGACAAGATCGATCTTCTATGGATTAGCTGGTTTTGTTAGAATCTGAAATACAAAATGCCTTCCTCTTACGTCAAACACTTGTTGCAATATTTTTTGACCTAGAGAAGGCATACGACATGGCCTGGAGAAGAGGAATACTGAACATTTTAAAATCATGGGGTATACAAGACAGAATTCTAGCTTTTATTACAAATTTCCTGTCTAATAGATACTTTAGGATACGTCTTGGAGCTACAGTTTCAGATCGATTCCACTTAGAGAATGGTGTTCCACAGGGAGTGTACTTAGTGTTACCTTGTTTGCTATCGCAATCAATGGAATTACCGCTAAGGTGCAGTCCCCTGTCCGATGTTCGCTCTGTGGACGATTTTGCTATTTATATAAGCACCAGAAATATGGCAACAGCTGAAAGAACTCGTCAGCTGGTAATAAATAGGTTGCAGACATGGATGAGATCTACCGGCTTTAAATTCTCTGCTGCTAAAACTCAGTGCATTGCCTTCAGTCTCCGTCGACATATCCAAGCTCCGTCGTTATATCTTGATGGTATACAGCTCCGGACTTTTCCATCCGTTCGATTTATGGGTCTAATATTTGACGAAAGGCTCTCCTGGAGCCCTCACGTGTGTGATTTAAAGTTACATTGTAACAAAATTCTCGATATGTTGAGGGTTCTTAGTAGTTCTCGATGGGGCGCTGATAGGACCAGTATGTTGATGTTTTATCGTGCTGTAATTCGTTTGCGAATTGATTACGGTAGCATTGTATATTCATCTGCTAGATCATCGATTTTAAAGAAACTAGATCCCGTTCATAACTCTGCAATCCGTCTTATTTCTGGTGCTTTCCGTTCAAGTCCCGTCGTGAGTATTTTCGCCGATGCTGGCGAACCACCACTCTCTTGTCGGAGACAGCAGTTACAATTAAGTTATGTATGTAATATTTTATGTAAACCATGGCATCCTGCTTATAATACTGTTTTCCATAATCAGTTGCGCCAACATTATGAATCCCGACTGCATGCCACAACCCTTGTTGGCATTAGAACAACCCGTATTTTTGAAGACTTGCTTATTGAACTACCCCCAATGTTTGAAAGGTCCTTTTGTCTTGTCCCTCCATGGATAATCAATATGCCGACCTTTGATTTCTCCTTGTGTACATACCTGAAAGACAACACTCCTAACATTGTGTATCAACGTGAGTTTTTTCGACTGATTAATTCATATCCATCTGCTAAATTTATTTTCACAGATGGTTCTAAGATGAATAATAATGTTGGGTGTGCATTTTATTCACTGGACGAAACGTATAAGTATGGATTACCCTCAATTTGTAGTGTCTTTACAGCCGAACTCTTTGCCATCTTAAAGGCTCTGAACACTATTGAATTCGATAGTTTGCATTACGTAGTTTGTTCTGATTCAGAAAGTGCTCTCCAGGCAATCCGGGATATATATTCAGTAAACCCTCTGGTTCAAGATATTTTGTGCTCTGTCCATAGACTTGAACTATGAAGTGCAAGAATATCATTTATCTGGATTCTTGGTCACTGTGGAATATTTGGAAACACTGCAGCGGATAATGCGGCAAAGGAAGCAACTTTTCTGCCGCCATGCACTCCACATGTAATCGTGTCTGACTTTCTTTGTCACGTAAAACATTTAATTCTTCTACAGTGGGAAAATGAATGGGCAGCTACAAGCAGTAACAAATTGAGGGTAATTAAAAATACTGTTCGTCCTTGGGGGTCGTCAATACGTGCAAGTCGTAGAGAAGAGGTGGTGATCACCCGTCTTCGCATTGGTCACTCCATGTTAACACATGGATTTCTGATGGAACGCAGGGACCCACCTGAATGCAAGTTCTGTAGGAAAACCATCACAATAAAACATATATTGCTCGATTGTGATGGTTTCTAAAATTTGCGTGTTATGTGTGGTCTGAGCAACTGTTTGCAGACGATGTTGGGAGATAGTGCCTCGGCCGTTGACCGGATTCTAGACTTCTTTCATCGTCTGAATGTTTTAAATAAAATTTAATTTATATATTTGTTTCTTGTGTTATTTTATTTATTTATTTTATCTAAATAACTTTGTCTGTTATGTTTATGTATACTTTTACGAATTGTTATTAAATTTTATTCATTATTCATTGTTATTTAGTTCTTAAGTATTCGTTATTGTAATATAGGTATACCTGTTATTTAAATGTTGTTTAATTTATTTTTACTATTATAGTTTGTTGTAGTAGTTTTACTTATTCAAGTAAATTTTGTTAATTGTTAATTTTTTATACTTTCATTTTGCATGACGGTGATGATAACCTTAACGGTTTTTTGCCAAAAAAAAAAAAAAACATAACCCCTACAAATGTTTAAGGTTGACAGTAAAATGTATTATGTTTATTTTATAGGAATAAGACTGAAGAAGGAAACTGTGAGCTGATAGACAATGACGATGAAGAAGAGGTGCAGAGTAAGAAAAAGAAAAGTAAAAAAGATAAGAAGAAGAAAGGAGGTGATGACGAAGACGATGAAAGTGTGAATGACTTAGCTAAATCTATTGAGGACATGTCAGTCAGTACTGCAAATAATAAAAAGGAAAAGAAACAGTCAAAGGTAAACTATTTCAGTGCTTCACTAATATTTAATGTAAATGGTGTACTGAACTTTAAACATTTTTAAGCAGATCTGCGTAACGAATTGCAAGAAAACCTATTTTATAAAATATTGAAACGGTATACAGTATACAAGGTAGGTTTCTAATATTTAGAGATTTAATATCCAATGTTTTTGTTCTTGTTATCATTACCCATTAAAAATTGATAACAGTAATCAATGACCCAATAGTAATAAATGGCAACAGCATATTTTCTTTGTTCTATAATAAATATAATCAGAACTTTGCAAAAAAAAAATATTAACAACTATTTTTTATCATTATATTAGCTATTTGATAACATTATCTAACATTATAATAAACAGCTTGTTTTATTTGTTATTTTACTTAACCATTTGCACTCAGGTGGCATGTACTGCATGCCATTGGCTTACTTTCACTCTAGTGTGTTGACAGTCTTAAGAGGTTGAATGATCAGCCTGATTGGACACTCATGTCTGTTTGACAGCCTGGGCTTTGTAGCAATCGTGCTGTCAGAATTCTTTTTCACTACAATCTAAAATGTTGGTATAGAGTATTTCATTTTAAAAAAATAAAATTTATATTTTTTAGAACAGTCTTTACTGATATATAAAAAAGACAGAATACATATTTGTATTTATAAATATTTTGGTTTAACTATAAAAATATTGTTATAATATTATTATAATGATTTCACAGCTAAATTAACACATTCATAAATTTTTAACAGAACAGTGTAACATTGTAATATACATCTGTTGTTAGTAAAACACTTCTTTTACTTTTACATATATTATTTATTTTTTATAAGTAAATTTAATATTGAATAATTAGTAAACATTGATACTAGAAAGTCGAGTGCAGCCGACACATTACAGTCAAATGTGCCTTGTATATTGTTATTACAAAACAATATACAAAATGGAGATAAAGCATTAATTACTTAGTTGAAGAGTTTCCTGTAGGACCAAAGCACAATTCAAATAAAATTAGACAACTAAATTAATATATAAGCTTTTTTTTACTGTTTGTGTCTTGACCAGTACTGGTGGTATACTGAGAGAAACATTACACACAAAATTTCTGACATGTCAATAAAATGGATATGGCGAGTTGCCGCCCAACTGCAGAGAACATATTTTAAAAATTGTACCTAAGTGCGAAGGTAATATTAACTTGGTGTGCATAAGTAATACTTAGTATTGACCCAAATATGAATTTTTTAATGGCGAAAAACACAAATAGTCTATCACTGCCTATAAATTCTTTAGATCATTGGTAGATAGAAACTCGGTCCTTGACACATGAGCTATAGCCACTAACCCTGAACCAAATGGGGAAATATGGGCATGTAATAGGAAAATATCCAAATTTACAATTTAGATTATTAATGGAAGTGACAAATTAGTTTTCACCCCAATCTTTTAATATTCCATTGTTCTTAAACTATGTCCTGTAATTAGTTTATTGTTTATTATTCATTTCCTGACAGTGATATGAAAAGTATGTATTGCATGAAAAACACCTTTTTGAAGAGTTTTGAAAATTTTAAGTAAACGAGACCAATCAAAAATTTAAAATTTTTAAAATTAAAAATAATAAAGCTTTACTGGCCTAAAAGCTTTAATTTGCCACTAGAATATAAACTTAATATCTCTATTTTTTTTAAAAAAAGTTTGTTAATAACAAGTAAAAGTTATGATTATTATTATTAAAAGTTCAGAAAGTATAAAATTATCCGTTCAAAAAGTAGCCATTAAAATAAATTTTACTTTACTGTATATCGGTCCTGTTTAATGTAAAGGCAACAGAAAATGTAGTGAATATAAAAAATTCAAATTTGATTTGAATGTTTGTCTATGGAGACTAAATGGATTGGCCAATTTCCATTTTTGGATTTCGTAACCATTTTATAATTTCCCTCCATTAAAAAAAAACTGGTACTAACCAGTATTTTTGCAAAAAATATTTTATGAATTTTTTGATTGGTCTTGTTTACTTAAAATTTCCAAACTGTATAAAAAAAGTATTGTTTGTTTATTTTAAAGTTTATTGTTTGGAAACCAATTTTATTAAAATATAATCACTATTCAAACTCATTTAATTTATTGTAGGGAAAAGTCACCGTTGATTCGGGAAATGAGGATGATGGAGATGAAGATGCAAAACCAGCGAAGAAAGAAAAGAAAAAGAAAAAAAAAAGCAAACACGGTGAAGAGTCAGAAAGTGAAGATGAAGAAGTGCCTAATGCTAGGACTAATAAATCAAGTGCGGGCGCGAAAAAGGGAGGATTTGCATTGTTAGCCGTTTCAGATGAAGGTGAACAAGAAATTCAAACTAATGAGCAAGAAGAATCAGAAAGTGAAGTGATCATAGAAAGGACTAAAGATACAAAAAAAGATAAAGGTAACAAAAAAGGAAAGAAGAAAAGAAGAGGTGAAGAGGACGATGAGGATATTGAAAAAATGTTGGCGGAATTACAAATGGAGTACTCTGGTATACCAGTGCCTAAAGAGGAGTCGACTGAAGTAGATAAAGTAGAAGTAGATGTAGAAACTGACAAGAAAAAAAAGAAAAAGAAGAAAACGGTGGTTGATGAAGTTAAAAGTGAAATGAAAGAAGAAGGACATGGAGATGAAGGAGATGGCGAAGAAGAAACATTAACTATGAAAACCGCAGCTCAGAAGAAAAAGGACAAAAAGGAAAGAGAAAAACAAAAGAAATTAGCTGCAAAGAAACAGGTATAGTTGATCAGTTGTTATTATTATGATTACTTTACAGTACATGTACACATGCTGTGTGTCTATGACTGATTGTTTAGTTTTTATATTATGTATATTAATAACACAATCTTTTCATTTATTTTCATAGTAATTACTACATCTAGCGATGACCAGACTTTGAATTTCAGGAAAAAACATTTTTGCAACAAATCACATATTTTTGTAATCTATACGAGATCACAATACTTAATTTATAAAGCTTTTTTATCTGTAAGCTTGATAACAGTTTTGTTTTGTTTTCTGTATATTATTAACGAAATTATGAATTTCAAATATATTTATTTTTTATAAAAAGCTCTGTGTTCATTATTTTATCAATTGCAGTGTAATAATTTATGAACAAATTTATTAATGTGTCCTTTTTTTAATTAGGCTGTTGACAATAAACCTGAAGTAGCAGAAGGTACTCCTGAACCAGAAGAGCCTAAAGGTGAACCTAGTGAGGATAAAGCTGAAGAGGACGAAGAAGGTAAATGAAAAATAATTCTAGCAATGCAATCCTCTGCTAGGATTGTTTTTTTTTTTTACAGTAGAATCTTGATTAACCATCACCCTTTTAACAGTCAGTTACTGTTAACATTTATGTTAATTCTATCTGACATTTTTAAACAGTCTTCCATAATATATAATTTGTTTCCTAAATAAATAATTGTAATAAATAGTTGTTACCTTGTAGAGAAAAGAAAATTGGAAATGACTTTTTTAGAATATGGGGGCAGCTGACACTAATCTTTACCCTAAACAAATATTGATAACACAAAAATAAACAATCTTATCATCTAGTAGAATGAGATAGAAACAGTAGTGTCAATAAATTCAGAAAGAGTAGTTGAATGTTTCTATTTAAAGATAAATATTCACATGATTAACGATTATACCCATTCAGCATATAAGTCGATCATGTAAAGTCCATGAGTACTCTGTTATGTGAATAATTGTCAAAAGGTTAAGTACAGATATTTCTGTATTAAATACCTATGTATATAAAATTTGTATGACAGTTAAGAGTTAAATTGGAAATTTAAGAGTTGTATTACATTTTCCAAAGTAATAATATTAATAAAACATTCTGTGCTATAAACAGAGTGTAGTATGTTTATTGAACACTGAAAGTACGAATGGTCTATTCTGTTTTATTATCTGTCACCCCAACGGGCCTGAAAACGATGATTAATCAAGATTGTACACTTATTTATTAATAAGAAAGGTTAAGCCAACCATTAAAAGAAAGTTTGGAAGGAACCAATAAGAAGCAAACATGTGGATTAAAAATTTTCGTTGAAATATGGCATTCTTGATAAAGTGTGTATATATCTCACGACTATTTTCACATAATTGATACCATTTAAGCTAATAAATTCCGATAAATAAAATAACGTTTTCAAAAATTTTAATTTTTTTTTCAAAGAATTTGAGATTAATATTTTTTTTTAAATCTGCTAAAAAAAATTAGTATCTACCCAAAAAAAATCTAGTTTGGAAACTATATTGATTCAAAAATCCAGTTTGGAAACTATATTGATAAAAATCCAAAATAGTTTGTCAGTTTTTTCTTTTTTTAATCGGCTTATCAAGTTTTGGTCACACTACATAAAGCAAATCTATCTACATGCCAAATTTCATCTAAATCAGTCAATCAGTTTAGTCTTCAGTAAACTACACAATACAGTCATAAAGAAAAGAGTCATATGACTTAAGTAAATCAAGTCACAGATGATTAAATAGATTAAATTTCTAAAAGATCAGTGATATGTTATTAAACATGAATCAAAAGTTATAGTTTTTGCTTCTTACTGGACATAAGAAAATATTTTAAATAGAAAGCAGTCACCAAAAAAAAAAACAAATTGTAACAAAAAGACAATCCAAGATGCACACTTTTTCACTTGAAGACTTTTGACAAACGCATGCGATACAGAAATGCTTCTGTTCGACTTACGAAAATGTATTCACTACATTGAACAGTCCTTGTGTTACATCAAATGCCGTTGATACAAGAATAATTGTACTGGTGTGGACATAGCTTAACGTAATCTAAGAAAGTTTTTGTTTTAGATTAGATGTTTGTTAGTACTTGCACTGTACATTATATTGTAACTGGTTACTTTGGAACATGTTGTATTTGATATTGTAGGTGACGAAGATGATAAGAAAAAAAAGAAGAAGAAGAAGAAAGGCAAAGAAGAGACTAAAGAACCAAAAAAAGGTCCAGCGAAAAAGACAATAGCTGCGATGCAAGAGGCTTTGAAGAAATTGCGTGAAGAAGAAGAAAGATTAGCTAGGGAAGAAGAAGAAAGAATTAAAAAACTCGAAGAGGCAGAAAAAGCAAGAGAAGAGCAGGTAAAAACAAAAATTAATATTTATTGACTTATATCGCTTTTAATTTATAGCGCATAGTTATTTACTAAAAGATTTGAAGTACTGTTTAAAAATAATATAGCTTGAAATTAAAAAATGACACAATAAAAAAACCAAAATAATAAATTTTGTTATTATAAACAATTTTGAAGTATTTGCATCCTTTTGTAGTAAAACATAAGAAAAAGTAAACTTTAAAAATAGCAGTCTTTAAAAATGTAAGGTAAAAATGTAACGTTTATTTCAATAGAAAACTTAGCGTTAATATTATTTTTCACTATACAAAGGAAATTAAAACAATTGTGATCATAAAAAAAGCTTGATATTTTGATTGATCTTTTTAAAGTCTCTTAAAATCCAAACAAAGGGTTTTTACTTACATGTTTATACACATTGTTAGAGACCAAAATAATATTGACTAATTTCAATAAAATTTAGCATGTAAATAAATCTAGCATTTACAGATCTACATTTAGCATGTAAATCTACCCACATTCGTTACAATGGTCTCAAATGATTTTGACAAATTTTGCTTCAGTATAAGCTTCAAATACCAAAAAAATCCATTTTAGGAGCTACAAAAAAAAGAGTAGTTTTTTAAAATCAGTGCATTAGATTTTGGTCATACGTGGAGATTCATAACAAATCAGTATACCAAATTTATCTTGAAAAAAAAAAATTAAATTCTGACTTCATTCATGTTTGTTTTCTTCTTATTTACTTACAGTTGAATTGTGAATTTATTTTATTTCAATTTTTTTTTCACTAACTTCAGTTACGAATCATCATATGTGACCAAAATTTAATCAACCAATTTTAAGAAATTAAACTGGTTGTCTTCTTTCTCTTTTAATGTAGTTTCTGAATTGTTTTTTTTTTTTTAGAAAGCAACCACTCACTAAGAACATTGGTGCTATGCATGCATTTCTTTTTCTTTGAAAAAATTACTTGAGTGATAAATTCCGTTCAATTTTAGTTGAGGCTTGAACAAGAGAGGAAAGAGAAAAAGAAACAACGTGAAAAGGAAAGAAAAGAACGTTTAAAAGCAGAAGGAAAATTGTTAACTACTAAACAAAAAGCAGATCGGGCTCGAGCTCAAGCTACACTAGAGGCACTGAAAGCACAAGGATTGGATATCCCTGATGCTACAATGGAGAGGAAACCTCGACCTGGAACTAGAATAAGGCCTAAGAAAGTCAAGCCAGAATCTGTTGAAACTACTGAGGCTGGTAAGTTTTTATATTAGGATAAACAAAATGTAGATGCAATCAACTTTTAGTTTTTGAAATTTAAATACTTTTAACATAACTTTGTTTAAGCTTATTGTAATATGTCTGGTAAACCAGTTCCTAATTTGCTCAATTTGACTTCTTCAAAGTACAAAGAATATACAATGAAGATTTTAAAATATCCTATTAAAAATATTTTTACAAGAAGCTCGGGACTAATCCAAAAAACTACTCAAAATGCTGTGCTGTAAGACTGTTCCAGCAGTGTAATAGATAATCTTTTTCATATTTTTATTTATTTATTTTTATTATTATTATTTTTCAACTGGCAGGCAGAAGTTCCTAAGGCCCAAAATATTTAAATTTGATGATATATCACCTCAGCCTAAATTTTTAAAACTTGATAGATCAATTTAGGACTATCTGTATCTCAGATATAATTATCTGCTTCAGAAATTGAATTTATGTAGAAATTGTATAACAGTATAATAATGTACCTAAAGTGATAAAAAAATTCTATATTGACATAAACCATTGATTTTGGTAGTTGCACAACATCTAGTGGATAAAATAGGAACTAAATTTAATTATCTAATCATCAAAAACAAATGCAGTCATGGTACAAGCACTACTTTATCGTTAAAAAACCAATAAAGTCAACTGTCGTAATGATGGTTGTAGTTTGCTTATCAGTGCGTCATAGTAGTATCACAACAGTTCTTTTAAGTGCTAAAATAAACTCCAGAATATACAAAAAAAACATTTCGATATTGAAAAATAATCTTGTTCAAGAGCAGTTAATAAAAAACCAAAATAAATATTGATCGTAGTTCATACCCCATATCTGGATCCACTCCAATAGAGCATATTCTTTTATGATGTAGCAGGACTCTACAAGTTAAAATAACTGTTTCAGTGCCATCTGCAGAGGACGTGTCAGAGCAGACAACTGTGGAAGTTCAAATTGTTGACCCAATCAAAGAATTAACTCCTGAAGACACTGTCAAAGATTCATGGGATTTGGAATCTTCTGGAGAAGAAGAAGGTGGTTTGAACAGATAAGATATTGATATGTATTTAATTAGTTGTGGTTGGTAATTACAATTGTTGGGTTTACTACACAGTAGGCTTCCACTTCAGTCGGCTATCTGGCTAAACTAGAGAGTAGCGTATCATATTTCAAACAAAAAAATTATTTGCTTGGTTTATCTTAATCAATTAGTTAGATTTTCATCAAATTTTGTTCATAAATGAAGATTTGTAAATCAGAACAAATTTAATAAAAGAAATTAAACTTTTTGTAGTAAATTTCAGATAAGATCAGTTTGTTTTTGTTTTTTCGGTTTATTCTCAAACAGTAAATTTCTTTTATTATAAGTTTGGTAAACTAAGTAGAATTATGAATTTTCATATACAAAATTTCATTTTGAGAAATTAAGCTGATTTTCCAAATATTTTTTTGTCGATGGCTTTTAAAACAAACGTATTTAGGAAATAATTAAAGATGAGATATTTTGTATAATGATTTTGCACCATTGTGCTTCTTTTTATTAGAAAACTATTTGTGGAGTTAATTATGTAACATAATATTCCTAGATAAATCTGATGATACTCAAAAACCAGAAAAACCTATTGCTGTTCAAAAGAAAACTGAAGAACCAGAGGAAGATGATGAAGAAGACGAAGAGGAATCGAGTTCCGAAGAAGAATCTAGTAGTGAGGAAGAAGAAAGCGAAGACTCTAGCAGTGAAGAAGAGCAAGAGAAGAATAAATCTGACGCTCAGAAGAAACGAGAAAAAGCTTTAGCTAGAATCCAGGTAAGTTAAGTCTACTTATGTCGGCCAATGTGTGGTTATATTAAGTTAGGTTTTGTTGGCCAATCTTAAGTTAGGTTAAATTTTGTTATGTAGGCCTAGGTAATGTAAAGTTAGCCTATCTTATGTAGGTCCTGTTAAGGTTATGTAGACTAACTGAAGTTAGGTTTAAACTGTCTTAGGTAGGTCTAGGTAAGGTTAAGTTATTGTACGTTGGGCAAGCTAAGGTTAGGTTAGCTTATATAGATTATGTTAAGTTATATTATATGAGCTAATCTGAAGTTAGGTTGAATTATCTTATTTAAGCTTAAATAATGTTATCTTATGTAAATCAAGCTAAGGTTATGTTAAATTATATAGGTCAAACTAAGGTTAGTCTAAATATGTGTGCTAAATGTATATACATGATAAATGTTGACTGTTGAGTCATTCTCTTGTCTGCAGTGCAATCCTGACAGCACTTATCTGCAATGTCATATGTTTACAATAACTTATTTAAGTTGAGTTGATTGCAATAAATAGTAAATACAGTAACTTGCCATTTAGTAAATAGTGCACCAGCAATAAGGAAAATGATGTTTGTTCCACTAAAATACCACACACATATAAATTAAAAACCTAGGCCTTAGTCCACTTTAATTCAAATAAAAGAGGTCCTACTGTCTTGTAAAATGTACATAAAAAATTTTTGATACTGTAACTAAGAAGAACAGTATTTACTGTCTCTTAAACCAGGGTATTTTTAAGTTGAAGATTGTTGTTTTGCCAAACTTTTGAAAAACTTATTACATGCTTTAATTGTGTTTCACTAATTAGTTGGATTTCTGTGGCTATATTTAACTTTTAAAGAATTGTTTGTAATAGAGAGATGTTTGTATTATATTAATTATTAAGTGTATATTTGTTAATTTTAAATCTTAAAAAAGTTCAGTAATACATGTGCGACTTACAGAAACGCAAGGAAGATGCAGAGAAAAAAAAGACAGTAGACGAGCTGCGTGCCGCTGTAGTATGCGTACTAGGACATGTAGATACAGGTAAGAGTCTTTATGATAACTGACGTTCATTTTTTTTTAATTTAACCCTTTTACTGCAATAGGCTTTTGTTACATGGACAAAAATTTAATATATTTTATGAAAGTGATATTTTATGAGAACACATACAGTACATAATAAGAAAAAAATATCAAAACTCTTCGACAGCAATGCAACTCACAAAGAATTCACCTGCCCCTGTTCACCACTTATTTAAGGTAGGTATTGCCTCTCCCTCTACTACAGACAGGCAAATTCTAAGTGAGTTACACAGAAAAATCAATGGCAGATATGGAATTTGTAGCTGCTCACTCCTAATACACTAGACCACTCAGCTGTTTAACCAGTTTGAGATTGTTTCTTTTAACAAGTTTCGTATTATAATTGTTTGGTTAGATTAAACAAGTTATTTTTTGTAGCTTTTTATTTTTGAAAAAAATATTGTCAGAACTAAAGAATGCTAGGATTAGATTAATATAAAACAAATTTCCGGTATAACCGGATGTTGGCACTGAACAAATTAAGGGTTCCTTTTCTTGGCAGGAATCTATTATAAACAGACTTTAAAAAAAGTATTTGTTAATGAATGAAAAAACCAAGTAAATATTTTTTTCTTCCCCCATCTTTTGCAAATATACTTTTCCCATTAAAAAGTAATTTTTTTCAGAGTCATTAGAGTCACAAAGAAAGTCATATTTTACTGCAAGGTATCCTTTACCACCTCCACTACTGAGATATAGAATTCATAGCTTCCTACAAATTGTTAAGCTACCTACAAATGGTAAAAAAAAATCATTAAGTTTAAACACTTCTTGGCATTTTCATCGCTATAAATCATCCCATCGTCTGCATTAGCCCAAGTCGGACAATAGTCGGACGTTAAACACAAAAAAAAAAAAAAATTTAATAGTGGGGGTTCTACTGTAACTATTATTTTTATTTTCAATTGTTCGTTAAGTGTATATCATTGTTGTTCTTTAGGAAAAACTAAAATTTTGGATAAACTACGTAGAACAAATGTACAAGATGGTGAAGCGGGTGGGATAACGCAACAAATTGGAGCTACCAATGTGCCAATAGAAGCTATTAAAGAACAAACGAAGATTGTTAAAGGTGTAAGTGTACATTACTTTTTTATTTGATCTTTAGGTTATACATGATTGTTGTATGTGAAAAACACATATTTAAAAATGTTAATGGGCATTTCCCCTGAATTCTAAAAATTTCACTACACTGACGAGTTTGTGAGTCTTCATATATGACCAAAATTTCAGCAAATTCTGATGAACCGGTTTTAAGAAATAGGCTGATTTTCCTGATTTTTCTTTTATCATTGCATTCAGAACAAGATTTTTGGAAGCTGAGAGAGTGTTTTGCATAATATTTTTATCAATTTGTACTTTCTCACAATACAAAATATAAAAAAGTGTAATTTGGAAAAAATCGGTTTCGAGATTTTGTTGGATCTATCCTTTTTCGGCTCCACTGAGTTCAAAATAATGGCTTTTTCTTGGATGTCTTTTCACTTTCAAGATGTCAATATTCCGGACACTCAGATAAATAAAACTTACTCAGGGAATCTCAGAAAAATGGGGGGAAATTCTGGAAACTTAGGGAAATGAGCTGATTTTTTTTAAACTGTTGATTTTCAATTTCAGTTTAATTGTATTATAACTCTTTTTGTTGATTCTCTGTATATCGTGTACTTCTTGTAAGAAAGAAGTAAGTAATGTGTGACTTGTTTGTTAAATTTTTGTTCTTTTGAATGTAATTTCATATATTTATTTCATTTTAAATAAAATTTCACTATATTAAAAAAGAGAAAATTCAGTGTTATTGATAGTAAAATTATCACAGTATGTAATCTTTACTTAACTGATTTTTAAAATATGAAAATTAGGTACTGACAGCAAAATAATTACTTTTTTAAATTCAAAATAAACAAGAAATTATGCTAAAGTAAAAACTTAAATGTTTGCTGATTGCTGCTATTTTTTTGGTTACAGTGTTCTAAACTATGAAATGAAATTAATAAATACCTTGAATCAGGAGAGATAATGGCCAGCTATGGGGATGGTGGAGGTTGGGTTTTCTTCCTTTTTCTAGTAGTACAAAGAACAGTAGACATTGCAGTATATTCTTGATTAACCCATTGGAAACTGGATTTTACTAACATGTTAATTGGCCTTCAGTACTGATTTTTTTCAGTAGTTTACACTAAGATTATGTGCAATAATAAAAGCAAGTAACCTATCAATTTTATCCTTCATAATGTTGTTGTAATTGTTAACATAGTGGATAGTGTACTAGGCTTTCACCCCGAGGACCCGGGTTCGATTCCTGGCGAGGGCTTGGCATTTTCATACGCTATACATCATCCCATCGTCTGCATTAGCCCAAGTGTGCACAACAGTCAGACTTAAAAAAAAAAAAAAAAAAAAATATTTAGCCAACACTTTTAACACTATATTAATTTTTTTATGTTTATATATTTACACTATGTACATTTTCTTTCCTTTTCAAAAATTTGTCTGACAGATAAATTTCAAAACAATTTTCCAAATACAAAGGAACACTATATTTTTTGCACTGGTAAATTGTTTCAGACCTTTTTCCTTTTGTAGTACATACTCTACACTTTCTAGATGGTCTTGCTTTGCTTGTTGGGGGGATTTTCCGTATAAAATGTCCCCAGAATTTACTTTGAAGACGCAATGGTATATCTCCAGAAGCTGATGGCCTGCTGCTGATGATCTGGCTGGTAGATGAACACTTTGTAGAATTTGTTAGCTATATTTACCCTAAATTCAGAAATATGCTGTTTTTTGTTAGTGACAATTCCATGTATCATACTAGCATTATATAAAACAATATCAAAAAGGTAAAAAAATAATTTCTTGTAGCCTTTTACACTCCTGCACATTACTGGGAAAGGGGATAACTTTTGGTCTTGCTTATCTACTCCACACATGTATTTGTTATATTGAACCACTACATTTGGCTTCAAAGTCTTTTGTGGGTCATCTCTGCCTTGCTCTCTCTGAGAAATCACTTCTTTAAAATCTGGTCGCTCGTGACAGGTTGTTAGCATGAGTACATCTTTTCTGTCCTTCCACTTCAGACATAATATATTGTTGCAAGTTCACCTTTCTTCAAATCTCTCAATTTCTTTAAATCTTTAGGAATATTTTTCCTATTTTGTCTTGCAGTGCCTATACAATGAGTACTTCTATTGATGAGATCTAAAAACAGTTTTGGTGAACTGTACCAGTTATCCATAACTAACACTCGGCCTTGACCAAACAAATCCTTGCACATACTCAATACAACCTGTTCACTTACTAAAAAGTCTGTGCCATCTGTAGATTCCTTCCCAGTGTAAATTTTGAAATAGTAACAGTAACTAGTTTCCGAGTCACAAACTTTATATATTTTTATACCAAATCTGGTTCGCTTTGAAGGATTGAACTGAATATATGATATGATAAACGCCCACAAAAAGCCATTAGACTTTCATCAATGCATATAAATTTTCCAGGAGTAAATATTTTTTTTAAATAAAACAGAAACAAATCTAAAATAGGCCTAATGTTTCTAAATTTGTTACATCCTTCATTTGTAGATGAAAAGTGAAGATATTTTGAAATTGACATAAAGCGGTCACGAGCCATAGTTTCTCCAAATATAGGGCTATGTATGTATTACTCTCCTAGTGGACCAATATTCACTTAGTCTAGACTTTAGGTTTTGTGACATCAATATTACAAGTCCAAAATAGGCTTTCAGCTCATCAGGTGTGACATCTACCCATTTTTTATTGCTGTTGTTATCACCACATGCTAAAAGGTTTTGATGGGTATAAAGATTTGTTTCATTAGCAACCTGGTTCCAAAATATGTCACCTAAAAATTGATTTAAAACATCTAACTCACTACTATTATTATTCAGATGCCTTAAAATAACCGGATTGATGCCAGATTTACCAGTGAAACTGAAATGTTTAGTTATATTTGGATTAGAAGTCCACTGCCAATCATTTACTTGTAGGTTATGTGTAGTATTTGTCTGTAAGTTAGGCCTATTTTCACAGATCTCATCATCGTTGTTATCACTATCACTACTGTCATTTTCAACAATATCTTCTTTCTCTTCATTATCACTAATTTCACAACCACTTTCATTTAAAATATCCTCAACAAACTCACTAAATGCACTTGAAGAAATAAACAATTCCTCACGAGAAGCCATGTTTCTACAACTATCAAATTCGTACACAACTTCACAAAGAAACTGGCGGAAATTAACGAGTAACAACTGAAATAAACGAAGGAAAAATATCTCATAGATTGAAAATAGATTTATGTTTCTATATTCGACTTTAGGCTAAAAACGTACGGCAAAGAGATCAGGGAAGTAGAGGACGGACATTGCCCGTCTTTAGTACTTAAGGTTGTGCGATCCAAAAAACAATTATGGATATTTTGGCTTAAAATAACTTGCACATATTTGGAGACATGTAATTTAACATATAAATTAAAAAAAATTTTTTAGCGTTTTAGGGGGGTTTTAAATGGTCTTTTTTGTGTTTTAGTCAATCCACACCCACGTGTAAACGGAAGAAGCAATTTAAACCAAATGTTGGAGTTATATGCTACTAAACATGACCAATACCTTAATTACCCTCATTTTGCCATATCGGACATTTTTTAAAAAAACTGTTTTTTTAAAAAAAAGATAAAAGATGTATTTTTTATTGAATCAAAATTTAAACTTCATAGCGAGGTGAAGATAGGTTTGAAGGTTATTTTCCAAAAAAATATCTTTACTAGATGGAATTGTTTAGCCGTGGGGGTGTTTTAAAAAAATTGGCCTACTCCTGCAAATGAAAAGATGCAACCCGCAATTTTCGTTCTCTTTCTAACAGTCACGCTCTCTCTTGCTCCCTCTCCTCCACCGGCTTGTCAATTCCCCCACTTGGTCACTCACTACATTCGTCAACCAGTTGTTTTCCTAGAACCTTCTACTGTAACTGTCCGATTGCCTCTTTTGCACTACTATTAGATTTTTCTCATTATAAACTACTTATTTTTGATTCATTGTTAAAGTAAACGAACAATAATGTGATAAATTTAGTTACACCATTGCCTTTATTGGTTTTTCCTGAACAATTACACATTTAATTCTTTAAAAAAAAATTATATACAATTTGTTTGAGAATAATGTCACAAAACAAAATTTTCATAGTCTTTTGTTTTGACTAAAACCAGATCAAGAGTTTTTGAGATAAAATCTCTTTTGCAGTGATTGTTATCCGTGATGTCCTGAATATAACTGAAATTTTTCAAATCTTTATTTTGATTCTACACCCAGTTATTAAATTTTTCCCTATATACTGTTCATTCCACTTGTAATAATACTGTATTAATAAAATTATATGTATATAATAGGCATGATACCATTAGTTGGAAAGATATACAATACATTTCACAAAAAAATTTTTAAATATTTATTTCAATTATTATCGAATAATTATTTATAATTGATAATTATAAAAGATTCGCGGTAAAGGTACAATCTATAAAGGTACTTATAAAGAATCGAATTTTGTTTTGAAATTCAAATAAAACAAATGCTATGTTTGAAATAATAAACATTAAGATCGAGTAGAAAGAGAGGGAAGGAATATTGAATGAATTCGACTGCATTAATCGGAATCATAATGCATCTGGGGAAAATAACTCATTTCGGAGAATCGTGTAGTGTACAATGATCTAGTACTCCATTCAAATCAAAGAATCGAGAACTTGATTCTTACTAGACTATCCTATCACTACAAGAGTGGAAATGAAAAGGGGAGGGTGAAAATTATTTTCACATCGCTTGTATTACCGTAAATGGCATCCATATAATATAATAGGGTTTTATCATTTTTAAGAATCTGCAATAATTAAAATAAGCATTATAAAAAAATGATTTTAATGCCATTAATTTACTTACCCAGTCCAACTTTAATAATAAATGTACAGCCGAAGCTATTATAGTTAGAGAATTGAAAATTTCAGGGTTACCACCACATGTAGGGGTGCACTGAAAAACGATTTTCCAGTATTCAACCCCTAAAGCGGTAAAAAAGAAGTACAACAATTTGTATTGGAAAAAATATGTTTTTCATCTGACCTTCTTAAAACGTAACATAGTCACTCTTAAATATAAGTAATGAAATATATTTTTCACCATTTTCCAAAACTCATTTCCTAAAGAGATTGAACGGAGTAGAAAATGTAAAATAGGGTATACAATTTTGTATTAAAAAATTTTTTTTGTCTTGATCGTATATTCCAGAAATATGCTTTGAAACACAAATAATGAAACACATATTTCAACATTTTTCCAAATTCATTCCCTAAAAGAATAATAATGTTAAAAAGAGGTGTCATTGGAGAAAAAAGTGTGTTTGCATTGGAGAAAAACATTTTTTTTATTGGATTTTCTTAAAAGTAAACAAAATATTCTAAAACACAAATTATGATGAACGTAATTCAGAATTTTCCCCGAATTCTCCCCTAAAAGGATAAACATATAAAAGAGGTTTGCATTGGAGAAAAATATTTTTTATCAGATTTTCTTAAATTCGAATGTAATACTTTTGAAGACAACAAAACAACATATTCAGGTTATAATATTTTTTCATATTCACTGTAAAATAATCATGAGTTTAGATTATCACGCTTTTATTAATACATTTTTTTAATGTTTCTAAATTATTACATTACTGAAACAGTTTAAGCTTCGTGAGCGAAACCGTGATGGGTAATGCTAGTAATATCTATATAAGCTTTACTTTAAGATATTTACATAAGACTAGGTGGCCATCAAGTACGGAGCGGAGTTTTCCTGAACAAAGAGGACTACGCATACAAAAACGAATTTACTGATTTTTATGTAGGTACGGCCACTGAAAACATAACGGAGCTTAGCAGAGTCGAGTGGCATTGCTGGGCTCCGCTCCACGTAGCTTCGATTCAGTCTACATTCGATTTTGATGCTGGCTCCGCTTCCCCCCCCTACGCTAACCCACGCTTTTAAACTTATTTCTCGCTGCCTAGATTACGGTTTTTAATATATTAGTTTCCGAGATTCCGTTACAGCAGACCTAAATATTTAGATTTAAAAGATACAAATACGTTCTTTAAACTGACTGAATTCCACATTTTTGGTGACCGCCTGACCTAATACTTACATATGACAATTTGTTGTTAAATGCTTTCGGGATGCATTAAATGGCAATTTCAACAAACTTTTTAACTGTAGACTTGGGGAAGAGCTTTTCACCACTTGGTGGTTTTTATTTAGATTTTTACTAGAAGCCTGTATTGTTAAACTTTTTAATGTTTTTCTTTCAGCCTAATCATACACAATATAATTATTTCGTCGTGCTGATTAATTTGGTTTATATCATCAATTGCCTTTTTACCTATAAGAACAGTGATCGTTCTGATCAGAATACTCGGCAGGTTCTTAAATTTTAGAAGCTTTTATTAATCATCATCAATGTTCAAGGTTTATTACTCCAATCATATTTATCTGTACATACAAATGCACACAAATCCTGACGTCGCAGTTCATTTTTGCATCTTCATTTTTATTTAATGCAATTTTAATGTTTTAAATGCTAATTTATACAGTTTTTAACACTGATTACGATAGCGAAATCAAATTTTTATAGAAAGTATTGTGTAAAAAACTTACAAAATTCACGGCTTTTCATTTTTGTATTTTTATTGTAGAACAAAAATTTAATAAATTTAAAATGTTTTTATTTTAAACAAAAACAGCATATTTAGGAAATTTGCTTCCATCAGATCAGCGAGTAGCGTGCTATAACTACAAATACAAGTTTGGATAGGCAAACTACAATATAAGTCAAAAAGTGACATTCTGTAAAAACCGAAAAATGTAACGCATGAATGTGAAGTTCTGTTTCGTAAATCCCATGAAAAGATGTCATAGCATACAGCCAGCCTTGAAAAAAATGCACAAGTAAGCATAAGGTCTGATAAAGCCCACAGTTACCGAAGGAACCAGAAAAGTGTGGAGCGTGGAGGGGGAACCACAAAACACAAAGCGGCTGGAGGGGAATGTTCGACTGGCAAAAATAGCCCCTAGAGCGAGTGGCCTGCGATCCAGTGGACAAAGTTTGTCAACGGACGTGATCACACAACCTTAAGCCATTGAGAGTGAAGGATGGGCAATATACGTCTTTCGTTACCAATGGATTAATATACAGAGTGCCTTACAGCAGAGCTCGTAATTTTTTCTGCCAATTTAACCAGTAACTGTAATATTTACGAAAAATTTTATTGGATCAGCTTTATCAGAAATGCTCTTTCTCCATGAAATGGTCAAAATTATAGGTTTTCCATTCAGCCACTATTACAGGAAATAACCAGCATTAAATCAGAGCCCTCCATCTTTGGAAGGGAAAAAATCTTACACATACATCTTTTGGACTTTATACAAGGTACCTTCATATCATATTTCAAAACAATTGGTCAATGCGTTTGAATAAAACTGTATAGTTTCATCATCGTTAGATCAGAGGCTTGTTATCTTGAAACAAAAGTAAGTAGGAAAAAATTATATTCATACATTATTTCATCGTGATATAAGATATCTTCATAAAAAATTTCAAAACAATCAGTTAATGCAAATGGCTAAAACTCCATCTTAAAATGGAAGTAAGTGAGAAAAACCTTAAACATCATGCGGTCTTGATACAAGTTATCTTTATACCAAATTTCGAAACTATCAGCCATTGAGTATGGCCAAAACAGCATACACTTATCATCTTTAAAACAGAGGCTGCCATCTTGAAGCAGAAAGAAATGGAAGAAAATCGTACATGTACATCATTGGGACTTTATAAGAGATACTTTTGTATCAATTTTCAAAAAATTGATCTGTGTTTGGTTAAAACTTTGCACAAGCGTTATTGTAAATTAGAGGCTGCCACATTGAAACAAAAGTGAATAGGAAAAAAACTTACACATACATCAGGCTTTATACGAGGTACCTCCTTACCAAATTTCAAAACAATCGGTCACGCGATAAAAATATTTCTGGTACTTTTATATAAGTGAAAAAATCAAGGATATTAAAGCTTTTTATTTATAGAATTCTTCCCAAAAAATTTCTGTGGACTGCCTGATTAGTTGTTGAAATACATAACTAGAGACTAAACTATGCCTAATTTAACATGTAGTTGTGGTTTTTTTCTATATTTTGGATCATTCAGAATCATTTTATTTAAAAAAAAAGGTTTAAAGCCATTGTTTGATTAAAAAAACAGTTAAAAATTAGATTTTCTCAAAATTAATACATCTGGATTGAGGGTTGTCATGAAACATATATTTTATTAATCTGTGTTTTCAGTCAGGCCATCACATTTTGCTGAAATTTCGATTATATATAACTCAAGTTTAGCAAATTTGAAATTAAAAAATTTCTTTTACCATACCATACATTTCTTTTACTTCAAATTCGGAAAACTGAAATAAGTTATAAATCTTTACAGATGAGCAAAATTTGAACAAAGTCTGATGAACTGATTCTTACAATAGCTCCTAAATTGCCAGAAGTTTATAAGTAGAGGGGAATAATTGATGTGTGAAAGTAATGTATTGCACCATTTGTTTTTCAGTTTGCTGATTATGAACTCAAAGTTCCTGGACTTCTAATCATTGACACACCAGGCCACGAATCTTTCAGTAACCTTAGGAACAGGGGCTCTTCCTTGTGTGACATTGCTATTTTAGTTGTAGACATTATGCATGGTTTGGAACCACAAACAATAGAATCAATAAATCTTTTAAAATCGAAGAAAACACCGTTTATTGTAGCGCTTAATAAAATTGATAGGTGAGTAGTAACATGTAACAAACTACAGTTTTTCTTTTTCTTTTGAAAAAAAAGTTTGAAACTCAAAACCATTTAAATTTTAGTTAAGACAGTAACAAAACATTACTATCAAAATTTTGAATAGCCAATAAAAATATTTTTTTTCTATTATATGAAATATGTTTGATTTTTGTTGAAAAAAATAATCCTCAGATTTTGTGTTCAGATGTCCTGAGTTGAAGTGCTTTTTAAAATTAAATATATGTTTGTCTGTGTCTGGACCATTTAGGTTTTTTGAATTGTAGTTTATAAATATCCCAGACTAAGCTTTTGGATTGTTATATACCCAATATATATCCTTTAACAGGAGCATGCCGTGTTTCGGAACACAGAAATGATTGGATAATCAGGAGAGCAAAAATATTTGAGTACTGTTGTAAAAATGTCTGTGTTGTTACAAAAACTCCTATAATATTACTTATACAACATTTATAGGATAAATGCAATGTTACTGAACAGTATGTACATCTTAACCTAAAATCAATTCCATGTCAGATGCCATCTAATAAAATTATTCAAACACATTTTTTTTTCATTCTTTGCATTATTCTTTTGTTCAGTAAGTGCTTCCAAAATTATTCCAAGACATATTTTCTGTATAGTTGCAGTATAATTCAATAATGGTTTCAGTTAAAGAGTAGCAGATAAGTGTGTACAAAACACTTTTTTGTAAGGCAAAAAGCACGTTGAGGCTATTATTGCCTCCCTAAATGTACGTGTGAGTGTGAATGTTAGTGTGTAAGTGTTAGAGTCGTAAGTGTGTGTGTTAGACTCAGATACTGCAAGGGACGTATAAATCCTCTCAATATGTGCAGTTAGTTTGCAATCACCCTGCGGTCATACAAAACAAAGTTGATACCTCAGCTGATCGTATTAGTCTGATTGATGACATGTATGGACATGACCGATGAGTTGAAGCTACGTGGAGCGGAGCCCAGCAATGCCACTCGACTCTGCTTAGCTTCGTTATGTTTTCAGTGGCCGTACCTACATAAAAATCAGTAAATTCGTTTTTGTATGCGTAGTCCTCTTTGTTCAGCGAAACTCCGCTCCGTACTTGATGGCCACCTAGTCTTATGTAAATATCTTAAAGTAAAGCTTATATAGATATTACTAGCATTACCCATTGCGGTTTCGCTCACGAAGCTTAAACTGTTTCAGTAATGTAATAATTTAGAAACATTAAAAAAATGTATTAATAAAAGCGTGATAATCTAAACTCATGATTATTTTACAGTGAATATGAAAAAATATTATAACCTGAATATGTTTTTTTGTTGTCTTCAAAAGTGTTCCATTCGAATTTAAGAAAATCTGATAAAAAATATTTTTCTCCAATGCAAACCTCTTTTATATGTTTATCCTTTTAGGGGTGAATTCGGGGAAAATTCTGAATTACGTTCATCATAATTTGTGTTTTAGAATATTTTGTTTACTTTTAAGAAAATCCAATAAAAAAAATGTTTTTCTCCAATGCAAACACCCTTTTTTCTCCAATGACACCTCTTTTTTACATTATTATTCTTTTAGGGAATGAATTTGGAAAAATGTTGAAATATGTGTTTCATTATTTGTGTTTCAAAGCATATTTCTGGAATATACGATCAAGACAAAAAAATTTTTTTAATACAAAATTGTATACCCTATTTTACATTTTCTACTCCTTTCAATTTCTTTAGGAAATGAGTTTTGGAAAATGGTGAAAAATATATTTCATTACTTATATTTAAGAGTGACTATGTTACGTTTTAAGAAGGTCAGACGAAAAACATATTTTTTCCAATACAAATTGTTGTACTTCTTTTTTACCGCTTTAGGGGTTGAATACTGGAAAATCGTTTTTCAGTGCACCCCTACATGTGGTGGTAACCCTGAAATTTTCAATTCTCTAACTATAATAGCTTCGGCTGTACATTTATTATTAAAGTTGGACTGGGTAAGTAAATTAATGGCATTAAAATCATTTTTTATAATGCTTATTTTAATTATTATAGATTCTTTTAAAAATGATAAAACCCTATTATATTATATGGATGCCATTTACGGTAATACAAGCGATGTGAAAATAATTTTCACCCTCCCCTTTTCATTTCCACTCTTGTAGTGATAGGATAGTCTAGTAAGAATCAAGTTCTCGATTCTTTGATTTGAATGGAGTACTAGATCATTGTACACTACACGATTCTCCGAAATGAGTTATTTTCCCCAGATGCATTATGATTCCGATTAATGCAGTCGAATTCATTCAATATTCCTTCCCTCTCTTTCTACTCGATCTTAATGTTTATTATTTCAAACATAGCATTTGTTTTATTTGAATTTCAAAACAAAATTCGATTCTTTATAAGTACCTTTATAGATTGTACCTTTACCGCGAATCTTTTATAATTATCAATTATAAATAATTATTCGATAATAATTGAAATAAATATTTAAAATTTTCTTTTGTGAAATGTATTGTATATCTTTCCAACTAATGGTATCATGCCTATTATATACATATAATTTTATTAATACAGTATTATTACAAGCGGAATGAACAGTATATAGGGAAAAATTTAATAACTGGGTGTAGAATCAAAATAAAGATTTGAAAAATTTCAGTTATATTCAGGACATCACGGATAACAATCACTGCAAAAGAGATTTTATCTCAAAAACTCTTGATCTGGTTTTAGTCAAAACAAAATACTATGAAAATTTTGTTTTGTGACATTATTCTCAAACAAATTGTATATAATTTTTTTTTAAAGAATTAAATGTGTAATTGTTCAGGAAAAACCAATAAAGACAATGGTGTAACTAAATTTATCACATTATTGTTCATTTACTTTAACAATGAATCAAAAATGAGTAGTTTATAATGAGAAAAATCCAATAGTAGTGCAAAAGAGGCAATCGGACAGTTACAGTAGAAGGTTCTAGGAAAACAACTGGTTGACGAATGTAGTGAGTGACCAAGTGGGGGAATTGACAAGCCGGTGGAGGAGAAGGAGCAAGAGAGGCGCGACTGTTAGAAAGAGAACGAAAATTGCGGGTTGCATCTTTTCATTTGCAGGAGTAGGCCAATTTTTTTAAAACACCCCCACAGCTAAACGATTCCATCTAGTAAAGATATTTTTTTGGAAAATAACCTTCAAACCTATCTTCACCTCGCTATGAAGTTTAAATTTTGATTCAATAAAAAATACATTTTTATCTTTTTTTTAAAAAAACAGTTTTTTTAAAAAATGTCCGATATGGCAAAATGAGGGTAATTAAGGTATTGGTCATGTTTAGTAGCATATAACTCCAACATTTGGTTTAAATTGCTTCTTCCGTTTACATGTGGGTGTGGATTGACTAAAACACAAAAAAGACCATTTAAAACCCCCCTAAAACGCTAAAAAAAATTTTTTTAATTTATATGTTAAATTACATGTCTCCAAATATGTGTGAGTTATTTTAAGCCAAAATATCCATAATTGTTTTTTGGATCGCACAACCTTAAGTGCGCAGTGCCAGATATCATTTTTTAATTTTTTTAAAATGGTTTAAAGCCTTTTTTTGTTAAAAATTGAATGTTCTTAAAATCATTAATCATGATTTTTATCAAATTTTTCTCAAATTTAGTCCCAGACAAAACATATAGGTCACTATTTCCTCAATAAATATGAATCAAAAAATTGTTTCTTTTCTGAAATTATTTCTTCAATTTTATAAAATTTGTAAATCACATGTAAAATTTCATAACTCAAACCATTGTATACCAAATTTTAAATAAAAAAGAAATGTTTTTGCATTTTATATTATTTTAAGAAACTTAAAATTCTGTTCTTCACCCAAGTGTGACATTTCTACATTCAGATTCAGTTTTGAAAATAAAAATTTTTGTTTAGGATTTGACCTGTCATTACTCTTTATGTGTTTTAAAATTAATGAATGTTTTTAGGTTATATGATTGGAACACAATGGCCAGGAGAGATGTAAGAGATGTAATCAAAGCCCAGGCTGCGAATACACAACTGGAGTTCGAGCAGAGGTCCAAGGAAACTATACTTCAGTTTGCAGAACAGGTGAGATTTATTGTAATATTGTTTTGTTTTTTTTTACTCTGATAAAACATTTTTATCATGGACAACCTAAATATTTGTTTTCAAAAATCTAGACCTAAGACCATAAGCATATAGTGTGCGCTAAGTCTAACCTCTGTGTGTGTGTTACGCGCGCGCAACACATGCTAGCTGTCACAATTTTGGTCCGATTTGATTCAGACTTTACACGAAAATCTATTTTGGTAGTATGAACAAGTTCACTACACAGCACAATTTATTCATCTTTTTGAACGTGACACCAATACAAAGTTTTTTTTTGCTCTAGTTTTACCATTCTAGTTAGCATTAAAATGGCCATATATGCAGTTTTTAATGCTATTACAGTAATAAAATCAGATTTTTTTTAAAAGTGCAAGATGAAAATATAATAAAAATTTTGAATGGATGCCATTTTTTTGTCTGGGTAAAGAACTTGTTCAAGGCATTTCTAAAATCAGTTTTTGTGAGAATTTGGAATCAGATATGACTAAAATTATTAAATGATTTCTCAGGAAGTGTTTTAGAAGTCAGGATCAATGTTCATATTACCACGTTGGCAATAATATTTGATTAATTGGCAGGTTTATTAATCATAGCTTGTAGCTGTCTTGCTGACACATTTGATGTGGGCGACTCATGCTGTGTTGGCCAGTCAGACTACAGTGTCTTACTGTAAAATTTTAATTGGATCCATTTTTTCATAGAACAATATTTTTATCAGAATGAAATAATTTGATTTGTTTTAGATAACCTAAATAATGTGTAAGCCAATAATTTACATTTAATATTTCAGGGTTTGAACGCAGCTTTGTTCTACGACAACCCTGACCCAAGAAGCTATGTGTCTCTAGTTCCAACATCTGCTATTACTGGAGAAGGCATGGGAAACCTCTTAGCTCTTATTGTCCAGAACTGTCAGACTATGTTGGCAAAGAGGCTTATGTTCTCAGAAGAGTTGCAGGTAAATCTAACAGATCAAGACAACTAGACATTTTGTTGTGACAGTATATTTATCAACTTACACCCTTAGATTAGATTAGATTAAAGACTAGAGGAAGGTATAATACAACCCCATTGTTTCACCATGGTACATACTTATCCTCAGTATGTGGTCTGTTGTGCACCCTCAGACCACAGTGCCCTGTAATGAGTCCACGATCCTCCTGAGTTGTGCCCTGCCCAGGACATCTGCTGCCCCTTTGAGTCCTCTAAAAGGAACTTTGCTTAAGAGATGTTTACTATCGGAATGCCCATGAAGGTTATCCCATCTTACCTGGTGTTAATTAGTAATCCACCCATTAATAGCAGCCTCGGCCAACGATAGAGATCCCTAAAGGCGACACAGGTCCGATAAACTCAGATGCAGATCCTAGTCAGCCAGTCGGTCTGCCTCCTCATTATCCTCAACCCCCCCTATGCCCCGAACCCAGTGAAGAGTTACCCAGTTGTCCAGGGACATAGCGTCCAAGGTTCTTCTGACACTCCCAGACCAGCTTGGATTGAATTATAGGACCCAAAAGTGATTTTATTGCTGCCTGACTATTGGTATGAATATGAATGTGTGCCTTTTGAAGCCCTGATTAAAGTTCTCCTGAACACAGTCATTAATGGCCATGACTTTAGTCTGGAATACTGCTGTATGCTGTCCCAGGGTAATAACTTCCTTTAACCCCAGTCTGAGGCAGTACACCTCAGCACCAGTGCCTGACTTTGTCTTGGAGCCGTGTGTATACCATACTCTCTCCAGATTTTTCCAACATACGATCTCCACCTTAAAATGTCAACTTGACATCAAAGGGTCTAGAGACCATGTCTTGTTTGACCATCTGATCACTCCCCATCATTAGAATTCGGTCACTGATCTTTTCTGTGATTCTAGCATGCCCCAATGTTGAGGATAGCCAGACACCACATACCTGCAGTCTATATGCTGCTTTACGTGCTTCCCCCTTGATGTAAATACCAATGAAGGAAACCTAAGAACAATCCCCATAGCCGCCATTGGTGCTGTGTTCATAGTCAGTAATGCACAGGCAGGCTAGTCTCTGAATTTTAGTCAGGGACTCTCTGGCCCCCTCTGCTCAGCCTTAGTCCACCACACCACAGCACCATAGGCCTTATGATCCCAAATATAGGTGTATTTCATCATGCCTGGTCTCAGCCCCCATGTTTTGCCAACCATTCTTCAAACTTCCATTAATAACTTGTTGGCTTTGTCCATGATGCACCCAAGGTGAGCATTCTAGGTTAATTTGGTGTCCAACAGCAAGCCCAGGTATTTCACCTAGTTCACAACAGGGATTGTCTCCCCAAAGAGCTTAAGCCCTCATAAATACAGGGTGATCCTCTTCCTAGTAAAAGGAAAAAGAGTTGTTTTCCTGGGATTAACCCCTAGTTTCTCCTGATAACACCAGTTTCCACTAGTGGTAAGGCTCTCTTCATGAGATCCATCACTGTATTGCCATATATTGCCTGGGTAAGCACCACCACATCATCTGCTTATCCTTGGGTATAGCATCCCTCTGAAGAGAAGATCTAGGAGTGAGTCCACCACCAGGTTCCATAAGAGAGGGACAAATCTCCTCCATGTAGACAGCCCCTGACAACCTCCACCTCCACCTACGGCTTTAGCCACAACTATCCTCCCTCAGCATGTCCCCCACCCAGTCACACACGGTACCATCAATCCCGCATCACTACAGGGCATGAAGCATCGAAGAATGGGAGGCATTATCAAAAGCCCCCTCAGTATCTAGAAAAACACCAAGGGCATATTCTTTAGACTCTAGAGATCCTTTCAATCTGTGAACCAAATTATGAAGTGCACTCTCACAGCCTTTTCCTGATTGTTAGGCATACTGACTGATGTGAAAAGGAATCATGACCCCTCTTACATGTCTACCAGTTTTCTCTAAAGCCTTCAGAAGGAACGAAGTCAATCTGATACAGAACAATGTTTTGTCCTCATCAGCAAAATGGGAAAAGAATAATATTATGTAGATCTAATTTTTGAAATGGGTTTTTCATATAAATTTTTGTTGAGTTTATTTTGATTTAAAATTTTGGCTAACAAAAAAATACAATGATAATGAAAATGTCAATTCTGAGATAGGTATGTATGTACATCTCTACGTTTATATCCCCCCCTGAATCAGCCAATTTCATTGAAGGTTTTTCATAAAAAAGCCCTGAAAAATTAACAAAATATTTTTTTCAAATAGGCTGCAAAGACTTTTATGAAATTTGAATCTATAATATAAGGAAAAAAGTAAATTACAAAATCAAAACAAATTTGTCACTCTATAACAAACAGAAAAATCAGTCTAATATTTGTTTAATGTTTTAATTACATTTGGCTCAAAGTATGGTGCAAATTTGTAACTCAAGTTGCAGCAAATTTGAAAAGAAAAATATTTATGATTCCGAAAGGAAATCGAAAAATACAAAAAAAAATTATTTATTTTTTAATTATGCTCTAATCATAAATGTCTGTCATTTCAAATTTGCTACACTGACTTAAATTTTCAGATATGAAAAAATTTTTGAACAATGTCTTATTAAGCAATATTGACAATATAGATGACTTTTCCAAGTTTTTTTCTGATAGTTTCAAAACGAGATTTTTTTAAAAATAGCATATTTTTCACATTTAAAAAAAATAGCAAAACTTGTTCATGTTTTTGTTGCTGAAAATAGCAAAAAAAGAAAGTTTGTGCAATTTTTTCCATAATTTATTTTGATTAATTTTGTATTTGTTTCAGGCTACAGTATTAGAAGTAAAGGCTATTCCTGGATTGGGCACAACCATAGATGCAATTCTTGTTAACGGTTACCTCCGAGAAGGTGATACAATGATCGTAGCTGGTACCGATGGACCAATAGTAACACAGATTCGCTCTCTTCTTATGCCGCAACCACTCAAAGAACTTAGAGTTAAAGTGAGTGCAATATTTTATATATCTTATCAAATTACATTGGAAAATTAACAGCCATACATATGTGACATGACTAAAGTCTCTTAGGTGGCTTCTCTTGTTTTCTCACCTCCAATTTGTCTTCCATATAATCCATTCTTCATCATCAGATCCTTCACCTCTATGTTTTATTTGATTTATGCAATTTAGGTTTCTGACTTCTAACTATGTTTGTTTGTTTCCAGAACGCTTATGTAGAATACAAAGAGATCAAAGCTGCCCAAGGTGTAAAGATTGCGGCTAAAGATCTTGAAAAAGCAATCGCAGGTGAGTGTAGGCTGAAAAGTAGTGCAGCTTTTGAAATAGATTGTACCAACATTCAGTTAATTGCATTTAAATAATAGGGTAATAAATCGATGCAGGACCATCAGAAGAAAGGGAGGAATAAGATATTGCTTTAACGATTTGTGAGGTGTCCAGAGAATAAGTACTATTTTGTTTTACCACCACCACATCACTGCTATTGGTCGTTCATGCATGTGCAATAGTCTTTCTGGTTATTTACCTCTTCACTGACACCGTTATGATTTATTTGTGTAGTGTTTCTAGTTATTTCATGAATCCCCGATTGTGAGATTTGTTCTGTCATTCAGATTTTGAATGCAAGAAATGTTAAGCCTGCCGAGATTAAGTTTTTTTAACCTTTTATTTTACATATCAAGAATAAATGTTCTATACAAGTTAAGATAAGAGAGAACTTAATGGGGAGGAATAAAAATTGACCAGTGCTGATGTAAACTTGGCACAGTGTACTTTATAAAGTCCAAGGTACGAATCATGACACAATTTTATAATTTCACAGATTTTCATTTTAAATCTTTTTTCTTGAAAAAAAAATCATAAAAATGAACAGGAATCTGATTTTTTTAAATAATGCCTTCTTTAATTAATTATATTCTTTAAATGCCTAAAAAAATAACCTCATAAGTCACTTACGAAGTCTATCAGAAATTTGTTTCAAAAAATATCTACAAAAACATAAAATATAACCTAATTTGTCATTCACATTTTGTTCATATATGATGATTTTCTGCAATGTTTAAAACATCAGGCTGATCCTGAAATTCATGGGTTTGTAACTGAAGTATAAAGTATGGGTGTTATTTAATAAAAAATGTAGCAAATTTAAAATAAAAGAAATTTTCAGTTTGGAAGTAAATTGGGGAAACCGCTGTTGTGTTTGTATTGTTTTCTTATTACTTGTTCTGAAATTGAAATACATTTTATTTCAAATTTGCTACACTGTCTTGAGTTGTGTATCTCCATATATGATTAAACGTTGAGCAAAACCTAATGAACCTGTTTTAAGAAATTTTTTCTGTTTTACCAGATTTTTTGTTTCAAATTCGGTGCACACACATCAAAGGTCAAAATTACTTTTAGACAATTAAATTTCTATTTGATGCCAATACTTTGTATATAGAATTAGCAAAATAAAAAAGTAAAAACAAAAATCATAACAAAAATGCATAGGTATTTTTTATTTTCCATAGGTCTAAACCTACAAATCGCACAAAAGCCAGACGAGGTGGAAATCTTCCGAGATATTGTAGCGAGAGAACTTCGTTCGGCCCTTAGTAGTATTAAATTGCAGGAAAGAGGGGTGTACGTGCAAGCTTCAACATTAGGGTCATTAGAAGCTCTTCTGGAGTTTTTGAGAACATCTAAAATTCCGGTGAGTTTATTGTTTTATACGTTGTTTTTACAAACATTTGCATTTTTGATTGGGATCACAAAGTTAGTATTATTGTCTATTGAAATGTTTTTCCAAATTAGAATTAGATATTATGTCACTCAATTTCCAAATAGTTTTTTATGCCAGTCACAATAGGGTAGAGTACCACTTGATTAGAAACCAAAATTCGACACAATAAAGAAAAACGTTTTAAGAAATAATACATTATTTAAATTTTATACAGTAGAAAAAAATTTAGTTGTATATTTTGGATAGGGCTTAAAAATTGTAATTAATGATCATAATTAGATTAAAATTGTTTACACTCATCATCATTAAAACAGAGGCCACCATCTTGAAACAGAAGTAAATAGGAAAAGTGTTACACATGTGTT
This sequence comes from Callitettix versicolor, assembly GCA_022606455.1. NCBI lineage: Eukaryota > Metazoa > Arthropoda > Insecta > Hemiptera > Cercopidae > Callitettix > Callitettix versicolor. The sequence continues at coordinate 76,822,334 of CM040189.1, forward strand.
ATTTGGGCTTTACATAAGATATCTTCGTTCCGAATTTTAAAACAATCTGCCAATTCATTTGATTACACGTGTTATCATAAATCAGAGGCCACCATCTTAAAGCAAAAGTGAATATGAAAAAAATCTTAAACATACATCGATCGGACTTCATACCTCTGTACCAAATTTTTTTGAAACAATTGGTCAATGCATTTGTCCAAAACTGTATAACAAACACACAAACCAAATGCCAAACGGTCGTGTTGAAACAAAGACCTCACTTCGCTTGGGTCAGTAATATATTTAAAAAGTTTTTATATTTTAAAATAATACATAATAAATAATTTTAAAAATATATCTAATTAGTTAAATTTAACGGGTTTTTTCATATTAAATTCTATAAAATCAAGGCTCTACAAATTCAGTGTGAACATCATATTTTTTATAGAAAGTCACTTTTTAAAAAACTAATATTCTTCTGGCAATTTAAAGAAATTTTAGCTTTAAATGCAGTACAATGCTGCATCTTAAAAACATTGTGTTTGCCGACATAGCTGTGGATTGCTGCTATATCAAAGGCAGTTATTGAAAGGCAGTTCTGAATGGAACACATATTCATTGTTGGCGTTTGTTTCAGCATAATTTTTTTTTTTTTTTTAAGAGTTATTGTAAACTTCTTGGGTGAATAAATATACAATTTCCTTTTAAGTACTTGTACAATAATTCAGTATCATTACCGTTTGATGTCACTCAACTAGGACATTCAAACTAGGTTCATTTTCTTGATTGAGGTTGTCAGTATAAGTGAGAGTTGCTAGTAATGCGTACGGTCTTCAAAGAATTGTATTACATCATAAGTATAACATGGTGTGGTAACCATAATTTTATACTCAACCATAATACTGCATTATAAATAACTAAACTTTAGTGCATGTTGGGATTCATATTTCACTTTATTCGAAAATATAACAATTGGTCCCAGTTATGTCGAAACATACATCTACTGTATACATTGAGAAAATTGGCAGCAAAAATGTCATTATAGGTTGTTTGGAAGCGACGTGTGAAGAAAATTAAGAGAATAAGCTGGCACAATAAATAAAATTTGGTATCTGGTATTAAAGAAGATTTTTTATAAATGCTTCATAAAATTGTGTTTAGCTCAGGAATTGTCACTCACAGTTGCAATGTTCTGATCAGACCGGCTGGAACGTGAGCACACTGGTGTTTTGATTTGTGCAGTCAAACCCGTTTTTCTCAAATTGTATCATTATAACTGTTGAGTAGGTTATTATTATTAACATTATGACGACCTAGCGCAGTACGAAGCTTCTGCACAGTTTTTGTGTATCATCAACCATATTTGTAAGTGTTTTCATATATTTTTTGTGTGTTATTATAAAACATTCCATGATAACTAACCTCAAAAAATACTGATAAACAAAGGTATAAAAGCTGTCATGACAACAATGCAACTATAGCTTGCAATTTAAAACGGGCATTCTTATGGAATCACCCTTTACATAGTTTACTGTATCAGTTTCCTGATGTGTTTTTGCATGCTACATTGGAAAAGAGAGCTTTTTCAGGTATTTCAGGGCTGTATTTCAGGTAGGGACGACTGTTGAAAGAAAAACATTGATACCATTAAAATCTATTGCTGTCACTAAAACATCGAACAAAATACATTGATGTTTTAATATTTTGGAAAAATGAGAGGTTGTTTTATTGGTGGAAGCTTTTGATTTGTGAGAGTGAAAGTCAAGTGAATATTGATGATTCCCATGAGCTAATTGGAAAACTGCAAGAAACGTGTTGCTTAGTTCAGTCTATTTTCTTGACAGTTTGACTTTCAGAAGGCGCACCTAAAGTTTCTTAGTTCTAGCTGCAGTTACTCCCGTTGCTTTTCCCTTACTGTTAACGCTGATTCCTCGTCTTCATTAGTCTAAGGTATAAAGTATGGACTTCAAGCAAAAAGAAGGTGAAAAAAATATCTGTATGAAGCTACTAAAAATCTCTACTACAAAATATGTATAATACCAATACAAAAAACATATTGTGTAAAAAAAAATCTAAAAGGTTCAACTGCCTATCATCAATGTGTAGAACATTGGACGTCAATCTGAAAACATGGGTATATTGAAAACCATCAGCTATCGATGCTCATATCTACATTTAGGATCAACCTATCTTTTCTCTTCCTGTTATTGCATGAGGTTTTCTGGGAAATTATAAGGCCTACGTTTTTTTTTTTTAAATATTAAGCACTACAATAAGTGTTTTTTATAAAATATAAAATGAGTGCTAAAAGAAATGCATAATGTATTGACTGTGGAACAGAAACTAAAAGCAGTAGAACGGTTAGATAATGGTGAATCAGTAGAATTCATAAGTAGTGAGTTCGGTGTTGCTACAATAACAGTTAAAGACTGGCACCAAAATAAAAATTCCATTCAATAGTACTACACAAAATTGAATCAGAAAAAATCCTATTAACTCGTTGTTACATTAAAGAAACCTACAAATTAACTAGTCTATGATAAATTGTGGTTATGGTTCAGTCAAGAACATTCTGGAACTATACGTCTATAAGTGGACCAATCTTGAAAGAAAATACTTTCATGTTTACTGACTTTTTTGTTGTCCGACTAGCAGTCCTGTAGGTTTAACTAGAAGGAAATTTTTTTCAGTTTTTAAGTAATAAATTTATTTTATGAGCATAAATTTTAAAATTTTTAACATAATCACTGAAAATGCCAAGGAATATAATTAGCATTGTTGTTGTACAAAGACTGTTTTGATTAATCTATCAGCTGTTCATTCTTTTTCACCAATAATCAGTTTACTGTTATGTTTTTTTTAACTTTATGATTATGTCTATTGTTATTATATAAATTTGCAACTACAGATGAAATGTTGGAGTTGCTCTTATATTAAAATAGTGTTGAATAAGTGAATGGGCTGATTGAATATAAATTAGGCAATAATATTTATTTTTAAAGCCCTTTTGTGACCTAAAAATCCGTAATTACATTTTCTCAGAGACAGCCTTAACAATTTTGATTAACCCAATTCCAACCTTTGAATGTTTTTTTATTTTATTTTTATTTTACTTTAAGGTGAAAAGCACATTGAGGCTATTATCACCTTCCTAAATGTAAGTGTGAGTCTAAAGTGTAGCATTGTAAGTGTAATTGTGTGTTAGGCTCGGGTATCGCGAGGGATGTCTAAATCCTCTCAATAGCTAGTCTGCACCCCTGCAGGATCCAGCCTTTGAGCACTAATACAAAACATAAGTTGCAGTCACAGTAAAAATTCAATTAAAAAAGCTGTTTGCATTTGGTAAATCCAAATTTATCAAAATCAGCAACAGATTTTATAAAATTTTAATTTTAGCTTGAATCATTTTAAAAATTTGAATGCTCTAATTCTCATATTCCTGAATTATAGATTTTTTTTAACAAATTTGGTTTGCTAATCTTAGTTAAATTTATAGCTTGAACATATGTATAGTTATGAATATTTATGGCTTAAGTCACTGTATGAATTTCAAATGCTGTAAATTCTCGTATTCATGATTTCTTTTAGTTCAAATTTGTTAACCTAACTTTAATTATAGTACAGTACTTATTTACTTCCTGCCCACTGATATTCTAATTGACATTGTTCTCATCAGTACGTCTGCTTTATAACCTTCGATCATTTGCTGTGCAAAATCTGACCGACTGGTTTTATGAAATTTTGCCTTTTAGTCTCCCCATTGCCAACTTTCCTGTTAATTGTCAATATATTCTGGACTAGTTTTTTTTTTTTTTTAGGGTAACAAAACGTACTTTTTGTTCAGATTTTGCTAAAATCGTGACCATTTTTTGAAGGTGCACAACGTAAAGCAGTGCACAAAATTTGAAATTTTAAAATAATAATTTGCAATTAAATTGAAATTAAAAACAAAAGGCCAACAAACTATAAGTCTCTCTTGTTAAATTAGGATTCTAAGTGATCAAAAACTAAAAAATTCTTTAATTTCACATAATTTATAGGCAACTGAAAAATGCTTAAACAAGCCTTATATAGACTCTCTTATTACATTACAATAGCCTTGACTTTTACAATACAACTAATGGCTTCCTAAGTACTGTATAACCAATGAAGCTTTTACAATTACAACGATATATTTACAACTTTATTACAAAAATATAGCTTTTATAATTACAATATGAATTTTACAGTTACAGCAATATATCTTAAATAAAAATTACAGTTTAATAATAATAGTTTTTATAATTACTGCAATATAGTTTTGTTTTATAATTACAACATTATAGCTGTTGGTAACATACTCTTGTTATGATTTACAACAGTAAAGTTTTTATGAGCTATTTGATCAGAAATATCACAGTTTAAAATAACTGATGAACTTGTTCAATTTGCCTATCTTGAACTGCCAATCAAGTAAGCCTTGAGGTTTACAGCTCTGCACTTAAATTAAACAGTGCTTGTTCCAGATTGAAGCAGATGCAACTAAGTAAAGTTGTAGCTCCCTTGTTTAACTCCAGGAAATGAAATCATCGCGCAGATTTCACGGAATGCTAGTAAAACACAGCGTCCTATTATATCATTGGTGAAGTGAATTGATAACCTGTTGTTTTAGTGTGCACATGTGCTCATTTTATGTTCTATTAATAACTAACGGCAGATTGGCAAGAATTGGAACAGCAGACACATTATATTCGAAAATTTGTAGAAAAATCTTATATATAATTTTTTAAACTTTAGAAAGTCTTTGTTTCCTTTTTCTGTAAAAAAAAAAAACACTGCACGTGTTCACAAATTTGATCCGTAGATCATAACCATCAACGAAAAAAATTATTTATTTAACACTTTATGTATGTGTTTAGGATTTATCTTACAAGGCAAACTACTGCTCAGACTTCTTTTAGATTGTAATAGTAAATATTAATGAATCTTTCCACGTGAGTTGTTTTTGGAATTAGCTCTAAAACTGAAGGTAGCTGAAAAAACCCTAAATATTTTTTGCAGCTTCCAAATTAATCTTGATAACATCCTGATGGATTTTTTAAGACAAAGAGTGAAAAAAGTCTGTTTTTGTATCTGAAGACCAAATTAATTGATCATTTTTATATAAAATTGATCATTTTGATAAAAGTTTTCTGATATCTCGGGACCATTTTTGATTTTTTTTAAAATATCAAAAGTTCTTCAAACATTTTAAAATCTAATTTTCTTAAAATCAATTCTAACTGTTTTGGATTGTTATATCCCCAAAAAATATGGTTGAGTAGCTATTTAAAAAAATGAAAAATTGATGTAGTTTCTCAAAATCAGGTTATTAAAAATTAAAATTAAATCCTGACCACTGTTATGTTTTTTTATATTTACCCATAAACTATTTTTTTTCAGATTTGTTACACTAATTTGAGTTATAGTGTGTCCACCACACACACTTATGTCCAGTGGGTACGCTGATACATATCCGACAATTTTTAAAAAATCTGGTGAACTTATTTCCATTTTTTTTCTCTCATAACCAAATTTCTGTGAAAATTTTAAATAATTGAATGGAAATTTTTTGTATAAAGTAGCTGCACCTTTTACTTAACTGAAAGTATTAAATTGATTACAGTCAGAATTCATTTTCAAATGTAAAAGTAATTTGTGCAGATTTTGCAGATTATAGCAGTGAAATTACATTAAGTTACAAATTTTTAGTTGGTCAGGGTTCTTAAATGAAAAAAATTCACTAATTAAAATGTTTCGGTGATATTAAATTTTCTTTGTGTTCTAAATATGTTTTCATCATATCAGCGAGCAAGACAGCTGTGTGCTAGGATTATTTAAATTTTCTCGTTTCTCTGCTGACCTAGTTTTAAACACAAGAGTGAATAGCACTATGTTGCAAACAGTTTAGGCTTGGCCAATCCTTCTTAAGGCATTCTGATTCCTGTCAATTGCTAATTCAAAGCCTATACTTCCTGCAGATGCAAATTCTAACATCTTTTGTTAGTTAGGATGGGGTCAGGACTTGTAAAGGCCAGGTGTTCATACTGCTAAGAGGATTTGCTACACTAGCCTGAGACGTCTCAATGCCTTAATGCTCATTCAAGTTCAGCCCTTTTCAATTTAAAATTTATTAATTTTAGAATAATAGTTTAAGTAAATTTCAAAATAATATGTTCTCATTATGAAATAATCTTGGAACACAATTGTCTCGCTGCAAATGAATTTCTAAGAAATAAGAATATCACAATAATTTTCTCTTACACTGTTTTGAAAATCGTATTTCTCCGTCATAATATGTGTTAAAATTTGCATAAATTAGGGTAGGATATGCAGATTTTAATACTGTTTGCAGACATGATATAAAATTTTTAAGTGTAAGACAAAAAATTTACAATTTTTTAAAGATTTAAAATAGTTGAAAAGATCTTGCCGTTCAAGCTACTACAAAAATCGATTTGTTTGCCACCATTAAATAAAATTGAATTGCTTAATGCAAAATTGCGAATGCTAACACATATTTAAGCTGTAAAATGTTTTAACCATACTGAAACAAAATTTATCAACATTTATTTTAAGGTTTTAGGTCTGCTACGATGGCCATTCCTAATAGCTTATTCTTTATTAGTTTTAATAGAAGCGCTTTAAAAAAATTGAATGTTTGAGTGTTTGATTAAAGTTAACAGAAATAGGGTTTTCTGAAAAAGTAATTTCATCAAATAGATTTTCTTCAAATGTATTCTGTAACAAAATAACAAAACATATAAATTATTATATCCTCAAAAATTGAGTTTGGGATCTTTTGAGAAAAAAGAAATTCGGTCTACTTTTTCAAAATTTATTAATCTGATTTTGCTTAAATTTTTGCCTTAAATTCAAGGCTCAAATCGGTGTAGAAAAGTTGATATAATAAACAAAATATATGTTTTAAAGGTAAAAAAAAAATTGGCAACTTTTGGGTTTGTTTTGTTTTTCATTTTGTTCATAAATTTTAGATTTCTCTCATTTCAAATTTATTTTATTGACTACAGTTACGAGCTTCCATAAATGACCAGCATTTTGAACAATATCAGTTAAACTAATTTTGAGAAGTTAACCTATTTTTCCCCAAGTTTTTTTCTGTAATTTTTTTTTTTTAAAAATTTTGTTTTTAAATACATATTCTGTTGATAATATTGTAAAATTGAAAAAATAGCATGTTTAAATGGAGTCCTTAAGTATCCAAATCTACAATATAATGGTCAGCTATCTCCCAAAAAAATTAGATTAGTCCTACTTTAAAATTACAAAAATGAACCCTGACTGCCGTTAACTGCCAAAATCACTGTCTTACTGGAGTGATATAAGTGATTAACAAAAATATCAGTATCATAATCAGCATTAAAATCTATATAAATTAGCAGTTATATTACAGCTGTTTCAAAATTAGTTTTACATTGAAAATATGAAAACAAACCCTGACAACCAAATTCATTCTAATATTTCATTAGAATTTGAAAGTTCAAAATGCAAATATTTTTGCAGATTTTAAGGGGTGGGGTTGATTTGACTTTCAAAATGTGTTAGATAAAAACTAATGATTATAATAAAGAATTATTATTTAAAGATTTAGATTTAAATTTTGAAATATTTGAACTTGTCCTTTCTTTAGAAAACAAAACAGAACAATTTTTGTGCCAAGTTTTCATCATATTGAATTAAAATTTCTCCTAGAGTGACACACACACACACACACACACACACACACACACACACACACACACACACACATTTGGAGGTTACCATCCCACTCAACCTCCAGCCACCAACCACTCTTTTAGAAAATTTCCATCGGAAAATTAATTATTGGAGCATCCACCATAGGAAGACTACCAGCCTTTGAAATTAGTACTAATGCTGACTTCTAGATCAAATTGTAGGTCATTATAAACTTTATATATATATATATATATATATATATATATATATATATATACACATACACACACACACAAATTTTGTGTTTTTTTCATACAGCAAGGGTCAGTTTATTCTAGGTGATTGCTTCGATAAGAGTTACCACCATGAAAAAGCTTTTCCCTTGCCATTAAATTCGATTTTTCATCCTCATTAATCAAACTTGTATATAGTTTAAATGTTTATTAGGCAACAACAAAAAGTAGCACTCTCATATTTACACATTTTGTCCAGTATAATTCACACCTAGCACAAAATCGATTTCGATAATAGGTTACACAATTTTATTACCTAGCGAAATTGGTTAATCAGTTTCAAAATGGCATCTATTGGAATCTTTAAAAAATTATAACTTTGTTTATGAAAATCTGATTTCATCATCTTAAACAGCATTAAAAATGTGTTAGATTGGTGTTACAATTTTACAAATTCTACTTAAAATATGAAAATAAAATTCATGATAAGTGTCATATTTTATATCATTACCATATTTCCATTTGAAAATGGGTGAAATCAATTATTGGTGCAGCCCTCATGGTAAGACCCAGACACGGGGACTTTGAAATGACACAGATCCTGATGTCTGGAGAAATTTTTGAGGTATTGTTATAATTTGTGTGTGTGTGTGTGTATGTGTTTTACAAAAATTTTTGGTAATTTTGTAATAGCTTCAACAAGTAATAGTAATTTGATTTTGGTAATAGCTTCGACAAGTTTGTTAACCAACAAATTCTGTTCAACAGTTTCAAAATGGCAGCCATTTCAAATCGTTTAGTATTCATAACATTTTATCTTAACTTTTATTGGAAATCTGACTACCATTATAATCAGCATTAAAAACTGTATAAATTAGCATTTTTGAATTCTCATAATCCGTTGAAATTAGTAAATTTAATATAACAGCGGTGAGGGTTCGTTTTTGTATTTTCAGTAAAATTTCGATGTTCATAATACTAACACGTGTAGATTTTAATGTTATTCCTGTGAGAATTCACTGAAAGTGTTAGCGTACAGTAGTTTGCACAAAATATAGGGAATGTTTAGTTTTGTGAGATTGTTCCAGTGGGCTTCCTGCAGCCTATGTGTCTATGTGTACAAATTGATGACTAAATGAACTAACATCCTGTTCAAAAATCTAACAGGATACAGGCCATCAGACCCTGTTAACTCCCTTCCCTACCAACCTATCCTATCCTATCCTATCAACAAATTTCACATCTTTGCAGTCTCCCCTGTACTGAACTCAGTGCCACTCCTTGTTACTATTATTTATATACATAGCAGAGAATTTTTGGAAATTTTGCATGTGCTTTTTCCCAGTATTGTGGTAGTTCAGTTTTCATATGTATTGTATTTTCGTCAAATCAAAAAAATTGTATGTGCACTGAGTCAACAAAATTTTTTTTAATTTTATATCTGTGTGTGTGTGTGTGTGTGTGTGTGTGCGCACCCTTTAAAAACTAATTGACGGATGTTTTAGCATGTAGATATGGTTTGCCCATATCTCAAAACTTAAGAACATTTATTACCTTATAAAAAATAAGTTTTTCATAGCTCCTGTTCGTTCAAAATTCCATTGACAATCTAATTTTCTTAAGATCAGAAGTAATGCTGATAGAATTTTGTCCAAATGCAGATAAGTATAGGTCTCTATATTCCCGAAGAAAATGTAAAAAATCGGTCTATTTTTTTCAAAATCAGTTTGTCAGATTTTGGTCATAGACTGTGAAGATTCGTATCCCTGGTCATATTGTAGCAATAACTGACAAACTGATTTTTCAGTTACTTTTTCTGGTTTTTTAACTAGATTTTTTTTGTCAAAATATTTATGTTTGAGAAAGTTTAGTTAAAGTTTTTGCAACATTCATTTTTTTCTTTTTTATTTTAATTGCAATTAATTGCAAATTAATCTCTTCTTTAAATGAAAATATAAATAAATAGAAATAACAAAATAAAATCAAGAAATTTTAAGAAATGTGTGTACATTTTACATTATGCTCTTCGTAGAAGTACTGCCAGCCCTTCAAAAACCTAACAACTAAAAAAGGTATAGTTTTAGTGGCATTTGGATTCAGTGGGATATTTCTTATTTATTCGATATCCCATATAACCTGTTCAGATTCCAACCAAAAACTTCATTATTTAAGGGTTTTATTTAATAGCCTTATTTTTTTTTTTAATGAGTAACAAGTGACATTTAGTTTCGGTATAAAATTTTTGATATGTTATACCCTAAATGTAGGGTTTTTTTACTTTAAAGGCTCAAAAACCCTAAGTTCTTCAATTCCAGTAACATTTTCAGATTTAGCACAAAATTTCTTTTAAATTTCAAATCCCATTCAAAATATGTTACTTAAATTCCTTTGAAAATGTTCACCTCTATTTAATTTTTCAACCCCTGTAATTTTTGAACAACAGTGCTGAAAAAAAAATTAGGTTCTATTCCAAGCAGCTTTGGTTTAGTTTTATAAATTTTAATTCAATCGATTGATCGTGCTTACAAATTTTGTGACACACAGACAGACGAAATTTTGATAGTTGCTTGGAAATCGATCCTCTGAGCATTTTTAATGATTTTACGATTACAGCTAGTAAAAATAATATATTCTTCATCCTTGACTATGAAGCGTTTAATAAAGACAATTTACTACAAAAATGCAATGAAATATAAGCTGTTACATAAAATTATAACCAAAAAATGTACATAAAGTATAAGTCAAATAAAATGAACTCACACTTACACAGTCGTACTTCTATAGGCATAGCCTGTAGTACAAGTATGTACCATTACATAATCAACTAAAACATTAAAACAGAATTGATACTGTACAGCAGTGACGTTACGCTATCTCAGTCAACAATACAACTCCAATAAACAGTACAATAAAAATAGAAAAGTGAAGTGTGTGTGTGGGTGTGTATGTCGACGCACATAAAAATCAGACACTACAACACAGTCATAAAACCGGAGGTATTATATGCAAGCGAGACGCTAGCACTCCACACAAAAGCTACCATGGAGGATATTTTGAAGGAAGAACGCAAAATCTTGAGGAAGATCCTTGGCCCGAGATTAACAGAAGATGGATACAGCTTGCACTCCCGGAAGACCACAGAGAAGATATCGAACCTGGCAGCAGATATCAGAAGAAGGAGGCTTCGGTTCTATGGACACAGTAGACTCCCAACAACGAGACTTGCCAATAGAATCCTTAAGTATATGCAAGGTGTCAAATCAACAACGTCGTGGATCGCACAAGTCAAAATAGACTTACATGACTCAGAAATAGACTCAACAGACATTGAAGACAGGAACGCATACAGGAGAAAGATGCTCGGTTGGAAGGTCCCAGAGAATGAAATCCCAGAGAGCAGGGGTAAAATGGACGGAGGAGCGGAAGAGGATCCATGGGGACAGGATGAGGGAGGTGTGGAGGATTAGATTTTTTTTTTTTTTTTTTTAACCGACTATTGTGCACACTTGGGCTAATGCAGATGAGATAGAAGGAGCAAGACATAAGTCGGAGTGCTTTGTGTGATCCAACAGGTTCTATACGCAGATAATAATAATAATTATATATATATATATATATATATATATATATATATATATATAACAAAAATTTCAACTTACGAAACTGGATTTCAGAAATTTTCCAACTAACTTACGAGACATGCTTCAACTAACAAAATGATGTGACAAAATACCACAAAAAATTGTTTACGAAATAGGGCAGCTGTACATTTTGATTACATTTGCCTAACGCATTTCAGAAGCATTCTTTAAAGTCGTTAAAAACAATTGTTGCTGGACCATTATTTCACCAAACGTACGTCAGACAAAACTGGGGATGATGAAAGGGAATCCAAAAAGGCAAAAGAAAGTAATGATAATTAAAAATTACATTCTAAAAAGTATTAAAAAATTATAAAGATAGGAAAATTTAAAAAGAGTGTTAAATTGTTTTCAATTCTAAGTGTTAAATTTTATTTTGTACGTATGCTCCCTCTCGGGTCTCCACGTTCATCTCCTCCACTTCCACAACCTTCGCCGCCACCTCCTTCCACAAACTTCGCTGTGTCTCCAAATCTGTAGACATAAGAAGTTTTATTACGTACATTATTTCGTATTCGTATTATGTATATATAACGTAGTACATATTATGTGATTATGTAGACACATAATAATTAATTTTTTTATTTCAGGTTTTATTAATGCTTATTTCTTCCATATTTGACATAAATATATATTTTTTTCATTTGGTATGGGGGAGTTTGGGAGTGGTGGAAAGAATTAGGTAGTTTACATGTAAAATGTGCCTTAACTTACGAATCGATTTCAGGAATGAATTACATTTGTAAGTTGAGGCCCCACTGTGTGTGTACGCTTGTGCACGTGTGTGTGTGTGTGTGTGTGTACAAATATGTATATATATTTCATCTTTTGGGGCCTAGGACCTGAAAACGTCATCAAATAAACCCAAGTTAATGAGAAAGTAAAAAATATTAATGGGGTATTTAAAACTCGTCGAGTACAATCGGTGATGAATAAAGAGAGATTCTAAGGTGGCTGAACAGACCTTGCAAAAAAACCCGCCTTTAACTGGGACAAGCCACAGGAAACACCTCCTACGAGGTAAAATTTGCTAAGGCGGTGTCGTGCATTGGTCGGATATACTAGTAATTTAGGTTATAATTAAAAGCAAGTGTAACATATGGCCAGAGTGTGTGTGTGTGTGTGTGTGTGTTGTGTGGGAGGAACCTGTCAAACTGTTATGTCAACTCATGTGGGATTTTGTGTAGGAAAATATGCCGGGAGTGGCACACCTGTTCAATGAGCCCACAATCAAGCAGTTCATTTGTTCTTATTCTGTACATAGGCTATAAACTTACCTCGTCTGGCTGTACGGTATTAGCGGCCATCATGTTAAGTCCCAGGTCTTTATTATGAGCGCATGTACTGGCCTCTAGATCACTGTTTGGAAAGAGAGTTGTTAAAGATTTTGTGTATGTGTGTGTGGGGAGGCGTGCACGCATACACACACTGTAGTTTGTCATTTTGTTCCAGTTTGATTCAAACTTCAATCAGTGGTAATACAGTAGCTTGGAAAATCTAACCAGCAAAAAAAGTTAACCAGCAAAATCCGTTGCTATTATTCACTCATTTTCAAAGAAAAGACATTTTATTAATATCGAAAATAAGAAATTTATAATAGAAAACCGGGAAAAACAAAAATTAACCCTGATTTCCGTCATGATTTTGTTTTACCCAATTGGTTTTTCAAACTATAAATTTCCTTTTATGTTTTGAATCTTGATATGATCGAATTTTGAGCAAAATCTGATGAACCAATTTTGAGAAATTAAATCAATTTTCCTATTTTTTATCAGACCTTTTAGGGAAATTGTATTTATTGAATGTGTGAAAGTTTGTGTATTGCTTTTACATAAGGTGCAATCAAAGAACTGATCTCGATTAATTGATAATGTTTTTGAAAAACATTTTAAGCAGAAACTTTTCCTTGAGAATTAAATCACCGAGTTCTTTCACTAAGGTCAACTTAAAAAAATTAGACTATGACTAAAATTTTAAAAAATTTATTCAATATTTTATTAATTCTAGCGAATTTCAGTTGGAAAATGAGCTATTGGAGAGGCAATTTTTGTAAGACCCATGCTTGAGATTTTGAAATAAGTGTTTCACATTTTTGAGAGGTTGTTAAAAATGTTTGTTGTGTGTGTGTGTGTGTATATATATATATATATATATGTATGTATATATGTGTGTGTTAGCATTCTCACGTTTGCAATTTTGGTCCGATTTAATTCGAAATTGTCACAATAATCGATTTTTGTAATGGTTTGGACGACTTCGTTAACCAGAAAAATGTGTCCAACAGTAGTTTCAAAATGTGCTTCCACTTAAATCTGTACAGATCCGAAAATATTTTTGAAAATTCGATTTCACTCTCGTTAATCGACGTTAAAAACTGCATAAATTGGCATTTTGAATTTTCAAAATGAGTTAAAATTAAGAAATTTAACTTTTCGGCGGTCAGGGTTCGTTTTAATATGTTCAATGTAATTTGAGTTTAAAATGCTAACAGGACCTATTTGCAGATTTTAATGTTGGTCGTGGTGGTGAAAGCAGAATGTAAAAAGGATGGATTAAAAAGAAATTTTTGGAAATTGGCTTCCATCCAGTGGCGTGCGCAGCGTGGGTACCGTGGCACCCCCAAATGCCCCGGAAGGGGCGCCGAAATGCCAGAAAAAAAGAGCCGAAAAAAGTAAGTAAAAGATAAAAGAAAAAACTAAGCTCGCCGTGCGGAGAGGCGCAAGCGGAGCAGCAATGTAAGGCAGTAATTTACTGAGACATAGAGAAAAAATAAATAAATAAAACGTAGCCTAATTGTTTTTGGGTGATAGAACTTAATTTTCAAAAAAATGTTGTGGGGTTTGGATAGGGGGTGTTATCTAGGGAAACAAAAAAATCGCCATTTTTGGTGTTGGCACCCACAAATTCAAAATCCTGCGCACGCCACTGCTTCCATCACGTCTGCGAGACTATATGCAGAAATAACGGATTTGTGTACTTGTGAGAAAGTTTGTGCAATGGTTTTGCGCTGTTTACTCACTCCAGTAGGACTGAAGGACTTGCAGGATGTGTTGAGCTAAAAATAGAGTAAATTTTCTGTGCCCGCCGCCACTGCTGCACGCTCGCCCACGTCGCTGCCTACGCTACGGGGCTAGTCAGCCTTGTTTCCTCTGGCTTCATCAAATACATAGTTCTATACCGGATGGATCGATTTTTGTATGTGGGCAGAATAAATGTTAAGGCAGAGCGGTGTTTTTGCGTCTTCTTTCTCAAAATGCGTAACCAGTCGTTGAAAATTCTATTCAGAAAGGGACGAACAAACCTGTTTGAAAATTGGTTTAACAGATTATTTTAAAATTTTAATCAAGTAGAATAACAATGACTGTAGTGTAGAAAATTTGGAATGATCGCGGCAAGCGGCTGTTTCATTGGCATTGCCTATTTAAAAATTTTTTATTTCACTATCATAATCGATATTACAATTTTGATAAATTTTAAACATTTAAATTTTTGCTATGTTACACAGATTTTCGTGCTAATTACAATGATGAAGTTAGATTTTCAAAAAAAAATTATATTTTTAGCAAATTTCCTTTGAAACGAACACCGATCCTAACCTCTAGATCGCTTGCTTTATGAGGGGTTGTTAAAATTATATATATTCAAGTATTTAGCGAATTCTTTGACTAGCAAAATTCGTTCTATAGTTTCAAAATGACAACCACTTCAGATCTTTAAAAATTCTTAAATTTTGTTAACCTGATTTCGTCGTCGTAATATCAGCGTAAAAAGCGGATTTTCAAAATCCATTGAAATTAAAATGATGCGGTCAGGATTCATTTTGTTATTTTCAGTGCAATTTGTAAGTTTGAAACGCTAATATATGCAGATTTTAATGCTGATTATGATGGTGAAATCAGAATTTCGAAGGAAAATATAAAAGAAAAATACTTTTGGGAATTTGCATCTATCGCGTCAGCGAGACAGTGCGTGCGCCGCTATTTTAAATTTATTTTGTTTAAACTGTGTTTTAACTAATTGTTTTGGAGGACTCGGTGGTCGATGTGATTAAATCACCGGTCAGTCTGCTGCATCTCTGAATTGCGCACTGTTAAGGTTCTTAGTTCTATCCGCAGTTACTCCCGTTGCTTTTCCCTTACCGTTAAAGCGGATCCCTCGTCCTAATTAGTCTAACTGGCATAAAGTATGGACGTTAAGGAAAAAAATGTTAACTATTAAACATAGAATTTTCTCCAAATCTAATAACACG
Organism: Callitettix versicolor; assembly: GCA_022606455.1. Taxonomy (NCBI): domain Eukaryota; kingdom Metazoa; phylum Arthropoda; class Insecta; order Hemiptera; family Cercopidae; genus Callitettix; species Callitettix versicolor. The sequence continues at coordinate 76,838,152 of CM040189.1, forward strand.
ATTTACATCAAATTTTGATTAGACGAAGTGCGTTTAGTAGAAGTACAGCCACCATTATAAATAGCGAACTCGATATTAGCTGCTAAAGTTCAAGGCAAGGTAATTGGACTGTCTGCCGCTAAGAACGCTGCAAGCTACAAGGACAGGAGTGGAGACGTTTGGGAAAATAGACAGTACTATTATCTATTTAATTGTAGTTGAACATTTGCCACTAGGTGCCGCCAGCAGCTAGCGTTAACACCTCTCATAAGGGTTATCTTTCCAGTACGTTTAGGCCTACATTCAGTGTCCGTACGTAACCAAACAAAACGTTTTGACCGGGCGGCCACCAAATGTGGAGCGGAGCTGCGCTGAGCTGAGCCAGATGAACGTCAACCGGAAGCGGAGTTCAATTAGTTTACAGCCGCCTCGGTGGCCTAGTTGAGAACGTACTGGGCTTTCACCCCGAGAACCCAGGTTCGATTCCCGGCCAGGGCTTGGCATTTTTATACGCTATAAATCATCCCATCGTCTACATTAGCCCAAGTGTGCACAATAGTCGGACGTTAAATCAGTTTACAGAACAAGTTTTTATCTTTTAAATTTAAATATTTAGGCCTACTGTAACAAATTCTAGGAAACTGCTCTGTTTAAAAACCGTAACCTAGACAATAAGAATAATAAGTTTGGAGGCGTGGTAAGGGAAGCGGAATCAGTATCAGAGCCGAAGCTACGCCGCGGAGTGGATGCTGCCGGACTCTGCTCAGCCCCGTTATACTTTGAGTGGCCAACCGGCCTTACACGAAAATTAATCTGACTGGGTGAGTGTTCGTTTTCGTTGTTTTCATGGCTTGCAAATTTGAAATGCTTATCTGACATGTGTAAAATTATATTTATTATTAGATAAAAAAGATATTGTGATGTTGTTACTTTTTGTATGGATATTGCTTCTGTCCTGTCAGCGAGACAGTTGCTAGCGAACGTGTGTTGGCGCTGGTTTAATTTTAACGCTTAAAAATATTGTTTCGTAAGAATTGACTGTTTGGTCGCTATTGTTGGTTGTCAGCGATTCCGGTTGTTCGATGGATGAGCTAATTATCAATTAAGCCTAATCGATTTTGAGGAAATTCGATAAATTACGGATCGCTGGCGAGTTGTTTGTTCGATGAACGAAACACTCGTTAACTTCGGTTCTAAAACAGTTCCGACTAGATTTGTCTTCAGGGTCGGTAGGAAAATGTTAAGGAAATCTGTAATGCGGATGCATAAAGAAAGACTGTACACAAATATTTTGAGTTAATTTCCGTCGGAGGTTATGATAATTCATAACGAGTTATGATTTTTAGAACGTTTTTTGAGGAGCCGTTAACTCTGTTTTAACCCGACCGTTCGGGATTTGGTTTGTGTGTTTGGTACGCGGTTTTGGCCAAACACATCGACCGATTGTTTTGAAATTTGATACGAAGTTAAACCCGAGAGACGTACGTAAAAGATTTTTCCTATTCACTTCAGTTTCAATATGGGGGCGTTTCTGATTCAACGTTGAGTGTAGTTGCTGGTTTTTACACGACTGCCAAAAAAGGAGTGTTATGTTTTCAATAGCTGGGTAACTATATATGTTTGCTCCATCATAACTTCTTAACGGCCTGTCCGATCTTGATCTACCTTAGCTCGTTGGATTCCTCACTTCACCAGGAGTGTCATAGGCTACATAACTTCCTTCAAAATCACCCACAATTGGGTAAAATAGGTATGATGAACTTTATAACTAATTCCATATTGGATAAATAAGTTCATAGAATGAAATCATAAATTCTTAAATAACTGATGTACTCATACATTCTTAAATAACTGATGTACAAGTGTAAAAACTAGGGACTATACAATAGGAATCACTCCAAGACAATCACTGAAAGCAATATAAAAACATTAACTTCGGAACCAATAGGCCTAGTGTTACCATTCAAGTTTCAGCTGATTCAGGGTACTGAGCACAAAAAAAATCTGAACACAAAACTCGGCCGAGCCAAATCGGAGTTATGAAAATCGGAATGAATGGTAGATAAGGTAGCGATAGGCTTTGTCCAAAGGTCAGGCTCGGGGACGACACCAGATCTTCAAATTAAAGTAAATAGCGAACAATGTCCAATCATTGACGGGACAAGAATTAAATAATTCGAAAATTAAAAATTACAAATAATTGATTTAAATTGAAATAAGAGGGAACAGATCAGCGCCAGTGCCTTCTTTGCAGTTTTTTAAAAATGGTAAAATGGGTAAAAAAAAGGCTAATTTTTAGTGGCTTAGTCACTAAATGCAGTCGGGGGCTGTTTAGTGCAAATATATTGAGATGCAGTCTCCGACTGCACATATTCTATGAACGTAAAATGTAAATTCTTAATTTATTAAACAAAATACTGGGAAAATATTCTCCAGCATTTATTCTAATATCTTGTTTTCATCTTTTTAAATCAATTATATTACAGAATTCCATTTCCTTCGTTTAATTATGAAATGTATAATTTGTGTGTGCGTATGTGTGTATTTGTTTTAGCAGTCGTGTTTTTTTTAAGTAATTATTTTTATTCCTGTAATACTGGCTAAACTGCTATAGAATAATTGAATCTGAGAAAGTTTTTGTAATTTATTTGTGCCACTGAATTTATTTAGGCACAAGCGAAATGGTTTACCAAAATCCATTTTTTTCTTCTTTTTTGCACGGTCTCCATTTCATATTTTCTTTTGCCGCAGTTCGTGTAGGCCTTAGCAGGAAAGTCTATTCACCAGCTGTAGAATTTTAGATTGGAAATGCCTAAAACTGTTCACCTAGAAAGCAACAGACCTACACTGTCCGGCCCACGTTTCGTCTTGCGGCCATCTTCAGCTCGACTGCGCAACGTTGGATTATAATGATCGTTATATCGTTTTGAAAGTTGAACTGGCCAGCTACGAGTCCAGCGGAATGTTTAAAAGGAAATTTCGAATTTCCTTCAAAATGAGTCGTTTCGCTTTTAAAATTACAGTACAGTGATGAAATACATTGTAGTGATTAGTATTAATGAAATTTATTCCAGGATTTCGTTGCAAATTTTACCATAATCATTTACGTTATTAAAAAAATTGTATTAAGCAGCCAAAGATTACTATTTTTTCCAAATTATGGTTCATTATTATCAGTTATTCAGTTGGATCATTGTTGACCAAAACCTTATCGATCTTTTTTTTCGGGTGTTGGTTATGATAAAAATCGTTGAAGCTGGTTTCGGGAATTTTTTTAATGAGATATTAACAGAAAAGAAAATATACGCAGTTGACTCTGATTTCACAGTATTAAAGTTTGCATGTATTAGCATTATAAACTTTCAAATTGTATTGAAAATGTAAAACTAAACCTTGACCGCCTTCAAATTAAATTTCCTAATTTCAACGGATTTTGAAAATTCAAAATGCCAACTTTAGAAGTTTGTAGCGCCGACTGCTGTGGTAAAATCAGATTTTTTTTAATTCCGGATAAAAAATATTTTAATCACCGCCATTTTAAAAGTTATTGGTCGAATTTCGCGGGTTAACGAACTTGTGCAAGCTATTATCATAACCGATTTTTGATCCAAGTTTCAGTTAAATCGTTTTAACATACATTTTGAAGCGTTCGCTTCTTATACCGCGTTGTGCACTGTATTTGTTACCATGGAGTGATTTTCATCGTGTAGGTTTACGAAGCGTAAGTAACGCGAGTGGGGGAAGTATCACTCAGACCGCCTCCAGCTCTTCTCCTTTCTTTTGTTTGCCGGTTCCGACTGAGTTGGTCGCGCACGTATATATGTTTTGTGCCTGTATGTACGTACTTTTTTTTTTTTTTAACGTCCGACTATTGTGCACACTTGGGCTAATGCAGACGATGGGATGATTTATAGCGTATGAAAATGCCAAGCCCCATGCATACTCTTCTCTATCTCTTTTTGTTCTCTCTCTCTCTCTCTCTCTCTCTCTCTCTCTCCTTCTCTCTTTTTCTTTCCACTTATATTTTAAGAAGCTAACGCTTCTGCCGACAGTCCCAATGACTATTTTTTTTTGTATGTGAAAACATTAATGACACCTCAAAAAGTGATCTAGAGAACAGGATCATCGGCTGTCATTTCAAGGTTTCGTTCGGGGTATGGGTCTTACCATAACGGACGCTCTACCATAGCTCATTTTCAAATGGAATTTCGCACAAAAAAACTATAAAATTTAAATTCTTCCAATATTTGTGCCAAACTAATAAATATACGACCGACGAAAAAGCACGTTATGCAAAAAAAGAGGCATGTGTAATGGGATTGTCTCTTCTTCATTAATAAATTAGTTTCGAAAAATATACAAAATATTGTCTGATTTGTCGACAATATATGCCGATTTGCCTGACAGTTAAAAGTGACTTTTTATGTTAACTTTTTCCACAAACAGTAAATTTTTTAGCGCAAAATCGTTTTGCAATGTGAGAATCCGGTTAAAAATCTTTCTAAAGATATCTCATTTATGTCTGTACGTATAGTATGTCTGAGAAAAAGGGGTGTTGACTTTAGAAATAATAGGCCTATATATGATAATTGTGTTTATTGAAATTTTAAACAATTAGTGTACGTAAAATGCCTACAGAGCGAGGCTGGGTCGAGTTACTTGCTATTAAATTAGCCTAGTTTTAGATCCGGATTGTTTCGCAATATTTTTTACTCCGTAATACTTCGTATAATATGAAAGTGCGGCATGTGGTATCTGAAGTACATTTAAAACCTCAGCGCGTTCCTTAGACAATAGCGAAGTCAAACAATAAACACTGGTAATTAATATGATTGACCAATGAGAAGAACGTATTGGAATATTGATGCACCGGAAATGGCAACACTTCCCGGATACGGCTGTGCGATGGCTTTTTTAGATTTGGTGGTCGTTAATGTTCGCGTCACTGTCGCAGTGCTTCGGGTCGTGTCATTATATGTTACAATTAATATGGTAAACTGTGCAAAAACATTTCTTTACAACAATTAATCATATCTATAAGAATATCTCTTTCGAAGCTACAGTACACAGATAAGATCAGCCTGATTTCTCAAAAACGATTCATTATATTTTGGTCATATTTGGAGAATCAGTGGAACTAAATTAAAACCAGTAGTTCAAAGAACAGTAGACCTCGCAGTATATTCTTAATTAACATACAGAACGCTCTCCGATATCGTTCGTAATTTTTTCCGCCAAATTAACTAGAAACTGTAATATTTACGAAAAATGTTACTGGACCAACAGTGCAAATCTTTCACTACGTAGCTATTAAAATTACGATAGGTTTTGCCGTTCAGCCAGTATTACAGGAAATACACTCTCAACGTTGAATCAGGGCCTTGCAACGGAAGTGAGTGGAAAAAATTTTTTGAACGTCATTTTAAAAAGGCAGCGAGTGGGGGAAAATTTACACATACGTCATTCGGGCGTTATAGAAGGTATCTTAACCAAATTTCAAAACAATCGGCCAGTGCGTTTTATTAAAATTGCGTGCGATAGTCATCGTTAAATAAGAGGCCGCCATCTTAAATCGGAAGTAAAAATGAAAAAAATGTTACACATAGGCCTACATCATTTTGACTTTGTACTAGACTCTTCATACCAAGTTTCAAAACAATCGGTGTGCTCGTTATTGCAACTCAGAGGCGGTCATCTTGAAACGTAAGTGAATGGGAAAAAGTCGCTTTATACAAGGTGCCTTCGTACCAAATTTCAAAACAATCGGTCATTGCGTTTGATAAATTGCATACACTCGTCATCGTTAAATTAAAGGCCTCCATTTTGAGACGGAATTAAATAGGGAAAATGTTTTACGTATTCCATTTTGGGTTTTGTACGAGGTATCTTCGTATTAGATTTCGGAACAATCGGTCAATGCGTTTGGCTAAAACTGCGTTCACTTTTTATTGTAAATCAAATGCCGCCATCTTGAAAGTAGGAAAAAATCTTAGACATACGTCGTTTTTCGGGCTTTACACAAGGTATATCAGTACTAAATTTCAAAACAATCGGTCAGTGCGTTTGGTCAAAACTGCGTAACAAACGCAAAAACCAAATGCTGAACGGTCGAGTTGAAACAGACATCGCTTCGCTCGCTCAATAAAATACATGTACGATTTGTGTATAAATCGAGAGTAAAACAAAACTGTCAAGTTGCAGTTTTAGTTTTTTCTTTTACACTTCCGAACTTTGTTAATTTCTTTTATTTCAAATTTTCCACACTGACGAGTCGTGCATGAACCAAATTTTGTATCTCCTGTATTTAGAAATGTAGCGATATAAAGTTTTTTTCTAGTTACTTGAGAACTATAATTTGACCGATATCGTTAAAGCCTATTTTTAAGAAATTGGTTTTTTGTGAATTTTTATGGAAGTTTTGGTCAAAAATAAGTAACATTTTTGAAAAATTTCCAAAAATCACCCCAAATTATAATTCGGGGTGATTTTTGGAAATTTAGGACCAAATTTTATCGAAATTTGTTAGTTTAGTCTCCTGGTATTTTAAAATGGATATTTATCAAAATTGATGCGATACTTTGAATTATACTTTACTCATTAAAAAACTAAAGATATTTATACTCAAAATGGGTTTTGGTTTGGGTGCAGTGGCCAGTGAGAGAAAGTTACTGCTGTTTGACATATAGGCTAGCATGTAGGTAGGATAAAGTCAGAAAGCTCAATGAATTCATTCATAATAGGCCTACAGGCCTTGTGAAACCTAGCAGAACATTTCATCTAATCTCATTCTTAGAATAGCTACTAGGCCTGTACACAACAAGCTTTTCCAATAAATAATTAGAAAGGACCAGTTTAACTGCCTTACTGTTGTGAATGTTTAGTGAATATCCGTTATTGGAAATTGAGCTATTGGCGCCATCATGGTTATTATACCCAGACCCAGGACCTTGAAATGAGCACCATGATTCTAAAACACGTTTTGAGGGGTTGTTCAAATGTTTATTTGTGTGTGTGTGTGTGTGTGTGTGTGTGTGTGTGTGTGTGTGTGTGTGTGTGTGTGTGTGTGTGTGTGTGTGTGTGTGTGTGTGTGTGTGTGTGTGTGAGTGAGTGAGTGAGTGAGTGAGTGAGTGAGCGTGCACTGGTGGAGTTGACCATTTTTGTTAAAATATTACATGAAGGTGTAGGCTAGTTTATCTTTGGCTATTTTATATCTTTTTTATTTTCTAGTAACTTATGATCAAAACTCCTTAAAATATAACAAAATATTGAAGTTACTCAAATATGTATCCCAAACAAAATGTTAAAGTCACTATCTCCTTTAAAAAAATCCTGCTATATTTTTTTTTTTTTAATGGAAAATTTGATCAATGATTCATCAGAATTTTGTTTAATTTTGGTCATATTTGGAGATTCAAAATCAGTTTAGCAACCACCCTTCAAGTCGGGATGGTTTACTTTTAAAATACACATTACTTTTTTCGAATTCATAACGCTGTGAATTTTAATACTTGAGCAGAATCTGATTAATCAATTTCGAAAAGTGAGTATGATATTTTCCTTTTTTTATGTCTGCGTAAAGGTCATAGCCATGGCGCCCACGAGGAGGGTCCTAGTGTACTTAGGGGAAGGGGTAAGCGTGACATTTTTTGTAGAGACATATTGGAAAAAAACTTTGAAAAATATTTCTTATCTGTAAAAATTCGTGTTTAACAGACCTTTAAACCAACCAATAATTAAAATAAACCCCATTCTATGCGCAGGATGACCAACCTTTTCTACTGCATAAAAAAAAACAAATATTTATTCCATAATACATATCTCAATAAATGCAGTATACCCCTGGTCTGCTTCATTCAGGTTTTGGGTGCCGCACACGAAATCATATGTAGGACCATGATTATAATACACCAGGGGTTCTGAACCTTTTTTTCTGCTTTGACTTCCTTAAATAGATTTTTTTATTCCCTAAACGCCCATGTGTTTACAATGTCTTGCACAAATATCACCATAAATGAAGCTTTTATTAGGAGCAATTCAGTAATACATTTTTTTTCAATGATTTGTATTTTGTATTATTAGATATACCTTAAAGATATAATTATGTTTATAGAAGCAAAAATTTTAATAAATCGCAAATATATATAAAATTTTAATGAGGTGGTTGCGGTTGATGTCCTTTGATTGTCTTATTTATATCCAGGGAAATATTTGTTAATATTAATCGTAAATCACCACATTCTGATATCTTAAGGAGTTAAAATTGAATTTATTTTGACACCCAATACATACCCCCCCCCAAATCCAATCGACAATCTTCAAAGTTCAGTAGACCCCCAAGGGGTCCACCTGGACCCTGTTGAGAACTTCTGGTATACACAGTTGTCAAATTAATTTTATTTGTTGCTGTGGTAACAGATTGTTTATATTTCCTACATTTTAAATGAGGTTAGGTTAGGTTATGGTTATTTTAGGTTAAGTTAGGTTTCTGTTTAAAGATTTCAATTTTGAGCTTAACAAAGTTTTAAAAATTTTCATTTCTTCTTTACAATCCTTATGAAATTATATATTTTGACATTACAAAACTCTAATGATTTTATTGTATTGTATTACTACAGTCAGCTGATTGCAATGTGTTTTTGTTACAGTATTCAAACATTAGAATTGGTCCTGTTGTAAAAAAGGATGTCATGAAAGCCTCGACCATGTTGGAACACGAAAGCCAGTAAGTATTTTAGCATAAGATCCTCACGTGAAATGGTGCACTCCTTTTTGGAAACAGTTTTTAACTTAATTGCTTCAAAAGATCTTTAATTAGTTTGTAAGGTTGCTATTGTTAAGGAAACTATTGAGGGAGAAATTGATAATGTGTTTAATCTTAATCATAAATCTATTCACTTAATTTGGTACATTAACTCAGGTTGTAAATCTTCAGTATTTAAAAATTGTAGGAAAATCTGATGAATCGTTTTTGATAAATTATTGATCACAGCTTTAAAATAGTTGTACATCTTAATTCTGTGGCAAAATACAGAGCAGAGTAGTGTTACAGGATATTAGTTCAATGTCCGCTAGTTATGGCGGAGTCTAGATTGTCCTAGTGAACCTGCAATAAAATCTGAGTGAAAGAGTTCTGCTGGTTTGGAAAATTCATATGTATTATCAAGCCAACTTGAAGCTGTCATCGAATCAAGAGAGGGCACTACAAAGTATTAAAAACTGATTTGGTATAAATTTATATTATCCAATAAATAATTAGAAAGGACCAATTTAACTGCCTTACTGTTGTGAATGTTTAGTGAATATCCATTATTGGAAATTGAGCTATTGGCGCCATCATGGTTATACCCAGACCTGGGACCTTGAAATGAGCACCATGCCGATGTTCACAGTAAATAAATGTTGCAAAAGCTTTTTCCAAAAAAAGTTTGAGTTTAAAAGCTATTCTCGAATCTAAACTGTTTATTAAAGTTTACCACTGTTGTGGTTAAGGTTGTTTCAATACCACTAAAGTAGCGATACCAATATTGATACTGGTACCGAAAGAAAAGTATCAATATCACTAAAGTATCGGGAAGGAAAGTATCGATATGGAAAAGTATTTGGTATGTATGATATCATTATTAAAACTCTTTTCATTCCATAACAAACAAATTGTGTGCCACTGTTGCATATTGAGTACTCTGTAGTTTATTTAAAGGAAAATTGTTCAGTACTACACCAACAAATTTACAAAAGTAAAAATTAAACGTATGTTGAGCATAAAGAATTTTTTACAATAATTAAAAGCTATTTTTGTCTTAATGTCTGTATACCAGTTAGACTAATGAGGACAAGGGATCAGCCTTAACAGTAAGGGAAAAGCAATGGGAGTAACTGCGGCTAGAACTAAAAGTTTGCAGTTCAGGGATGCAGCAGACTGACCAGTGCTTTAGCCATATGACCACCGAGTTATCTTAAAAGCTAATATTCAGTGCATGTTAAAGAATGTATTATAATGTTATTGGACTATGATCATGAACATTATTAGTTTAGGAATGTGGAAAAAATCTAGCAATCTGTAATCTAGAAGCAGTAGACGTAATCCCATTTGAATCAAATATACCTGATGGATTTCCCTTAGAAAATGATTTGCTAAAAGAAAAAGAACAGTTACAAGTTAGACGATTTAGAAAATGACCTGCTAAGAACATCAGTAGGACAGAGAGAAAAATGTGCAAGTGAAAGGTCAAGTCTCCACTCTCACCATAGCTCCCTCGTTTTGCTTCACTATCACTGAGTAGTAACAGTTTGTAGACTCAGATTGGCTCATTCTGTATCAATGGACTGTTGGAGGGAGCTGGAAAATAATTCTCTTGCAGGCCGTTTACTAAGTGGCTGGACTATAGTACCGTATAGTGTTGAGTAGCAGAGTAGACATATATCTAACCTAACTTCGCTCAGAATAAAAACCATTTCATTTCATACCACTCAGTTTAAAAAAAAAGTTACCTTAATATAACATGCCAGTTAAGTTAAAATATAAAAACAACTTGTCTATCAAACTATCTTTGGGGCTGGTTACTCTCTTCATCATCAGTTTGAAAAATTGAAACATTGTGTATTTTCAAATACTTGAATAAGTTTCAAATATTCCCACAAAGCCTGATGACCAAAAAAACATTACAATTAGGACTTTCTTTGTATTGATTATGGCAGAACCATTTTCAAGTTTTCAGTAGTAACAGACAATGAAACTGTGGCACATAGAGTACATAATAATATGTTTTGCTTTATTTACCACTTTGCCAGTACAGTTATTTGCTGTTACAATATAAGTCATTTTCTCCCAATATGAAGTAAGTATTGGAACGAAAGTATCGATAGCAAAAGTATTTGGTATCGAAATGAAAATATACATACTGTACTTTTATTTATTAGAATCGAAACAACCCTAATTATGGTCATTTATAAAAATGTTTGGTCTTGGAATGTTTTTTCTATTTACTCTAAAACCATAATAATTTCAAATTTAGTACTTTAAGCATAGAAATCTAATTATCAGTCTGCCAACGGAAGTTTCTAATTATTTCCTTCCCTTTCCTCCTGTAATTCATTTTATCCCCTCAGTATCTTCCGAGCCTTTGAGAGGAGACTAAGAGCGTATCCTGTTCGTACCGCTTGTTACAAAAAATCAATTTATGTTGATGTTCTTCGAATACAAAATGAAAGAACACTCATTTTGCCCAGTCACAAAAAACGCATAAGGACTAAAATAGTTTTACAATCACTGCACAGTATTTAATGTGCAGAATGACTAAATATAATTTAATACTAACACAGATATGTATTCAAAGCTATATTGTTGACTTAAGCTACATTAAAGCTGATTCAAGCTATACACACATATGTTCATTAAAGCTATATTTGTGTATAACAATTTTTATTTTAAAAATTAACCAATAGTCCCATAAATGACAGGTTAGTTTTCTGGGGTTTACTTATGATTCCTTTTTTTTCTGATTAGTATCTCGAACCAATTTTGAGAAATTCAACTTATTTTCAGGTTTTTTGCCTGTTATACAAAGTTAGAAGAGGAAAAAAGACGGTTTATAAGTAATCCGATGAGGGTCACTTTATTTTGGATTTACTCCTCAGCCATAAATTTCTTTTACTTCGAATTTGCTGTGCCGCTGAAGTTGTGTATCTTTACATAAGTTTAAAATGTGATAACTGTTTTTTTAATATAGTTCCTGAACTAGATTTTTTGAAGAACTTTTTATTAGGTAGCCTACCTAGTGACTACTACATTTGAGTAAAATTTTTGGAACAATTTTTTAAATTTTTGACCGAGAAAAGGCCTTAAAAAATTTTGTTATTCAAAAATTTGTCCATAGAAATGAACAAACAAAATTTCATTTCATTTAAATTTGTTAGTTTAATTTATTGATAATGTATAGAGACAGACAGACAAACATACAAGTGATTTTTTTTTTCACAATCACAGTACTTTCTTCTTTCTGTTTTTAAAACTGGTACTTAATGATGGAATATTTAAGTTATTATTATAATTTATTCAGGCATTTGCCATCGTTTGCGTATATAAAACAATACATGTTTTGACAGTATATATATTGTGTAGTGTTTTCTTGATGAACTGTGATTTCCTGAACACGTGTAAGACTTAGTGTTTTCTGATTTGACCACTCTTGGATCTGTTATGATGTTTTTCCTAGTTTTTAAGTATTTTAACATAGGCCTAGGCATCTATGCTTATATTCTTGTTACATGTTTACGTATTAAGTTAGGCACTTGAGAACGAGAGTTAACCACACTCTCAAAAGATTGTTTCTTGTTTTGTTTTATACTCAAATGAAGGCAGTGTTCGAATAAATTATAATAACTTTTATATAGCAAGAAAGTTCTACAATATATTATGTAAAACTTCTGTAGATGCTGTACTTAAATAACATCTCCTATTTTGTTACAGATATGCAACCATCTTAGCATTTGACGTGAAAATAGAGAAAGACGCTCAAGATTTAGCAGACACTTTGGGCGTGAAGATCTTTCAAGCTGACATCATTTACCATCTGTTTGATAAGTTCATGGCTTACCGAGAAGAGTTAAAACAGAAAAAGAGAGACGAATTTAAACATATTGCTGTCTTCCCGTGCAAGCTTAAAGTGTTACCTCAGGTGAGGTTATGTTTTGTCAATTACTAAGAAATGTAGACAAAACATCTGCGAGATCTGTTAATGATGTCTTAGTTTTAGTAAATTTTAATAAGCATTGTCGACATTGTGTAATTATATTTTAGTAAACAATGCTATTATGAAAATTTTTTTTTTTTTTTGTCTCATTATACAAAGTATAGTCAGTTTCATCATCATCAAAAAAAAATTTTTTTATGTTGATGCTTCTATCAATTTTCACATCTCTTGTGGACATTATAGGTGTATAATGTCTCAGGACATTATATAAAAAACAGCCTATTTTACTTGAATAGGCTGTCTGTATATATATATATATATATATATATATATATATATATATATATATATATATATATGTATATGTATATGTACATATAACTATAGGCTAAACTAATTGGCTGATTTTAGTGAAATTTGACAAGTAGATCTAGTTGCCAATTTAATTTAATTTTTAATAATTTTTGAAGCCCCCTTTTTAGTCAAAAAAACTATTAACATCAGATTTTCTCGAAATTGGCTGCAACAATTTCAATTTTAAATTTTTGCTCACTTGTATTCCATAAATACCCAAACAAAACTTACAGGTCACTAAATCCTCAAAATATTTGTTCATCGAATGTTGGTCATATATATTCGTGACTTGAGTCAGTGCAGCAAAAAATTTAAAATCAACCTAATTTTCTAAAAACATGTTGGCAGATTTTGCTCGAATTTTAATCAACTCAAATTTTAAAATTATAAATCACTGTACAAATTTTTTTTTAATTTTGTAGTTCGAGAGTAAAACAAAAAAGCAAATAACATTTAATTTTAGTTTACTCTAAAATTGCATTAGGAAATTTTGATCGAAAGATTTTCAGAATATACAATTTTTGTTGAATTCTTTTTTCAAAAATCTACTGGAATTTTTTTTTTATTAAAAAATATAGTCTATATAAAGAGTATGGGGAAAGTTATTCTTAAATATTGAATTTCATCAAAAAGGATGTATACATCAGTGTGTGCGCACAGATTTTCTAATAAAAGCTACAGATTTTAAGTACTCAAGGATCCAAAATCAATTATTTTCTTTACAGTTCATATAGTGATGTTTTTGAGGTTCATTCCGTAGGATAGTGGGCACTTTGCTTAAACTTGGACTTCGCAGGTTCGAATCTAGGTGCTATTTTTTTACTTTTTCCATGTGTTACATCGATCTAACATCATCATCATCATTATTTTAATTGACATAAGTGAAGACATTAAAAGATACACAAGTTTTAATAAATTTAATCGTAAGCATAACAAATAATTTTTGTTTACATTTCTGACCATGCAAGTTTGCTGTCATTCAAGATTAAGATATCATTAAACGACATTATACAAAACTAGTGTGTGTCTGTTAATGTGGCTGATTTAAATTGTATTGACTTTGTATTGTTATATTTCAGTTTATTTTCAACTCAAGAGACCCTATCGTAATGGGAGTAATGGTGGAAGGTGGCATAGTGAAAGAAGGAACTCCAATCTGCGTACCTAGTCGTGAAGTAAGTCACGTTAAATATTCTGTCAAACCGTATCTTTTTAAATGTTTTGAAATATATCTGCTGCCATATTCAGTGGCTTGGAGGATGGTGTAAAGGCTCAGAGGATGTAATTAAAAGGTGCTCAAGGGAAAATAAACTTGAAATCAATGTAAGACACCATAGTTAACAACAAAAAAACTAACTCCAAAGTAGTAACCGTAAGTGTCTAAGTTAACCAAACTTTTTACCAGAGTTAATTATAATTTTGCTTGTTAACGATGTTTTACAGATGAAAGTGTATTTCATCTCATAACAGAATATTTCATTCCAGCATTGCCTACCATCTTTTCAGTCAATTCACTCTGGTCAAGTTCTGTACATTCTTGAACAATTATTGGTTTGAAAGGAAAACATTTAAGATCTTCCTCACTCTATGTCAGTAGTGTTTGGGCTTTAGAAAAAATTCTCCTTGCTCTAATGGTGCTTGAATCCTTTTCATCTTCTGCTGTTTCTTTCCTTTTTTTTTCTCCAGTACCTGACTAATGTGTCCATATATACCATACCTTTGTCTTCCTCTGCCTCTTCCAGTTAGTCTCATTTCTAAAATATTCTTTTCAATTCTCTCATTCTGCATAGTGTTTATATGTCAATAACATTTAGTTGAACCATTTTTAAGTTTACTACAGAATGTTAAAGAAGTGATGAAACCTTATGGGGAAATGAGTTAACAGAAATACTAAAGTGGACTCCGTTATGCGATTCACACAAGTGAAAAAAGTTTAAAGATTGGTTTTGGTCTGACCAAAGATGAAAGTAAAGTTTCATCTTGATGGATACGTAAATTCACAGAATTATCACATTTAGGCTCCAGACAATTGAAGTGCATAATCAACTCAGCTGCACAAGTGCCCTTGCACTCAAAAAAATAGGTGTTTGGTTTGGAATGTCACAAAATAAACGGTGAACACTACTTTCAGATTAGTCAATACCATCCCTGCAAAACGTCTATAGTACACATGATTTCAGCAGAACATTGCTATGGTTCATACAGCCAAGCATGACTTTCTTGGACAAGTGATTTCAAAGGGCTTGTGGCCTTCTCGACCCCCTGATTTATCACTGTCTTACTTTCTCTTGTGAAGATACTGCTTACAAAACTAATCCTCATGCCATTCCCAAATTGCAAGAAGAACTCAAACTGTGTGAACATTTAAAAATGTGTTTAAGAACATGTAACATCTTGTTCAATTGTGTGAATCACATAATGAAGCCTACTTTCAACAGTTTTTGTAACTAATAGAATAAATTAAATTTCTAATTTCCCCTAAAATTTGAGTCAGTTTTTGAACACTGTTTAATGTTCGATTCTCCTTTTATCTATGTTTCTCTCTCCGTCTCACAGTAATTTATATACAACTTGCTTAAGACACTCATTCACACCTGTCACTAATTTTTTGCCAGGTTTCTCCACCAAGTGTGAGAGTAGGAAATATAATATCTCACATATTATTAATTTGATATTCACGTCTATTTCTGTTTTTCTCAATAGAATATTATTTATTAAAAGTTACAAAATTCGTAACAAGGCCACAGCAGGAAGCATTTTTATCTTCCGTAAATAAAAAAATTACAGAATGGATTGCTTTACAGCAAGATTTTCTGGTGTCCTATTCTCTCTTAGCCTACAAAATAATTTAAGTTGAATTTGTAGCCCAGACATGTTTTTTTCTGTTCAAAACAGCATAATAGCGATCAAGCTCGAGATGCTAATGAAAAATTGATATTCTATCAATTATACACACTCAAAATAGATTTTTATGTGTGTGGTATATATGAACCAATTGTGAAATTTCACACTATGAAAGTTTTAAGTAAACACAGCCTTTTGAATAAGAGTAGTCTGGGTGAGGACAGTAGTTGGAAAGAAAAGAAAACGTCTTTATAAATCAATAAATACATGATGGAATGAGAAATCGTTCTATAAAAAGTGTCCAAAACGTGTTTGATATTCGAAATGCTTGTCCCAGCTTGTACGATGGGCAAGGATAGGGGATTATGTCAGTAGGGCCACATAATCTATCAGTTTAATGACTTTTAAATAAATATTGAAATTGTTCTAAGTACATTATGCAAAAAAGTGGCATTTGTAATGGGATTATCTGTTCGTAATTAATAAGTTACCTTCTTAAAATATACAAAATATTGTCTAATTTCTGATGCCCGCGCATGCGCATCCATGATGCCTATGTCAGTTAAGAGTGCCTTTTATGTTAAAATTTTCCACAAACAGTAAGTTTTAGCGCTAAATCGTTTTGCAATGTTAGAAGCTGATTAAAAAATCTTTCAAAAAATACCTCATTTATACCTATACGAATAGTATGTGCTGAGAAAAAGGGGTGTTGACTTGAGAAATAATACATATGATTATATGACAAATCAATTTTTTTCAGGACCAACCAAGAAGATACAGACTTTTTTGGTTTACTTTTTTTTACGTCTCAGTTAAAATGTTTATAATCACAATAAACTCAGTTTATAATAGCGGTCACAGATATAAATACCAAAATTAATGTTTATAGTGCATGCAACCCAGATATAGTGCTTGTTTCATGTTGATTTAACAAAGTCAAACAGAATTACCACTAAAACATTTTTCTGTAACTAAAATATTTCCTCAAAAAAAATTTGTTACACCACAGAAATATTTATTGGTCTGCAGGGATTTTCTAAAGATTGCTTGCCTTTTTGAAAGTCGTTTAGACAAACACTTTAAACGTCTTGCTGATGTGTATCTCAAAACACAATGGGTTGCTGATTGTGATTTCCAAAAAGTACCACTGTCACAATAACGTTTCTTCTTACACTTTTTTAAAACTTGATTTCAGCAACATAACAAGCATCAAAGTCTGTGTGAATTAGCCTATTAGATTTTCAAATACAAAAATGAACTCTGACAGCTCTCAGGTTATTTGTTATATATTTTCAGCAGATATTCAAAATTTGAAATACTAATACGATGATGAAATTACATTTTCGAAACATTTAAGGTAAAAAAGTAGTTTTTTTAAGATTGGAATAGTTGCCATTTTGAAACTTGGGCGGATTTGATGGGTAAACTTGTTTGGGCTATTATAGAAAATTAATTTTTGCGACATGCTTGAATTGAATCAAACCAAAATTACGAACCCTATAGTGTCAACCGATAAATACACGTGTAAAATTTTAATAACATCCAAAAAATGATCTACAGCTGTAATAGCTCTGTGATAATACAAATATGAGAAAATGTGTTAATGTCAGATATTGGCAACTAGAAGCTATGACTAAGCCATAGTAAGGGCTTTTACTACCTCTAATGGAAGTATATCCTTACCTGGAGAGCACCTTCAAACAAAGGGAGAGTCCGAGGTCCTTTTTTAGCAATTAAAAAATGTCAAACAAAATAATATGTTTTAAGTTCTTTGAGCACAGACTTTAATGTTCGTTTTATATGTTTATAACGAAGATTGGATTCAACTTTAAGGTTCATTTATATGCTTAAAAAATCAGTGCAAATAAATGTATTTGTCCAAGAAATAGTACTCGTAGAGTCACCAGTTCACGCTAGTGTGTCAACATATCACAGTGTTTCAAGTTCTCCAATTTTTGATGGGAAGTACAGAGCTATTTAACTCTGAGCAAATTAATGTTAGCTTCTGTTTGAGTAATTTTGCTCATGTGCGAGGAATGTTGGATGGAGTCGCAGACTGCCCATAGGAATACATGTTGCTAGACGCAATTGCATGGTTTCAGCTATTTGCTGTATATTCCATTTATACTGCATGTAGTAGCTGGGGGTTGAGGCCAGTGTTTACGATTGAACTCTGGACATTAAACATCAGATATCTTCCAATTGTATCTTTGTTTTGATGCTTATGTGAACTTTTTCAAAACTAATTTGATGAAAAAATTACTATCAAATTAATAATTAAGATTTTTTTTTAAAGGCTGAGTTTTTGAGAGCCCTTACGGGCAAGGGATTTAGACATGTCTCATGGTACCCGAGTTTAACACACTTTACACTCTACACTCACACTTACATTTAGGGAGGCGACAATAGCCTCAATGTACGTTTCGCCTTAAAATAAAAAAAACCTTAGTGATTTGAATGTTTTTTAATTTGAAATTTTCAGATGTTCCTAGAATTCTGTATGCAATGTAATGGTAAAATCTTTGGTAGTTAATGCTTTCCTTTGGTTAGCTTTTGTAGTGGCCATCATGGTAAGCCCCAGACCTAAGATCTTGAAAGGAGCCTCTATCTAGAATATTTTTTTGAAGGGTTGTTAAAAACCTTATTTATATAAGGTGTGTTAAATTTCTAGTCTGAAATTTTGGTAATAACTTGTACAAGTTTGTTACCCTGCAAAATATGACCTTCAGTTTCAAAATGGCAACTATTTCAAATCTCAAAAAATTCATTACTTTTTTATCTTTGTTTTACACACAGACAGCGTCTATTTTAAATGTAGTTTGAAAATTTTAAATGCTAATTTATGGAGATATAGAAATTCTGATTGTGATGGTGAAGTGAGATTTTTTTTTAAAGTAAAAAAAATGGATTTTGGAAATTCATTTCTATTATTTCAGTGAAACTTTTTTTATTTTTCTGTTGATAATTTGAGTTATTTTACATCTTGGATGTCATTATACAAGTGGTGCAAATCACACTGTGTTTCTTGTAATAAAATGGGCAGTTTTTAAAATTTTGATTTGATTCAAACAAATGTATTCTACTGTTAAACCAGTTCAGGAGGAAACGGACAGGATGAAGTGAACTATGTCAGTTCAAGTGAATTTCGATGTTCCATGTTGTTTTTACTTCTTGTTATCACTATACAAAGTATTGTTATCGTGAGAATAATTGATCTTGAGAATTGCATATGTATTTTTAGGTTTCCTAAATTCAAAAAGTAGTTTTACTCGAGTCTCTGTCCACTGAGTTTGTCAAAAAAATTTAAATAGGATTCTTTTAAAATTGGTTTCAACGATTTTCATCTAATTTTACTCAAATAGGCAACACATAAAAAAAAACAATATAAAAAGGTTTGTGAACTATTGAAAATAACTTTCGTAAGATTGGGTTTGTTATTGTTTACTTAAATTTTTATCATGATACATGACAACCTTTATAGCAAATTTGAAAAATTGTATACGAAATTTATAGTTTATTCTGAATTGAAAAAACCAAAAGTTTAAATCATGCAACACTTTAAACTTAACTGCTATTAGGTTTTTAGCAAATTTCCATTGGAAACTGAGCTGTTTGAGTACCATCACGGTAAGACCCCAGCCCTGGACGTTGAAAAGTGGCCGACCGTGATCTGTAGGACACTTTTTTAGGGATTGTTAAAATTTTAGTATATATGTTAATATTTATTCCTTCACAGATGGAAAAATGTGAATTACATTAAAAACCTGTGTAAATCTGTTTGACACAATTTTTTTTAAAAGGAATATTGTTCTGACCTGCCAAAATCATATTTGGCATCTTTGAGGTATTTGTCGCTTTAAGTCAGAAGTGAACACCAGGCAAGATGGGATAACCTTCATGGATATTCCGATAGTAAGCATGGTTCCATATGGAGAGCTTGTAGGGGCAGCAGATGTTATGGAGAGAGCACAGCTCAGGAAAATCATGGGACGTATTACTGGGCACATGATCAGGTTAGGTATGTACCATGGTGAAACCGTGTATAGGTTGTGCAGGAAAGACACTGCAGGACACATAATCCTTGATTGTGAAGCTCTTGCTGGTAGAGGGCTAGGAGTTTTTGGTTTCCTGGACCCTAGGGATCTTCAGCAGAATGAGCTAGTCAATGGATGAGCTAGTCAAGTTGGAACTTACTAAGGGCACCAATCTGCTGAACTAGTATTCAAGAGGTTTAGTTGCACAATTGGTCTATTGATCGCATTGCCTGGTTTAGAATAGTATTATCCCTTCCTCTAGTTTTTAATCTATGTCAGAAGTGGAACTGCTTCAGCTTACAGCTATTTTGCTGACATTAGAAGCGAATTTACAAAAGTTTTTTTTTTAACTAACCAAATCTAAAAATCTACATATATGTTAGCATTTTAAACTCTCAAATTAAATTGAAAATACCAAAATGAAACCTGACCACCATCAATAATTTTTTTTTTTAATTTCAAAGGTTTTTGAAAATTCTGAATGCTAGTTTGTGCAATTTCTAACACTGATTACGATGGCGAAATCAGATTTTCAAAAATATTTAAGACAAAAGAAATTGTGAATGTTTTAAAATTCAAAACGGCCTTCATTTTGAAACTGTTGAACGAGTTGGTTAACAAACTTGTCCAAGCTATTACCGTAATCGTTTTTTTCTGCCAAGTTTGAATCAAATCAGACTAAAATTATGAACATTAGCATGCCAAAACACACACATACACATTTATATATATTCAAAAAGTGTTTTAGATGTCAGGATCATAGTCAAATACCTGTACTTCATAGTCCCGGGCCTGGGTCTTACCATGATGGTACTTCAATTGCTCATTTTTCCAACCGAAATTCGGTAAAAAACGTTGTGACAGTGTTACACTCATTAGAAATTCATTTCCATGTGACTAGAGAAATTTCATATTGTAATGTACAAAATTATTTGTGCATTCGTAAAGTATGAAATAAAGCATAGGACCTATATTTAGTTTTTTCACATGGATAAAATGTAACTTTCACTAATTTTAGGTTAAAATCATTACTGATTTAACCTAAAATATCGCTTTTTTTTAAATATCGCTTTTTCAACCGATATTACGTCAGAACCGGATTAATTAACAAGTCATCAGGTTTAATTTTGTAAATATTTTATTAATACAAAACAAAGTCATTCTGTATCGCGTGTATCGATGCTTTCCATTTGATATTATCGGAGTACAGTGGCGCCTCAACTTACGAATGATCTTACTAACGAAAATTTCAACTTACGAAACGGGATTTCCGAAATTTTCCGTCCTGACATACGAAACGTGCCTTAACTAACGAGACGACGCGGACCTGCAAAACTTGTATCTTTCTTTGAGATCTATCACATCCACAGCCAAAATGAAGGGAATCCTTGAGAAATTCCATGAAATTGTCGAATTCGTGGGGAAAAACACCCCGAAAAAGTGTTTACGAATAGGGCAGCCGCGCATTTTGATGACGTTTGCCTGACGCATTTCAGAAACATTCTTAAAAGTCGGCAAAAACAATTGTTGCTGGACCGTTATTTCACCAAACGTACGTCAGAATAAACTGGGGAAGGTGAAAGTGAACCCAAAATGGAAAAAAGAAGTGATGATTTAAAAATTAAGTTCTAAAAAGTGTAAAAAAATCATTTTAAAAAATTTAAAATGTGTTAACGACAACCTTCGCCGCCGCCTCCTCCTACGGACTTCGCTACGTATCCGAATCTTTAGACGTGATAAACTTTATTACATACATTATTTCGTATTAGTATTATGTACGCGTATATGTAATGTAGTACACATTATTTGTAATTAATACATTTTTTATTTCAGGTTTTATCTGTGTTTTATTAATGCATATTTCTTCCATATTTGACATAAATGTATATGTTTTTCATTGTTTGGGGGTGTTGGAACGAATTAGACAATTTACATGTAAAATGCGCCTTAATTTACGAAATTTTTAACTTACGGAACGAATTAAATTCGTAAGTTGAGGCCACACTTTATAGATATTTTTTCGATATCGGAACATCCCTGTCAATACGTACTGAAGCTGGACGAGACAGCTGCGTGCAGCGGTTATTTCAATCACTTTACACGTAAACACAAGTGTTATCAGTTATTTGTAGGCTATTGAATGAGTACCGAATAGTGCGGCGAGAGGACGGGGAAGGGATATGAATGACAAGATGGCGGACATAACAGTTTCCGGTCTGTAGATCCGGTCACGGCCCATTGAGCGCGGCCAAGGACTCAAGGACATCGCCTGTCGATCAAAATACAGGAACACAGCTGTCTTTGATGAGTGAACCGAGGCCCAGAGGCAACGATCTGGCTTAGATGATACGACAGAAACGCAATAACATTCTGCGAATCCTTTACTGCGGACGCGTATTTAAAATTCCAGTTTGGAAGCTATCGGTGAAAATCGAGATTGACTTCTCACAATCGATTTCACGGAACCATGATCGTAGGCCACGCATCGACCACACTTACAGAGATCAGTGTGTGAATAGTTCGAAGCAACAAAAAGTAACTCGCTTTTGTTTTAATTTTTAGTTGTGATTTTTAAAATTAGAGCAAAATCTATCAGCTGATTGTCTACATTAAAGTTTTTACACTACCGCCATATAATATGAAGTAGGCTACATAGAAAAAGTACTAAATGAAAAAAATCGATTTTATTATTTGTATCTTTTTATTTTGATTTGTCTATCCGCGTGTGTAAGTGCTCATTGGTCGATGTGACTATTGAATATACTGATAACCCTAATGAGAGTTGTGCGAGTGCTGCTGGTGGCATCTTTCGGCTGAGTGTTTAACTACAGTTAAATAGATAATAATACTGTTTATTTTCTCAGACGTGTCCTCCCTTGCAACTTTCAGCCTTCGTAGCGGCAGTTAGTCCAGTTACTTGGGACTGTAGCCTCTGTTATGAAGCACGCTTTTTATAATGGTGGCTGTACTTCTACTCCGTTTATATTCAGTGGGTATATCATACATAATCAAAATATCACTATCAATTTTGAGAAATCAGTTATTTGCCCAAAAAAAATAATTGGGGGGGAAGCTATCGACGAGAAACTCTAAGTATAGCGTACTAGGCTTTCACCCCGAGGACCCGGGTTCGATTCCCGGCGAGGGTTGGCATTTTCATACGCTATAAATCATCCCATCGTCTGCATTAGCCCAAGTGTGCACAATAGTCGGACGTTAAACACAAAAAAAAATCAGTCATGTGGTTTATATTTTTTTTTACACCCGTTCTTCTCGAACGTATAATTCCTTTTATTTCAAATTTGTTTCACTGAGATATGTTATGTATAAGCAAAATTTGAACAAAATTTGGTAGATCGATTTTCGTGAATATAACAACGCACACATACAGCTTGGGAAGCCGGGGGAGGTAGTTGATGAGTTTAGATATCCCATCGTACCTCTAACTCATACTGCTCTCACTCATCTACTCGACGGCGCACATTCACTACTGTACATATCCTGGGTAAATGTAATGTATAAAGCGACCCGTGCTGATGGAGTGTATGACAACAGTGTAATGGTGTATCAAACGGAGCCTTGGGATACCTGGAAACCTCCCAGTTACCAATGCATGCGAGGCTCTGTATGGGCGGCCATAATTTCCCTAGTAGCTACACGTGTTCCCATGGGTAAAAATGTGAATAGAACTAGCGGTACCTCACCGCACAACAAAAAGCTGACCAAATGGGGCACAAATTCCGTGATAAGGGTCAAGAGTAAGGGATAGAAATTGAAAGCCAATTATCAGAGAAAACACCTCGATAACGAATCATTAACCTATTAGAAGAGGGGAGTTACCCACCTTGAATCCTCTCCAGATCGTAGACTTAATGAAGTTATTGGAGAAGGCGCTGTAACTGAGCATCTCAGTAATACATAAGTTTGCACAATAGAGTGCAATAGTAACCTTACAAAATCATTCTTTGATAGTTTGGGAATTTATGAACTAAATTTGATCAGCACCCTTATGTAGCCGATTTTAAGGAAATCCGATTTTTGAACAATCCTGAACCCATAAAAGGAATCCAACAATATTTTTTTTTAACTTAAAAATGGTCTCGAGGTATAGACAAATCAGACCTACCTCCAAAATTTTATCAAAAGTAGTCACGTTATTATTGACTGAGCTAAGCGATGTCTGTTTCAACTCGACCGTTCGGCATTTGGTTTGTGTATTTGTTTGTTGCGCAGTTTTTGTAAAACGCATTGACCGATTGTTTTGAGTAAAGCCCGAACTGCATATGTAGTTGTTTACCATTCACTTCCGTTTTAAGGTGTCGTACACTGTTTTAACCAAACGCATTGACGATCGCTTGTTCTGATATTTTATACGAAGGTACTCTGTATAAAGTCCAAATGATATAGTGTAAGATTATCCTTATTTACTTCCATTTCAAGATGTGGACCCCTGATTTAATGATGTCAAGTGGACGCATTTTTTGCCAAACTCATTGACCGATTCTTTTGAAATTGGGTATAAAGATATCTTGTATATAACGCAAATGACGTATGTTTAACATTTCTATTTACTTCCGCTTCAAGATGGCTGCTACTAACTATGACGAGTGTACGCATTTTCAAACGCGTTAACCGATTGTTTTGAAATTTTTGTACGGAGATACCGTGTATAAAACCTGAAAGACATGCGTGAAAAATTTTTCTCATTCACTTCCGTTTCAAGATGGCGGGCTCTGATTCAACGTTTCTGATTATTTCCTGTAATACTGGCTGAACAGCAAAACCTATCATAATTTTGACCGCTTCTTGGAGAAAGAGCATGAAATTTTCAATAAAGTTAGTCCAGTAACATTTTTTGTAGATATTACGGTTACCGGTTAAATTGGAGCCAAAAGTTACGAGCGCTGTCGTGGAGCGCTTTGTATATTAATTAAGAATATACTGCGACATCTTCTGGTTACAATATATTTGGACATTTGTCATTATTCGTATATGTAAAACAATACACGACGTTTTGAGAATATCGAGCCAACGTTCGCAAGTGCCTAACATAAAACCTAAACATGCAACTATAACATAAGCCTAAATGCCTAGGTCTATGTTAAAATACTGAAAACTAAGAAAAACTAACACTGGTTAATTAACTTTAGTTTTCGGCGATGTGCGCGCGCATACACATCATGTGCATACAAGTAATACCCACTTTTTTGAGCTCCGAGGACCTGAAAACGGATACATAAAAAAATAACCTGAAACTTATTATAGCTTATCAGCTGTCCAATGAAATCATCGGATCGTTACGAATTAATATAGACGACAAATTAACATAGATAGTTTTTAACAACTTAACCTAAAAATGACCTAACTTAACCTAAAACTTTTAACCTAAACAACTTAACCTAAAAATTTCACACAGCTGTTTAATGAAATCAGGTGATTGTTAGGAATTAATTAAACGACAAATTAACATAGGTAGTTTTTTAACAACATAACCTAAAACTTATTAGGTTTGTGTAATAACCTAACAGGCCTATCAACTGTTCAGCGAAATCAGCTAGACCCGCAGGGGTGCAGACTAGCTGCACCTATTGAGAGAATTTAGAAGTCCCTCGCGGTACCGAGTCTAACACACTTACGACTTTAACACTTTACACTCACACTTACATTTAGGGAGGCGATAATAGCTCCAATGTGCTTTTCGCCTTAAAATAACAAAAAAAAAAGGAAACCGGCTGATCTATCAGCTGTTCAATGAAATCAGCTGATCATTTCGAATTAATATAAAACAACGGATCTTTTAATATAACTACTAAGATTAAATTAACGATTCATTTCATATACTATTTACATAGGTCAACACTTCTTCGTAGTTACTGTAGTGTAGTGGTTATGTCGTGCGCCTCACACGCGTAAGGTCCCAGGTTCGATCCCGGGCGGAAACAGGAAATTTTAATTATAATTAGTATGAGACCTGCGACTCGCAAAATATACAAGTTCCTCGCATCACGCGACGCGCAAAATCCAAACGTCATAACCAGCCCTAAAACATGATAGTTTACATGTTCAGGGCTATGTTACATGATGTTACATGTAAAAATCTCATGATCAGTTTAAGGCCTTTATTTGGTGTTTAACGTCCGACTATTGTGCACACTTGGGCTAATGCAGACGATGGGATGATTTATAGCGTATGAAAATGCCAAGCCCTCGCCGGGAATCGAACCCGGGTCCTCGGGGTGAAAGCCCAGTACGCTATCAACTTGTAGGCCACCGAGGCGGCTACAGTTTAAGGCCAAGTGGCCACCAAATGCGGAGCGCAGTATGCATTCAAAACCTAACCTGTTGTTTTTAACGTAAGTGCTAAAAATCTCGATTTCGATGTACGTAAAATACATTGAATTTTAAATTGCAAATTCGTAAAATAATTTTGAAATATACGGAATTTTTGTTAAAAAATAAGTGAAAATCCAAAATAGATACCGTCTAGTAATAAAATAGACTTTGTAGGCCGATACCTTGTGACGCAAAACATCGATTTTCGGTGTTTTTTAGGTTACCCGAGAATACCCAAATACGGTTTATCGAGTGGGCCGCCGGACTACGCGGCATTACAAACTTAACCGCTTCCTTGCACGTTCAACACGTCCCCCAAATTAAATCGGCCTTGAACTGGTTTCTCTGCCCTTTGTTTCTTGCGTTATCCAAAATTTGTTTACGCGTTACCGCAACAGCGTGGCCTAATTTAAACTCAAATTCTGTTCTGATATCTCGGTCGGAGGAACGCGAATATTTTATAATCGCAGCACGCGGCTGTCTCGCTGACGTGTGGAAACGATTTTTTTTTAATTCAACGTTGAGTAACACACAAACATTTGTTCGATAATAATTGGAAAATACGGGAGTGAAACGCGACTGATTTTAATTTGTTTTTTTTAATCGAATTTTAAGACTTTCAACGCCGCCATTTTGAAAAGAATTTATGAATTTCGATAGACTTGTCTAAGCTATTGCAAAAACCAGTTCTTATGACGAAGTAGAAAACAAAACTAAAATTGAGAACGCCAGAGTACTAACATATAAGCTCAGTATAAAGAAAATTAACGCATTTTCAAACATTTTTTAAAACGTGTAACAAAATCTTTTAAATATTTAATAGGTGTTAATTGTAGGCCTTAGGGTCTTCTTATTCACAAAAATTTCAAAGGTATATCTTCAACAGTTCTGAAGAAAAAGATACATGAATTTTAAAAATCGCAACTTCCGGAAAATTATCAAAATCCAAAAATTATTGCAAACTTATTTATTTTACTTACTGTTGAATACAGTCCGCATATATAAGTGTTTCTCCCGCTTCCTGCTCAAACTGATCTCTAATTTTCTTTTCGTTATTTGTTTTGACTGGCGATTTTTTTCAGTCTCTTTTCAACGCTTTCATTGTTAAATGAATGAAGAATCACTCAAGCAGAAAAAAGCCAAAAATAAATTGAAAAAATCGCCATTCAAAACAAATAATGAAAAGAAAATTGGAGGTCAGTTTGAGCAGAAAGCGGGAATAACAATCTTATGTATGTGGATTGTAAGTTACACAGTCATTGTTATTGTGTTGTAAGCTACAGTAAGAGTCGGTCGTGCAACTTACAGGCAATTTTAATTATGTAACTGTGTACGTTACAAAACGTTATATTAAAATAGTTGTAAGTTGTATAAGTTACAGAACATTCTAAGATCAGCTGTATAAGTTAAAAAAAAATCTTTGTATGGAGATACTTGTGAGAGTTACAAAATGTTGAGAAATGTTGACGTGTAGGTTGCAGAACATTGTAACAAAAACGTTTTGTAAGTTACAAAACGTTAACCGAATTTTCGCTTAGTGCACTTAGCGAAAATTTTTATAAGATAGTGGTGTAAGTTACAAGAATTTTGTATTGAAGTAGTGTAAGCTACAAAATATTCTGAGGATATAAGCTGTGTAAGTTACAAAATTTTAACTGGTTATTTTTGCTAACCGACAGTTTTAATAAGATAGCTGTGTAAGTTACAAAACTTTGCATTGAGCAAGTTGTGAAAGTTACAAAACATTTTGAGGAGATTAGCGATGTAAGTTACAAAAATTGTTGGAAATAGTGCTGTAGGTTACATAACTTTGTAACGAAATCTTGAAGTTTACAGTATTTTAACGGGTTAGTTTTGCTAATCGGCAATTTTAATAAGATAGTGGTGTAAGTTACAAAATTTTGTGTTGAGAAGTTGTGTAAGTTACTAAATATTGTAACTGGATAGTAATGTAAGTTATAGAATCTTTTAGTAACAAAACAGTTGCAAAACAGTAATTTACAGAACATTAAGAGGTTAGTGGTGTAATTTACAGTTAGTTGTGTAGTTAGTTAGGTAATTTACAGGTTAGTTGTGTAATCTACAGACCATTTTAATAAGACTATTGTATAAGTTACAAAACGTTTTATTGAGTGAGTTGTTTAAGTAATAAAAATTAAAACGAGTTAGTAGTAATTTACAGTACAGTGTAGCGAAATTGCATTGTAAGTTACAGAATATTAACGGGTTAGTTAATACAGACAATTTGATATTGTAAGTTATATAATATTAATGGGTTAGTCAATACAGACAGTTTGGTTGAAATTGCGTTGTAAGTTATATAATATTAACGGGTTAGTCAGTATAAACAATTTGATTGAAATTGAGTTTTAAGTTATATAATATGAACGGGTTAGTTAGTACAGACAATTTGATTGAAATTGCATTGTAAGTTATATAATATGAACGGGTTAATCAGTACAGACAATTTGATTGAAATTGCGTTGTAAGTTATATAATATTGCGGGTTAGTCAGTACAGACAATTTGATTGAAATTGCGTTGTAAGTTATATAATATTGCGGGTTAGTCAGTACAGACAATTTGATTGAAATTGCGTTGTAAGTTATATAATATTGCGGGTTAGTTAATACAGACAGTTTGATTGAAATTGCATTATAAGTTATATAATATTAATGGGTTAGTCAGTACAGACAATTTCATTGAAATTGAGTTGTAAGTTATATAATATGAACGGGTTAGTTAATACAGACAGTTTGATTGAAATTGCATTATAAGTTATATAATATTAATGGGTTAGTCAATACAGACAATTTCATTGAAATTGAGTTGTGTTATATAATATGAACGGGTTAGTTAATACAGACAGTTTGATTGAAATTGCATTATAAGTTATATAATATTAATGGGTTAGTCAATACAGACAATTTCATTGAAATTGAGTTGTAAGTTATATAATATGAACGGGTTAGTTAATACAGACAGTTTGATTGAAATTGCATTATAAGTTATATAATATTAATGGGTTAGTCAATACAGACAATTTCATTGAAATTGAGTTGTAAGTTATATAATATGAACGGGTTAGTTAATACAGACAGTTTGATTGAAATTGCATTATAAGTTATATAATATTAATGGGTTAGTCAATACAGACAATTTCATTGAAATTGAGTTGTAAGTTATATAATATGAACGGGTTAGTTAATACAGACAGTTTGATTGAAATTGCATTATAAGTTATATAATATTAATGGGTTAGTCAATACAGACAATTTCATTGAAATTGAGTTGTAAGTTATATAATATGAACGGGTTAGTCAGTACAGACAGTTTGATTGAAATTGCGTTGTAAGTTACAGAATATTAACTTGTTAGTTAATACAGACAATTTGAATAAAATGGCTGTGTAAGTTACAAAACGTTGTAATGAGATATTTGTTTAAGTTACAAAACATTAAAACAATAGAGTAGTAAATTATAGAACATTGCAACGACATAGCGTGGAAATAATTGAATGTGAGAAAGTTTTGTGATGTTTTTGTTGCAGTTTGTGGAGCTGGGCATAGTAACTAGTATAGAGAACAACCATAAGGCTGTGGAGTCCGCCAGGAAAGGCCAGGAAGTGTGTATAAAAATAGAACCCATTCCCGGCGAGGCTCCCAAAATGTTCGGGAGACACTTCGACGAAAAGGACTTTCTAATTAGTAAGGTGAGAATTTGTAATTAATTTTATTACTTACTAAAAATAACTGGCTACACGACGTCATCCTGTTACCGGTGGAACTCTGCGAGGAAATTGAAAGAAAGAATAGGCTAAATTTTGTATCGACAGACGAATTTATTACCGCAGAAATAACAAAAACGTTAATGGAAGTTGGGGGGAGGAAGATAGAAGGGTGGGTTTGGAGCCACGTGGACCAGGAAGTGGGTTAACAAAGACGTCATCGCTGACGTCACGGATGCGCTCGTGCTTGGCCTATATAGGCGGGGGATCAATGAAGTATAAAACCAATGAATGAAACGACTGGAAAACGTGTGAAATAAATACAGTAGTGCTATTTACGCATTTTTTCGAATACGAATTTCAGAGGCGCTAAAATGTTACCCTTAACGACAAAATTACCTGTACAGTTGTTGTTTCAAAGATTGGATACGTGATGAGGTTCGTAGGGACTAGTTTACTAGAATTCGGACCTGTAGCTCGGTGGTCGATGTGGCTAAAACACTGGTCACTGTGCTGCATTTCTGGACTGCACATTACGAAGTTCTTAGTTCGAACCGTTGCTTAATCCTAACCGTTAACGCTGATCTTTCGTCCTCTTTAGTCTCTAAGTATGGACGTTAAAAAAAAATGTTTTACATAAATCCGGGGGGGGGGTCTTCATTAGTCTGGAAAATGAAGACGTTAATCCAGAAAAACAAATACAGGATGATCCAGAAAAACGTAACCATTTTACTGTTCTTATCCTATGTGAAAATCGAATGCAGAACCGTAGCCCGTATACAGCGCGATTATTGTTTATAAATGAGTAGTCATTGAATATAAACGTACTAGAATGATAACCCTTATGAGAGAGATGTGAGCGCTCGCTGCTGGTGACATCTCGCAGCAGAGTATTCAACTACAGTTAAAAAGATAATAGTACTGTATATTTTTTTCTAACGTCTGTACTCCTTGTCCTTGCTGCTTGCAGCGTTCGTAGCGGAATATATTCCAGTTACTTGGACTACAGCCGCTAATGTCAGCACACTTTTTATAATAGTGGCTGTACTTCTAGTCCGTTTAGATTCAGTGGTATAGTGGAGGAAATAATTTTTAAACAAGTATATTGTTAGTACCTGTTAACTTAAAATTGTTACTTGGAAATTTTTATCAGAAATTACTGTATTTTTTAAAATTTGCTAAATTTACTGTCGTATTAATAAATGTTTTACATCCGAACCTAATCACAAAGTTTAAAAACAAACACGCTTTTTATTTGAGTCTGCAGACATCAAAAATATTTTAATAATTCGTCAAGGTTATGTTTGTTGTTTACTGTTCGGTAAAATGATTTGATCAGCTGTTTAACTAAAAATCACGTGTTGATCAGCTGTTATGTTGTAAACACAAAATGACTATAAAACTCAACGATTCGATGGCATTTACGTTTTGTATCATTCAACAAATTTAATATCACATTTTAAATTTTTGCTGAATATGGGAAAGTTTAAGCTTCATTTCTTTTAATATAAACTATCTTGTGCGTACGTTGACACAAGATTGTTTTTTTTTTCAGATTAAGGAGAGTACATAAACAAAAATTATCCCGTATAAATAAGATGGGAAATTTATAGCGTTTTATTTTTTTTAAATATTTAACAATTTTAGTCTGAGAAAATAACAAACATTTACATTTGCAGTGTATTGGATTACTTGGGCTTCAGTCTGATAAAAAAGGGTTTGTCCTAAAAAAAGCAATGTCCTATATAAAAACGTTAAGTAATTTTTTTTTAAATATCAGATATTTTTAAAATACAGTGAAATGTTAGATTTTTATAATTTTCTGTAAATCTGCAGCAAGAAAAATTTTAAAATGTTAATTCTTTCGTCTAAATTGATTGAAAGTAATGACTCATAATGTTTAGCGAATTAATATAGACTATAATACTCCTTCCAACAATTAAAGTAAAAAAAAGAACTATTACTTTCAGAGTACTTGTTTTCCTATTTTACAGCAAGTATTAGGTTTTTAAGAACATTTACACCTTAAGTCAGTGAACCAAATTTGAATTAAAAATAATTCAATTTCAAGACTAACTCAAAAATAAAATTCGCAGCGGTCACGATTTGTTTTACCCTTATTGTTAATTCTGTTATTTTAAATAATTATGAATTTTAATATTTGACCAAAATTTTAAGAAAACCTGATTAGCCGATTCTGAAATATTCATCGATTTCATGTTTGTAAGTATTTTTTAACAAATAGCGACCCTTTAAGCGTGAAGCTAATAATAAAATATGCGAGCTAATTTTATTCATAAGAATATTTATTGGTCAAACAAAAACCATAAAAAGATCACTTTTCATCATGAAAATTCATAGCCCAAATTATTGTACAAAATATAAATTAAAGAAATGTTCTGTACGAGAGTAGGCTAAATCTAAGCGAATTATATTTTGTTGTTTTTCATGGTTTTTCCGTTTTTGTTGCGTATCTGAGGAAATGATTTGCTTTGCGTTATATTTGATGAACCGATTTTCCGGTTTGGTTTTTGCGATGACTCTCGCACGGTGACAGATTCGTTTTCAGCACGTTTTAGATAATGCAAAATTGAACGTGGAAAGGTTTGTGCAGTGTTATATTATCTGTAACTTCCGTGACGTCACAAGTGTGGGGCGACACGTGGACGACCCAAATCCGAAAAGAACGTTCCCTTCACGCTTCGACTTTGAAAATTTCGTTTGAGTATTTGCGTTTCCCCTGATGAGATTATGCCTGCGGAACGCCACGATGACGTCAGAGGGTAGGAACAGGGCGGGACACGTGGACGACCCGATTCAGCAACTCCATGTTTCATTCACACCTTGATGTCAATGGTGGGTCTTAATCAGGTCTTATTTTTCCACATTGCTGAAAACTGAGAGATTTTCATGACGCTTATCAAACACTGTTTAATTATATACAGGTTAAACATATAATGCAATAAAAAATTTACCCAACTGAGGATTTGTTTTAGAACAGTAACCATAGTTTTATAATAATAGCTTTTTTGAAACCTGTACCAGCAGCAAGAGTTTCTTGATATGCTGTACCAGCAGCGAGAATTTTCTTGATAAGCTGTACTAACAGAGAGGGATTTCATGATACGCTGTACCAACAGTGAGGGTTTTCTTGATATGCTGTACCAGAAGCGAGAATTTTCTTGATAAGCTGTACTAACAGAGAGGGATTTCATGATACGCTGTACCAGTAGTGAGGGTTTTCTTCATAAGTTGTACTAACAGCAAGGGATTTCATGATACGCTGTACTAACAGTGAGGGTTTTCTTGATACGGTATACCAGCAGCGAGGATTTTCTTGATAAGCTGTACTAACAGAGAGGGATTTCATGATACGCTGTACCAACAGTGAGGGTTTTCTTGATATGCTGTACCAGAAGCGAGAATTTTCTTGATAAGCTGTACTAACAGAGAGGGATTTCATGATACGCTGTACCAGTAGTGAGGGTTTTCTTCATAAGTTGTACTAACAGCAAGGGATTTCATGATACGCTGTACTAACAGTGAGGGTTTTCTTGATACGGTATACCAGCAGCGAGGATTTTCTTGATAAGCTGTACTAACAGAGAGGGATTTCATGATACGCTGTACCAACAGTGAGGGTTTTCTTGATATGCTGTACCAGAAGCGAGAATTTTCTTGATAAGCTGTACTAACAGAGAGGGATTTCATGATACGCTGTACCAGTAGTGAGGGTTTTCTTCATAAGTTGTACTAACAGCAAGGGATTTCATGATACGCTGTACTAACAGTGAGGGTTTTCTTGATACGGTATACCAGCAGCGAGGATTTTCTTGATAAGCTGTACTAACAGAGAGGGATTTTATGAAACGCTTTACCAGCAGTGAGGGTTTTCTTCATAAGCTGTATTAACAGCGAGGGATTTCGTGATAGGCTGTACCAGCAGTGAGGGTTTTATTGATACGCTGTACCAATAGCTAGGATTTTCTTGATACGTTGTACAAGCAGCAAAGGTTTTCTTGATACGCTGTACTAAAAGCGATGATACGCTGTACCAACAGCGAGGGTGTTCGTGATACGTTGTACCAACAGCGAGGGTGTTCGTGATACGTTGTACCAACAGTGAGGGTGTTCGTGATACGTTGTACCAACAGCGAGGGTTTTCTTCATGAGCTGTATTAACAGCGAGGGATTTCGTGATAGGCTGTACCAGCAGTGAGGGTTTTCTTGATACGCTGTACCAATAGCTAGGATTTTCTTGATACGTTGTACAAGCAGCAAAGGTTTTCTTGATACGCTGTACTAAAAGCGATGATACGCTGTACCAACAGCGAGGGTGTTCGTGATACGTTGTACCAACAGCGAGGGTTTTCTTCATAAGCTGTACTAACAGCAAGGGATTTCATGATACTCTGTATCAACAGTGAGGGTTTTCTTGATACGGTATACCAGCAGTGAGGGTTTTCTTGATACGCTGTACCAACAGCGAGGGTGTTCGTGATACGTTGTACCAACAGCGAGGGTTTTCTTGATACGCTGTACTAACAACGAGGGATTTCATGATAACTCTGTACCAACAGCGAGGGTTTTATTGATTCCCTGTTCCAACACTCATGAATCGCTATACCAACCGCGAAGATTTGCATGATACTATATACCAACAACGAGGGTTTTAATAATACGCTGTAACCCCGTACCAACAGCTAGGGTTTTTAAGATACGCTATACTAACTGCGTATGTAACAATAAAGTGTTTTTATAATACTCTGTGCCAAGAGCGAAGGATTTCATGATACGCTGTAACAACAGTGAGTGTTTTCTTGATACGCTGTACCAACAACGAGGGATTTCGTGATACGCTGTAACAACAGTGAGTGTTTTCTTGATACGCTGTACCAACAACGAGGGATTTCGCGATACGCTGTAACGCAGTACAATTAACGACTGTTTTATGATGCTATACCAACTGAGTAGGTTTCGATTTCCTTGGTAAGCTGTACCAACATCGAATTTACTTATAATTTTCTTAAAAAACAATATATTTACGTGTTTTTTTATGATTTATAGTATTTCCATCAAAAAGTAATGAAACCATAATTCAATAATGAGTGGACTGTAAGCTACTACAGAATTGTTCATATAAATTCCTTTTCTTGCCTAGTCGCAAATTTATGTGTTTTGCTAACACTAAAGCATTAAGGGTGGAAGTTTTTTTTTATTTTTAAAACTAAACTTACCGATTTTTGTCACACTTGTTAAGTCGGCATATATTTAAATTGTTTTCAAAAAGCTACTTAAGAGGGACTCATAACCAACTTTCTCGTCCTCTCGGACCGCTTTAAATTTAAATTTTTGTTACACTCGTAATCTTTTTCGATTTTCCGTTTAGGCGCTCTAAGTGTAGAGGAATACCAAAACCATTGATCTTAATTAAAACTATTCAACTAAAATTTAACTGTACAGTCGCAACAATGAAGCAATGAATATAAATTATATAAACGTACTCGTTATATTTGTGTTTAATTATTCCTGAGCATGCGAAGTTTGCCTTTATTCCGTGAGGTTGTGAATGACGTCAGCAGGAGGGGTGGTGCCACGTGGACGACCCAAATTCGGGGACATAACGGTCCATTCACGGCACAACTTGAATGGTTTACTTTTATCAATGATTTATCACCGCTTCCCCCTTTGTTTGGGATATTTCATTTATTTCGGTAACTTATAACGCGTGCTGTATTAGATGTCCGATTCTGGTTTATTTAAGTATAAAATTACTCAATATCTAAGTGGAGTTTTATTGTAATACGTTTTAGATTGGTTGGTCGTTGTATTCAACACTTATTTATATTAATGCTAATAATGTGCTCTACTAGAATTGGTACTTATTAACGTGCATCATATTGTAACATCCGAATTATTGTAAACGTGCATCATAAACGTTTGAATTATTGTAAACGTACATCCCATAGTAAACTTCCGAATTATTGTATACGTGCATCATGTAGGAAACGTCCGAATTATTGTAAACGAACATCTGAATTATTGTAAACGTGCGTGACATTACGTATCTTTATTATTTGTAAACGTGCGTCATAAACGTACGAATTATTGTAAACGTGTATCATATAGTAAACTTCCGAATTATTTTAAACGTGCAACATGTATTAAACGTCCGAATTATAATAAACGTGTATCATATAGTAAAAGTCCGAATTATTGTATACGTGCATCATGTAGGAAACATCCGAATTATTGTAAACGTGCATCATGTAGTAAACGTCCGTAATATTGTTAGCATCATATTTTAACGTCAGTTTTATCGTAAACGTTAATCATTATTGTGACCATTGTGATGTTTTAAACGCCCGTCATTTTTTGAACTTTCATCATATTGTAACGTCCATTAAGTAGTAAATGTCAGTCACACTGTTGTCGTCAGTCTTAATGAAAACGTGGGTCGTATAGTAAAGGTTAATCGTTTTTTAAACTTGTGTTACATTTTAAACGTTCATCATATTGTACTCATAGTTCCTTGTCATTGTAATTGTTAGTTTACCGTTAACACGTAAAATATATCTTTTTTGTATAGTTGTGTAAGATCGTAACGAATGGGGTTGACCTGCGATGCAAAGTTAGAAGCCGATTTTAAGGTTTTGTCGGTATTTCCCGAACTGGATTTTTGTAGCGAGGCTTTTAATGTAACGGAAACGAGCAAATGAATTTCGTCTCTATTTCTGTCTTTCTTTTTCTTCCTCCTGTTACGCGTATTATATGAAGACGTTGTGTTGCTTTAGTTTCGGTATTTTTCCTTATTTTAAAAACGTGCACGCTGTAACTGTTTATAATATATTCGAAATTAATGTAAACGTTTATTGTAATTGTTGTTAACATTGCTAGTTGTTAACAACATAACCTGAAACTTATTTTAGCCTATCAGCTGATCGTTATAATTTAATATAAAACAACTGATCTTTTACTATAACTACAGTAAATAATATCTAAGCTAGGTTCACGTATTTATTTATTTAAACAAAACGAAATGTTTGTAAACATATCTTCAGACTAATTGTATATTCAGCAAAGATATCATTAAAAAAAAACTCCCCGAGTTCCGCACTTGTACTTTTTTAGGGATGAAATTAAATATGAGAAAATTTGTGTAATGTTTTTGTACCATTTTTTTTATAGAACAGATACAGAAGTATAGGAGTGTCAATTTATTAAAACTTTTATGTAATGTTACTAAATTTATGTTACCTTTTGGTTATTGGCTACCATCACGTTAGCTAACAGCTGCATTCCGCGATGTGTTTGTATGCGTGTGAATGACGTCAGAGGGAAGATATCGCGGCACGTGTACGACCTAAAAACGCGGCAACTTGGGAAATGGGGCCATCCAGGCTCATTCATCCCTTGCCCGGATCGCTTCAATGGAGTCTGTTCAATTTTCATGAGCCTTAAAACGCATTTTAAGATCCAATTTTGAGAGATAACTTTGCAAAATCTCTGCCCGGGGCTGTTTGAAGATTGAAGCTACGCAATGAGTTGTAAATACTCACTGTTGGCACGCAGCTGTCTCGCTGGCGTTAAGATATCGAAATTCGAAAACGTCAAAATACTTTACTTATATTAGGCTTATAATTTTTTGTCATATTTTGTTACAGTCTTTCCAGGCATAAACAGCGTGAAAAAGTGGCATATACAAAATTGCGATTTTTAGAAAATTTTTATTTGAAAATGAGCTATTGGAGTGGTCTTTATGGGGTAAAACCTAGATTCGGAACCGTGAAATTTTATACTAAAATGTGTGTGTGTGTGTGTGTGTGTGTGCGCGCGCGCGTGTTTTAGCAAGCTCACGTTCCCAATTTTAGTCCGAATTGGT
Source organism: Callitettix versicolor (assembly GCA_022606455.1). Taxonomy (NCBI): domain Eukaryota; kingdom Metazoa; phylum Arthropoda; class Insecta; order Hemiptera; family Cercopidae; genus Callitettix; species Callitettix versicolor. Next base: position 76,875,993 of record CM040189.1, read on the forward strand.
TCACACTTGTTACAAAAATCGACTTCGTTAATAGCTTGAACAAGTTCGTTAATCAGCTAAATTCGTTCAGTAGTTCCAAATACCGGTCGTTTCTAATTTTTTTAAAATGCATAACTTTTTTTCTTAAATATTTTTTTGAAATCTGATTTCACCGTCGTATTCAGCGTTAAAATCTGCATAAATTGGGATTTTGAATTTTCAGTTCGCAATTTGATATTTTAAAATGCAAATATTCATAGATTTTCTGTTGATGATTGTGAAATAAGATTTGTTAAAGTAAGATAAAAAATTATTTTGGAAAATTTGCTTCCATCATGTCAGCGAGTTAACTGCGACTGCGAATATTTTATATTTCGTAGGATATTGTAAAAAAAGGTAAACAAAAATTGTAACATAAGACAACCTTCTGGTCACCACGTGATGTTTTCAGAACTTACAAAATCAGGGCGCAGGTTAGGCAAAATGGTTACATCCCTGTAGTGAAATTGCGGACCTTCTTTTGTATTCCGTATAGTAAATTATTTGTTATATTAATTCTGTTTGTTATATTATGTAACAAATATTGTTATAATTTATATTAATTGTATTTATAATTATATTTGTTATATTATTTGCGTTATAAGTCATCTTTGCCGGCTTTGTGTATATATTCGTACTTATTAACGTAAAGTATACTTAAAAGCCGTCAGTAAAAATCCAAGAATAGTAACTACACTTTAATAAATTTTAAAGTCGAACTGTGTAACCCACAGTACTAAAAATTTACAAAACCGGTTTTTTCTTAATATTTACACCAACGATTTCGATAAAATTTAGGTCGAAAAACCTAATTGCTGGTAATTTTTTGTAGTTAAACTGTATTTTTGTCTGTTTAAAATTCTGTACAGACAAAATTTTTTAAACAGGTTTTTATGTAACCATAATCGGTAAAGCCGATTTTAATGAATTATTCCTAAATTCCTGTTTTTTACTTACAAATGTGCGTATGGTGTTCGTGTACCTGTCTTGAAAATTTTGTCGGATACGATTGTTTTCAAATGCAGTGAGCTGACAGAAATGGTTTGTACTTGAATATTTGTTTTTCAGTGTTTATGTGAAAAAATAATTTAAGTATAACAATTTTGATAATATTGCTTTACGTCTAGTACCCAAACGAAACGATCCCGTGAAGACCACAAATTAGATTCGAAGTTTAGTCACATAATTCAAGTGAGCATATAGAATTCGAAATCAAAGAAAGTTACGGTTTATGAGAAAATCGGCGTCCGGTTTGTTTTCCTTTTTCGATTTATTCTCGAACCGTAAATTTCTGTTCTTTAAAATTTGCAACACTTGATTTCAGCTATATATAACCAAAATTTGAGCAAAATCTGTTAACCGATTATGAGAAATCTGGGAACACTGGTACTTCGATAATTCCGGAACAGGTTTTTGATGTGGGGGAGGGGGTCTTGTAAAATGTAAACGCTTGTGAAAGTTTGTTAAATGTTTTATTTTAAATGACATTAAAAATTTTGTTATTTTCGCTATATAATAATATTAAAATTACTTATTTAATATTATTTCTATACCTATATCATTTATATATATATAAATTATAGTTCATTATTTATTCATACCTATATATTATAGTTCATTTATTTCTATACCTATATCTCGAAAACTAATAGAAAAATAATGATTATGTTTTTACGAGGACTTACAACACGCAACATGAATGAAATCTTATATTAAAACTGTTATGAGTTATGGAGAAAAAACTGAAATTATGTGTAAAAGTTTCCATTGTTGCTTACAAATTTTGATATATCTCGAGAAATAATTATGTATGAGGACTTTACCATGTCACATCGTTGTTTAGCCGAGCTACAGCTGATTAATTATATGTTAACCGTGCTACAGCTGATTATAATCATATGTTTACCCTACTACAGTTGATTATAATCATATGTTTAACCGTGCTACATACAGTTGATTATAATCGTATGTTTAACCGTGCTACAGCTGATTACAGTACCGGCCTTTGGGGGGCGACGTCGGGCTTTGCCCGAGGGCGCTAGCTCAGTTAGGGCGCTGCTGTCTAGGTTTTTAAAGTTATCAATAAAAATAATTTTTTTAATAATCTTAAAATGAATGGATTTATGGATTAGGATTAAAATAATTTTTTCAAATTTTTTTCAAAAGTGTATGTATACCCATTTTTATTAGATATCCTAAAAACGAGTCCCTTACATAGGCGCCACAGTAAATTTTGCCCGACCTGTCCAAAAGGCTAAGGCCTGGCTGATTATAAACATATGTTTAGCCGAGCTACAGATGATTATAAAAATATATTTAAGTGCTACAGCTGATCATATTAAGCTGAAAAACAAAAAAAAATTGACTTATATCTCAATTGAAGTACAAATGGTATTAAGAAGGGAAAAAATCAAAAGTAAAAAACGTGTATTAGATATTGTGATCTTATGTGTAATTATTAGACAGTGTGTTTTACTAATTACCGTGAGATTTTTACAGTATAATGATTTTTAATATTTTATGTTTTACTTATATAAATAAATATTTCCCTTACAATATCAATACATTTATTGCTTTATAAAATATACCTCGATATATGATACCGATAAAAATTAAATTTAAGTTAAAGACCCTTTCCAAAATTTGAAGTTTGTCAAAACCCTATTCCTTAGTTCAATAAAAAAAGTGGGTAGTGTATTTACGCTAAGACATAAATATCTTCAGTTCCCTTTGTAGATTATATTTAGGGTATAAACTTCTAATTTTGGAAACGACAAAAGCCTTGTGCGTGACGTCATTGGGGGGATGAAAAGACACGTGGATGACCTGAAACTGGGGCAAAATTGGGGCATCCAGGATTCATTCAGTTTAGCTGTGTCGGCGAACAAGTGAATGGGGTGTTGCACCCAAGGCTATCCCCGCCGTGTCAATACTTTGTGTAGGCTACGCAGGGAACTAAGTAAAATTAATCAAAAACACAAATGTTTTGTACCGCTGTTTTTCCACTGTCAAAACTGCAAATTTATGTAGGCCCTACGTTATTTCGAAATTAGTACACTGATTTTAATTTTGGATCTTCATATAAAATATGATCAAAATTTGTGTTTTGCAGATAGCTGCAGACTAAACGAATTCGCAGGTGTTTTTAATTTTGAACAAATTAAAATTTGCAAGCTCTTTTTGAGCAAAAAAAGTCAATGATTATACGAAAATTTCATTATGAATGGAAACCTAAACGAATTCTTGTGAAAGTGTAGTTTCCAATTAATAAATAAATTGTTAATAAATAAATAAATAAAAAGTGTAGTTGCAAATAAATAAATTTGCAATATCTTTTTGGCCAAAAAAGTCAATAATTATACAAAAATATGCTAGTGAATGGAAACTAAACGAATTCCAGTGAAAGTGTTTTTAGTTTTAAAAAAATTAAAATTTGCAATTTCTTTTTGGCCAAAAAAGCTTAATAATTATAATAAAATCTGCCTGTCAATGGAAACTAAACGAATTCCAGTGGAAGTGTTGTTTTTAGTTTTTAAAAAATTAAAATTGCATTCACTTTTTGGCCAAAAAGCTCAATAATTATACTAAAATCTGATTGTCGGTGGATGCTAAACGAATTCCAGTGGAAGTGTTATTTCCAGTATAAAAAAAAACTTCTTGCACTTTTTGGCCAAAGAAACTCAAAAATTAGTAGACGTATTTTTCTCATAATCATTCAAGTCAGTTTTTGCTAAATTTAACTTAAGTGCAGGTCGCTATATACAAATTTCATTAAAATATCCAGTTCAGTAATTGATTTATAGCTTTCCTTCGAATTCGGGGCCAATAAAATATGCATTGTATCATCTTCCACGACTTACCAGTCTCTTAAAATATTCTTTTAAAAATTTGACGTAACGGAAGAAGTTCGGAAACAGGACAAATAGAGAAAAAACCAAAAAATCGACGACGGTCAAGGTTTAATATTTTTCGATTTACTCGTGTGATTTTTTTTTTAATTTCAAAAATTTCTTCACTGTCGTAATTGTAAATCTTTATTTTATGACCAACGTTTTAGGTGATGAATCTATAAGTTTCATTATAATTACGCCGATTTATAAGTTATTATACGCCGAATTATAAGTTACGCCGATTTTCATGTTGTTTTTGATAGCTGTTGAACAGGACTTCTGGAAATATAGTGACTTTTGTTAAAGCACGTAAGGACTGCATTAAACAAAATCTTTAAAACATTGCTACCGTTATAAGGACGAAATTTCGTCAAAATCAGTAGGCCTATCCACAGACATTCGAGTAAAACCCATTTTTTTAAATTAATGGAACTTGTAATTGAACGGATCAATCAAAATTGATGAACAGACATTCAGTAAACCCCACTTTTTGGACTAATGGGACTTGAAACTGATAGACAGACATTCGAGTAAAACCCACATTTTGACTAACTGGACTTGAAATTGAACGGATCAATCAAAATTGATGAACAGACATTCAGTAAACCCCACTTTTTGGACTAATGGGACTTGAAACTGATAGACAGACATTCGAGTAAAACCCACATTTTGACTAACTGGACTTGAAATTGAACGGATCAATCAAAATTGATGAACAGACATTCAGTAAACCCCACTTTTTGGACTAATGGGACTTGAAACTGATAGACAGACATTCGAGTAAAACCCACATTTTGACTAACTGGACTTGAAATTGAACGGATCAATCAAAATTGATGAACAGACATTCAGTAAACCCCACTTTTTGGACTAATGGGACTTGAAACTGATAGACAGACATTCGAGTAAAACCCACATTTTGACTAACTGGACTTGAAATTGAACGGATCAATCAAAATTGATGAACAGACATTCAGTAAACCCCACTTTTTGGACTAATGGGACTTGAAACTGATAGACAGACATTCGAGTAAAACCCACATTTTGACTAACTGGACTTGAAATTGAACGGATCAATCAAAATTGATGAACAGACATTCAGTAAACCCCACTTTTTGGACTAATGGGACTTGAAATTAATAGACAGACATTCGAGTAAAACCTACATTTTGACTAACTGGACTTGAAATTGAACGGATCAATCAAAATTGATGAACAGACATTCAGTAAACCCCACTTTTTGGACTAATGGGACTTGAAATTAATAGACAGACATTCGATAAAACCTACATTTTGACTAACTGGACTTGAAATTGAACGGATCAGTCAAAATTGATCCACAGACATTCGACTAAAATTCACTTTTTTGACTAATGGGATTTGAAATTGAATGGATTGATCAAAATTGAGTTTTTACTATATTTTATAGCCCACTTCCTGTAGTGGGCGAGTAGAAAAAATAACTAAATAAACTCCGACCGCTCGTTTTGTTTTTATTTTTGATTCTGCAAAACGTAAATGACTTTTCTAATTTGGTTAATTAATTATCGATTCTTAAGTAGATACCTACCAATACTTTTTGTTATGGTGTTGTATTTGAATAATTTAATTGATGCGGAAAAGTTCATGTAATGGTTTTGAACTGTTTATTTTATTTTCTTAAAGGAAAAATAAAAACTAGTAATATGTTTAACGTTTGCCCGTATAAACCTGCATTATCCATTGCGTAATTACATCTAAATAATAAACAAGCTGCATTGATTTGTGTTATGAATGAAACGGAACATGGTTGCCAAGTTTCATTGATGAATGCCAGCGTAGCCCGTAGCTACTCTACAGTAGTTCGTGTCGTAGATCAATACATCGGCAACTAGGCGCTTCCAATGAGAACACCCACGCACTATATTTCTGTTTCTTTTTGGCGTGAAATGTGCACCGATCGTGTTATTTATAACGCATTTTATTATTTAACTTATTGCAAAAAAATACGAACCCGCGTCTAGGTTTGGATTTTCGTGTTTGAAAAAGTGATTTTTAAACGCATTTTACTGATTAAAAATGAGATTTTACTGATGGTAAAATGAGATTTTCAAAACAAGTGTAATATGAAGTAATCACGACACGCATCTGTCTCGTGGTGATGGAAGCGAATTTCCAAAAATATTTGTTTATCTTTCATCATTTTAAACTTCCGAATTGCATTGAAAATACGAAAATTCCTTAATTTGAAATGGCCGTCATTTTGAAACTGTTGAACGAATTTTGCTGGTCAACGAACTTATCCAAGCTATTGGCAGAATTGATTTGTATATCAAGTTTGAATTAGATTGGCAGAAATTACTAACTTGAGTGTACTAAACACACACACACACACACACACACACACACACACACACACACACACACACACACAATTCAAGATCCCGGGTCTGGATCTTACCATGACGGGTTTTTATTTACTTTTGAACCGTAACATTCGTTTTATTTCACGCTTGCTGCACCAGAATTTGAGCGAAATCTGATGTACCAGTTTTTGAGAAATTAGACGAATTTCCAGTTTTATCCATAACCCGATTTGTTCATGCTACAGCGATCCATGCGTTTTTGTTCTGGTACATTTTGGCTATTATTTTAGCAATTTTTTCAATCAAAATCGTTAAAACCTATTTTGAGAATCCCATTTTATTGAGCGTTGTTTAATTAAAGACTAATTTAAAAATTTTATTTATTTTTTAATTCAAAAAATAGTCCCGTGAGGTGTGAATAAACGCTTATTATATTTCAAATATAAATTATATTTCAAATGGAGACCCCACATACTAAATTTCATCAAAATCAAAAATGATCAGTGTAAACTTCAGCGCTTCAGTAGTACAGAAAGCGCTTAATTGTATATTTGTGTGTATTAGCACGCTCACGTTCGCCATTTTAGTTCGATTCGCTTGGCACAATATTCGATTTTTGGTAATGGCTTTGACAAATTCAGCAAAATTCGTTCAACAGTTTCAAAATGGTGGCCATTCAAATCTTTAAAAAATTCTTAACTTTATTGTCTTGATTTTTTCATATTTCACCATCGTAATCAGCATTAAAAACTGCATAAATTAGCGTTTGAGTTTTCAAAATCCGTTGAAATTAAGATTTTTTTTGTCGGCGGTCAGGGTTTTTTTCGAATGTTCAATGTAATTTGAAAGTTTAAAATGTCTGTACATTATAAATGCTGTTAATGATGGCAAAATCAGAATTTCAAAAAGTGTAAGATAAGGAAAAATTTTTTTGGAAATTCGCTTCTGTCACTTCGGCGAGTCAGGTGCGTGCTACGATTACTTTCTTTATACTTCCGTTTAGTGAGAAAAAGTTACATTTTAATGGGCGCAATTTTCAAATGGATGAACGCATTTTGCAGGCTAACTTAGCTAAGCAGCACAATATTATGAAGCATTTAGGTAGGCGCCCAGATAACGTAATAGGTACAAAACGAAACTCAACGGCGGTCAGGGTTCATTTTTTAACTTTTTCGATTTCCATATATATATATCAAAAAACTGTAATAAATTTAATTTAATCATTTTTTTAAACGATACGTTTCTGTACTTATGGGCAGTACTAAATTCCAGTTAAAAATTTTAATATTTCGTTTAAATTGATTGTGTTTTAAGGAATAGGGGGACTTATCACAAGTAGACTAACTCTATCACTTTACGTGGGAGAATATGCGTGGGATGTGCCTTGGTAGAATTAATTAGAAAACTACAGTTTACTTAGAATTATATTAGATAACGGATAACTTTTCTAAAAATTAAAAAATTTCCAGAACTTGTTTTGTGACAAGGGGCAACAGTTTCGGTACTGCGTCCGTCCGTCTGTAACCGAGTCTATGTGAGAGCATTATGCAATTATGTGTGTATCAGAAAAGTTTAGGGAGGACAAAAAAGGCAAAAATGGTCATTTATCTGCGGTCATGAAATTTATAGTCTCATGAAGTTTAAGGTAGAATTGATATACTCGTATGTCGGCTGTATTTGTGTCATATGTATAAAAAAAAAATGTTTTTACTTGGATGTTTGCCTTTCTGTTTACATTGCTGGAAACTAAACTGAATAAACAATCCACCAGAATAAATGTTGACAAAATTCGATATCGCTGATTTACCCTGATCTTGGGACCATTTTTATTTTTCCAGATCGTTTTTAATCAGCTCTTACGATCTTTATCGAAATTATATCCCCGAGAAATTTGGTTCAGGAGCATCGGCAAAACTGAAAAATCAGTCATTTCTCATAAATGGTTCATCAGATTTTACTCAAATTTCGGTTATATATGAAGATAAGTTTAAGTCAGTGTAGTAAAATCTAGATGTATGTAAAATCCAGTTACCACTCACTCATCAAGAAATCTCCGACATTATAAAATTGAAATTTAGGTTTTGGCTTTTACGTGCCCACTAAAGAACGTTTTAAAAAATTTTACCCTTAAAAGACTGAAATGTGGTAAAAACTAACTTTACATTTTATCTCTGTATCTCCAGAATCAAAAGTCCGACAGAGTTGAAATGTGTACACAGGTTCATCTTAAGCTTTAAAGGTGAGCACAAGCTGGTTCCCAAACATTTATTGTCATTTAGTTAAAATTATGTAATTTTTTAATCGTGGGTGTTAAAATTTCGTGTGGACGATTCTCTTGGACTCTTAAGTGTTGAAAGCAGGATATATTTCTTTGAAAATAGTGGGATGTTGAAAACAGGAAATATTTCTTTTGAAGTAGTGGGATTTTGGAAGCAAGAAATATTTCTTTAAGTAATGGGATGTTGAAAGCAGGATATATTTCTTAGAAAATAGTGGGATGTTGGAAACAGGAAATTTTCTTTTAAAGTAGTTGGATTTTGGAAGCAAGAAATATTTCTTTAAGTAATGGGATGTTGAAAGCAGGATATATTTCTTTGAAAATAGTAGGATGTTGGAAACAGGAAATATTTCTTTTAAAGTAGTGGGATTTTGGAAGCAAGAAATATTTCTTTAAGTAATGGGATGTTGAAAGCAGGATATATTTCTTTGAAAATAGTGGGATGTTTTAAACAGGAAATATTTCTTTTAAAGTAGTGGCATTTTGGAAGCAAGAAATATTTCTTTAAGTAATGGGATGTTGAAAGCAGGATATATTTCTTTGAAAATAGTGGGATGTTGGAAACAGGAAATATTTCTTTTAAAGTAGTGGCATTTTGGAAGCAAGAAATATTTCTTTAAGTAATGGGATGTTGAAAGCAGGATATATTTCTTTGAAAATAGTGGGATGTTGGAAACAGGAAATATTTCTTTTAAAGTAGTAGGATTTTGGAAGCAAGAAATATTTCTTTAAGTAATGGGATGTTGAAAGCAGGATATATTTCTTAGAAAATAGTGGGATGTTGGAAACAGGAAATGTTTCTTTTAAAGTAGTGGGATTTTGGAAGCAAGAAATATTTCTTTAAGTAATGGGATGTTGAAAGCAGGATATATTTCTTTGAAAATAGTGGGATGTTTTAAACAGGAAATATTTCTTTTAAAGTAGTGGCATTTTGGAAGCAAGAAATATTTCTTTAAGTAATGGGATGTTGGAAGCAAGAAATATTTCTTTTAAAGTAGTGGTATGTTGGAAGCAAGAAATTTGTTTTAAAATATTGGAATGTTGGAAGCAGGAAATATTTTTTTTATCCTTCAGTCCTAAGTGCTTACTAAGAGAGTGTTTCCAAAAACTGTACACCTAAGGGGTTGATATTTGTAAAAGCCAAAATACAATCAATTAAACCTTGAAAACTTTTGAAACTGAATGTTTTTTCCTTGATCTCTGAGAAGAGAAAGTTTTAAAAAATCGTCAATTAAGGGTTGAAATCTACGGGGAAACGCATTAATCGCGTTAGAAGCTAGGCATGTTGTAATAAATTTTATTTAAAAGGGGTAAATTAAATAAATTTTATTCGCTGACGAAGCATTGAACGGGAATGCTAGTTTGATGTAAAATAAAAATAAATCTCGACCCCTGATGGATTTTCACTATTTTCGGACAATAAATTTCTTTACATTTGCTTTAGGCTACTCATTTAAGTTGTAATAGTGGGTCTGTGTAACCTTTCACAGGTAGTGGGGAAAAGAAACAATATACAACAATGTTAGGGACTTTCTTCTATAGCTACTTTACGTTTGCGAAAGACGAAAGCTACTATACATTTGCAAAGTATAATGCACTAATCGTTTATTCAGTACTTGTACTTTAAGATTACTGTACATGTCTTATACGTAAAGTAGTTGCAAAACCATATGGACCTATCATTTCTTGTCAATATGAACTTCTGCTAAAATAGACGCTGTAGTTATATTTAATACTTGTATGACCTGTTAATAAAGCAATGTCGTTCATTATATTTAAGTGTCGTTCGATAAGTGTTTTGTTTTTGTTTAACAGATCAGTAGGCAGTCCATAGACGCTGTAGTTATATTTAATACTTGTATGACCTGTTAATAAAGCAATGTCGTTCATTATATTTAAGTGTCATTCGATAAGTGTTTTGTTTTTGTTTAACAGATCAGTAGGCAGTCCATAGACGCTGTAGTTATATTTAATACTTGTATGACCTGTTAATAAAGCAATGTCGTTCATTATATTTAAGTGTCGTTCGATAAGTGTTTTGTTTTTGTTTAACAGATCAGTAGGCAGTCCATAGACGCTGTAGTTATATTTAATACTTGTATGACCTGTTAATAAAGCAATGTCGTTCATTATATTTAAGTGTCGTTCGATAAGTGTTTTGTTTTTGTTTAACAGATCAGTAGGCAGTCCATAGACGCTGTAGTTATATTTAATACTTGTATGACCTGTTAATAAAGCAATGTCGTTCATTATATTTAAGTGTCGTTCGATAAGTGTTTTGTTTTTGTTTAACAGATCAGTAGGCAGTCCATAGACGCTGTAGTTATATTTAATACTTGTATGACCTGTTAATAAAGCAATGTCGTTCATTATATTTAAGTGTCGTTCGATAAGTGTTTTGTTTTTTTTTGTTAGATCAGTAGGCAGTCCATAGACGCTGTAGTTATATTTAATACTTGTATGACCTGTTAATAAAGCAATGTCGTTCATTATATTTAAGTGTCATTCGATAAGTGTTTTGTTTTTGTTTAACAGATCAGTAGGCAGTCCATAGACGCTGTAGTTATATTTAATACTTGTATGACCTGTTAATAAAGCAATGTCGTTCATTATATTTAAGTGTCGTTCGATAAGTGTTTTGTTTTTGTTTAACAGATCAGTAGGCAGTCCATAGACGCTGTAGTTATATTTAATACTTGTATGACCTGTTAATAAAGCAATGTCGTTCATTATATTTAAGTGTCATTCGATAAGTGTTTTGTTTTTGTTTAACAGATCAGTAGGCAGTCCATAGACGCTTGTAAAGATTACTTCAGGGACGACCTCCTGAAGACTGACTGGCAGCTCATGGTGGAGCTGAAGAAGTTGTTCCAGATTCTCTAAACTGCGGATAAGGTATATTAGCTTTAGTTTAAATACTTAAAGGTAATACAGAATTGTATTTTTTATCCCAATACCAAAAGCTTCTGCTTTCTTTCGCACTTCTTGTCTCTGGACATCTCGCGGCCGTAACAATTTCTGTTTTTAAACATTTTAATTACATTCAAATTATTGATCGAGCGAAGCGAGGTGTTTTTAACACAGTTTTGGCTGAACGCATTGACCAATTGTTTCCCCATTCACTTCTGTTCCAAGATGACGGCCTCTGATGTAACGACGCACGCTGGTTTGGCCAGGCAGTTTATCAGGAATCTGCTGTTCTTTGAACTACTTTAGTCTTGAAGAACTCGTAGCACTGTCTGAGCCCATGAAATACCAATACCAAGCATATGCTTTATTAATTAAAAGACATCTAGGTACAATAATAATTTAAGTTGTATTGTACCGCGTAGTTCATGCATATAAATATTTAATTATTGTAAAATAAAATACAATTAATGATATAATTGTTTATTAATATTCATTGTTAACTGTAACAGTAATATAACCTCAATTGAAATAGTATCATAGGAACATCTGCCGTGCTAAATCAACTGTTTAGCTGAACATTACCTCCCCTGTAGCGTCACCATAGCATAAATTTTCCCCTTCCGTATTAGAACTTGTGTTTTTGCATTTATATATTTTATTTAGAGAATATTATGTGAAATACAAACACGCTTAAGCTTTATGAAAGTTGTAAGTCATAAAAAATTGTTAAAGGGAGAAAAATAATATTTTTGTACGACCTTGAAAATATAAAACTATAAATGTACTGTATATAGTGAAGCTATAACTTATTTTAAACTTGGCATAAAAATTGGCAATAAAAAAAAGATTGACCGTTCGACCTTTGGTTTGCTACGCAGTTTTGGTCAAACGCATTGGTCGACTGTTTTTGGAATTTGCAATGAATGTATCTTGTATAAAGGCCAAACGAAGTATGTTTAAGATTTTTGTTTTTTAATTGTCTACTTCGTATCGCGGGGTATGAGTTCAGTTTGCCGCCACGGAACACTCTTAACACATCCATACGCGCACTCTAGTGTTTGTTTGAATATATTTTTATTCCAAACATTATTATTATTATTATTTTAGTGATTAATAAAATGTATTTTTGAAGTGAAAACTTGTATGGTCGCGGTTGACAAAACACGGCTATAAACATTTGCTTTCGCTTCACGCTTGAATTCGTAATGATACCGCACAGCATATATTGTTCTTGTATATACCTAGACTGGAAGTGACTACTTCTAAACAGCTGATTTAGCACAATAGCTTCAATATTATTTCAATTGAGATTATTATGTTTATTGTTCTTGCTAATTTTAAAAATGTGTATTTTCTAAATTTGTGTAGTTAAATTTAATGTATATGACCTGTACAAATTTTCGAATCTCAGAATCACAAAAATTATATTTATTATATTTAGATTATTAAACCCCTTTTAGCTGCGTGCATCTAAATTTTTATAAAAAAGTATATTTCATTCACTTCCGTTTCCGGATGGCACTGTCTAATTTTAAAAAAATACTTTCTTTAATACAGGCTGAACGGCAAGATTTTACGAATGTAATCGGCACTGAAATCTAATTAAATTAATATTTTTAATTTTCTAATTCTATTGGAAAAGGTGTAAAATAAAAAAAGTCAAACTTCACCGCTTTCAGTAGTCGTGTTACAATTGAAACATGTCTTATTGCATGGTATATGTTTGCACCAAGTTATATAGTAATTCTTTTAATTCAAGGTTCACGGAGAATCACAACCAGAATTGACCATTGTGCCAAGCATCTTGTACGTTGATGAAGATCTTCAAGGGCTGAGAAAGGAACTTGTTTTATAATCATTTTCTATAAATAAGCTGCAGATAATTGTATACAAAATAAAGGCGCGACGGACATCCTTTTTAAAATTACCGTTATTTTAGAAATGTTGATTGCATAAAAAAAATAATTGTTATTTTTTTACATATTCTAACAGGTCGTTTTTTTTATTGCAGATATTTTATACAGAGTGAGTTATAAATGCCCGTACATTTTCCTTCGGACATCGCTTCCAGAAGTAAATAAATAGTATTTTCTGTCTCTAGTTCGGAACTAAATGTGCTGTTGTGGGTTCCGTTCCGTTTTTCACGCTGAGTATAATAACTTCAAATTTTAAGAAGTATATTTTGTATGATAACACGTTAAAGAGTGAACATCAAACGAACCCATTTAATTAGCTATTGAAAAACTGCCATAAATTATAGAAAAAGTGCGGGGCGCATTTAAAACTCACTGCAATGTTTTTCACAAATAATTTATTTACTTTCAAAGTAACGTTATAAAAAAAATTATATTGAAGTATTGGTTCGGTCGACTTTTTGTCTGAATCGTAACAGGTGATCGATTTTTCTATCGAAAAATTCCTATTTTATTTAAGGTCACGCATTAAATCGTACTTACTGTTGTTGACCTTACACTAACATTTTACAAAGCAGTTTATATTTTATATTATAAATATACAGACTTAGTATGTTTTACTTTAGTATTCGGGTTTCGTTCTTCGCTTGGTGCTTAATAAACCACTGTATTAAATTCACCGTAGGAAAAAAATATTTTTCTAATTAAATTCGAAAATATTGTCTTTGGTTTTTTTTTAATATCTTTCTGCGAATATTGTATTTAATATTGAATGGCTTACGTTCAAATTTGACTCGTTGTAAACATGTGTTGGGAATATATGATGATGGAAAATGTGTATTTGTCTTTAATTTTCTCCTGTTGTCATATTACCGCATCCTTCCCGTTTCTTCATGTTCATGTTCTTTTTGTGTGTAATCTACCAGATCGCCGTCATTGCTAGCCTGTGCAGTGCCCTATGATACCAGTGTTTGGTGAGCGACCAGTACTGGAGCACCAATAAGTGTAAGCACACAACTAGTGCGCATTAGTAATGTCAGAATCCGTCTCATAACCAGTACTGCAAATAAAATTACCGCTGTCATAATTGTCAACTTTTCCTTTTTCTAATTTCCCAATACTTTCTGACATTGACTGTGATTGCCACTTTAAACGTAGATATATCCCAGTAATACTTGCGACGACCACTTTTAAAAGGACAAACCATACAAGTACCGGACTGGTGTTGCTAACGGCAAACAGCGAGCGCGCCGCGACAGGTTTGAACATGTCGGTGCCTGTTGATACTTCTCCCGTCCTGAGCTCGATGGATACGGTTGTACATCGCTCAGTCACGTTGTAGCATTCGCCCGTTCAAGTCTTTGCGGTAGCTTTCGAAGCTGAGTTAACTTCGTTTCTTGTGAGACTGGGAAAAACTGCTACAGAATCATCTGCCCAGGAAGTGTACAGCAGTGAATGTTTATCGCGCGCACAAGTTTTTGAATGTTTTAAAAGGTTTAACGACCGAAGACGATCAGCGCTCTGGACAACATCCAAAAATATTGATAAATTTATAATCGAAAATTGTCACCTATGTCCGAGCTCTTGGTGAAATCTCAAACTTCAAAGAAAGTGTCCTTCAGATTGTGCATGAATCACTGAACGAGCAGAAAGTTTGCACAAAATGGTGCCAAAACTTCTCACTCCTGAGCAAAAGGAATCGAGAGTGAACATTTGTGCTGACCTTTTAAAGAACAATGATAATGATCTAGAATTTTTAGAGTGATTATTATGATGAATCGTGGTTTTTTTACCATGATCCTGAAACAAAGCGCCAATAGACGCATTAGAATAGATCCCAAAAAGACCCCAAGATGGTTAAAAAAAGCGAAATGAAAATCGAAATTCAAGAACATGATTTTTTTAGCAAGCGTGCAATTGTCTACGTTTACTGAGTGTTCAAAGGTCAGACTGTGAATCAACATTATGACAGCCCTTCGTGAAGAAAACCCGATTTGAGGAAGGACAGTGGAGTGACGCAGTAGACTGACCGATGCTGCAGCTAATGATCAGTCTACTGCGCACCTGAAGGTTCTTAGTTCGAGCCTTTAGGTGCGTAGTGGAGTGACGCAGTAGACAGACCGATGCTGCAGCTGAAGATCAGTCTACTGCGCACCTGAAGGTTCTTAGTCGAGCCTTTAGGTGCGTAGTGGAGTGACGCAGTACACTGACCGATGCTGCAGCTAATGATCAGTCTACTGCGCACCTGAAGGTTCTTAGTTCGAGCCTTTAGGTGCGTAGTGGAGTGACGCAGTAGACTGACCGATGCTGCAGCTAATGATCAGTCTACTGCGCACCTGAAGGTTCTTAGTTCGAGCCTTTAGGTGCGTAGTGGAGTGACGCAGTAGACTGACCGATGCTGCTTAGTTCGAGCTTTAATGATCAGACTGACCGATGCTGCAGCTAATCAGACTCGTACTGCGTACCTGAAGGTTCTTATTCGAGCCTTTAGGTGCGTAGTGGAGTGACGCAGTAGACTGACCGATGCTGCAGCTAATGATCAGTCTACTGCGCACCTGAAGGTTCTTAGTTCGAGCCTTTAGGTGCGTAGTGCGTAGTGTGACGCAGTAGACTGACCGATGCTGCAGCTAATGATCAGTCTACTGCGCACCTGAAGGTTCTTAGTTCGAGCCTTTAGGTGCGTAGTTGAGTGACGCAGTAGACTGACCGATGCTGCAGCTAATGATCAGTTTACTGCGTACCTGAAGGTTCTTAGTTCCAGCCTTTAGGTGCGTAGTGGAGTGACGCAGTAGACTGACCGATGCTGCAGCTAATGATCAGTCTACTGCGCACCTGAAGGTTCTTAGTTCGAGCCTTTAGGTGCGTAGTTGAGTGACGCAGTAGACTGACCGATGCTGCAGCTAATGATCAGTCTACTGCACACCTGAAGGTTCTTAGTCGAGCCTTTAGGTGCGTAGTGGAGTGACGCAGTAGACTGACCGATGCTGCAGCTAATGATCAGTCTACTGCGCACCTGAAGGTTCTTAGTTCGAGCCTTTAGGTGCGTAGTGGAGTGACGCAGTAGACTGACCGATGCTGCAGCTAATGATCAGTCTACTGCGTACCTGAAGGTTCTTATTTCGAGCCGCATTCGCTCCCGTTTTCCCTTCGATTTTTTTTTAACGTCCGACTATTGTGCACACTTGGACTAATGCAGACGATGGGATGATTTATAGCGTATGAAAATGCCAAGCCCTGGCCGGGAATCGACCCCGGGTCCTCGGGGTGTAAGCCCAGTACGCTATCAACGAGGCCACCGAGACGGCTTTTTCCCTTCGAAGTATAAATAAAATGGTCAGCGTAGGACTATTGAGGTTCCGTGTCTTATATTAATAAAAGAACTATTTTGTGTATGTATGTGCGATAGCTCACAAAAGTCTAAAATTTTTATCGTAAGTGGATGTAAGAAGGTCGGACAAGTACCTCGAAGAGTCATTTTAAAATTTCTAATTATATTTTGTAAAATTAAATATTTAGCTGAAAATTACACCTGTTTACATAGAATATTCACTGTGAAAGTGTAAATGTGATAGTATTATCGATTTAACAGCTGCGGTGTGAAATCAGCTGTTTAGGTGATATTACCTCCACCCACACAATTTTCGCGTTTCATATTAGACCTTGTTTTTATACTTTTGGAGTAGTTTAGAACCCTCAAGCTATCTAAAGATTATTTTTTGAGATCCAAATAAGTATATTCTTTTTTTTTAAGAGGGAATTTCCCCTGGAAACTATAAATGAGCACCGATCCTGAACTCTAGATCACTTTTTGATGGATCGTTAAATATGTTTTTTTGTGTGTGTGACGTCCGACTATTGTGCACACTTGGGCTAATGCAGACGATGGGATGATTTATAGCGTATGAAAATGCCAAGCCCTCGCCGGGAATCGAACCCGGGTCCTCGGGGTGAAAGCCTAGTACGCTATCCACTAGGCCACCGAGGCGGCTGTTAAATATGTGTGTATATCTATTACATTTTTTGATCGGTTTGATGCAAACTTGTCACAAAAATCGATTCTATCATGGACAGGTTCGTTACACAACAAAATCCGTTAAACAGTTTCAAAAAGGCGGTTATTTCAAATCTTTAAAAATGCATAACTTTTATTGCGTTCATTTTAAAAAAAAATTAACATTTCACGATCGTAATCAGCATGAAAAACTGCGTGAATATTTTAAATTTTCAAAATACGTTGAAATTATGAAATTCAATTTGACGGCGGTCAGGGTTTGTTTTCGTATTTTTTATGTAATTTGAATTTTTAAATGCCAGTAAATGTAGATTTCAATTATGGTTATGATGGTGATTTTTTTTAATTGTTAGAAAATTACTTCCGGAAGCATCACGTCAGCGGACAGGTGCGTGCACGTTTATATTTTATAGAATCGATATAAGGTCTATCAGGAACTGTGCAAAGATTGTTCTTAAAGATCCAGATCAGAAGGAATTGTTTTATGTCCCCTGATTTTAGCTTTCAAACAGCGGAAGCTACACAAATTGACTTCTGTCCCCCTCCGCCTTAGGCTATCGACAAGTCGTAAATTATATTTTTCGTTGGAAAGAACATTTCCGTTTTACGTCAGCCTGACTAAAAAAAACGCGGGCGCTCACAAAACGCCGGAAGTTGGCAATCAGAATTATATTTAGGGAAGTAAAAACAGCTGATTATCGTGAAGGCAGCTTCCGTCCAGTCTTGTGTAACAGATCCGGGTAATGGCTCAGGATTACTGTAAGTACTGCACTAACTTCTCGCGAAATGAAAAGGTCAGTGAGACGAGCTGTCCTGATGGAAGCAAATTTCCAAAAAGTAAACGTACATTAAATATTCGACAATTTTTGCACTTTATAAAAAAACGATTTTGTGTTCTAAGTCATTAACAACTTTTGTACTAATTGTTTTTAAAAATTTATTTCACTATCGTAATCAGCGTTAAAATAAGCATAAATTAGCATTTTAAATTTTCAGTTATAATAAAATGCTGATTTAAAATCAGATGGGATTCGCTTCTATCACGTCATACGCATGCGCGGCATCACAGATCAGACAATAGGCTTATTTTGTAAATTTTACGAACCTAACTTATTAATCAGGAATAATGAATGCCATTACAAATGACACTTTTCTGCATAACGTGCTTAGAACAATTTCAATATTTACTTAAAAGTTTTTAAACTTATAGGTTATGTGGTCCTACTGACAGTCCCCTATCCTTGTCCGTCGTACAAGCCGGGACAAGCATTTCGAATATCAAACACATGTTTTGGACACTGTTTTTACACAAATATTTGTGATTTCTCCTTCCATCGTTTACCTTAGGATTTTTACAATAGCTGTTCAATGGATTTTCGATTTATTTTTTAAACATGTTTTTCCTTCCTTCCAACTACCGCCCTCACTTCAACGACTACTTTTATTCAAAAGGCTTTCATTTTGCGAAATGTCTCACGGGTCTCCTGGTTGAGTTTTACTGACGTATACATTTAAAAACATATTTTTTAGCTTCTAACATCGCACGTTTTAGAGATAACGTGATTAATGTAGTTTTTCGTTTATACACTTAATCCTTTTGTTTCGAATTTTTTTGAAATTTTTTTCAGCCAACTAGAACCCATGAGAATCGTTAACGCCCTCTATTAAAAATTTACTCCGTTTTAGTCCTTCGGGGTGAAATTTTGAAAAACTTTTTCTTTGTGCACCTCCAAAATCTTTTGATTCTTTTTATACAGAGATAAAATATAAGGTTCGTTTTTAGTGTTTAGGGGTTGGATTTTTTTAAACCTTTTCTTAGCGGGAAATCTTGATATTAAGACCAACATACGTGCCAAATTTGTACTTTGTAGGCTTTACTGTTACGGATATTTCGTGATGAAAGAGTGAATGATAGTTGGAATTTATATAGTTAGAAAACTAGGGTGGGTACGCGGTATTGAGGTGTATTTGTTGAAAATATTTTAATTCTTTCCTAAAAATAGGGTATTTTATAAGAGTTGTAAATGTAAAAAAAATCATTCTCATAGAATCTTTTTATTCTAATAAAGGTACACACCTATTTTACTTGAATTTTTAATTTCACGTATTTTATTTACCTATTTAAACCCCTCTTAATTCGTTAAGGGTAGTTTTACAAAACAATTTATGTATTTCTTGTTATTTTTGCTTTAATAATGTTAAATTAAACAGATAGCTTAGATCCAATTTTGAAGTACACTTCGAAAATAAGTGTTAAGTGTGTTTATCGCTTAATAAATTTCAGCCCCTAAAATTATTTTTTTTTAAATATATTTTTATGAATAACACTATAAAAAACTGATTTTATACCAAGTTTCATTAAATTCCGACAAATTTTGAAATTTCCCTCTGATTAGAAGTTCTGTTTAAGGGTTGAAAATTAACCCTTTTTGAAGATATTTAGTGATCTCCGTTACTAAACATGCGTGATACTCAAAGGGTTCTTGTTTGACGCCAGTAACTAACTAGATTTGGTAAACTGACCTTGAGGAATTATACAATTTTTTTTCTCTTTATTACTTCCTAAATGGGTTTTCAGGGGAAAATTAAATGTGTGTTGTTTTTGCACCATTTGTTACCGCTTGAAGTTATTTCATCGAAATATATTTACTTTCCCGTTTCCCTTCTAAGGAACAATTACCAAATTAAACCACCCCCCTACAACGCTAATTCGGTTAATTATTGATGATTGGAACATTTTCTAGAGGTCAGGATAGGCGCACTTTTCATTTCCCTGGGTCTTACTGTAATGGTTGTCCCAATGGAGCTATTTGAAGTGGGTAACTGATGCATTGCAGAATGTAACCCCATTAAAATGAATGAATGCAGAAAGGAAGGGTTGCAGAGGGCTGGGTGGGGGTGGACCTTGTGAATGTAATATCGATCGGACTCCCTCATTCACAGACAGAGGGGAAGCCGCTTCAATGGGCAACCTAAAGTCAAATTTTAATTTGAAATATCGATATGAATAATAATCTTTAACGTTGTGTATTAAGTAATATACCAAGGAGTAAGGTAGTCTGGACAAATTTCCCAATTGCGTAAAAATTTGATTTGTTCCAACTGAGAAGGAATATTACACAATCTTTCTCACATTCATTCTTTTCACCCAAATAATCTGATTAGGATGGACTACTCTGACTGCAACAACATATCATAGATTAATCATATATATATCATATTATATATCATATATATCATATTATATATCATATATATATATATATATATATATATATATATGTGCCTATGTGTGTATAGAGTTAAGTTGTAAGCTGAAAATAATCCCTGACCTTCGTAGGGTTTTCCGGTTTAGCCTATTCAAGAACTGTATTTTTTTTTTTATTTCGTATATGTTACAATGGCTTGGTATTTTACGCAAGTTTGAGAAAACCCCGATGAACCGATTTTGATAAAGTAAGCCCGATTTTATGATTCCTTTGTCGATAGTTTCCTAACCGGATTTTTTGAGAAAATAATTGAAAACGAATAAATTACGAGTTTGAAAAATGTTTACACACACACACACACACACACACACACACACACACACACAACCATCACATTACAAGTTGAAACAAAATTCTGGTACAAATAGAATAATATTAATACATACATAAACGTAATATTTCATTAAAAAAAGAAAAGAAATAACAATGCAATAAATGATTTAATTGGTAAACTTAATAATTGTTAACTATTGTCAGTAAAATAAATGGTGTAACTTTATCAAAATCGCTTCATCAAATTTTGGTAAAACTTGCGTCAAAAATCAAATCATTGTAACAAATTTATGGTTCTTGAATAGGCTAAACCGGAAAAGCAAGGCGGTCAGGGATTATTTTCACCTTATAACTTAACTCGCAAACATTAAAGCTCTTTTATTTGAAATCTGCTACACCGACTTCGTTCCATAATCTTTATGGCCGAAATTTGAGCAGAATTGAAAGAATTATGGACCAATTTTGAGAATTTGTTTAAAGTTTTATTACGATACGCAATTTAAATCACTGTTACAAATTTGAAATGTTTTAAAAAATTACGGTTTCAGAATAACTCAAAATAAAATAAACTTTAACCGCGGTCAAAGTTAATTTTCGTAGCTCCCGAACGGCATTTTTTTGGGATTCGTGTATAGCAACCTGTGTGTATAGTTGGGTTCTTATTCACTACATTTGAACGGAATATGATCACAATCGTTACAGCAGATTTTGAGACAATACAATTTTTAAATTTTCGATCAAGATAACGGTAAACCAAACCGACATGCTAACTCACCAATATTTTCAGCGATGTTACAGAAAATAAACCCGAAGGCGGTCAGGATAATTTTATTTTTCATCCAAGGAACTGTAAAAATTTTAAATTCGTTAGACTGAATTGAATCTTAAAGCTTCATATGTGACCCGAATTTCAGCAAAATCTGATGAACCGATTTTGATAAATTAAATCGATTTTTGTCAATAATTCCTCGAATCATATTTCTCGTGGATTTGGTTGTTACTTTTTATTTGAATACTTATGGAATATATTTGAGTAAAATTTAATCGAAATCGTGATAGTTCGACTTAAAAAAAACTATTTTTTGTAAAATTTTAGAAAGTTTCTAAGATTTTTATGCTGGAAAAATCAGGCCTACATGTCAAATTTGAAAAGAATTATCATTAGTTTATTTTCCACTCCCACAAACGGACTAGCATGCAAATGAAAATGAAAATCACTTTTTTTTACTCTAGTCACATGAAAGCGGATAGATATCAAGATCGATTTTTTTCACGATCATTAAACTGTATTTCCAATTGACAAATTACAACCGGTTATAATACCCTGATCACATTTAAATCAAGTTCGAAGAGATGGCAATTGCTGAATACTAAGCTAGACTGTGGCCACCAGCAAAATGGGTAAATCACACAACCTGACCGCAAGTCACATCCTTCCTTCAGCTGCAAGGCTTATCGGAAACCTACTTACCGGAAGCGGTTTACCGCAATTACCGATTTCCTCCTTCGGAAAGGAAGAAAAGAGGTTTTCCGTATTTAACTAAAGTAATATGAAATAATTGCGCACGCAACTGTCTCGCTGACGTGATATAGCTGAGCGTATTTCCATGAAGTTTTTATCTTATACTTCTTTGAAAATCTGATACCAATGCTGTACAAATTAACCAATGATGAATCATCTTTAACCAGTGGTAAATGATACCAATGGTAAAAAAAATCATTTAACATGTTCAAGTTCCAATCGAAATACAAAAAAGAACCCTATCCGACGAGTGACCGTGAAATAAACACTGATCCTGATCTGCAGAATACGTTTTGTAGGGTCGTTTAAAATAGGCCTTTAGCACTCGCTCGTCTGTTCTGAATTTCAGTCGAATTTGATTCAAACTTAGCGAAAATCTTTTAACATGTATCATGTTTTAGGGCTGGTTGTAATGCTGGATTCTGCGGGACGCGTGATGCGAGGAATTTGTTTATATATATATATATATATATATATATATATATATATATATATATATAAACATGTTCCTCGCATCACGCGTCTCAGTCTCATATTTTGCGCGTCTCAAGTCTCATATTAATTATAATTAAAAATTACTGTTTCCGTCCGGGATCGAACCGGGACCTTGCGCGCTTGATAACCACTACACTACAGAAACTTTGAAGACGTTTGATCGATTTAAGTATATGAAATGAATCGTTAATTTAATTTTGGTAGTTATATTAAAAAGATCAGCTGATTTCATTGAAAAGCTGATAGGCTATGGTAACTTTTAGGTTATGTTTTTAAAAACTAGCTGTGTTAATTTGTCCGTTATATTAATTGTAACGATCAGCTGATTTCATTGAACAGCTGATAGGCTATAATAAGTTCTAAGTCATGTTGTTAAAAAACTAGCTACGTTGATTTGCGGAGTAATGATCAGCTGATTTCATTGAACAGCTGATAGGTTATAATAAGTTTTAAGTTGTTTGTTAAAAACAAGCAATGTTAATTTGTCGTGTTTTCGAACAAATTATTGCAATTAAAATAAAATAGGAAGAGAAAACGTGATACATGATTTTTATTTTTGGTTCAATAATAGTTTGCGCAATTTCGTTGCCCGTCAAAATTCGTTCAACATTTAAAATCTTAAAATGTTCATATCCTGATTCTGAACCGATGTTGTGAAAATCAGGTCTACAAAAAAATGTAACTTAAACAAATTAAAAATTCTATGGCGGTCAGGGTTTATATTCGTATTTTTAACTGTAAAGTGTAAAAATGTTCACTAAATTTTTGTATGCGAAGTAGATGAATTTTGTTGATTTTATATTCGCTTCCATCGCGTTAGCGAGTCAGTTGCTGCAATTGGACTCAGTATATATACTGTAAATATATAAACAGTAAAAACTTTGCTTATAGGCTATATTGTAAACAGATAGGCTTCTCTGTTTGTAGTGGATCCAAGACATAACATAACAAAGTAAGCGAACATTTGGTGCTATCCAAAATAGAACACATCGAATGCAATCAGGTGAACTGGAAAAGGCGAGGCTGTCGGCTAAATGGTGCACAAACTTTCTCAAGTTTATACGTTTAAGGAATAATAGTATCCTTCAGTCATTAGATTTCCTTGTTCGACCGTTTAATTTTAGTTTAATTTAGTTATTTAAATCGTATCGCTTAGGTTCTCACCATTGCTGATTGTTAAATCATATGTTTTGTGAATTAGAATTGGGAGAACTTATGCTTAAATGTACTATCTGCCCAACGTCATTTTTACGCATGTTATCCTAATATTTATGCCAATATTTTGTTTACTTTTTTATTTATGCAAGATGTTTTCAGCTTTAAGAAATCAAGGTTCTGGTAGAAGAATTCTGATTCTATAGACTGGCTTACCTTTTTTTTAAAATAATATTCATAAATTATACATTCAAAATCTTCATTATTCATAACGTCTTGATCAACACCTTTTAAATATTAAATTATGAAGTCAGAGAAGATGCAAGTTTTAAATTATTAGCGTAACAATTGGTTTAATTGTTTTGATTCGTCTTGGATATCATCACTGATGAAATCTTCATTGACATCATTAATTATTGCAATAAAATCTTCATTATCTATCCTCTCTTGGTCAACGTCATTAATAGGCCCTAATTTCATCTTCTGAACATCAGTGAAGTCTGCAAGATTTTACATTTTCAGAAATAAATTTAAGCCTATATTGATTTGATTTTGAAAATACCATTACAGTCGAAACCTGCATTAACATCATTAACTACTTCATTAAAATCTTCATTAACCATTCACTTTTCATCAACATCTTTGATAACATTAACTTCTGAACATCAGTTAAGCTTGCAAGTTTTATATTATTGACATAACAATTAAACCTAATTTGATTTGATTCATCTTATATTCCATTACTGTTGAAGATTTCATTAATATCATTAAATATTGCGTTCAAATTTGCATTGTTTATTTTATACATTAACATTATTAATTATTTCATTAAACCTTCATTAGCCATTATATTTTTTTAAACAGCTTTGATAACATTTTCTTCCGAAATCAGGTTTCAACTTGCAATCAGATAAAGCTTGCAAGTTTTAAATTATTGGCATAAAAAATTAAACTTGATTAGATTCATCTTGTATTCCATTACTGTTGAAGTCTTCATTACATCATCCATTCTGTTTTGATCAAAATCTTTAATTACATTATCTTCTGAACATCACTGAAGCTTACAAGTTTTAAATTATTATTAAGAGCTTGATTTACCTTAAATACCATTACTGTTCAAATCTTTATTAACACCATTAATAAAGATTGCATTCAAATCTGCATTCTTCTTTCAACATTGTCCATTCATTCTTGATCGACGTCTTTTCTAATAATTGCCTTCTGAATTAAAATAAGATCAATACAAATTATTTGTGTTCCTATTGACTATATTTGAGCCAATATTGACTGGCTGTACAGTAATTCAGAATCCATTTAAATGACCACCAAAAATTATTTCTCTATATACACTAAAAGGTAAACTACACTTGAATGCTAAATTGTATTAATTCAGTCGATTAGTTTGGTCTCCTGTCATATAGCTTACGTAGCCACTGGTTTTAACGACTTCCCATTGTGAAAGTGAACTATTGGAATTACCATCATGGTTAGACCCAGACCCGGGACCTTGAAATGAGTACCGATTCTGACCTCTAGATCACTTTTTGTGGGGTCGTTAAACTTTATTATTTATTTATAAATTAGATGTGTTCATAATTTTTGTCTGATTTTATTCAAACTTGACACAAAAATCCATTTTGGTAACAGCTCGCGTGAATTCGTTAACCATCAAAATTCGTACAGCAGTTTCACAACAGTGGTAGTTTCAAATATTAATTCGATTTCGCCGTTGTAATCAGCATTAAAACTGCATAAATTAGCATTTTGCAAAATCCGTTGGAATTAAGAATTTGACCGCGATCAGGGTTCATTTTCAATGTAATTGAAAAGTTTAAAATGCTAGCACAGTATACGAAGGTTTCAATGCTGATTACTAAGGTGAAATGAGAATTTCAAGAAGAGGTTAAGTTAGAAAAATTAACTTTGAAATTCGCTTCAATCACGTCAGCGTGATAGCTGTGAACCGATTTTCGTAAATTATGACGTTTTTTGGTTTGCACCTTCCGAACCGGATTTGCTACGAAAGAAATCGAACACACACACACACACACACACACACACACGCTACGCAATGTGTGTGTTGCAATTTTTTTGTAGTTTACAATTGAATAACGATTAGTATAGCCTATATTAGCTGTATAATATAAGCCTACCTCTGCCCGTTGCATGTAGGGGCTCCTCTTGCCTTAACAATGGACATGAAAGAAATAATGAAGCCAGTGTGTCATCAATAAGCTTAACAATAGCTTACTTCCGGTATTCAGGAATGTAACCGGAAGTTAGGCTATTCAATGTGTTTCCGGGTCTGGGTCAATGGTCCAAATATTAGGCCCACTTTTGGGCTCAAGGTGTTGGCCTTTCAGCAATTATAGCAATAAGCCAATTTCTATTTGGAAAATGAGCTATTAGAGCGACTGGGAGTAAGACCCGAAATCAGGACTTTGAAATGAGCACTGATCCTGACCTTTAGAACACATTTGTAGTGGTCCTTAAAAATTGCATTAAGTTATATAGTATATTTTTGAACCGCTGTCCGCTTTGATTCAAAGTTGTCACAGAAATTGATTTTGGTAATATAGCACGAGATCGTTACCCAGCAAAATTCATTTTAAAATGGTGGCCATTACAAATCTTAAGATAAATAATCACTTTTTAAATTAACTTTTTTTTAATCTAATTTCATCACTATTAAAATCAGCATCGACCTAAAACAGCATTTAAAATTTTCAAAAACAATCTAAAACACGAGGTAGGCCCTAAAACACGAGGTAGGCCCTAAAACACGAGGTAGGCCCTAAAACACGAGGTAGGCCCTAAAACACGAGGTAGGCCCTAAAACACGAGGTAGGCCCTAAAACACGAGGTAGGCCCTAAAACACGAAACACGAGGTAGGCCCTAAAACACGAGGTAGGCCCTAAAACACGAGGTAGGCCCTAAAACACGAGGTAGGCCCTAAAACACGAGGTAGGCCCTAAAACACGAGGTAGGCCCTAAAACACGAGGTAGGCCCTAAAACACGAGGTAGGCCCTAAACCTGACGGCGGTCAGTGTACATTTAATATAAAATGTTAATTTATGCAGACGTTATCATGAAATGAGCATTGATTTCTAGAACACGTTTTGACGTATCAATTTTTGTTAATTATTTATGTCTGCGTCTGATCTATAGCCTACAATTCTCAATTTTGGTCCGATTTGATTCAAATTTGTAACTGAAAATGATTCTGATAGAGGATTGGTCAAATTTATTCACCAGCAAGCGTTTTTGAAATGTTTTAAAATTGCCGTCATTCAAAATCTCAATAATATCGTAACTTTTTTTATTATAGTTTTTTTAATCTGATTTTACCAATTTCGTGAAATTTTCAAAATGTTCAGTTCTAATTTATCCACATTGTAACTGTGATTTCGACAATCAGATTTTTAATCGAAATCAGAGTAAAATCAGATTTTGAAAAAAATTATAAGGCAAAAAAATTTATAAGGTAAAAAAATTATAAATTTTACTATCGTGTTTTTTTAGTACAGTGATATACAAAAATATTTGCAAATTAATTTCTAGTAATTTTTCATTGGAAAATGAGCTATTATCACAATCATGGTGAGACCCAGATCCGGTACCTTGAAATGAGCGCCGATTCTATCTAAACACTTCTTGAAGCATCGTTTCAATTTTTGTAAATGTGTTAACACGCTTACTTTCGCAGTTTTAGTACATTTTGATTCACACGGCACGAAAATTGATTTCGATAGTAGTTTAAACAAGTCGTTCAACAGTTTCAAAATGGCGGCATTTCAAATCTTTACAAATTTGTAACTTTTTTGTCTTTAATGTTATTTTCAATGTAGTTTAAAATATTAATATATGTAGATTTTAATGTGTATAATGATGGTTAAACTAGTATTTAAAATAGGGTAAAATAAACAAAAGTACATTAGGAAATTCGCTTCTACCACGCCAGCGAGACAGCTGCATGCTGCAAATATAGGCCTGTAACATTTACTCTCGTACTTGAAATTTGTTTTATTTTAACTGTAGGCATAGTACATTGACTTTAGTTATAAATCTTTATATAACCTTAATCCGGCGTTATAAAACAATCATATAATCATAATCTTGAAAACGAAATTCGATTTTCCGGTTAAGTCTTGTCGAAACTAGATTTTTTTGGGGTAAATAACTGAATGCGAGAAAGTTTGTGCAACGTTTTGCGCCGTTTACTTAGAACAGCTCGATATGGAAGCAGACATACTGTAATCAGTTTATCTACCGGAAGTAGCTATTACTGCAATCAATATTTTATTAATGAACAGCCGACACGTGACAGCCCGTTCGCCAAACTGCCACTTCCGCCGACACTTTGACCCGTTGTCTTCAGTTTTCAGTTTTTTTCTCGGTTGAAATCCCTTCACAATACGACAGGAAACGGAATTGGTGTTGTTCCTTCCCTCCGGAAATAAGAATTGATCCATCCGGATGTGTGTCGGCGGGAAATTCTAAGGCGTTTCCGTTGACGTTGGGTGTTTAGTCCATCCTGTCTTTAAGAAATACACGAGTTCTCCCCCACTTCCTGTTTATTAATGTACGTTAAGCCTACAACAGCAATTTGTGAATGAGCCTTCGTGCAAATTATTGCTTCCTCGGTTATTGTGATTGATTCATTGGTAGCCTATTTTACTTTGATTCATTCAATGTCATATTTACTTTTGTCTTGTAACCACGTTACCCGGTGCCCGAGCGAAGCGAGGTCTCTATTCCAACTTGACCGTTCGTATTGGTTTGTGTGTTTGTTTGTTACGCAGTTTTGGCCAAACGCATTGACCGATTGTTTTGAAATTTGGTAACGAAGGTACCTTGTATAAAGCCTAAATGACTGATGTGTAAGACTTCTTTCCAATCACTTTCGTTTTAAGATGGCTGCCTGTCGGCGGAGGCAGCTGACACTTCACAGTACCTTTAGCGATTCCACAGTACCTCTAGCTCATACTAGTCTCACTCATCTACTCAAGACACACATTCACTACTCTACATAACATGGCTGACTCTGAAGTGTAAAGCGACCCGTGCTGATGGAGTGAATAACACTGGCCTAATGGTGTATCAAATGGAGCCTTCGGATACCTGGCAACCTCCCAGTGTTTAAGCGGACAAAATTTCCCTAGCTACTCATGGGAACAACGTATGTAAGAATGTAAATAAGAAAACAAGCGGGAACTCACCGCACAACAAAAACCTGGCCTAATGGTGTATCAAATAGAGCCTTCGGATATCTGGCAACCTCCCAGTGTTTAAGCAGACAAAATTTCCCTAGCTACTCATGGGAACAACGTATGTAAGAACGTAAATAAGAAAACAAGCGGGAACTCACCGCACAACAAAAACCTGGCCAAATGGTGTATCAAATAGAGCCTTCGGATACCTGGCAACCTCCCAGTGTTTAAGCGGACAAAATTTCCCTAGCTACTCATGGGAACAACGTATGTAAGAATGTAAATAAGAAAACAAGCGGGAACTCACCGCACAACAAAAACCTGGCCAAATGGTGTATCAAATGGAGCCTTCGGATACCTGGCAACCTCCCAGTGTTTAAGCGGACAAAATTTCCCTAGCTACTCATGGGAACAACGTATGTAAGAATGTAAATAAGAAAACAAGCGGGAACTCACCGCACAACAAAAACCTGGCCTAATGGTGTATCAAATAGAGCCTTCGGATATCTGGCAACCTCCCAGTGTTTAAGCAGACAAAATTTCCCTAGCTACTCATGGGAACAACGTATGTAAGAACGTAAATAAGAAAACAAGCGGGAACTCACCGCACAACAAAAACCTGGCCAAATGGTGTATCAAATAGAGCCTTCGGATACCTGGCAACCTCCCAGTGTTTAAGCGGACAAAATTTCCCTAGCTACTCATGGGAACAACGTATGTAAGAATGTAAATAAGAAAACAAGCGGGAACTCACCGCACAACAAAAACCTGGCCAAATGGTGTATCAAATAGAGCCTTCGGATACCTGGCAACCTCCCAGTGTTTAAGCGGACAAAATTTCCCTAGCTACTCATGGGAACAACGTATGTAAGAATGCAAATAAGAAAACAAGCGGGAACTCACCGCACAACAAAAACCTGGCCAAATGGTGTGTCAAATGGAGCCTTCGGATACCTGGCAACCTCCCAGTGTTTAAGCGGACAAAATTTCCCTAGCTACTCATGGGAACAACGTATGTAAGAATGTAAATAAGAAAACAAGCGGGAACTCACCGCACAACAAAAACCTGGCCTAATGATGTATCAAATAGAGCCTTCGGATATCTGGCAACCTCCCAGTGTTTAAGCGGACAAAATTTCCCTAGCTACTCATGGGAACAACGTATGTAAGAACGTAAATAAGAAAACAAGCGGGAACTCACCGCACAACAAAAACCTGGCCAAATGGTGTATCAAATAGAGCCTTCGGATACCTGGCAACCTCCCAGTGTTTAAGCGGACAAAATTTCCCTAGCTACTCATGGGAACAACGTATGTAAGAATGTAAATAAGAAAACAAGCGGGAACTCACCGCACAACAAAAACCTGGCCAAATGGTGTATCAAATAGAGCCTTCGGATATCTGGCAACCTCCCAGTGTTTAAGCGGACAAAATTTCCCTAGCTACTCATGGGAACAACGTATGTAAGAATGTAAATAAGAAAACAAGCGGGAACTCACCGCACAACAAAAACCTGGCCAAATGGTGTATCAAATAGAGCCTTCGGATACCTGGCAACCTCCCAGTGTTTAAGCGAACGAAATTTCCCTAGCTACTCATGGGAACAACGTATGTAAGAATGTAAATAAGAAAACAAGCGGGAACTCACCGCACAACAAAAACCTGGCCTAATGGTGTATCAAATAGAGCCTTCGGATATCTGGCAACCTCCCAGTGTTTAAGCAGACAAAATTTCCCTAGCTACTCATGGGAACAACGTATGTAAGAATGTAAATAAGAAAACAAGCGGGAACTCACCGCACAACAAAAACCTGGCCAAATGGTGTATCAAATAGAGCCTTCGGATATCTGGCAACCTCCCAGTGTTTAAGCAGACAAAATTTCCCTAGCTACTCATGGGAACAACGTATGTAAGAATGTAAATAAGAAAACAAGCGGGAACTCACCGCACAACAAAAACCTGGCCAAATGGTGTATCAAATAGAGCCTTCGGATACCTGGCAACCTCCCAGTGTTTAAGCGAACGAAATTTCCCTAGCTACTCATGGGAACAACGTATGTAAGAACGTAAATAAGAAAACAAGCGGGAACTCACCGCACAACAAAAACCTGGCCTAATGGTGTATCAAATGGAGCCTTCGGATACCTGGCAACCTCCCAGTGTTTAAGCAGACAAAATTTCCCTAGCTACTCATGGGAACAACGTCTGTAAGAATGTAAATAAGAAAACAAGCGGGAACTCACCGCACAACAAAAACCTGGCCTAATGGTGTATCAAATAGAGCCTTCGGATACCTGGCAACCTCCCAGTGTTTAAGCAGACAAAATTTCCCTAGCTACTCATGGGAACAACGTATGTAAGAACGTAAATAAGAAAACAAGCGGGAACTCACCGCACAACAAAAACCTGGCCAAATGGTGTATCAAATGGAGCCTTCGGATACCTGGCAACCTCCCAGTGTTTAAGCGAACGAAATTTCCCTAGCTACTCATGGGAACAACGTCTGTAAGAATGTAAATACGAAAACAAGCGGGAACTCACCGCACAACAAAAACCTGGCCAAATGGGATAAACCTCCGAGATGAGGGTCAAAGAGGGAAAAAATTGAAGTGGAATTAGCAGAGGAAGCACCTCAATAACAAATTAATATGTCACTAATTAGAAGTGGGGAGTTACCCCTTCAATCCTTTCCAAATATTAGACTTCATGAAGACTAGGGTTGGAGAAGGCCGTGTAAGTAAGCATATCAGGAATATAGAAAAGGAGCAAAATATATCTACAATAATAGTAACCCTAGAAAGTCTTCATTCAGTGATTCAAGACGACAGCCTCTAATTTACAGTAAGGATTGTACGAAGTTTTGAAATTTTTGCGAAGGTATGTTGCATAAGCCCGAACTATGTTTGAGTAAGATTTTTTTACCCGTTCTTTCCGTTTCAAGATTGTACGCAGTTTTTGTCAAACACAATAACCGATTGTTTTGAAATTTAGTAGGAAGATGTCTTGTATAAAGCCAAAATGACGTATGTTCAAGTTGTTTCCTCATTTACTTCCTTTCCAGGTAGCGGCCTCTGATTTAACGATGACGAGTTTGCGCAATTTTGGTCAAACGCGGCCGATTGTTTTCAAATTTGGTACGAAGGTACCTTGTATAAAGTCCGAAATGCGTAAGATTTTTCACCATTCACCTCCGTTTCAAGATGGTGGGCTCTGATCCAACGTTGAGAGTGTAATTGCTGGTTATTTCCTGTAATACTGGCTGAACGGCAAAACCTGTAATAATTTTGACCTCTTTATGGAGAAAGAGTATACAATTTCCAATAAAGTTGGCCCAGTAAAATTTCCCGTAAATATTACTGTTACCGGTTAAATAGGCGGAAAGGATTACGAGCGCTGTCGTGGGAGTTCTGTCCTCAAAATAGAATATAGTATTTCCGATCCACCATTTTGTTGACGATAACAATAAGAACCCTACTTTTTTTTAAATTCGCTAATAACATGTAATAGGCCTATACGAACTGTCGAACTGTTTAAATCAGACAAAGAAGTCAATCGGAATCATTCAAAATGAAGCTTCATGATTTTAGGCAGTGTAGCAAATTAGTAATAAACGAATAAAAATTTATGAGTAAAGGAAGATTGA
The DNA here is from genome assembly GCA_022606455.1 of Callitettix versicolor. Classification (NCBI taxonomy): domain Eukaryota; kingdom Metazoa; phylum Arthropoda; class Insecta; order Hemiptera; family Cercopidae; genus Callitettix; species Callitettix versicolor. The sequence goes on from CM040189.1 coordinate 76,908,929, forward strand.
CCTTGGCCGCCATCTTGTTAATTATTTCCGAGTTACGATATGTTACCAGAATCATCGTTATTGTAGATTTAAAAATTATTAGCTACGACCGTAGTGGGCAGTTATTTAAATAGGTAATGATTTTTGTTTAATTCGGAAAATGTTTTAAAGTTGCCATTACTATAAATAAAAAATATACAATATGTCGACGGATTTTCAAAACAAAACATTTTATGCAGTTTTTAACGCTGATTAAGATGATAAAATCAGATTTTTTAAAATGTATATTAAAGACAAAAAAGTTATGAATTTTCAAATATTTAAAAAAGCCGCCATTTTGAAACTTTTTAACGGATTTTACTGCTTAACGAACTTGTCGATTAACAAAATCAATCGTTTTGTTTAAATCGAATCGGATTAAAATTTAGAAAGTGAGCTTGCTAACACACACACGCACACACCAAAATTTTTAACGATACCTCGCAATGGGGGTGCAGACTAGCTGCATCTATTGAGAGGATTTAGACGTTCCTTGCGGTACCTGAGTCTAAAACCACTTACACTTACAACACTACACTTACGACTTTAACACTTTACACTCACACTTACATTTAGGGTGGCGATAACAGCCTCAATGTGCTTTTCATCTTTAAAAAAATAATAACGATTCCTCAAAAAATGATCGGAGGTTAGGATCGGGCTCATTTCAAAGTCTCGGTTGTGAGTCTTATCATGAGCAATAGCTCCAATAGCTCATTATCTAATGGAAATTCGCTAGTAACTAGGAAAATACGAACTGTGTAAATCAGACTATGGTACAACGTTCTTGCTATGCTAACCAATCCCGCCCGGATATTTGTGTCAGCCATTAAGTAACAAACGTCAAAAATATATTTAGGACTAAAATTGCTTTGTTAGCTACATTTGTATATGCTGTACCTAGATTGCATAATCAACTCCTTCATTAGCATACAGTTTAATAGCATGAGAGCATTGTGAACCTCGCTGCTGATGGCATCTTGCGGCAGAGTGTTCAACTATACTTAAATAGATAATAGTACTGTCTATTTTCTCGAACGTCTCTACTCTCTGTCCTTGCAGCTTGCAGCGTTCGTAGCGGCACATAGCCCAATTACTTGGACTTCAGCCGCTAATATCGAGCACGTTTTTTATAACGGAGGCTGTAGCCTACTTCTAGTACGTTTATATTCAATGCTAACAGTGTTAAAGTAGTGCTAATGGCGTATATATTATTTGAAAATGTCACCCGATATGTTTTGTGTGCTCACTAATTGGCCCTACTACATCCCAAGTTGACAAATAGAGTAAATCGAAAAATCGAAATAATCACGGCTCGCAGCTATCTCGCTGACGTGATAGAAGCGAATTTTCAAAAGTACTTTTTTTATCATACTTTTTTTGAAATTCTATTTTCACCATTATAAAATAGCATTAAAATCTGCAATTTTAAACTTTCAAATTGCTTGGAAAATTCGAAAATTAACAATGGCCGCCGGTTAATTTCGAATTTTCAACTCAGCACAATTTACGCAGATTTTAACGCTAATTTCGGCGGTGAAGTCGGATTTTTAAAAACGTTTAAGACAGCAAAGATGAATTTTTCAAGATTTTAAATGGCCGCCATTTAAAAATGTTGGAACCAATGTTTCTGATTAGCGAACTTGTCCCATTAGTTACCAAAATCAATTCAAATCGGCCATTGCGAAAGACCAAAAATATATATCAACGATCCTCAAAAGTGATCTATAGGTGAGGATCGGCGGCTCATTTCAAAGTTCCCCGGATCTGGGTCTAAATATGATGGCCGCGCTAATAGCTCATATCTCAGCAAAAATTAACTACGAACCCGACTGCGGTCAGGGTTTATTTTCATTTTTTCGATTTACATTTTTTATTTTTTTTCTATTTGTACCGAAAAATATCGATTTTAGATTTGTATTTTTTTTCAAATTTTCTGCACCGATTTGAGTCATGAATTAGGATATAAATAATCGACATTTAAGCAAAATCTAGATGTTTTTTGGACACATTGCGGTCGATACTTTTTGTATGGGTACTTTTTGTATGGATACTTTTTGTATGGGTACTTTTTGTATGGGTACTTTTTGACTACATATCAAGAACATTTTATCAACCGCTTTATATTTTAACCGATTTTTGATCGAACATTTCTTTTCAGATAATTGAAAAAGCAAAAATCGGGCAAAACACATTTCCTAAAAACTGACTGTTGTTTAGTCGCACATACAATCGAAAATACACACACACACACACACACACACACACACACACACACACACACACACACACACACACACACACACACACACACACACACACACACACACACATCCAAGTAATAACTACTTTTTCGGACTCAGGGGAAGTGAAAACAGACGCAACTACTAAAATCTTTTTTCAGGACCATTATAGCGTACTTCATGTTAAACTTAATCTTCTAGAGATTTGATCTAAATAATTTTTTTATGAATTAATTTGGCTCTGTTTGGCATCTAGTTGTTTTCCTAAATTTCTTTTCTCATTTCGCTTATGGTATATATTTTGGGAAATTTGCAACTGAGGCTACACGGTACAAACGTTCCGTAGAAAGTTTCCAAAAAATAGCGGTCACAAAACTCCAAAAGTTGTAGAGAAATATAAATTACCAAAAAAGGAAAAAGTAGAAGTCGTATCGATTCTGTTTCGTGTGTGAACTTTTTCTAACAAATAGGACCTACAGCTGAATAGGATTTTTTAAAATATAGTGACCCACAAATTTTTATGTTTTACTTAAATACTCGCCTCAGTAAAGTTTGAACACAAACAGCTATGTGTGTAGACCAACAAGCATCCTAGTGAAATTCACTTTTGGATCCATCCAAATCTATTTTTTACTTCTCTGTACAGGAAGTATAAATACTGCTAAATGACCGTCAAAAAATGATTTCGAAATTTGTATAGGCCTATATCTTTAAGTTTTCAAACACCCGCTGAGTTCAAGAAAGTTATTTTTACATACAAGGATGTACATCGCTGGAAATAAAAACAAATAATCTGCTTGTATATAAATGCACTTTTTTTTGCTCTGAAACACCTCTTTCAATTATAACATAATTTTGGAATATACCATTTTCAAGCTCAAACGATCTAGGCGGGTCTGATCACTGGGGAGTTAATTTTAATTTGAAAAAAAATGGGCTGTTAAATGATGAATAATTAGTCGATATATCTAGATACAAATCTGCTAGTAGTTAAAAAAACAACAGACATCGCAGTATATATCCTATACTGTACACAGTATAGTAAAAATAAAATTTTTCAAAACAGGTTCAAACGATTTTTTTCTATTTCCGACAAAAGTGATTCCTACAATATACAATTACAAATGTACAAATGTCCGTTGGAGTGTGCGGACATCGCTGAAGTCAATTATTTTACAGATTTTTATGAAATTTTTGACAAGTAGTATCGTTTTCCCATACCTACATCAAAACCATTTTTTAAATTAAAAAGCAAAAAATCTCTTTTTTGTCAAAAAACTATTAGCCTAAAAATCGTCTCAACAAATTTTGCTCAAATATTCTGTAGTACTTGAGTAACTAAATAAAATGTATGGGTCGCTATTATACAAAAGTAGAATTCCAGAGGTATCGGAAAAAAATTTAAAAATCGTTTCATCAAATTATGCTAAAAGTCACTTATGAAGATTTATGACTTTAGTCAGAGTAGAAAATTTGTAATAAACCAATAAAAGTGACCGCTCTTTTCCCCCGATCTGCTCGCATCTGTAAATTTCTTTTTAAATTCTTTATTAAATTGCTTTTTCAAATATTTCCACAATTTCAATAAAATCTGATGAGCTGTTTTTCCCTAGCTTCCGAACTAAATATCTGTGGAAATAATTGAATGTGGGAACGTCTGTGAAATATTTTTTGCACAATTTAACTACATGATCGCTATACTTTCTATGTATAGGCTAAGCTGTTACATACAGTGAGTAAACATTATTATATCAGCTATTTGTTTTTAAGTTATTTCCGTTATTTCTATTTTGGTTTTAAAACTCCGCTCCGCTAACAGTAGAAATAAATTAACTTTTAACGGAAAACTGACAAATTTAGTTAAAAATAGTGACGCAACAACCCTGGGTGACTAACTCCCACGCCGTGACGTCGGGCGGCGATGTGGGCGTGAGGGCGTAAGGGCGTAACCAACCCCCGCTGGTTTCTATAGGAACGCACATCACAAGATGGCTGTTTTCGACACTCAGATAAACACAAGTTTGCAACCGTCGGGAAATTTTACTCCAAGAAATTTACCTCCTACGTCTCTATAACACTCGAGAAATATTTTAAATAAGCATGCAGATACACACTTTCTTAAATACAGTTATTTAAAAAAGAATCCCATACGGAAGTAAAAAACGGAAAACCTACCTATTTTTTTAAAAAAAAACACAAAGATTCTCAACCTAAATTTTCGTATCAATTTTTTTTTAAATTACAAGTGGCAATATGTAATCGAAAGTAATAAAAATGTACCAGCCAGCTGCAAGGTTTTCTAACCTTGATTCTTGAATCGTATTTCTTTAATTCCAAATTTTGTGCATAAGACTTAGGAATCTTCGCGCTTGAGTTACAAATATTCAAATTTTAATCTTGTTTGTCGGTAGTTATCTATTTGTACGTTTTGTTAGGATAGTTATGGACTAAATTTAAACCAATTTTCGTTAAAATCGATTTTGAGAAAACCAATTGGATTTGTTTAGTCTCCGGCGATGTACACGGGCAGATGGACATCCAAGCCTAACTCATTTTTTTGGATGTGATCACTGTTCTTTTGGGACGAAAATAGAAAAATAGCTGCACACAGCTGTCTCGCTTACGTGATTAAAGGGTATTTTTAAGAACTATCGCGAAATAACACATTTTTTTTCGATTCGCAAACATTTTTCATATTTACACCGCCGTAAATACATTGAACGGATGTTATTTTTTAACTAGTTATTTTTAGTTGTAGGCTAACGAACTTTAGAAAAGCTGTTAGACAGAGCTGTTGCCAAAAGTAATGTTTTTTCATGTTTGAAAGCAAAACGGGAAAAAATTGCCAACACATGTACACGCGCGTGCTCACATATATGCTGTATTTAAATTGAAAAAACCCAACGTCAGACAAAGGAAAAAATTCAGTAGCACACGGCAAAAATTTGAGTAAAATCTGATCAGACAATTTCGAAAAGTATTGATAAAGAAACTGGAAAATCAGATTATGAAATTTTACTCAAATTTGGGTATTAGGCCCTATATATTTTCATTTTTGTTTGTGTTTCATTGTAATTTTATATTAGCCTATCTGTTGTGGTGAGTTTTAGCGCAAGAGTCTTTAAGACCTCATAATCCTAACTTCATCTCTGTAAATATGGTAAATAAAAAAACATTGTGAAATAAAACTTGCAGGAACGTATAAAACAAAGAAGATTTGTTACTTTAAGCCGTCATTTTAAAACTGTTGTAAGTATTTGTTCCATCTGTTACGGGGGCATGTTAGGATGCCCAATGCAAAATTTCATATAGTCTTTTCTTCCTTTAGGGGATGAATTCTTGAAAATACTGAAACACGTGTTTCATTTATGTTTTTTAGAGTATTTATGTTAAGTTTTAAGAAAAATCGTTTAAAAAATATTGTTTTCCAATTCAAACTTTCATATAGGCTACCAATTTTCTCTTCTTAGGGGATGAATTTTGAAACACGTGTTTCATTATTTGCATTTTAGAGTTGGCCTATTTATGTTGTGTTTCAAGAAAATCCGACAAAAAAAATTCTTAATGCAAAGTATGTATATTTCTACCCTCTTTTAGAGGTAGAACTTTTGAAAATACTGTATACGTGTTTCTGTATAGCTGTTTTTGGAATATTTATGTTTGGTTTCAAGAAAATTTGACGAAAAATATACTTTTTAATTAAAATTGTATATCTCTTTTGAGCATGCATTTTGGAAAATGCTGAAATACGTGGTTCATAATTTGTGTTTTATAGTATTTTTGTTAAGTTTCAAGAAAATCCGATAAAAAATATTTCCCTGAAATTCAAACTTTGTTTACTAAGTTAGGAGATGAATTCAGGAAAAAGCTGAAATACTGGTTTCATTATTTGCAATTTAGGGTATGTTAAGTTTCAAGAGAATCTGACCAAAAACGTAATAAAAACTGTTTTACCCATTTTTACCCCTTTGGGGGTTAAATTTTATAAAATCCGTTCTTAAAGCACGCTTACTTAATAATATAAAGGTAGGTCCTAACCTCAAAATTTCAAGTCTCCAGCTATAATAGTTTCGAATCAACGTTATGAGTCAATCAGGATTTGTATAGATCGAAAAAAGATATTGTAGTAAATTAAAAATAAATTTACTTTTCGAGAGTATAACGGACGAATTTTTAGTAATTGACTTTAAAATTAGCATTATTTTAACAATATTTTGACCCCTTATTGTTTTGGTTTCTCGTCAGTTTACCGATAAAACACAGACACATTCGTTTAATTACGGGTTATTTTTATCAAAAAGACTTAAAGTTGGTGCACAGTTCTGCAGTATCTCTACTAAGTTGGCCTCGCCAGCCACTTTACTTGACTCATTTATCAGCAACACAATAAATTAATTGATCACTTGATTACATACCGTACACTTACACGACTTGACTTGTGTCACGTCTGGTTAGGCTTACTATCATGTTTCCGGTATGACATCACTTCCGTTCACTTATTGGGTTATCTCTGCAGGAAGTGATAGAGCTTTCAACAAGTCTTTACTTTGCTAACATTCTTTAGGCAAGTAACATTGGCGTTACAGTCTACAATAGTAGTACCACTTAATTACGCTAGTCATGTCACGGAGTCACGCTAGTCATGTCACGGATTACCGCTAGCGTAATATGGGAGTCAAGCAAGTAGTTTAACAAGCTCACTTGTCATGTCACGGAGTCACATTAGTCATGTTGCGCAAGTGATGTCACTCAATCGTGGTGGTCATGCCATGCAGTCACGCTAGTCATACCACAGAATAAAGCTAGTCATATTACGGAATCACATTAGTCATGTCATTAAGTTTCTCAAGTCATGTTACGGAATCATGCAAGTAGCGTAATGTTGAGAGTCACGCAAGTCATTTAAAACTGTCACTAGTCATGTCACGGAATCATATTGGACATGCCATGAAGTAATGTCACGGAATAACGCTAGTCATGTCAACCTAGTCACATTGCATATCACCTTAATCATGTCACTGAGTTGCGCAAGCGATGTCAGAATCATGCCATGTAGTCACGCAAATCACACCGCGGAATAACGCTAGTTATGTCACGATAGTTGAGGATCGCATTGTTGTATTAGGCCCTACCGAGTCTCGCAAGACATATCATGGAATCATGCTGGTCATGCCACGGAATAACGTTATTCATGTTACACAATCACATTAATCATGTCATTGAGCCTCGAAAGTCATTTCACGGAATCATGCTAGTCATGTCACCGAATAACGTTATTCATGTTACACAATTACATTAATCATGTCATTGAGTCTCGGAAGTCATTTCACGGAATCATGCTAGTCATGTAACGGAATAAAGTTAACCATATTACGGTATCACGTTAATAATGTAACTGAGTTGCGCAAGTGACGTCATTAAATCGTATTGTAGTCACGCTAGTCATACCACAGAATAACGCTAGTCATATTGCAGAATCACGTTAGTCGTGCAAGTCATGTCACGGAATCATGCTAATCTCACTAGTTATGTCACGGAACTGTGCTAGTTATACCACGTAATAACGTTAGTCATATTGCAGTTACGGTAGTCGTGCAAGTCATGTCACGGAATCATGCTAATATTACTTCCGTGACAATTTTGCATTCCAACTTAGCAATAATAAAAATAAAAATCTAACTAGTTTACGGAACCGTGCTAGTTATACCACGGAATAACATTATTCATATTGCAGTTACGGTAGTCGTTCAAGTCATGTCACGAAATCATGCTAATATTACTAGTTAGTTTACGGAACCGTGCTAGTCATGCCACGGAATAACGCTAGTCATATTGCAGTCATGGAACCGTGTTAGTCATGCCACAGAATAACGCTAGTCATATTGCAGTCATGGAACCGTGTTAGTCAAGCCACAGAATAACGCTAGTCATATTGCAGTTATGGAACCGTGTTAGACATGCCACAGAATAACGCTAGTCATATTGCAGTCATGGAACCGTGTTAGTCATACCACGGAATAACGCTAGTCATATTGCAGTCATGGAACCGTGTTAGACATGCCACAGAATAACGCTAGTCATATTGCAGTCATGGAACCGTGTTAGTCATGCCACAGAATAACGCTAGTCATATTGCAGTCATGGAACCGTGTTAGTCAAGCCACAGAATAACGCTAGTCATATTGCAGTCATGGAACCGTGTTAGTCATGCCACAGAATAACGATAGTCATATTGCAGTCACTGTAGTCGTGCAAGTCATGTCATGGAATCATGATAATCTCACTAGTTATGTTACGGAACCGTACTAGTCATGCCACGGAATAACGCTAGTCATATTGCAGTCACGGTAGTCGTGCAAGTCATGTCACGGAACCATGCTAATCTCACTAGTTGTGCCACAGATACATGCTAGTCATGCCACAGAATAACGCTAGTCATATTGCAGTCACGGTAGTCGTGCAAGTCATGTCATGGAATCATGATAATCTCACTAGTTATGTTACGGAACCGTACTAGTCATGCCACGGAATAACGCTAGTCATATTGCAGTCACGGTAGTTGTGCAAGTCATTTCACGGAATCATGCTAATCTCATTAGTCGTGTCACGGAATCATGCTAGTCTCACTAGTCATGTCACGGAATCATGCTAATATCACTAGTCATGTCACGAAATCATGCTAATCTCACTAGTCATGTCACGAAATCATGCTAATCTCACTAGTCATGTCACGAAATCATGCTAATCTCACTAGTCATGTCACGGACTCATGCTAATCTCACTAGTTATGTCACGGAACCGTGGTAGTTATGCCACGGAATAACGTTAGTGGTGTCACGGAATCATGCTAATCTCACTAGTCATGTCACGGAACCGTGTTAGTTATGCCACGGAATGACACTAGTCATTTTGCAGTCACGGTAGTCGTGCAAGTCATGTCACGAATCATGTTAATCTCCCTAGTTATGTCACGGAACCGTTCTAGTCATGTCACGGAATGACGCTAGTGTATTGCAGTCACGGTAGTCATGCTAGTCATGTCACGGAATCATGCTGATCTCACCAGTCGCGCCACGGAATCATGCTAATCTCACTAGTCGTGTCACGGAATCATGCTAATTTGACTAGTCATGTCACGGAATCATGCTAATCTCACTAGTTATGTCACCGAACCGTGCTAGTTATGCCACGGAATAACGCTAGCCATATTACAGTCACGGTAGTCGTTCAAGTTATGTCACGGAATCATGCTAATCTCACTAGTCATGTCACGGAACCATGCTAGTCATGTCACGGTATAAATCTAGTCGTATCACGGACTCGTTTAACGTTAGTTACGTCACTGAAGTCCACAATGCATACCACAGAATGACGCTTGCCATGTCCCGCTAATAGTGTCACAAGATTTTCTTTATCGTGGTTTTATCATAACAGACTTCGGTCTACTTTACGTTGTCACGGAGTCATATTAATCATGTCACAGAAACGTGTCACTCATGTTATGGAGCCGTGCAATCATAACGTGAACTTTACGTGATAATGTAGTCTACTAATGTAACGGAGTTATGATGATCACGTGACCCATTAGTAATGTAACGAAGTCACGCTGGTCATGTCGCACCATCTCTTCATATTCTAGTGGCGAATTTCCATTGGAAAATGAGCTATTCGAACTCATCATGGTAACACCGAGACCCGAGACCTTGCAATTAGCGATGATCTTTACCCCTGATCTCTTTTTGAAGGGATCGTTAAAATTTTTAAATATTTATTACAATATATATATAGGCCTATATATATATAACACACACACACACACACACACACACACACACACACACACACACACACACACACACACACACACACACACACACACACACACACAAAATACACTCTAGTTTTTGCACTTTACTAAGCTAAATCCATCAACAGTTTCAAAATTGCGACCATTCCAAATCTTAAGAAACTCAAACTCTTTTAATCTGACGGTAGCCAGGGTTTTTTGTATTTTTGATGTAATTTAAAATCGAAATTTACAGATTTTTTAATTTATGCAGATCTAAACGCTGTTTTATGATGGTGAAATCAAGATTTTCAAATACTTTTAAGATGAAATAAAACACTGCTATGTTTTTACTTTTCGGAAATTTGCTTCCATCTCGTCAGCGAGACAGTTGCGTCCAACGATTATTTTAAAGCGATTTCGGAGAAAACAAATCGATCGTTTACAATTACAGTGTGTTTAAAAAGTTGCTGGATGTCTAAACGGCACGGAACACTAGAAGGGGAGTAGGGCCATTTATTTAAGCAGTAACTTTCTCAAGTTTCAATTTCCCCTGTAGTGACAACTTGTTTTCCGGGAGGCTGCGGAGGTTCTCTCCCACACCTACGTGATTACAAACCGGTTAATACTGAACAGGAAATGTAAAGAATAGAGAATAGCTCGCTTCTCGCTTATTGACATTTAAGCCGGAAGAGGAAATAGAGGTTGGGGTAACAACCCTCGTGCTCCCTTAGGGGGGAGGGAGGGCGGGGGACTGTGGGAACTGTCAGTGAGCGTATTAATAGTATTTCTGTTGTTCATTCATAAATCAAAATAATCGCTGCCCGCAGCTGTCTCGTTGACGCGATGTGAGCGAATTTCCAGCAATAACTTTTTTATGCGGCATTTTTTTGAAAATCTAATTTCGTCATCGTAATCAGCGTTGAAATCTGCGCACATTAGCATTTTTAATTTTCAAAATTACACTGAACATACAAAAACCTGACCGTTGACGGTTTTATTTTCGTATTTTCAATCGAATTTGAAAACACTGAATATTAATGACGCTAATTTTAAAGTTGGTGGAAAGAATTTGTTAGAATGAAAAGATATTCTGGGTAACATACAGGCCTAGGCCTACCCAAGCTATTACCGAAATAAATTTTTGTTTATCGCTAAACGCGATTACAAATCCAAATCCGCGTCTATGAACTTGCGCTCAAGGTTATTGGTTCGGGACTGGAGTTACTGCCGTAGGCTTTTCTCTTGCCGTTAAAGCTGATCCCGCGTCATCATCATCACTGGCGTAAAGTCTGGATGCTAAGAAAAAAAGAAATAGTGCGCGCGCGTGTAGGTACGTGTGCGTGCGCGCATATTCCGTTAAACTGTTTAAAAATAGCGGCCATTCCAAATTACTACTAAGAAAATTAATTCCAATAAAATGCAGACACTTTTATTTTAATAACTGATTCTTAAGCGGGATTATTATTGAGAAAAACATCAAAACATACTGAAAAACTCACCGCGGAAAATACATTAAAACTTTTCTATGTATACATTACAGTATACAGTAGCTTACATAGAACGGTAGCCCCGCAGGGTGGGTGCAGACTACCTGCACCTATTGAGAGGATTTAGACGTCCCTCGTGGTAACACTCACTTACACTTACAACACTACACTTACGACTTTAACACTTTACACTCACACTTACATTTAGGGAGGCGATAATAGCCTTAATGTGCTTTTCGCCTTAAAAAAACAACAAAAAACAAACAAAAAAATACATAGAACGGAAGATTTTTGTGGAAGCATCCGACAAAATAAACCGCATTCGTCCGCACTGTAAACTTGATTCGGACATAAACTTAAATTATTTACTGTTTTTTTTAACTTGTTTACGTAAGGAGCAACAATAGGCTACTAACATAGCGCGGTAGCTTTTATTAACCAGGAATAAACAAAGAAACGGATTCCATATGATTTCTTAAATTTATCGAATCACTGGCTTTAAAGTCATCTTAATTCGTCATTTTTTTACAAAAAAAAACTTTTAATTTCTAACGCATTATCGCCGCAGAAACTGGTGTATGCCTTTGTCTTTCTTGTAAAAACCCAGGAAAAACGCTTTCTGGATCTCCGGAAACTCGCCGAATTTTTTTATTTGTTGTTAAATTGACACACTCTCGGCGTTGTTGACTTACGATTCTATTTTTCTTTTAAAAAAACATCTACACACACACACACACACACACACACACACACACACACACACACAGATAATACGGACGTAATACTGGAAGTACCGGATTATCGCGAGAGTACTGCATTGTGGTATTGTTAATTTCACATGAGCGAGACAGCTGTGTGCCGTGATTATTAAAAATTTTATTCCAATTAAAAATTCCACTAATTTTACCGGTAAATACAATTAAAATAGCAGGCGCCTAATCACATAGTCTGGCTGGTTGAGGTTAGGTTATATAACTTCAGGGTATTTAACATTTAAATATATGCAGGTATAAAAAGGTATAAAAACACAGTACCTCTAAACGTGTTCTGCTTTCTATAGGCTTAACGTAGGTGTACCCCTTTACCAAGGCTATCAAACCGGCATGAGTTATGTTATGGTTTTATTGTCCGAGGAGCGTCTTGTAAGTAGGCATAATTGACGTTACGACGGTAGCTATTTCGTAAACATGCCTTAATAGCGCACAAACATAATTTTATATTCAATTAAATTATTTAAACATATTAAGTAGGCCATACCCAAACAAAATCTAATGTCGAACCCCTCTATCACAAACTTCGATAGTAAGTTAAGAATTGTTTATATTACAAAATGTTTTTTTAAGGAACCTTTACTTTTAGCCTATTTTGTGTGTAGGCTAAATTTACGCCTATTTAACAAAAACTAATTTCTATACTACAAATTTGTTTAAGGAACCTTTACTTTCAGCCTATTTTGTGTGTAGGCTAAATTTACTTCTATTTAACAAAGACTAATTTTTATATTACAAATTTGTTTAAGGAACCTTTACTTTCAGCCTATTTTGTGTGTAGGTTAAAATTACTTCTCTTTAACAAAGACTAATTTTTATATTACAAATTTGTGTAAGGAACCTTCACTTTCAGCCTATTTTGTGTGTTGGTTAAAATTACTTCTATTTAACAAAGACAAATTTCTTTATTACAAATTTCTTTAAGGAACCTTTACTTCCAGCCTATTTTGGGTGTAAATTAAATGTAGTTCTATTTAACAAAGACTAATTTCTATATTACAAATTTGTTTAAGGAACCTTTACTTCCAGCCTATTTTGTGTGTAAATTAAATGTAGTTCTATTTAACAAAGACTAATTTCTATATTACAAATTTGTTTAAGGAACCTTTACTTCCAGCCTATTTTGTGTGTAGGTTAAAATTACTTATATTTAACAAAGACTAATTTATATATCACAAATTTGTTTAAGGAACTTTACTTTCAGTCTAGTTTGTGTTATGCTAAATTTACTTCTAATTAACAAAGACTAATTTTTACATTACACATTTTTTTAAGGAACCTATACTTTCAGCCTATTTTGTGTGTAGGTTAAAATTACTTCTATTTAACAAATTTAACAAAGACAAATTTCTATATTAAAAATTTGTTTAAGGAACCTTTACTTTCAGCCTATTTGTGTGTAGGTTAGATTTAGTTCTATTTAATAAAGACTAATTTCTATATTACAAATTTTACACCCAGACAAATGTAACAATTTAATTCTATTTTAATACTGTCAACTTTTTAAGATGAGGCACTTATGAAAAGACTAAAATTGTATGCCTGGTACTCAGTGATCACTTTAAAACCTTTTTTAATAGTATATATATATATATATATATATATATATATATATATATATATATATACTGTATATCATTACGATAAAAAGAGGTTTTTGGATGTTCATATCTATATTTGCAATGCATTTTGAAGTTTAACGTGCTAATGTATGCAAATTTTAATACTGGTCATAATGGTGAAATTATAATATCAAAAAGGGTAATGTAATAAAAAATACGTTTGGAAATTCGCTTCTATCGCGTCAGCGAGACATCTGCGTGCCGCGATTATTTTATAATGACTAATCAGTAAGGAAACAAGATTATAACAGCTGGTACAAACTATTTGGGGAATCTTTGTTGTAATGACGATCAAGTAGGCTATGTAATGTAGAGCTATGTGTGGAAGGAAATACAATAAATACAACTGAAATACAATACAAAAACCAGCTATTATTGTTGTAAAATATAACCAAAGATAAGCCAGTGTGTGTTACACACAAATGAAGTCGGAAAAGAGTGTAGTATAAAAGTAATTTATTAGTAGGCCCTAAACAACAAATACTTTTTCTCTTAATTTTTGTCCATTTTTATTTGTGCCTCGCTTAATTAATAACATGTAATGATTCATTACAGCTTTTTCGGTTATTCGTATGCAAACACGATGCCAAGAAAATGTGCCTGATTTATGAAGGCATTGTATACAAATACATTGTACTAGAAATACAGCCACCATTACAAATAAATGCTCAATATTAGTGGCTAAAGTCCAAGTAATTGGACTGTCTGCCGCTAGGAACGCTGTAAGCTGTAAGGATAGAGGTGGAGACGTTTGAGGAAACAAACAGTATTATTACGTATTTAACTGTTTTTGAACACTGCCGCATGATGCCACTAGCAGGGAGCGATCACATAGCTCTTATAATAGTTATTATTTTAGTAAGTTTATATTCAATGTTGTAGTAAAGTATCAGCTTTTCTTTAAGTGATTTAATACAAATTAATAACGGTGTTACACGAGTGGTCACAACATTTGTTTATTCTCTTCAAGTTTCGAGTCTAAGTTTATTATGCAATACTGTAATGACATTTTTTATTATGTAGGCCTACTGTAATTATATATACTGTATGTATAACGTTTTCCCCTTAACAGCCATACATTACATGAGTTAGACGAACGAAAAAAATCAGTGTTAACTGTAAGGGTAAAGCAGCGGTAGTAACTTAGTTTCGAATCCATAACCTTGACGTGCGCAGCCTTTGTTGTTATAACTATCAAATCTTATGACAATAAATGTAAGCTATTTTCAATTCATATATTGTTGGAAAGGCATTAACTGTCTTTGTGTATGTTATTCTTAAGACCGGGCGGCCACCAAATGCGGAGCGGATTGAAGATGAACGGCGACCGGAAGCGGAGATAAGTCAGTTTAAAGAACTCGTTTTAAATCTAAATATTTAGGCCTATTGTAACGGATTCTAGGAAACTGCTATGTTTAAAAACCGTAACCTAGGCAACGAGAAATAGTAAGAGGTGTGGGGGAAGCGGAGTCAGCTTTAAAACCGAACTAGACAGAGTCCAGCGACGCTGCTTGACTCCGCTCCGTCATGTTTTCAGTGACCGCACTTACATTAAAAACAGTAGGTTAAGTTTTTAATGTGTAGTTCGTTCCGCTCCGCATTTGTTGGCCACTTGGTCTAATATTATAGGCTATTGTACATTGTCTGCGTAAATACACTCATTTCATTTGCCTCCTTATAACGAAGTTTCTGTGTAACGAAATTCTTTACCGAACCCCTTGACATGTTACTATTACTGTTTATTGGGACGTTCAAATTTTCTTTTATTTAAAAATTGGTTTGAATAATATTAGCCGCCTCGGTGGTCTAGTGGATAGCGTACTAGGCTTTCACCCCCGAGGACCCGGGTTCGATTCCCGGCGAGGGCTTGGCATTTTCATACGCTATAAAATCATCCCACCGTCTGCATTAGCCCAAGTGTGCACAATAGTCAGACGTTAAACACCAAAAAAAAAAAAAAAAAAAATTGAGCGAAATATAATGAACTGATTTGGTAAATTAAACAGTTTTGCCGATGTTTTTCAGTAGATATAGCCTCTGAACATAAGCTTTTTTGGGAGGGGGTTAGTAAGTAAAAGTGAGAAAGTTTGTGCAGTGTTTTTGAGCGGTTTAATTCATACTACACGGTGCCCGTACCAAGAACGGTATGAACAGCTGAGTTAGGCTGTATTATATTATTTAACAAACGTGAACATTGTGGTTGACCTTGTGAAGGTCGGCAGGTTAAGGGACGCTGTCCATGCATTCGCGGCACGCAGCTGTACCGCTGACGTGATAGAATCGAATTAACAAAAAAGTAACAATATCACAATGATTCTTTATCTTTAGGCCTACAATTTAAAAAAAATCTTCCACTATAATAACCAAAATTTTAAATCTGTATAAATTAGCATTTTAAATTTTCAAATTTGTATAATGAAAAACCAAAATAAACCCTGACCACCGTCAGAATCATAAGTTTTGTATTTTCAATGTTTATTACTAATTTACGCAGATTTTAACGGTGATCAGATTTTTCAAAAAAGAACATAAGGGCTTAAGATGAAAAGTTTTAATTAGGAACGGTTGCCATTTTGAAACGGTTGAAAGTATTTTATTGGATAAAAAGACTTGCCAAGTTATCATCAAATCGATTTTTGTGCCAAATTTGAATCAAATTGGACTGAAATTGCGAACGCCAGAGTGTTAAAATACACCCCATATTTAACTTTAACAGTTTCGTCACCCAGGAAAATTCGTTCCAACAGTTGAAAAATGAAATCTTTAAAAATTCTGAAATTTTTTTCTTAAATTTTTAGAAAACATGTTTTTTTACCATCGTAGTTAACTATAAAAACTGCATAAGTTAGCATTTTGAATTTTGAGAATTCGTTGAAATGAAGAAACTGAATTTAACGGTGGTCATTGTGCATTTTCGTATTTCCAATGTAATTCGAACGTTTAAAACGCTAACATATGCTGATTATGACGGTGAAATCAGAATTTTAAAAAAACTGTTGAAGATACAAAATTTTTTCCGAAACTTCGCTCCCATTAGGCCTACAGCGCGCTGAAATTTTAACATGTATCGTGTTTCAGGGCTGGTTGTGATGTTGGATTGTGCAATGCACAAATTTATATTGTTATATAATAGCATATTTTGCGCGTCGCAAGTCTCGTATTAAATTAATTATAATTAAAATATCTTGTGTTTCCGCCCGGAATCGAACCGGAGATTTTGAGCGTGTGATAATTACTACACTACGGAAACTAAGATGAAGTTCGACCGATGTAAATATATGAAATTAATCGTTAATTTAATTTTGATAAATATTTAGTATTAAAAGATCAGTTGTTTTATATTAATTCGTAACGATCAGCTGATTTTATTAAACAGCTGACAGGTTCTAAAAAGTTTCAGGTTATGTTGTTAAAAACTAGCTATGTTAATTGTTGTGTTTACGAAGAAATTATCGTCGTAATTTAAATAAAATGGAAGAGAACATATAGGCCTACACACGATTTTTATTTTTGGTTCAATAACAGCCATTGTTGTTTTTAAAATTCGAAGCTCTTTTTTATGCTGCTTGTTGTTTAATGTTCAGTCAATCATAATAGACCGTACACCTGAAGATCCACAAAATTAAATTAGAGTTAGCGGCCTAATAGTGAATTTCAATTTAAAAATGAGCTAATGGTGCGGTATCATGGTAAAACCCAGACCAGGGCCAAGAGTAAGTCCAAAATGTTCCTTAAAATGGGCCTACATTTTAGCTGTGGTTTATGTAGGCCTATTTATTTGTCAGCTTTGTTTGTCATTTTATAAGAACTTGGCACAAGAATTGATTTTGTTACCCAGCAAAACCTATTCAACAGTATTTAAGTGGCATTTATTCAAAATCTTAGCTCTTTTCACACTGACTAAACTTATTGACTGATTTAAATGAAATTCAACAAGGACTTTTCAGGAACAAGGATAGTGTTTCCGCCAGGAATCGAACCGGAGGCATTGTGTGTGTGAGGCGCACGTGATAACCACTACACTATTGAACTACGATGAAGTTTGACCGAAGTAAATGAATGGTTAATTTAATTCTGATAAATATGTAATAGTAAAAGACCAGTTGTTTTATATTAATTCGTAACGATCAGCTGATTGGCTATAATAAGTTTTAGGTTATGTTTTCCACATTGAGCCAACAAGTCGGTAACCAATTTTGTTGGTTAGGTTTGCTTTGCCCACTTTTAAAAATCAAGATTTTACTGTAACCCTTTTTGGTCGAAGAACTTAAAAATCGGTTTAACAACTTTAATTAAAAGCATCCCCAAAACTACGGGCGGCATGGTCTCTTGTATTCCAAAAAATCTTGTTTAGCTGCTATCGAAAAACTGAAAAATCTGCTTCATAGCTAAAAAGCTGTTTATTAGAATTTGCTCAAATTCGGGTCGTGGTAGATTGTGTCATATTTATAACTCAAGTCGGAGTTTCAAATTTGGAATTTATAGTCCGAGAGGAAATCTAATAAAAACAAAAATAAAGGCCAGTCTAATTTCGAACTATAAGCTTCATGTATTTAAAATTTAGTATATGGCCTTGAGTTATGCTTCTTCATATAGGCTATAATCAAAATTTGATGAATAGATTTTTTTTAAATGGGTAAATGTTCCTTTTTGTCATTAGCTACCGACCTAGAATTTTTGGAAATATTTGAATGTTAAAAAGTTTGTGCAAAATTTTTGCCCCGTATATTTTGTTTTAGTCACTTTTAAATTGTAAATATCTTCCAACAAAGCATTTTTTTACGCTGTCCTCCATATATTTTATATTATATTCAAACGACATCTTCCAATAATTAGCGTGTCGTTTTATACATTAAGTTTCTGTAGGTGTATAGTTCACATTTCCCGCGCTTTGCAGGAAAGAATGAGGTATTCGATGAAGGTCACCTTTCATTGAACTTTGTAACTCTAAGAAAATCCATTAGTTTTAAACACGACACGTCCATTACTGAACGTATATCGTTGTTTTATAGATAAACATTATTGTTTTATTAATAAAATGTAAATTATATACTATATATAAAGTTATAAACGTGAAATTTTTATGCAGTTATTGTGGGCATTGATAGCCGTGGTTGCTTTGTATGAATGAACCTATGTATTCAGTAATATTAGTAGTGGGGATAACATTGTGCGCACAGGCGCATGCGCATAGTCCACTCCCTGCCCTGCCAACTCCAACAAGACCGAACAGAAGCGAAAATAACTTGTACTGTTGAGATGTTCAGATTGTGATTTTTTAAAAAGAAATAGACGAAATAATCGATATTATTAACAGTGAACGAATAGTTTAACTTGGTAATTGATAACGTCGCGTTGATGTGTGGTCAGTTTTGTGTTTGTGCGCGTTGCGTAGCGTTGGACCGTTCGATTCTAGCCTAACATTGACTGGATCGTCCTTAAAACTCCTACACCCAAAACATGGCCGCTTCTACTTGTACCAGCTGCGTTTCGTAGTTGTGATACGTAAAACTCAAGTGTTACAGCTTTAATAATGTATACCTGTGTATGTTAGTTTTTAGGTTATGTTCGTTTAACCTTGTGAGCAGTACTCTCGAATCATGAATGAACTTTTTCTAACATAACCTAAAATTGCACTGTGTCGTATCTGTGTGTTAACTTTAATTTTTTATTTTTGGTTATACAATATCCAATACTTTGTTGTGTTAACATTTAATCACAGTCTGCCCGGTGAAGCGTTGAGTATTTTTATAAAAATAATGAAAACGAAATCTTGTTATTTTTGTGCCTCTGTAAAACTGTCAAGAATATTTTGGTAAAGTGCCACAATTTATTTTCGGATAGAGTGAGATAGAAAACACGATAACTTTTCTCAGAATTACATTCGCCTCCAAAATTCGACCTCTTTTACAGACAATTTAATGTTATTTTGCTTAAATCTGGGTTGTGAAGACGGTGTGTGTGCTTTTTTTTGGTTTGATTAGTAACGTTTTTTAATAACTAAAGTGTATGAAAAAGTTAAATGACATCAAATTGGATTTTCATGTTTCTACTAAGCAAAGGCAGTTCGCTGCAAAATATGCAGGTAAAGTTTATATTTTTTTCATTCATAAGCATGAACAATATTTATTGTAGTCTGGGCATACTCATTAGAAAATTACATGTGCTGGTATTTTGTGAGACTTAGGTTAGGTCTAAGTTATTGGAGATTAAACTTATCAATAAACGGTTTAAATCATTTTTTGTGTTGCCAAAAGAGCTTTAACAATAGTCTTAAGTCATTAAGAAAAAGAAACCTAAATGTCAAAATTTTGTCAATCTATTTGCAGGAAATATGAACTTATAAAAATATATTTTAGGTAGCCCTTCTTTTGTAATAAAAATTATGTCCAAAGACAGTCCTGCTGTGTTTTATACAAATGATGCAGGCCACTATCTTAGGTGTTAAATTAACAGTACTTAAGTAGACTTATTTATGGTAATACTTACTGTACATTATTTATAATGTAGCTTACTATATTCCGATATTTTTGTTTTAGATTGTATATGCTAACATTTGTTTCTAAAGAATGGCCTATTGCATATCTACATTCAGGTCAATCACTTTTATTTTTTTGATATTATTTATAGGTTTTATACACTTGTAGGTTTTGGGGTACTTTTTTGTAGTTGTAGGTTTCTCAAAGTACAGTCTGGTACAGAGATTCTTAACCTGGGACACACAGGTGTGTTAAGGATGTACACATGTTTATTGTTAACAATTCTCTTGTAATAATAAATAATATACTTAATAAATCTTAGTGTAATAAACAAGTAAACTTTAAATCTATTTTTTAAATATAACGAAATAGAAAATTACGTTTTAAGCCCGTTACAAATGCAATTATATTATTTAATGAAAATATTGATAAATGAAAGTAATAGAAATTTTAACATCATTGAACAGGAAAATTACCAGCAAAAACCCCCAATTATTGTTAGGCTTGGCATCAAAAATGTTTCAAAGGGGGACATGCTTTAACTAAAAGTTTCTGAACTGATGGTGTAGTAGATTATGTCTACACACTCCCTTTGCAAATTTTATATATTGTTCGTTGTGCTATTTTCAAATTGATAATTATGTCCTACTATTTAACGTACAATTTCTTTATTTAGTTTACATTTAGAATTAACCTAGGCTGCATCTTGTACAGAATTTTAAAAAACGTTTCGTTACAATATTGTAGTTAAATTGAACCTGAAATAAAGTTGGTCCTGTATCATTTACAAAGTATAAATAGCTACATATTGTAGGCCTACTCATTTAATAGGTTAACTTGTTGAACTCTTAAATCATTTACAAGCATTGCCAAGTTTTGATAATAAAATGTCAGAATAAATATAGGCCTTCCTGTTTTAAACAGTGATAGGCCTACGTGTTATTTCCTAAATTATTGAAGCCTTTGTTCTTGTCAACTTAAAAACAAAATATCTGTTATTCAGTAATTCATATTCTGTTGTGGATAGTAATATTTTTGATTACATTTGTGTGTGCGTGTGCGTGCGCGTGCGTGCGCGGTTGTGTATGTGAAAAGAAAGAAAGAGAGAGAGAGAGAGAGAGAGAGAGAGAGAGAGAGAGAGAAGAGAGTAAGTAGAAATGGGCTTTTGAAATGTTTGACATTTTTTATATTAACAACAGGGATTATGTGTATTACTTCTTGCTGATATCTTTATATATATATATATATATATATATATATATATATATATATCCAATTACAGTACAACTTAGACAAATCATATTAATTAATTTCCTCCAGATTTTGCTTAATATGTTTGTCAATGCTGCAGGATTTTTTTAATAATGTTTGTTGACAAGGGCAAAGAGTAAAAACGTACAAGGGCAACCCTGGTTAACAAGTCAAACAAATAATTATACAGTGTTTAATGATAATCAGTGCATTAAAACACTGTTTAAAAATGTCTTGTGTTTTATGCGACTTTCTTAAAAATACTTTTTGAAAACATAAATTTCAGCAATTTACAGTAGCTTTAATTTTTAAGGTATTTATCAATGCTTAGTGCACTAAGTTATGAGTTGAAACTATAATATATCTAATTTTGTATAGCCCAACATTCAATTGGGTTATAAAGAATTTGATGTTATTAAACATGTATAACTTCTTATTTGAGTAAGTCTTTAGAACAGTTTTCAATAATTTTGTAATAAAATGGTTATTTCCCAGTCTATAATGTAGGCTACATAATGTCATAAAATTCAATCCGATCTTGCTTTGCTGAAACATTTCAGTCATTGTTAAAATTAAAATAGGCGAAAATTTAAATAAATATATATTTATCAAAAGTACAGTTTTTCGTATTTCATGCGTTTTTTGTCATCAAAATTAATTGATAAACATGCGTCAATTATTAATAGTTACAAAATTTTATAAGTTTGTTTGTACTGTCTAAAGTTTTGTAAAAGAAATTTAATATGTTCATTTAAAAATGTTTTATATCGAATAGGCCTACTTTGAGAACTGTTATGAAAAATGTACAAAAAACTCAAGTAACAAACAGTACGTAGGCCGATTCTAAAATCTTTTGATTGCTTTTAATTTTAACACTATAGGCTGGAAGGCGTGTGAGATCTTGATGGTTATAACGACCTGTTTTTATGTAATATAGTTATTTTGTTTCCATTTTAATTTATTTTGTATCTTTTGAGGACATTTTGGTCGGTTCTGAAGTTATTTTATAGGCCTGTTGGTTTTTGAGCTTACTCGTATAGGCTCTTAAATTATTTGTGTTAATTCTTGTATCGGTTGTGGAATTATTTTGTACCACTTCTTGAGTTAGGCCTACTTAATAATTTTTTGCTGTAAAAATTACTCTCGTGCTGTTTTATTTATTTTAAGTTTTATTTTTGTTTGATCCAAGAACCCGAGGGGGACGACAGAACTATTAAAACACTCTGTACAGCCTACCCGTGTAATTATTGAAATCCACTTGTATGATAACGGCGCGCGCATTGTGTGTGTGGGCGTGCGTGTGTAGGCGTAGGTGTTGGCGAGGTCGCCTGCGTCTGTGTAACACGGCTTATTTATTGGTGTACAACTATCACGTCCAAGGGTTACGTGATACGTGAGGCCGCAAATTTTTTTTTAGCACTTCCGGTTGAAGAGAAAATATAACGTGTCATACTTCTGAAAAGTTACAGACACGCCTCGCTGCAGACGCGCAATGCGAGTGAAATAGTAATGGTGGCACGTAGTTGTGTGGCGGACGTGATGGAAGCGAATTTCTGACAATTTGTGGTTTTTTAACACGTAATTTCATCGTTATAACGTTTATAGCTGCTTAATTTAGTTTTTTAAATTACATTGAAAATAAGAAAATGATTTTTTTTTTTGTGTTTAACGTCCGACTATTGTGCACACTTGGGCTAATGCAGACGATGGGATGATTTATATGAACCCTGACCGCTGTGTACAGGCTATATGACAACCAAAATGGCGCAAAAATCTATTTTGGCAATTAATTGCTTGAATTATTGTATCGCTCAACCGTTTCTCAATTTTTGCCATTCATAAACCAAAATCCACATACATCGCCTTTTAAAATATCTTTTTAAACAGATTTTCACTTCGATTTTAAATGGTAAAATCAAATTTTGAAATGCCTCATTTTTGTAAAACTGATGATCGGATTTTGCTGGTCAGACCAGATTGTCTGAAGTGCTTTAGTTACCACCAAAATGCAAAAGCTGGATTGGTTACCGCAGACATATACAGGATAATAACGTTCCTACACTGGGTCTTACTATAATGGCCGCTCCGATAACTCTTTTGTCAATGGAATTTCGCTGATAATACAGGAAGAACTCGTGGTTTTACCCTTCATTTGCGAGGTTAGCTGTTATGGATTGGAATTTTACTTACCACAAATCCCAGACCTATTACGTCACTGGAAGTCTACGAAACGGTGAGCAAAGCCTGAGTGTGGTGCCAGTCATCACAGTGCTCTTCTACGAATAGTTTCCGTTTTACTGGAAGCTACAGTCCACTTGCTAAGGTATGACATAAATATGTTGTAATTTACGAAGAGAGGAGTAACCTGGGAACGCCGCTGAGTGAAACGTGGAACAATTTTTTCAAAATTATTTATTTTTTTAGCCATTTTTGGTTTTCAGAAGGTCTTTTCATGTAGACTAAGAATTCAGACATTTAGGGAAAGTTTTGATAAAAATCGTTAAAACCGATTTTTAGAAACCAAATCGTTAATGTGGTTTTTTTAACTTCAAAAATAGTTTTAGTAGCTGAACTATTTTTAATAGCTATCATTAATTGTTTTTTGGTAAAAAATGTTTATCATATAAAATTTCTGTAATCACTCCACACAGTCGGGTTAGTTTTTGCAATTTAATATGTTTAAAAACTTAAAGCACTTTTAATGCAAATTTTAACTCTGATTAGTAAAAAAGCAAGATTTAAAGTTTTGAAATCGATAAACGAATTCGCAAATGGCGAACTTGATTAAACTGTTATGAAAATCAATTTTCGT
Source organism: Callitettix versicolor (assembly GCA_022606455.1). NCBI lineage: Eukaryota > Metazoa > Arthropoda > Insecta > Hemiptera > Cercopidae > Callitettix > Callitettix versicolor. Next base: position 76,933,400 of record CM040189.1, read on the forward strand.
GCCGAGGTTGAATAAAATTGTGTACAAATCGCGAACGCTGGAGTGCTGGAAAAAATTTACGACACAAAACGTGTTTTAAAACCCAATTTCATGTTACCTGTTGCAGTAACTCATTTTGACATGAAAAATAGTTGAAAAAACTGTATGCGTCGTGCTTTCATACTAGAATTTAAACGAAATCGGTTCATTTTTTATTCTTTGTGTACATTGTTTTGACTAAGTGAATCGGAACGTACGAAAATTTGTATGGCATGGTATTTTCTGACACTTTGTAGAACGGAAGTGAATCGGAACGTACGAAAATTTGTATGGCATGGTATTTTCTGACACTTTGTAGAACGGAAGTGAATCGGAACGTACGAAAATTTGTATGGCATTGGTATTTTCTGACACTTTGTAGAACGGAAGTGAATCGGAACGTACGAAAATTTGTATGGCATGGTATTTTCTGACACTTTGTAGAACGGAAGTGAATCGGAACGTATGAAAATTTGTATGGCATGGTATTTTCTGACACTTTGTAGAACGGAAGTGAATCGGAACGTACGAAAATTTGTAAGACATTGGTATTTTCTAAACAGTTTGTACAACGGAAATGAATCAGAATGTACGAAAAGTTGTATAGCATTGGTATTTTCTAAACAGTTTGTACAACGGAAATGAATCAGAACGTACGAAAATTTGTATGGCATTGGTATTTTCTGACACTTTGTAGAACGGAAATGAGTGTGCAGATGAAGTGTTGATAACGTGTTTTGAATTACAGCGACTTTAGTTTAATAATATAGGCTTACGTTGAAGTGGCCAACGTGGTACAAGCTATTTGCCCGGATACGGCGAGATAACAAAACCCGAGCCCTTATCACTCTTATCAGTGGACAAACAACTGCTGATACGCAACAAGGTCGCAACGTAGGCACGACACACGAATTTGTTTTCATTTAACAAAAAAATTAAATATTTTCTGATCAGGTCTCACTTGGAAAAATCCGTGATAACGAGTAAATATTGAAAACATCGAGAAAATATTCGATACACTCGCAACTGAATATTAGCTAATTATTTCAGTTCTATTATTAGAACAACGGATTTCAGAGATCTTTATAAGTCGTACCCCAAATAGGCCTATTATTATTTGGTTTTTTTACACGTTACAAAATTGGAAACATAGCAGTCCTGACGTGTTGAAAGCAAGTGCAAATATTGCACCGCAGGGGGTGCAGATTAGCTGCGCCTATTGAGAGGATTTAGACGTCCCTCGCTGTACCCGAGTTTAACACACACTTACACTTACGACTTTAACACTTTACACTCTCACATTTAGGGAGGCGATAGTAGCCTCAATGTGCTTTTCGCCTTAAAATAACAACAACAACAAATTGTGTGTTACGCGAACATATTGTTGGTATTTTTTAATAGGCTTAAAGTATGAAAACGCACCCTGGCCGCCGTCTTAAATTCGTACCATATATGAGTATTTAAAATTTTAGTGAAAATGAACCGTCTGATGCCTTTTGTATTCGTTATCGTATATTTAATGAAATTTGAAAATTAAAATTTTACGTAGATTTACAAAAAAAGTGTAAAACTAGTGATTTATTTTTTCAAGATTTTGAATGGTTTTCGTTTGAGACGAATGTACGGTTTTTTGTTCGCTGAGCAACTTTTATGCGCTGCTGTAGACCAAGGCTGTTATCAAAGTAATGTTGCATCCACTCCCACTAGACATTATGGGTTGAGCCATTTGTTTTCTTACACAGGCTGTTTCAGAAGGAAGTGTGCATCTTTCGGGAAGAAATTCTAAGCAAATGGGAAAACTCGATGTACAAATTGGTCCAGACGGATTGTTGAACGTTCAGCGACAGATTTTACCTACTCCTCCGGGCATACTGAACCAAATGTAGGAGTGAATTTAGCCGTTCGTCAAGTCAAAAATGTACTTAAACTTTGTTCTGTAACTGGTTCTTAATTGATTTCACGTAAAATACAAAAGTGTTTGTACAAACATACGTTTGAAGTGCGATAACTTTATTAAACGATTTAGACATACATTAAAATTTCAAACAAAAGTTGTGAAAAATTTTATTTTATGTAATTTGATGAGATATACAAGACAGTTAAAAAAATAGCTTTAGAATTACTTCTCAAAGGTTAACACCCCCGTACTTAGTTGCCTGAATACCCGCAGGGGGTGCAGTCTATTGAGAGGATTTAGACATCCCTCGCAGTATCCGAGTCTAAAACACACACACACACACACACACACACACACACACACACACACACACACACACACACACACACACACACACACACTTACGACTTTAACACTATACTCACACTTACATTTAGGGATGCGATAATAGCCTGAAAGTGCTTTTCGCCTTAAAACAACAACAAAAAATAGTTGCCTAAATGCTAGAAAGTTTGTGAAATATTATTTACGTTATTACTATATCCTCTCATCTTATTTCTTGTGTTATTTTATTTATTTATTTTATCTAAATAACTTTCTGTTATGTTTATATATACTTTTACGAATTGTTATTAAATTTTATTCATTATTCATTGTTATTTAGTTCTTAAGTATTTGTTATTGTAATATAGTTATACCTGTTATTTAAATTTTTGTTTAATTTATTTTTACTATTATAGTTTGTTGTGGTTTTATTTTCTTATTTAAGTAAATTTTGTTAATTTTTTTTTTATATACTTTCATTTTGCATGACGGCGATGATAACCTTAACGGTTTTTCGCCGGAAAAAAATTGATATCGTGTATGTTTTTGAAACACCTAATTGGTCGAAAAACTGTTAAAAATAAAATGTTTCTCAAAATTGACTTCGGGAGTTGCCCGGGTGGGGGGGGAGTGTAAAATCAGTCTATTTTGTTTATCAAAATTTGAAATTAAAGAAATTTACGGTTTGGAAGTAGGACTAAAACGAATATTACAAACCCTGACCGCCGTCTAGTTTATTACTACTGCATTTACCAACGAACTAAATTTCTTTTAGTTCAAGTCCTTCGCGGTACCCGAGTCTAACAAACACTTACACTTACAATACTACACTTACGACTTTGACACTTTACACTCACACTTACATTTAGGGAGGCGATAATAGCCTCAATGTGCTTTTCGCCTTAAAAAATCTTTTAGTTCAAATATACTTTTTACTTGAGTTTAATAAATCAAATCCGTTTATTAATAAAAACAAAATTTTGAGAAATTCGTTAGATTTATGATCCTTTAATCGAATAGCTTGCGAAACCAGATTTGTGCGCAAATAATTAAACACGAGAAAGTCGCAGAGGTAAAGCATACGGGTGCGAAGTGGCTACAGTATTTCGCAATATCAACGGCCTTGTTCCATTCATGTACACCGCGCTTCGCGTTCAATGAAGTACCTGGACTCGATTCCATTGATAATAACTGTGGACTGTTACGTAGGACCTATCGATTAGAAAGCTGGTGTCGATGTCCGGGCTCCGTTACTGTTGGCTTTCAAGCAACAAACCTTCAGCCGTTTCGATTTGAACCGGTTCGTCCCTCGTCTAGCAGTACATATTACCAATCGCTCCGCGTCTAGAAGGATTATCAAACTTTCCGAATGTAGCAATAGCATAAGTATTACCAATTGTTCGCGTCTAGCAGTGTTACTAATCGCCTTGCGTCTAGCAGGATTACCAGTCGGCCCGGGTCCAGCAGGATTACCAAATGTACAGTACATACTATCAGACGTCCCGCGTGTAGCAGATTTAATATTGATAGCCTCACATCTAGCAGGGTTATCAGTAACCCCGTATCTAACTGGATTACCAATCTTCCCATGTCTAGCAGGATTATCAATCTTTCTGCGTCTAGCAGGATTACCAATCGTTCAACGTCTAGAATATTATAGCCTACAAAACGTCCCAAATGTAGCAGTACATATTACCAGTCGTCCCGCGTCTAGTAGGATTACCAATCGTTCAACGTCTGGTAGTATTACCAAACTTCCCAAATCTAGCAGTAAATATTACCAGTCGTCTCGCGTCTAGCAGGATTGCCAATCGTCCCGCGTCTAACAGGATTACCAGTCTTTCAACGTCTAGTAGTATTACCAAACTTCACAAATCTAGCAGTAAATATTACCAGTCGTCCCGCGTCTAGCAGGATTACCAGTCGTTCAACGTCTAGTAGTATTACCAAACTTCCCAAATCTAGCAGTAAATATTACCAGTCGTCCCGCGTCTAGCAGGATTACCAATCGTCCCGCGTCTAGCAGGATTACCAATCGTCCCGCTTCTAGCAGGATTACCAATCGTTCAACGTCTGGTAGTATTACCAAACTTCCCAAATCTAGCAGTAAATATTACCAGTCGTCCCGCGTCTAGCAGGATTACCAATCGTCCCGCGTCTAGCAGGATTACCAATCGTCCCGCTTCTAGCAGGATTACCAATCGTTCAACGTCTGGTAGTATTACCAAACTTCCCAAATCTAGCAGTAAATATTACCAGTCGTCCCGCGTCTAGCAGGATTGCCAATCGTCCCGCGTCTAACAGGATTACCAGTCTTTCAACGTCTAGTAGTATTACCAAACTTCACAAATCTAGCAGTAAATATTACCAGTCGTCCCGCGTCTAGCAGGATTACCAATCGTCCCGCGTCTAGCAGGATTACCAATCGTCCCGCTTCTAGCAGGATTACCAATCGTTCAACGTCTAGTAGTATTACCAAATTTTCCAAATCTAGCAGTACATATTACCAGTCATCCCGCGTCTAGCAGGATTACCGATTGTCCCATGTCTAACAGGATTAGAAACTTTCAGAATCTAGCAGGATTATCAAACTTCCCGTGTCAAGCAGGATTATAAATCTTAGCGCGTCTAGCAGAATTAACAAACTTCCAAATTCTAGCAGTGTATGAGTATAGGCTATATTACAATGTTTTTTGTGCTGTTAAATGTCATCAGCGGGACAGATGCGTGCCGCATATAGCTTCTAAGTTGGATGTTTTTAGGGAACTTATTCAGACAGAGTTTGCTGCAGGATTTATTTTAATAATTTAATTGATTTGAAGGAAGTTGTGCAATTATTACGCTAGCTCCTATTTTAATGTATATTTTTCTTAATGAGTTAATGGGGTACTAATAAATTCTTCGAATATTCGCCTGAAGTCAGTGCAGACTGATAGTTGCTGGCTGTTTCCATCGATGTAAGAGCCTAACTTTAATTTCTTGTTTATTGCCGCGCGTACAGTGTAATTATTTGAAAACTTTCCATATTATTACTGAAAATCCTTGCTAACCCAACCAAACCTGCGCTAAAACTTAATAAATTTTACTGTAAAACAATGTAAATAGTAGCGCACGCAGTTCTCTCGCCGACGTAACAGAAGTGAATTTTAAACAAAGCAGGCCTAATATCGTATCGTGTAAAAGGATACTTAATATGCAAAAGTATTTGTAACAAAATATATCTCTGCATACCGTGAGGTTTCTTTCAGATTTTAAAATACTAATTCAAATTGGCATTTCAATTTTAAGAAATGCATTTAAGGCTGATTACGATAATATTTTTTTTCTAATATAAAGTAAAAACGTTTTACTTTTTTGGTTTTTGAGTGACCGCCATTTTGAAATGGTTTATTGGTAAAGAATCGATTGTTAGGTATCGATAAAATAGGACCAAAATTAATTACTAATGCTGGAGTACTGACACACACACACACACACACACACACACACACACACACACACACACACACACACACACACACACACACACACACACACACACACACACACACACACACACACACAAATCCCTTAAGTATATAATCCTGAACCAGTTTAAAAAAACTGCAGATTTTACGTTTATTTGGTTTACGAACTACCGAATTGTGAATTATTTTCGAGACACCTGTTTAAGGTGTTTTGTTTTGGTTCAGTTAAATTTGATTGAGGGCTAGTTGTTAATTTTTAAGTGTTGTGATTAAAGTGTTTTTATTGTAAATTAAACAGATTACAATAAAATCGATGAAATAGTCTGCAGTGATATGCACAGATAATTTTATTTTTAATGTATAATCAGTTCCCTTAATCCTAAACTCTTTTTAACGAACAATAATCGGATGTTTTCAAAATCGGCTGATCAGTTTTCGTGTACCAAATTAAGATAATTTGAATGTAGTTTAGTTGAATATAAAAGTGTGTGTATGCATGTTGTACTGTATTTTCGTGTTGTATGTTTTTCGAAATGAACTCATTACGTAAGCGGGTTAGATGCGTGCTTCACTTCGTAATATTTTGCAAAGTAAAGTTATCGAAGAGAAGAGAACAGTCGAGAGCCGAGTACCGAAACCCAAGGCGACTCAATGATGGTAGCCCCCCGCCCCCCGTCTCTCATCCCCTCCACATCCTGTGTGTTAGCTACCCATCCCATTTCCTGCCTTGTACTACCTGACCTGAAAACATACAACCTTGTTCTCGTTCGTTTCTACGTTCCGTTTTATGAATTCGAATTCTCGTCGAGATTTTGGTTGTCTAGAAGCTCGGTTCGTCGAATTCTGTTTCGTTCAGAACGTTTGTATATATTGAAACTGCTACAGCACTGTGGAAATCGTTAGAAACTAGTAAATTTATGTTCGCATACATTCATTCTGTATATTGTAGATTATTATGAACAAAAAGTATTTGATTCCTGCGAAAATCGATTCTTATTTCGCGAAGATATAAATAGTGAAAAAAATAACACAAACTGTCTTACTTTGAACTAATTTCCAAAAAATTCTGTTCAAAAGCCCCCTTTTGACTAGGATAAAAGGCCCGATTCCTCAAAATCAGAACATCAGTTTTACCCATATTTTGTCAGTATTATTTATACCAGATTTGGTAAACTGCAGTGGTCAGGGTATACTCTGGAATTGTTTATTTTTTAATTTTCGAAACAGATTTGAGCTGCGAATCTCTCTTATTATCAAAATTTGTATTAATAACTGTCTGATCGTAGAGATTTAGCGCTTCGTACATACTTTTTGGTGCTTGAAGATTAGACGAGTAAAGTTTAATCAAAATTGTTAAACTCGATATTGAGAAAATATAACTTTTGTAAATTTTTAAGGTTTTTAACAAAAAAAAGGTCGACTATGTTTAAAATGGTACCTAAATATTAGAAAATTACACGTGCACAGACATTCAGATAAAAACTACTTCTTTTACGTCAGGAGGCATGAAAGAAACAGCCTATATAGGCTATCCATCAATATCTCAAGATAAATAATTTTTACTGTCACAATACAGTATTTGAAATACTGAGACAATCAGACATGAAAGAATAACATGTTTAGGCCTAAATAATGTCCTTACAATTTGTCTGAAGGTTTACCTTAATGTCAGCTCTAATAGCTTATTTTACAATAAAATGCGGCATAGGCCTACAGCTGTCTCGCTGACGTGATGGAAGCTAATGTTCACGATGTAAAATCTTCGTTTATTGGCATTTTAAACTTCCAAAATGCGTTGAAAATACGAAAATAAACCCTGACCGCCGTCAAATTGAATTTTTGAAAATTACAAATTCTACTTTTTACACTGATTACGATGGTGGAAAGAGACTGTCAAATTGAAGGCAAACAGGTTATTGATTTTTAATTGATTTGAAATGACCGCCATTTTGAAACTGTCGAACGAATTTTGTTGGTTAACGTACTAATTCAAGTTATTAACGAAGTGTTTTTTTATGCCAAGTTTGAATCAAATCGGGCTAAAATTACGAACGTGAGCGTGCCAACGAACGTTTCAAGGTTCCGGGTCTGGCTGTTACCCTGATAGCGGCTTCAATAGAAATTCGCCAGGCCTGTTTCCTCATCACTACAGTTCATTGCTTACAGCTCACGGATGAATGGCGGATGGTGGCCAACTCAATGAATGGCAGATTGCAAAATACCCGATCACGTCACACTTTCTCATTCATGCTTGGCTCGGTGCGATCTTGCGTCAACTACCGTGCGCATGTAGCACATCGGTTTACACTTCGAGTGCAGACATACCACTCTGTTCCCAGTATAGTAAGCTTCGATATTACTTTAAATATAATTAAATTCGAGGCCTGTGTTTTCACTCATCTAGTCCTGGTAAAATACTTCGAGTCAGATACTACTCAGTTCTATTTTTGTTTTTTCTCACATTTTTGACATAACAGAACAGATATCTATCATTCAGTTCCAATTACCGTACTTAAAACTTATATTCAAACATTGGATTTTGACTTGTAGGCATCTCAGTTCTTTTAATGCAACTAATTCCTATTATTGTACTTACAATCGCATACCACTCGATTTAAACACTACATTTAGGCACAAATATTTCTTAGTTCTATTATTGTAAGTGAATTCTATTATTATACTTACATATCACTCGATTCAAACGTATTTTGATTCTTAAACAACTCGTTTCTATTATTGTAGGCTAACTAAATCCTGTTATTGTAGGCTACTTAGAATCAGATACCGTACTTGTTTTAAACACTATGCATAGACTATAGTGTTACATTTCTCAATTTTATTAGTTTAACTAAATTCTGTTATTGTACTTAGAATCAGGTACAACTCAATTTAAACACTATACTTACTCTTATTGCATAGTTTTACTGTTGTATTTAAACTCAGAAAACATACAGTTCTGTTATTGTAATTGAATCCTGTTATTGTACTTTGTCTCAGGTACTCAGTTCTGTTATGGTAACTGAGTCTTATTATTGTACTTTGTCTCAGGTACTCAGTTCTGTTATGGTAACTGAGTCTTATTATTGTACTTAGATTCAGATACCACTCATTTCTATTACTGTAAATGAGTCCTATTATTGTTCTTTGGCTCACGTATTAGTTCTGTTACTATAACTGATTCATATTATTGTACTTTGGCTCATTACTACACAGTAGGCCTACTGTTACTGTAACTGAATCCTGTTATTGTACTTTGTCTCAGGTACTATTCAGTTCTATTAGCCGGTTGTTACTGAATCCTGTTGTATTTAGAGTCAAATTCCATCAGTTTCATTATTGTAATTGATTTATATTATTGTACTTTGACGTTATACTATTCAGTTCTGTTATTGTACTTTAGCTCAGGTACTACTCAGTTCTATTGTAAGTGAATCCTATTGTTGTACTTTAGTTCAGGTACTACTTAGTTCTTTTATTGTAAATGAATCTTATTGTTGTACTTTAGCTCAGGTACTACTTAGTTCTTTTATTGTAAGTGAATCCTATTGTTGTACTTCCGCTCAAGTGCAACTCATTTCTATTGTAACTGAATCATATTATTATATTTTTGCTCAAGTGCAACTCATTTCTATTGTAACTGAATCATATTATTATATTTTTGCTCAAGTGCAACTCATTTCTATTGTAACTGAATCCTATTTTAATATTTTTGCTCAAGTGCAACTCATTTCTACTGTAACTGAATCCTATTTTTATATTTTTGCTCAAGTGCAACTCATTTCTATTGTTGTAACTGAATCCTATTATTGTACTTTAGCTCAGGTTGCTCAGTTATGTTATAACTGGATCCTATTAGGCCATATATTGTATTGTGGTTCAAGTACTACTCAGTTCTATTATTGTAACTTAGTAGTATTATTGTAGTAAGACTCAGGTCCTATGGAACTATTTTGTAACTGTAACGCTTATTATTGTACTTAGGTTCAGGTATCACTCGGATCAAATAAAATATTTAGATTTAGACGCGAAACAATTTAACGATATTTGGACTGAAATACCACTCAGTTGGATTACTGTACTTGCAGATACCTGTCAAGTACGGTACTTAGACTCAAATACCATTGTTTCTTTTCTAGTAACGTACTTGCCGCAAAGTTTAAACAGCACGATTGAAGCGAGTTAGCGCTAGGTATCGAGTGTTTCTCGGACAGCGGACCCGTCTTCTATCCGGTATTTTTATTTGCTCCGCGGTGAATTGTTAACATTCTTCCAGCGTTGCTGTTCGCCATAAAACCTGAGCGGGCGAGAAGTAACTCGTTAACTGGGACTTTTAGGTAACTATAATTCTTGTCTCATAACCCACTGAAGTTACGCGCACACCCGATAGCCTGCAATACAATACGGAGTGAGTCCAAAACCTTGGTCTGTTTTATTACTGACACACTGGAATTTGCCATTTTTTTCTGATCACGACAGTTTTTATTTTTACCAAAAATACCTTAAAATCGGATCTGTACGAATCGGCTGAACCGATTCTTTTCACGTCAGTCCTATTATTACGTTCCCGTAATAAAAATTTGGCAAATCTTTAATTGTTTGCTAGCTACAGAGGAGATTAGCTTGTACGGGCCATAGCTAATTGTGTATCTTATTTCAATGAACCATTTGTTGAGCGCCACGTTGTCTTTAATTTTAATATAATTTATACCCCATTATTTAGGTCAAGACAACGAGAATGTCTGTACGAGGTTACAATGCTCAAAAGTTACAAAAGAAATCAAAGTTGCTGCTTTTTAAAAATGTATAATTGTCTTGTTTTTTTTAATATGCCACATTAAAAGTTAAAAAACAAGTATTGTCAGGAAAAAATATTTAAATTAATTACTTCTGTTGTCATACAATATTGAAAGGGAAAAAATAATTAAAGGAAATAACATTTATAATGATTAATTAGTTCAACTTTCAGCAAGGCAAACAACAACAAAAATCAAAACTAAACTTAAACTTTAACGTAACAACTAAACTTAAAATCTTTACCAACCTTTTGGAATATAACTATAATCTTACGGATGTCAGTTATCCACCAAAACTAACTCTTGAACTAAAATATATTCTTCTGGTTTACTAAAAATAACAAATAATATTATTAGTGACATCACTATGACTAACTAAAATAATACGCCAGGGCATTTTACAAAAATATATTAGTAAAAACAAAGTGAATTACAGATACAGACTTTAATGGTATTAAACAGGTCGATTGTTTTTATTTTCGCTAATCAGAGTTTAGTGGTTTCCCCCCTCCTAGGTTAGCGGATATTTCTTTTCTTAAAAACGGAGCTACAAAATCGGTGAAAACACCCAAGTTCGCACTGTCAAATTTTTTTATAAAATTCTCTCCTTACTGGCAGTACAAAAAAAAGCCTTGCGCATGAAATTTATGACGTTCGCGTGTTCGCGAGAATGTTCTATATCCAAAATCGCGATGCACAATTTCACTTATCTAAGAGCAGTAGCCTTAGCTTCACTCCAAAACAGACTGGTCGGTCGTCTCAATCGTATCATCTTATTGATATTGCACAATTCAAGTTATATTTACATTAGGTGTCTAATTGAGGATCTGAGATGTCTCACTACTCTTAACCAAAATATGCGTGAGCTATCGAAAAACCAGGAAAATCTAACCTTAAAAGTAAGCTGTTGTTTATGAATTAACATATGTCGCTAGATCTGTTACTAAAAGTAAGTCGGTTATCGGGTTTTATTTATTTGGCAACACACAAGAATTTTGTGCTGAGTTCTTGCAGCAATTATTTTCTATTTTATCGAGAAAATATTACGAAAATCCATTGTGTGTGTGTGTGTGTGTGTGTGTGTGTGTGTGTGTGTGTGTGTGTGTGTGTCTTTAGCTATAACTCTCAAAATTGAGTAATTAGGATCAAAATGTAGGCCTATTCAAATTTAGCCCTACGGACCCATTATTAATTGTTATCCCTTCCTTCATATTTAGGAAGCTGTTGATATAAAACTGAAAAATCAGCCACGGAGAAAATCTAAGGCAACCCGATTTCTCCAGACTTGAAAGGTTCTGCTCATACATTTAAGGATGACTATTATACAAAGATACAGTTGACAGAATTTTACTTGAGAAAAAAATCCATGTAGTTCCGTTTCAAAATGGCGGCCTCTGATTTAACGATAACAAGTGCACGCAATTTTAATAAAACGCATCGGCCGGTTGTTTTTAAATTTGTTACGGAGATACTGCGTATAAAACCCGAAAGACATATTTGTAAGATGTTTTCTATTCACTTCTATTTCAACTTGGCGAGTTCTCATTCAACGTTGAGAGTGTAGTTGCTGGTTATTTTCTGTAATACTGGCTAAACGGCAAAACCTATCATAATTTTGATTACTGATGGAGAGAGATGATAAAATTTTGCAATAAAGTAAGTAACATTTTTCGTAAATATTACGGTTACCGGTTAAAATGGCGGGAACTTTACTAGCGTTGTGTTTATTAATTAAGAATATACTGCGATAATCTACTGTTCTTCGAATTCCTAGTAAATTAAAGTTAAGCAGTTGAACTATCTGGAAACGTAACATATAGAGTATTGTACCAAAGTATTCGGCCAAATGTATGTTTTTGGGGACTTCAACGCCCGCATAGAATACTTGACTGTTGTGTTAACTTTGCTTGTATTTGTGTATACAAGATATTTTATGTTAATGTTGACGGTAAAGTTTGTTTCACGGGGCTCATTTTGAAAACTGTCCAATAAAGTGTGACATCCTGAAGTTGTCCTTGTTCAATCCAAGGTGTGGCACTTTCGTCAGCATCTCTGCATAGGCTATCAAAAAGCGATAGGGCCTACTGCTTTCAGGAATTTTGCCTACTGTAGTTTACTTTCTTAATGTAAAAGGTTATATTAGAAAGTACTATTTGTCATCTTTTAAGATTTAAATATTCTGAAAATGAGCTATTGGAGCAGCCATCGTGGTAAGATCCAGACTCGGGATCTTGAAATTAGTTCCGATCCTATCTCTAGATTACTTTTTGAGAGGTCGTACAAATTTATATAGCCTATACTTTTGTATATATTCATAAAAATTGCCTTCACGTTTGCAGTCTTTGTCCGATTCAATTCGATACAAAAAATTGAAATTCAATTCGATACAAAAATCGAGTATGGTAATAGCAGCTAAGTTCCTTCAACAGTTCCGAAATGACGGCCATTTTAAATATTTTAAAAAAATGCGTAACCATTTTGTCCTAAATGTTTTTGAAAATCTAGTCTCGCCATCGTAATCAGTGTTGAAAACTGTATTAATTAGCATTTTTTTAATTAACAAAAAATGTCTAATTGAAATTAAGACAGGCAATTTGAAAGTTTAGAGCAGATTTTAATGCTGTTTATGGTGGTGAAATTAGAGTTTTAAAAACAGGACCTGATAAATTTGTTTTCCGGAAATCGACTTTGTTCACGTGGTTTCAAAGTTCTGTTGTCTTAAAACTGTAATTACTGGTCTGCAAAACGTACCAAAAACAAAAAGAAAAAAACGGTCAGGAAACTATTGACAAAAAACCGAAAATAAACCTACATCACTGTAGATATTGTTTTTTTTTTATTCGAACCATCAATTTTAGTTTCAGATATCGGTTTTTTATCTTCATTAAACAAAAAAATGAAGCAAAAATGTGATACTGTTACAGTGTGTACAGTACGGTTTATATATAGAAAGTATGGCAATCGTACAGAAAACCGGTTTATTAATTTTGACGAAAAAAGATTTTCAGATCCTGTAAATCTTTGTTTTATCAGGTAGTTTGTGTATAAAATCGTTTTTAGGTCCTGTAAATCTTGTTTTTTCTGCTAGTGTGTGATAAATCGTTTTCAGATCTTGTAAATCTTTGTTTTTTTTGTATAATTGTATATATAAATCGTTCTCAAATCCTGTGAGCCTTTGTTTTTTTTTGTATAATTGTATATATAAATCGTTCTCAAATCCTGTGAGCCTTTGTTTTTTTTGTATAATTGTATATATAAATCGTTCTCAAATCCTGTGAGCCTTTGTTTTTTTTGTATAATTGTATATATAAATCGTTCTCAAATCCTGTGAGCCTTTGTTTTTTTTGTATAATTGTATATATAAATCGTTCTCAAATCCTGTGAGCCTTTGTTTTTTTTTGTATAATTGTATATATAAATCGTTCTCAAATCCTGTGAGCCTTTGTTTTTTTTGTATAATTGTATATATAAATCGTTCTCAAATCCTGTGAGCCTTTGTTTTTTTTGTATAATTGTATATATAAATCGTTCTCAAATCCTGTGAGCCTTTGTTTTTTTCTGGTAGTGTGTTTATATCTCGTTTTTAAAACCTGTAAATCGTTTTTTTTATGTTATAAAATCTTCTCTGTATGGACTTCGTAAAGACTTTGCGAATTGGCGACGAAATTTCGCGTACATGTTTACCTATCTAAAAATCCTTAAAATTGGCTTAATTTTGTTAAAATTTTTTGTCAAGAAAGTTTTTATTTTGTATGATTTTTGTGTTTGCTTATAAATGTTATTTTCCTAGTAAAATTAGTTAATTCGTGTAGAAAATCAAACAAAAGCTTAAAACCCCGCAGGGGTGCGTTAAAATTATTCAGAGGATTTAGACGTCCTTCGCGGTACCCGAGTCTAACACACACTTACACTCACAACACTACACTTGCGACTTAAACACTTTACACTCATACTTACATTTAGGGAGGCGATAATAGCCTCAATGTGCTTTTCGTCTTAAAATAACAAAAAGCTTAAAATTTAACGAATTTCCATTGGGTATGATTTAATAGAACATCGTGATGAGGTACAGACCCGTGACCTTGAAACGAGCGCTAATTTTTTACACTTCAAATGTTTGTTTATATTTTATATAGCGTATAGTTGTAATCGCAATTGTGATCCGACTTGGCACAAAAAATGAATAAATTATTGATTTTTGAATTTAAAATGTATGTCTTCATGGCATCACTATATATTGTCTATATTTAAAGGAAATATACGTAACAAGATGTGTACAGCTTTCGAATAAAGACGACATAGGCCTACCTTGTCAGATTATGTTCATGCAGTTTAATACTGAAATCACTGGAGGCCTATTGAGTAATGTAATTTTTAAAAACTGTTTCATAGCACAGTGAATTGAAAACAAACCCTGAACTCTGTCGTTTAGTTTTGTTTTTTTGTACGAAAATCCTGTAACAGGAATACTTCGACAGTTCAAGGTATTTTAGTCTAATGTTTTGGAGGCTACCATTCGAGCCGGTTTTCAGATGATTTAATCGAATTTGAGAAAGTTTGTTCAGTGTTTTAAGTAAACAAACTATACAGACAGTAGACAGCATCCGATAGCCAGTTGGAACGACAGCTCCGAGCATCCGTCGTTGACAGCAGCGTGTAACGAAGCCTTTCAAGTTTGTCGAGTTCAAGTTCGCGGCCGGGTATCCGCAGCGTGTAGCACGGCCCCGCGTAACTCCGGTAGCCGGAGCGGGTGTGCGTGCGTGCGTGGGACACAACCTTGGCTGTGCCAGTGAAAGAATGAACTCACTCCTGCGTGCCAAGCTACCCGTGCGCCCGTGTAGCCTACCTGCGGTATTTTCTTTATTTGGCTTTTAAATTTTTGTGCAAATAAATTTTTAGCGTTCATTTTTTAATTATTAATGATGATAAGTAAAATAGTTTGATATTGTAGTAGAAGGCGCAGTGCTGCGAGCCCAGACAGCGGGCAGGGTTGATTTTAGTTTGTAGCCAAATTTCCGTCAGAAATGAACTATGGAGCGGCCGCATCATAGTAAGACCTACACCCGGTACCTTGAAGTGAACACCGATGGTGAACACCGATCAATCACTGAGAAGTCGTTAAAATGTTCATTTTCTTAATTTCTATACAATTTAAAGTTGAAAATGCTATTACGTGAAAATTTTATTGCTTATAATGTTGGTGAAATCAGTTTTAAAAAGAGTACATTACTTCTGTAAATCGCTTCCATTACGTCAGCGAGACAGTTTGTTAGCCGCGATGGTTTTTTAAAATGTTCGACAATTTACATTTCAAAGTCCTTTTATGGCCTAAATTGAAATCGGATATTCTGAAAATGTATTTCGAAATTTTGCTTAAATATCGTAGGTACTTGGGGGCCCATCTGCCCAAACAATCCCATTCAGGAGGGCCTTTCATACGTTTGCAAAATTTTACTTATAAAACCACAAGACCATGACCTACCAACTAAGTCACAATAATTGTTTAACATCCAATTTTCAGTTATTGAAAACCCTTAAAACTATGTTTTAATTATATTTGAAAATTTGTTATAATTTTGAAGTCCTGTTTTGGTCAAAACTACCTGAAACATAAGTAATCGCGGCACGCAGCTGTCTCGCTGAAAGTGATTGAAGCAAATTAACTAAAAAAAAAAAATGTTTTACATTTTTGTATACTGATTTCATCAACAAAAAGCGTAAATGCTTGTATTAGCATTTTAAACTTTCAAATCGCATTGAAAACACGAAAATGAACCTTGACCGCCTTCACATTAAATTTCTTAATTTCAACGGATTTCGAAAATTCAGAAATATTAAGGCGAAAGAATTGAACGAATTTTGCTGGTAGACACACTTTCGACCAAGCTTTTACAAAGATTTTTGTGCCCAATTTAAATCAGATCTAACTACAATTGCAAACGTAAGCGCACGCGACAAATTTATCCCTCAGAAAATGATCTAGAAGTCAGAGTCGGTGCTCATTTCAATTCTAGGTCTGACCAAGATGGTCAAACAAATAGTATTTTCTAGCGAAAATTTGCTTAAAAAATCAAATTTTCTCAAAATCTGTTCTAACGATTTAAATAAAATTTGTTAAAATGTAGTTCTTGAGTATCCAGACAACGTTTTGTATACACGTTTGTGTATCATCGTCTCCCCCTCCAAAAAAAAAAACTGATTCTGATAGAAATAGAAAAATGGTTCTAATTTATCAAATCTATAATAAAGATTAATAAGTCAGTGTTCCAATTCGACAAATGAAATTTACGATTGGAGACTAAAACTAAAATAAAAACCAAAAAATAGTTCATGTTTTGTTTTTTATTTACCCTCGAACTGTGAATTTCATTATTTTTTATTTTGCTACACTGAATTGACATTATGCATCTTCATATAAGACCAAAATTTGAAACAAATCTGGTAAACCGTTTCAGAAAAAAATAACAAATTTTCTTATTTATGTGTATAGTTCCTGAACAATATTTTTTGGATCCACGGTTTGTTTGTGCACGTAAGAACTACAATTGAACGAACTTTTAACGAAATCGTTAAAGCAGTTTTGAGAAAATCCGGGTTTTGTTAACGTTTTGGTAAGTTTTGATCGAAGTAAAAGAAATAAAGTTGTTTTGGTATTAGACAAA
Source organism: Callitettix versicolor (assembly GCA_022606455.1). Taxonomy (NCBI): domain Eukaryota; kingdom Metazoa; phylum Arthropoda; class Insecta; order Hemiptera; family Cercopidae; genus Callitettix; species Callitettix versicolor. The sequence goes on from CM040189.1 coordinate 76,950,561, forward strand.
CTATATTTATAAGTCAAATTTCATCGATGTCAGTCTATTTAGTATCCAGCTTGCGCATGTAAGCAGGCATTTATGTAAAAACCGTTTTTTAAATCAAAATCATCAGTTTTTACACGACCACAGTACTTTCTATATACTTAATACAGCGAGGATATAAAAGAAAATTTGATTTAAGAAATATCACCATAGTTTTATTTTGTAATCATCTTGTTTTGTCTGTATTTTGTTCTTTAGTTTTATTGTATAGTGTTCCGAAGTCTTGACCCCAGTGCCAGATTTTTGAAAAAATATCGTTTAAAAATAAATCATAAATGAAAAAGGAAGAGAAGATAAACGCTATCTAAAAATAGGTTGTACACAAGTGAATCGGCTCCACTTCTACTCCCGAAGCTTCCTTGTACAGTACAACACTGCTACTATCCGATTTGAAAACATCGCAACACTCGGCTGTTTATGTAATTTGTGAAAACATTGACCTCGTGATGTTTTAAAAAATTTTAATGAATGTGACACGCAGTAGTCTCGCTGGCGTGATGGAAATGATTTTTCTAAAAAAAACAACATTCAATCAACACCGTGTACGCGAAATGATTTTTGTTTAGGTAAGTTCATTGTTCAGGATATTTAGTTGTTCTGAAATATTAAGAAAAATATAATTTTTAGCCATCATAGTAAAATATATACCCGAGACCTTGAAATGAGTGCCGATTTTTAAAACACTTTCAAGTGGTTGTTAAAATTGTGTGTGTGTGTGTGTGTGTGTGTGTGTGTGTGTGTGTGTGTGTGTGTGTGTGTGTGTGTGTGTGACTTTTTCCGCCTTGCTATTTTCAAAATCTGATTACACCATCGTCATCAGCGTTTAAATTAGCTTTCAGAATTTTTAAGATCAGTTGAAATAATAAATTTAATTTTGCCGGAGTTCAGGTTCTCTTTCGTATTTTCAACGAAATTTAAAAGTTTTAATTACTGTTGTCGGAAAAAGTGTAAGATAAAATAAATATTGTTGTATCGTTTAATTTTTGGAAATCCGCTTTCACACGTCAGCGAGACAGCTGCTTGTCGCGTTTATGTTTTATCTTTGACTGCGTTTGGGTTCATTATCATTGTTCAATAAATATGGAATATTTTAAACGCTAATAATTATTTATCAATTTTATCAAAGTCCACAAAATGTATTTGTACTTGAATGTTTGAACTGAAGAGTAACTAATTGAACAGTGTTTATGATATTTTAAAGCGATGGATGTTTAGTATCAAATTATGTAGTTTTTGTTTTAATTTTGAAAACACGGTTTTGGTAAAATGAAACACGTGATTCTCTGAATGTCGGTTTTCAGGTTCATCCGGTTTTCCCCAGATATGGACAGTAAATGAAACAAAACGCATTTGTGGGGGAGTTTGGGCTAAAGTCCACGTAAATGACGTATTTTTCAAACAACTTCCAAATCGGATTACCGTAACGTGTCGTATAACCTTAATGTGTTACATTCGGACGGTATGTTTGAACCATTTGTAAATAATTGAATGTAAGAAAGTTAATGCGGTGTTTTCCGAATAATTTTATGTTATTACTAATTAATTTTTATTATTTGTGGCAATTAAAAAAGGCTTTAAAGTTTAAACTACTCTCGATAATCCGGCACTTCTAATATGGCACTTTTTAATCTGACACATTTTAATCCGGCACTTTTAATCTGGCACTTTTATTTGGCAGTTCTTAATGCGGCACTTTTTAACCCGGCAGTTCTTAATCTGGCACTTTTTAATCCGACAGTTCTTAATTCGGCACTTTTTTATCTGGCAGTTTTTAATCCGGCACTTTTAATCTAGCACTTTTTAATCAGGCACTTTTAATTTAGCACTTTTTAGTCCGGCACTTTCAATCTAGCACTTTTTAATCTCACACTTTTAATTCGGCATTTTTTAATCCGGCACGTTCAGTAATCCGTTGATGTTATTTATTTGTGTTAAAAAGAAATAAAGAAAAATTAGAATGTTCGTCAATAACCCCGAGTCTGTAAGTAAACGACAAACATTAAAATTCGGCGAGTTTGCGCAAATTAAAGAAGCTCTTATTTCCTGGTTTTTACAACAAAGACACAAGCATACACCAATTTCTGTGATGATAATGCGTGAGAGAGCAAAGGTTTTTTGTAAAAACAAAGATGACTTTAAAGCCAGTGACGGGTGGCTCGATAAATTTAAGAAACTGTGTGAAATTATTTCTTGTGGAAAAACTATCGTGCGATGTTAATGTTGTTGTTTCATTACCTACAGGAGTTTTAAAAAAACAGTAAATAATTTAGGTCCGAATCAAATTTACAGTGCAGACGAAAGCGGTTTATTTTGACGGATGTTTCCACAAAAACTTAGTTCATGTGAACGGTAACATACATAGAGAAGTCTTCATGTTTTTCGCGGTAACTTTAAGAGTTTTTGATGTTATTTACAATAATAATTACATTTTAAACTCAGTTATTAAAATAAAAGTGTTTGTATTGTATTCTAATTACTGTTCTCAATTTACAAATTAATTTAATGTAATTTTTCTTCCTTTTTAATAAACCGTCGGCAAAAGGGATGTCCGATATACGCCTGATTAACGCGAATCTATTATATTTCTATTAGATTTTATTAACGATGTTTAGAGGCAATATTTTAATACAGGCTCGAATGTAAAGGGCTTGGTAGTTCGGTAAGGCTGATTAGGGTGGGGAGATGTTTATTTCAAGGTCACGGTGCAAATCCATTAACGAAAGCTGCCCCCTCAAGTTCCCGCCCTTTGCGTTGTTTGTCTTTAATTTCTGTTGTGATAATAGCATGGAGGGTGGAAATAGTGTAGTGAAAGAATGCAAGCCGTTTCCGGTCTTAGATTGGCACCACTCACTTCCGGTCTATGCCTTCCATTCACAAGCTTTCTACAAGGACATAGTTACACTAGTGGGGGAGGGGGTAATAAATCAATAACTATTTTCAAACTACGTTAATTGTGATGTTACTGTACTGTCAAATTATTGTATAGACATATTGTTTGCCATTATTAGGCCTAGATAATTCCCATTGGAAAATGGATTATTTATGGGGTTATCATGATAAAACCCCAAACCCGGGACCTTGAAATGAGCACCGATACTGTCCTGTAGATTAATTTTAGAAAGGTAGTTAAATTGTATAGGCAATTTAAATTCTATAGGAGGTCGTTTTATTCAAATAGGCCTATGTGTGCGTGTGTATGCGCGTGCGTGCTTGCGAGTTAGCTTTCCGGTGTTTGCAATTGTAATCCGATTTTATTTTCAAAGTTAGAGCAAAAATCAATTTTGCGTAATTTCTTGAACAAGTTCGTCACCCAGGAAAAATACGTTTAAGTTTTAAAATGTCGGCCATTCAAAATCTTACAAAATGCATAAAATTTCTTGAAAATATAATTTAACCACTGTACGAGTGGTAATAAGCGTTAAAATTTGCGTAAATAATTAAAGTTTTCAAAATTCGTTGAAATTATGAAAATGAACCTGTCGGTCAGGGTTCATGTTAGGCATTTTCAGTGGGTACAGTGGGTACCAATACGTGTAAATATCGGTATTTTTCTAGTAAATTCGCTTCTGTTACGTCGAGCCAGCTGAGCGCGCGACAACATTGTACGTGGATCTTTCAACAGAAATGTACAGTCGAATTGTTTTTTCTAAAATAATTTTGCCTCTAGCTGCACAGCGCAGTGTGCAGCCACAGCTAGGAGCAGCAGCAGATGGAGGGCTTGCGTAGGCCACGGAGGGGGGCGGAAGCACGGTGGAAGGGGCCACTTCCTGTCCTCCCTCTTTTCCAGCGCAAATAGCCTATTGCTTTTCATTCATTCATACGTTTGACTTTTCTTAGAATTTCTTTTTGTCAGATAAATCGGCCATTTCCGTTGCCTACTTTGTACGTCTTTCTTTTTCTTCCCGAATCGTTTTTGTCTTGTTTCGCCTCGACAAGGATTTACGACTTGAATTTCTGAAATCCTCGTAGTACCTCACTGCGCCACGTATCACAGAATATCTTCGGCCTCTTACGTTTTGGAATATAAAGGAGAGATTTAGACGTAAACTGTTTGAAGCTAACAATTCCAATTTCAAGTGTTTGTGTGAACCGTCCAAGAGACTCCATGAAAATTTAAAGCTCACCACTGTAAAACCTTATCGAAAATCCCTCAAAGGCAAAATAGTGTGTAACTTTGTGTGGGAGGTTGAACATTAAAATTTAACAGGCTCCCGATATCTCAAAACTAGTTAACTAATTTTGTGTTTTTTTCAATAAAAGTTACCTTTCACGCCCTTTTTTGATAAAAAATCTTCAGAATGATCAAAAGTTGCTGTTTCTCCAAATACTTTACGATGTTTTCACCCCAAATGAAACCGAATCTTTTTTAAAAAAATTATTATAGAGCTATCAGTGGAGTTAGTAGGATAAATCAGGAAAACACGAAAATAAATTCTGACTACTGCCATTTTTAAATGTGATTAGTGTGTGAGAAAGTTTGTGCAGTGTTTATTATAGAACACAGTACAGCACGCAAATCTCGCCATTAATTAGTATGCCTTGTCAAAGCTGTATAAAACAAAATGGTTTGCCACTACTTTCCCAATCGTCCCACGCGTCGTTCATTCATTCTGTAACCTATTTCCGTCCTTGTCTCTCTCGTTACAATACCTATCGAACTCTCTCGCTCGCACTCAATGGGTCGCCCCCACCACAGCTCCATGTTCCATTCATAAAAACATAGTTTGTACTGTTGGCCGCTAGAGCGCAGGGCCGTGCACGCTGCGCAGTTAACTATTGCGCTGGCAATCGAAGTGGAACGTTTGACAAAAAAAAAGGAATTGTTCAGTTCAGTTCAGTCGCATGATGAATTCTGGACTGTGAAGTCTGTGAAACTGGATGAAGTAGTATTTTCTTGAAGTAAAAATAGTAACTAATTATAAATTATTAGTACTTATTTTTAGTGGATTTAAACAGTGATTTTTTTTCCTTTTTTGCTTGTGTTCCGTGTACTGAAAGGAAAATTACAATTTGAAAACGATAGTGATAAGAGTGATTGTGTTGAAAAAATACAGTGAAAAAGTGAAGTGACCGTGATTTAACTGGATTTGTGGTTAGGCTTATTAAAAATGGATTACCATCGAGAGAGCAAATCGAATTTGGAGGCAACTGTTAATAATAACTATGTAAGTTTAATTACTGAACACAACATTGTAACTTTTGTAAAAAAGCCTATTAAAAAAATCACTTTTAAAAAATATAATTAACTACATTATGTAGGCCCTAGTCAGGAAAATAGAATTGTTTTTATTGTAGGCTATTTTAATTTATTCGGGAAACGTTTATAAGCCTACATAAATTGGCCTTTTTTGATCAGGTATTAAATGAATTATTAGGCCTGTTAAATTCAAAAGCACTTAATTGTATGACGAAATTCTCGATAACATTTACGAAAAGAAGTTCAGTTGATTTGCCACGTTATTATTTGACTAAGCATTTTCGTTCGGTTTTGCTCAATACAGCAAAATTATAATGACGTAGTCCAGCAGTTTATTGGCAGAGTATTTGCAACTTACGCACTGTAGAAAGCTATAAGAGAAAAGTGTTTGCTAGCGAAAATTGGAAAAAAGTGTTATACTGTAGCAGCCCCTCCCTTCCGAACCGAAGGTCACATACGAAATTGTACGTCCGAATTTATGTGCCATGTAGGCCTACATTATAAATTTGTGTTCTTGATTTAGTCGAGGCACATTATTTGTAGTTTAAAATTTGCCAGTGAGGCTGGTTTTCTCAATTTTCTAACTACCAACCATTAAGTGTTTCCGAAACAATTTTGGTGGATAAAATCATTTTTTTCCAGATTGCGTGAATCTTAAAAGTGATTTTACTGAAAGTTGTACGTTGACCGGCGATGACAATTGAAATAATTTTATTCATATGTGGTCGATAGCCTACCCGATCAAAACGAATGGGTCGCTAATATATAAAATATCGGAACTGCAGTGTTCGAGAAAAAAAACGTCGGCCAGATTTTTCAAAACTAGTTGAAGATTTCCCTTAAATTTTTGTTTTATGTGTTGTTTTTCTGTCTTCCCGTTTTTTCGTAAGCAGCTATCTAAACAAAATTTTCGTTTTTATACTTTAATATTAAAAAGTTTTTGTAATGATTCTTGAGCATTTTTTAATTTGTAAGAGTATAGCGCATTGAATTTCCAAAAGTGATTTTTTTACTAAAGGATTATTTAGAAATCCTGCAGTATGCCAATCTTCACACTTTGGTCTGCCACCTTCTCCAGTAATGTTGCTGAAGTAATTAAATACCTGTCTGAGCCCTTAATAATCATTTTATTATGTTTATTACAAAGCATTTTCTTTTGTGTTATTTAATTTTTATAAAATAAATATTTATTTACAATATAGTAAAATTTTACCCATTTTGGGTTTAAAGTTAACGAATTTGTAAAATTATTGATTTTCGGATTATCGTTTATGCGTTGTCGATTAGTTATTGCCATATATAGACCTAGCTTCTTATTGTACACCTACATTAGGCCTGCTGGTTTTATTTCTCAAATTTCGAAATATGCTATACAATGTAGGTTTTACATAAGGTATTGTGACCTAGCGATATTGCTGTTAATTCTGATAGTAAATAATGTTAATCAACATTATATTATAGACCTACAAATTTCCTCGCATTCTCCAAAATTATGACAGATCTAGGCCTATATAATTTCTCAAAATCGGTTCATCAGATTTTGTTAAATTTTGGCCCAAATTTATACTTGTAAGAATTATACTAACTCAGCTCGGCCTGACAAATGTGAATTTAAAAGAAACCGTTCAAGGTAAATTGGTAAATAATCGCGGGTCTCGCTGAAGTGATGAAAGCGAATTTCCAAAAATAATTTTTTTTTTTTTTTTTACCTTCGAAACTCTGATTCCACTATCATAAAGTAAGCATTTTAACTTTGTACATTAAGTAAAAAAATTGATTTTTGTAAGTTTTAAAATTACAGCCATTTTGAAACTGTAACAATTTTGCTGGTTATCGACTTTTACAAGCTATTTCTAAAATCTATTTTTGCGTTGGTATCATATAGGCTAATATATAGAATTTAAATGACCAACAAAAAGTGAACGATAGGTCAGGATCGGTGCTCATTTCAAGGCCGCAGGTCTGAACCTTACCATGATGGTACCTGCAGCAGCTCGCTAAGAACAAAACAATCCCTGGAGGCAAAGTTTTAATTTTAAATTATATAGTACTGTACTTTTTTTTAGCAAATAAGCAGGTTTCTGGATTTAAGGTTTTCTTGAATTAATTTTTTTTTTTTGACTACTTAAAGGATATTTTGATTTTCAGGTAATACCGTTTAAGTTAACGTGTTAGGGTTTTTAAAGCTTTTAAAGGGATGGTAAACTAAAAAAAAATTTTTTGGGCTCGTTACGTTCTGAGAACGAACGTATCCCTCAGTTTTCATCACATCTTTTCATGAACGCTAATTGGATTTTGAGTATGTTTGGCACGCATAGGCTAAAGCCAGTTTAAAAGAGTTATTCTGTAGGGAATCGGGAAACATGGACAATAATCCCAATATGCACATTTTACAGGTGGTAAACAGACCTCAGTTTTACTTACAGTATATACAAAATTAATCGATTTCCAAATTTTTGGATGATAATTCTTAATTTGATTTTTTTTTAGGTAAGTTATGTTTTAGTTTCCTGAATGACTTCATTAACCCTTCACTGGGCGCGCCTAGATGTACCACACAACCAGGCGCGCCGCGGCAATTTGGCCTCAATGCCTAATTCCGCTTTTGTACCCTTGTAAACTAATTTTAAGCGAACATATTGCATTATTTTTTATTATACTTTATTGCTAATTGATTTATTTTAATTTTCAGTTTTTTATAATAGTTATATTTATTTAAAAAAGATTTAATAATTGAAACATAGACAATAGTTAATGAATACAAACACTTGACTGTTAAAGGATTTCATTTTATAAAAAAGGGCCATTGTCCAACGTCTCGTGCTTCGGGATGTCGAGTAATTGGCACATATTTGATCGACAGTATCAACTCCACATTTTTTAGGGTTATAATCCAAATTTACAATAGACTTTTTGGAATCTTCGTCAATAGAATAGAAACATGGTAAAAAAAATACTAAACTAAAACACTAAACACAAAACAAACAAACAAAAAAGGTAAACGGCTATGTATGCACAAATATAGTGAGAATAACACTACAAAAGCAGTTACACGATTGGGCGCGCCGCGGCAACTGGGCCGCAGACGTAACTATATCGCATTAATGCCTTTTTTCCAGACGGACTGAAGATCAGGTGGTATTATTTTTATACAGTTCGTGTCCCTCAAGGTGGTCTTGACCAATACTCAAAGCTCTGAAAACATTTCTCCATAAATACCTACCGTAAGATGCGAAAATAAAAGATTGCGGCCAATTTGCCGCTGACGCGCCCACTTAAGGGTTAAAAAAATGTGCAAAGTGATTTGTCGATTTTGTAATTTTGTGTGAACGTATCTAGGCTAGGCCTATATAATCCATATAGGACGTATTAGAATCTTAAACTTTCAAAATACAATGGAATTACTAAAGTGAACCCTGATAGCCGTCAGATCATTTTTTTTTTTTTTTTAATTTCAACGCAAAATACTGTTTTCTGCAGTTTTTAGCAATGATTACGATGGTAAAATCAAATTTTAAAAAAACAATTAGGACGAAGGAGTTGTGTTAAAAGATTTGAAATGACCGCCATTTTGAAACTGTTGAACGATTTTTACTAAGATCGGTTTTATGCCAAATTTAAATTAAAATTGCGAACGTGAGCTTGCTAAAGTACATATACAAATTGTAACGACCCTTAAAAAAGTTGCCTGCGCTCATTTTAAAGTTTTGAATCTTGACGGCTTCAATAGCTCATTTCCCAATGGTAGTTCGCTAATAACATACAGCGTGTGTAATAAATCCTAATTTTACAGGCCTAAATAAATTAAACCTGTTTTACGTGATTAGGCCAAAGTGTCTGCGTGAACAATAATTATCAAACAGGACGCGGCTATAAAAAAACAGGAAACCGAATGACCATTTGAACTTCCGGTGCCTCTTGCCTAGAAAGTATAATGTTGTTTGACAGCTGTTAGATTTAGTTCAGTTAGGTTTATATTTTAAAGCAGCACGCAGGTATCTCGCTGATGCAGAACAAAACAAATTGTAATAAAACTTTACAAACGTACTAAGTCTTTAAGTAGCTTTATATTTTTGGCGCGTTTCGGATTATCTCCATCATCAAAACTTATTGTTTAAACGAAGATTGAACATAATAAAGATAATAACATTCTTTATGCAAATTATATAATAAGAATTTTAGTGCTGTGTTTGTTAAAATTTGCAAACGCTATCAGAATTTCCAACATTAATCCAAATCCAGAATAAATACAGTTAACAAAGTTATTGTTTTTCAAAATTAATCGAAATTATTATAAATAGATTCTAATGAATTATTGAAGCAGATTGGCTGCACATAAACCGGCTACATTTTATCAAAATCTGTAACGACAGTTTTGAAGAAATCTGGACTTCTGCCGTGTGTGAAATCACAGAGTATCAAATTCAAATCGAAAGAAAATAATGCGAAAGCAAAGCGAAAGAAATAAAAGGGCCCAATTTTCTGTCGCATGGAAAACTGTAGTAGGCCTAATTAGACTCGGATTTACTTACAGGACAAAGTTGTAGAGAATTACCGGCTACTGAGAGAATTAACAGGAGCCAACTGAGAGGCGGTTCACATTATAAGTTAAACTAGGGAAAGTTTATGCAGAAATTATGTTTTCAACTAGTATCTATTGTAACAGTGTAATTACACATTAAGTACAATATAGTCTTAATATTTTATATTATAAAACACAATTCCACCTTGATCCAGTAAGGCCGGGCTTCCACCAAGTGCGGAGAGGAGCTGAAGTGAACAGCAACCGGAAGCGGATTTCAGTCAGTTTAAAGAACACGTTTGTATATTTAGGCCTACTGTAACTTATTTTAGGAAACTACTATGTTTAAAAACCGTAAACATACGCAATGGTAACCTAGGTAACTAGAAATAATAAATTTAAAGGCGTGGTCAGCGTGAGGAGGAAGCGGAGTCAGCTTCAAACCGAACCTAGACGGAGTCGAAACTACATGGAGCGGAGCCCAACTTTGCTTAGCTTTTGGTGTCCACCCGTATTAATCCGCCTTTTTGATAAATTAGATGCTACCCTCTGTCTCCAAATCGGTTCTAGCCATTTCCACAAATAAAATCCAGTTTGGAAGCTGTTCACGTAAAATTTGTTAAAGTTTTCAAAACCCAATTCGTAGCCTGTTTTTTTAAATGTGCATTTTTTGGGTACTGGTGGACAAAACCTAAAAGATCTTCATAGTTACAAGCCAAATTTAGTTAAAATCGGTCAGTGAGTTTAGTCTAAAGCTACGTGCACAAAAAGGCAAACAACGTAGGCCTACGATTTAAAAATATTTTTTTTAACATCTCTACCAATTTTGATAAAATTTTGCAAAATGAAATAAGTTCGAATGAATAGATTTTAAAGAAATTTATTTTCGATTTTTTTGTGAGATCCCAAATCAAAATTTTTGCGCGATATGTATTCTTGTTGTGATTATTATTTTTATTGTATTTTACGATCACGCGTAACTGGAGTAAATTTTCGTCTGCGAGCGTAACAGTTGGTGTAGAATTCATCAAAACTAGTAGTAAGGTAAATCCGTTCGCCTCTGTATTAGTGTAGTCGTGTGAAAGCGTACTCTATTTATAATTGTTGCCAAGGCTGGTTGAAACGTGTCTAAACTTAGACCAGCAATTTGCAGCGTCTTTCTAAATTGGAGCGGAAGTGGCCATTGTAAACCGGAAGCCGTGAGATAATCTCGTTTAAATATTTGTGACCAACTCCGGCTGGCTGTGGCTGGATGCCCGTGCACCGCTGTACGACGGGAGGGACTTAGTTTACAGCTACAGCTTACCTTGGATTAGTGGACTATACAGCCTGTTCATTAAGCGAACAGGCTGTAGTTTATCGCCTAACGCTGACGTGATGGAAGTAAATTTCTAAAAAAAAATTAACAGTAAGCCTATTAAATAAACTATCTTTGTTGTGCTAGGGTGGGAGGTAATATTCACATAAACAGCTGATCTCGCATCACAGCTGTTTAATAATATTTCTTTTGATATTTTGTTTATTGCCATTGTTTAAAGTGAATGTAAATAATAACAAAATAGATCATTATTTTATTGTTTTAATTGTTGTTATCATTATGTATTTTAATTGTTAATATTGAAATATTATTTGTTGAAATACGAAACAACCAAAGAGATTATTTTAATTATATGTGTTTTAATTTGTTTGTAATTAATATTGTTTATGTTTAGGCAGCGAAGAGAGTTTTTTACAATAAAAATTGAAAATAATAGATTACCTGATCACATTGAAATAAAATTTAAGACTATTTCTATTGAAATGATCACGGCACGCAGCTGTCTCGCTGACACGATGGAAGGGAGATTTTAACGATAAAAATTTTTAGTAAGATGAGATCCGGCTCAAACACAGCATGGAACTTTGCAGACCGTTCGAATCATGAATATAATATGCAATGGGAAAAATGTTGACTACAAACCTACTAGAATGATAACCGTTATGAGATGATGTTAGCGCTTGCTGCTGGTGGCATCTCGCGGCAGTGTGTTCAACTACAGTTAAATAAGTAATATTGTCTATTTTCTCAAAAGTCGTTTGTACCCCTGTCGTTTGTAGCCTGCAGCGTTCGTAGCGGCAGATAGTCCAATTACTTGGACTTTAGCCGCTGATATCGAGCACGCTTTTTACAATAGTGGCTGTACTTCTAGTACGTTTATATTCAGTACCAGTGATGATGCGAGATGAAGGTAAACAATTGATTTCGTACCGCAGCTCTTCCTTCGATAATGCTATTTTGACTGGGGTTGTTTGAAATGAATACAAAAAAATGTTTTTAAACATTATTAATTGCATCATAATTGTTAATGTTGAAATAGTCATGTGTTTGACTATGAGGTTTACAAACAAAATTGTAACTAATTGAGTTTTAATTAACAAAATTATTGCTAATTATATTGTGTAAGGTTAGACAGTCTTATGGATTGTTTTATACTAAACATTTCGAAATGTCTGAAGACGAAAAGCATGGCCTTAAATTTAAAAAGTTGCGTAACGTGATTAATTCTGAAAAAACCCGGATTCAGTCGTGTTATGAATGTTTGACCAGCGTTTAGCTGTTACAACTAAAGTTGGAAATATGCTTAACAGAACACAAAAAATCTGTTCTAAAAACCGAGACCCCCCCACCAGGATGGTTGCGCCCCATGTGTGCTGTGAACACATGCAACAATATTGCAACATCTTCCCGGCTGCAATCTTGTCACTTCCTTGTGGGATAGGCTACACTAACACAGGCCTGCATATAGAACCCAGATTCCTCGGCCTACAAAGTCAACAAAGTCGATTCGTAACCAGGAGGCATTTGCGTGAATTTTAATACTGTGTAAAGTAGGGTTGTAAAGAAAATATGAGGATCTTGAAAAAATAAAGATTTTTGATGAATTCGTTTTGGTTTGCTTAAATCTAATGTATTTAGTCACGAGTAGCTTTTTCTGTTGCGAGATTGTGTTTTGCACCAGAAGTGCACTTTGTGTTTTGCACCAGAAGTGCACTTTAGGTTTGAGTTGTAAAGTTACTTTCATCACACTGCGAAATAACTCAAATAAGCTAATAACAGTTACTTGATTATGCCTAATATTTTTAACTTTGCACTTCGTACAAAATTAGGTATAGGGAAGTTGTGAAGTTACTTTTCATTACACTGCAAATAACTCAAATAAGCTAATAACAGTTAATTGACTAGGCGTGACATTTGCACTTTTCACAAAATTTACTAGGGTAGGCCTATTCTGGTGTCTTAGCGGTTGAATAGCCTATTCTGATTGAATATAAACGGGCTAGAAGTGCAGCCACCATTATAAAAAGCGTGTTCGATATTAGCGGCTGAAGTTCAAGTAATTGGAGCGTCTGCCGCTACGAGTGCTGTAAGCTACAATGATAGGGAGAAAATAGACAGTTTGAGAAAATAGACAGTACTATTATCTCTTTAACTGTAATTAAACTGTCGCAAGATTCGACCACCGGCGAGCGCTCACAAAGTTCTCATATCATTTTAGTATACGTTTATTATATTCAATGAATATAGCCTAAGCATTTTCATTAGCCATTTGCATTGAAAAGAAACGTCTGTTACTGGTGAACGCGTGCAACAAAGGTGCTCAGCTCATTTTCCGTGTCATAAGATCTGGAAATGGCAACTAATGGGACTGATCGCAGGTGTCTAAAGTATGTGCAGTACACTGAAAGTGTGGGGAATCCGTTTACCGGTGCTGAGCTCATTTACCGTGTCACATAATATCTGGAAATGGCAACTAATGGGACTGATCGCAGGTGTCTAAAGTATGTGCAGTACACTGAAAGTGTGGGGAATCCGTTTACCGGTGCTGAGCTCATTTTCCGTGTCACATAATATCTGGAAATGGCAACTAATGGGACTGATCGCAGGTGTCTAAAGTATGTGCAGTATACTGAAAGTGTGGGGAATCCGTTTACCGGTGCTCAGCTGATTTTCCGTGTCACATAAGATCTGGAAATGGCAACTAATGGGACTGATCGCAGGTGTCTAAAGTATGTGCAGTATACTGAAAGTGTGGGGAATCCGTTTACCGGTGCTGAGCTCATTTTCCGTGTCACATAATATCTGGAAATGGCAACTAATGGGACTGATCGCAGGTGTCTAAAGTATGTGCAGTATACTGAAAGTGTGGGGAATCCGTTTACCGGTGCTGAGCTGATTTTCCGTGTCACATAATATCTGGAAATGGCAACTAATGGGACTGATCGCAGGTGTCTATAAAGTATGTGCAGTATACTGAAAGTGTGGGGAATCCGTTTACCGGTGCTGAGCTCATTTTCCGTGTCACATAATATCTGGAAATGGCAACTAATGGGACTGATCGCAGGTGTCTAAAGTATGTGCAGTATACTGAAAGTGTGGGGAATCCGTTTACCGGTGCTCAGCTGATTTTCCGTGTCACATAAGATCTGGAAATGGCAACTAATGGGACTGATCGCAGGTGTCTAAAGTATGTGCAGTATACTGAAAGTGTGGGGAATCCGTTTACCGGTGCTCAGCTGATTTTCCGTGTCACATAAGATCTGGAAATGGCAACTAATGGGACTGATCGCAGGTGTCTAAAGTATGTGCAGTATACTGAAAGTGTGGGGAATCCGTTTACCGGTGCTCAGCTGATTTTCCGTGTCACATAAGATCTGGAAATGGCAACTAATGGGACTGATCGCAGGTGTCTAAAGTATGTGCAGTATACTGAAAGTGTGGGGAATCCGTTTACCGGTGCTCAGCTGATTTTCCGTGTCACATAATATCTGGAAATGGCAACTAATGAGACTGATCGCAGGTGTCTATAAAGTATGTGCAGTATACTGAAAGTGTGTTCATTGTCGGACTTAAACTGAATGATTTCGGTATTCACACATATCTTTTGACCATTTTAATTATCAAAAACCTTTTTCAAGTAAAAAAACAATACTCGAACATTCTGCCAGAAACAAGATTTTTTAAGTTTTGTTTAAAATTACTCAAATATTGGAAAAACAAATTAACAGGTCGAGGAGAAGAAATAGCAAAAAAATTCGATTGTTATTGTTTTTTCTGATATAGGCGTAGGCCTACTCTCGATTGTCAGTTTCAAAATTGCTACATTGACTTGAGATATTGAGCTCCATTTTTTTCTTTTTTAGCAAATTCTGACGAAACGTTTTTGATAATTAGCCAGATGTTTTTTTTTCTTGCGCGATGGCGTTCGAATAGCTTTTTTTATATCAACATATTTTTTTTTTATCAGCCTATCACTGCCTTGCGTTTTAAATGGTCACACAAAAGGTGCTGTTCTCTGTTTTCGAATAAAAATTCCACTGATTTCAGTTGTTTAATGAACTTGCGGTAACTTATTTGGATATTAAAAGCAGTTAAGTCTACCTTAATCAAAAGGTGGGAGGAAGTTTTCAAATTAGTAGTATTTTGTCTACCTGCAACTTCTGCTCCAATGGAGAGGGTATTAACAGGTCAACAGTCAGAGGTAGTTTAAATGTTTCTACTGTTGGAAGCTTACTGAATATTAAGTTTAATACCAGACTTGTATTGAATTTTCTATGACCTAATTAAGTTTTATGACAACAATGTGTAGTAGTGATATAAATGTTCTTCCGTTGGAACTGGACCCAGCAATAATGATAAGGAATCGGTAGATTGTGCCTTAAGTTTTGAAAGTCGGTTTAATTATCAGTATTTTGTTTCCCTAAATAGTGTTAACATAAAATAAAATTGTTAAAAATAAATTTGTAATTATTTCTTTCTTTTTTAATTTTGAACCTTCATTAAGTTTGATCTAAATTTTTTTGCATTTTTATTTTAGTTTTGTAATTTTTAAAATAAAATATGTTGTTCTGGGTTTTGTACCATTTCCTAGGTTTTCGACGCTCTTGTCCGCAATTTCAAGGAAAACTTTGTGGAACCCCTAAGTTTGATTCGATATTTTCTAAAAATTGTCGATTTTTTTCCTTTCGTCGGGTACTAATGTGAAATTTTTTTAATACGTTTTGAAAGTCGGTTTAATCATCAGTATTTTGTGATTGTAAAAAGTGTTAACGTTAAATAAAATAGCAATTTTTAAAAATAAATGTAATTATTTCTTCCTTTTTAATTTAGAACTGTCGTAAATTTGTGACAATTTTTTTTGCATTTTTATTTGTTGTAATTTTTAAAATAAAATTTGGTGTCCTGGGTTTTGTATTAGTTTCCTAGGGTTTTTTGACTCTCTTGTCCGCGATGTCAAGGAAAAAATTACGGAAAACCTACGTATGAGCTACATTTGGTTCGATTTTTTTTTTCTTTCGTCGGCTACAAACGTGACGATTTTTTTAATGTATAATTTATCTTTATTGTGAGAAAGTTTGTGCAGTGTTTTACATTTAAGTAGATGTAAACCGATGAATGATACATATACTGAGCAGTTGCTCTGCACATAAAGTAAAGCATTGACAATGCCAACAGTGTGGGACTCAGAAGCATACAATGGGAACGCTTGTAGTCTGCGTATCAGAAGAGGGGAATGACAACACGGCCTATGTACAGTACTTGGCTACGGTAATGAAAAGTGCGGTTTTACAGCGCAGGTTCAAATTAAACGCGCACGCAGCTGTCTCGCTGACGTGACATCGACAGAAAACTTTCGTACATTTCACGTTTGTTGACAGCTATCGCGAAAAAACCCTAAAATCAACGTTTCTCTCGAAATAGTTTCACCGGATTTTTGTTCATTAAAGATGGTTCATAACTTCTTTCAACTGATTTCATTATTTTTAGGCCTAATTAGCGTTTTCAAATTTTAGTAAAATTACGAAATTGAATCCAGATCGCGTTTTATCATTTTTGAAATACAAGAATACACGGTACAGGAGAATAAAATTCACCCCGCAGGGGGTGCAGACTAGCTGCACCTATTGAGAGAATTTAGACGTCCCTCGCGGTACCCGAGTCTAACACACATAGTTGCAACACTACACTTACGACTTGAGAACACTTTACTCTCACACTTACATTTAGGGAGGCGATAATAGCCTCAATGTGCTCTTCGTCCTAAAATAATCACTTGCTGCAGCCCCAAAGCTGCCATACTGGTTTAGCTTTATTGGCCGTACCAAACACTACAAGCCTTATTGGTTAACCAGCAGTTTATTATCTAATAAATAACTATAACAGTTTATAAGGTTATTGCCCAATGTGATCACAGCACCACATGTAGAGTGCAACACTGAACCCTAAACCAAAAAGGCGTATGAAACGCAGTCTCACCAGCTCTGCGTTGTCAAGCAGCTGAAGCACTTCAACATTTTGGTGTTGATTTAATCGAAAATAATGTTTTTTGGCTTGCTTTTGCATTTCGACTTCTATTGATTCGATCTTCAAATCTCTGTGAACGGTATCAAGAACTTGGCCATACCAAGGAGCTTTCACTATAGTACTTTACTTTGAAAAGTCTGAATAAGAAATATTACACTCCTTGATCCCGCAGGGGGCGGTGCAGAGTAGCTGCACCTATTGAGAGGATTTAGACGTCCCTCGCGGTATCCGAGTCTAACACACACACAACACTACACTTACGACTTTAACACTTTACACTCACACTTACATTTAGGGAGGCCTCAATGTGCTTTTTAACAAAGAAAAGATAAAATTCAGGAATCATTATTATTAGTGAATTTCGCTCTGGTAGGATCCAAGCACGTGACTCTGAAATGAGCACCGATCATGAGTGTTTTCTTAACATCAGCGTTAAAAACTTTAACCGAGTTTACCTACAAATGTAACAATCTGAATTCCAAGTCGGAAAATCGATAAATAATTAAGAGTTGGTAAAAAAACGAAATTTTGAATCGACCGTTCGGCTTTTGGTTTGCGATTGTTTTTTACGCAATCCGTTGTCCGATTGTTCTGAAATTTACTACGAAGGTATCTTGTATAAAGCCCGACGAACGTATGTGTAAGACTTTTTTTCATTCTCATCCGTTTCAAGATGGCGGCCTCTGGTGTGTAGTTTCAGGTTATTTCCTGCAATACTGGCTAAACGTCCTTCACAATTTTAACGGCTTCATGGGGAAGGGTTAATTTTACCAATAAAGTTGGTCCAGAAACCGGATATATAATTGGCCTCTACCGGAAGTTGCGACGCGTCAGAGCGCTGTCGGGGAGCGTGGCCAGGCAATTATTTGAAAATATACTGCGAGGTCTACTGTTCTTTGTATTACGCTAGTTTAAAGGCCTATATATGACCTTGAATCAAACTGACCTTTTTAGATCCCATACTTGATTTCGTGGAAAGAAAGCAATTCATAAATTGTGTGTAATCACACAAAGCACAATAAATATTGTTTTAATGTCAAAATATTTGACAAATTTTACATTTTTATTGCAGGCTTACTTTCAAATTCTTTAATTCTAATTTTTCAGTTTACTATATGATTTTTTATTGCTCTTTTAAACCATTGTATTAAACATATTTTCAATATATCAGCGTTAAACTGTATTTCCCAATCAAAAGCTATCAAATTTATCCCTTAAGTTTTGTTTCCTTACTAAGGGCTACACATTTTTTTTTTTTTTAACTGGGTAAATTTTTAAAATATTCAATTATACAGTCGGGTATTTTGCCCACGGATCTTCATTAATAGACTAAACAAAATTTTAGTAAAAACTAACCTAGAAGTTCTGTTTCTATATTAAGATCTAGTTTGGGTGAATTAAAAATCGTTTAACTCTATTAAAATTAAAATTTGCATGGACCTTCACGTAAAAACAAACTTTCGTTCAGTCAAGACCATCTGAAAATGCTTATAACCTCAAAAACATTAAAGTCGATTTTTGCACGTTTTTCATACTTTTTTTAGAGAAACCTAGGCTACTATTATCGTAAAATTATGTGGAGCACTATTTGTTGATTTTCTAGCCTAGACCAAATTATATGTAGGCTATATTGCCGAGAAGCGCGTGCGCAATAACGCCGATCTAACAGGGCGGGTCACGTGATTACAGTCAATATTTTCATACACATACAGGTTTCCTTATCAGCCATTTATCAGTACGGTTAGTATTAATACTTTCGTTGTGTTTTTATGTTTACCTTTTTGTGTATTCATAAACTGGCCATTTTAACCCAATTGTATGTTTAACGTAAAGCATTTAATGTTGTGTTTCTTAAGGTGATTGCGATACGAAGACAGTATTTAGTTGTGTAAATAATTAATTTTTGAAAATTTCGATGAGTAGGTCTGCTTTGAGTTTAAAAAATAGTTTTCGTTTGTCTTTCAGGCTGTATGTACTTTGTTGGTGATTGTAAAGAAATTGACCGGTTTCGATGGAAATCAGTGTGTAGGCCTGGTTTGCCTGTGTTTTAGAATCATTTTTTAATATTAAAGGAACATTTTAATCCTTTTTTTATGCAACTATTTAAAATAAGCTTCCAAAGTATCGATATGTTCACCGTTTGATTTGATTTTTAGTAAGTGAAAATACATAAATTGGGGGGGGGGGTTCAAAATAAAGTCTGATCTATGTTTGTAGAGCAAATATGATCAATGGCGTACCAAGGGTTGGTGTTTGAAGGGGACAGAGTCGGCAGTGTTTTTGTATATAGTGACAAAAACACTTAATAAAAATAACAAAATATAGGCTTGAATACATATCCAATAAAAAAACCTTTACACTCAGACTTGCTTACGTTTACATGTTCACTGTGTAGGCCTGTCTTAAGTCAACTTTTCCTGTCCTGATTTTTATATTTCAGACTTTGCAAACGTCTTAATTTTGTAAGAAAATTAATCTATTGAGTAAAATTAAAAAAACCCTTACTCCCCCTTTCGTTTTGGTATAAACTGTCCTCATGTTTGGGGAGGCCTCCTTATGTTGATGAACAGATTGTTTTTTGGGGGAGTGTGCATAGTGTTTCTGCACCATTAGCTTTTCACTGTCCAGTAAAGAGAAGGTACTGTATTGCTGGGTATCTAGTGGTCCTTAAAATCCTGAATATGTCCTTAAATTTTAAAAGTGTCCTGAAAAAATAACCCTTTATGCAAGATTTTCCTTAAATTTTAGGCAAGACCTTACACTACCGTCTATAGGCCCTACTGATCGTGTTATTTTTTATTACTGTCGAGTCAAACTTAAGAATTGATTTAACATTATTATGCGAAAAAAGAACTGATTTGTTTAATTCGATAGGTTTTATCGATAAGCGATCTTAAGGTGCCTACTATGTAGAGTATAGTGGTGACGTCATCGTGGCGTTCAGTCGGTCGTGTACGATATCTCGGATTACTTATCTGTCAGAATTTCTTTACAACTTACGTTGCTTCTTAGATATTTTAAGAATTGTAATTTGTTAATTTTAATAAAATTTTATAACTGTAATTAACACGAATATTTTTTTGTACATAGTGTAAATTGAATACTTAAAAATGCCCGTAAAAATTTACTCGCTTATTCGCTGACTCCCTATATTGCAATCATTAAAACATTGTGTAAAAAAGTTTGTGCGTTTAAAAGTACTTATAAACCGTCCCTAAAGGGTTTTTTGAATAATTATATAACCTTAAAATTAACTACACACGCTATAAAAACTTGATGTTATTAGGATTTGTGGGTTTTGAATAAATTAGTAATATAGGTGAATTTCTTTTACAATAATTATAAAGCTCTTTTAAGGCGAAAAAACTTTAAAAAGCTTACCAAAAACCAAATAGAGGCGGTTGTTTTCCTTAAAAACCCTTTTTCTTATATACTCCTGACTCGTACATTTGTTAGGCACTCTACACTGTATAAATATTCCTGTATTTTACCACAGAAATTGGGATGGTCGATGTGGCTAAAGCACCGGTTAATCTGCTGCGTCTCTGAACTACGCACCTTAAGGTTCTTAGTTCTAGCCGCAGTTACTCGCGTTGCTTTTCCTTTACGTTAACGTTGGTCCTTCGTCGTCATAAAGTAAAAAATTTCAAGCAAAAAAAACAGGAAATTTTAATATTATCCGGCGTTTGTTTTAAATAGACCAGATTCAATTTAATCGGCGAGAGTTTGCGCAATGTTAATGCACCCTTTTCCCGAGGCGGATGTGACGTTTTAACGCTACCGTCAAGTAATCCAACCCGGTTTCAGCGGTCAGGTCTTTGAGCCCAAGTCAATTACTGCGTTGCAAAAATAAAATACCCCAAAACGACACACGCGGCGTAGCGCAGATACAGAGAGATGTCGCATTAAACTCGGACAGCTCCGAGATTAGATCAAAAGGATTCCAAAATAGTTTCGTTATTTTCAAACCTCACCGCGTTTCCTCGTATATACCTTGCCTCGGGGGTTTAATAGTAGCTCACAATTTGTATTATCCCGCTACAGCTTAGCAGTTAATGCAGAAAAAATGAATATGCAATGCACAGCAAAAGCAGTGTTATTCATTGTATTTAGATTATTTAATAAAATAGGACTTACTTTGTTCTACTTTCGTATTTAAAATCGACCTATAAACTAATGATTAAATTCTACCTTACTGAAATATTTACAAATGCAACCTACTTTAACTGTATTTTACATTACAGATCTGAATTAGACTGAAGTATTTACAGTATTAAAATCATAGTCTTATTTAATAACATTTACATACTACAGCTGACCTAAAGTGCCTTACCGGTTCTACTTTCAATACTGATTCGGTCAATAATTATTACATGAACGAAAAGGAAAAGAGATTAGGTGTTTTTTTGTGTAATAACAGTTACATATTAGGTCGAAATTGTTTTACCGATTCTATTTTCGAAATTGATTCTGTTAATAATTATTTAAATCGTGCATAAAGTAGTATTAATTGCAACAATGTTTTATTTAAGCAGTCGGCTGTTTTGGTGCACGCACAATTATTTGTCACGTACGCCTTCATTGCGCTGCACTCTCGCGGGGACACATTATACTGCCCCTGGAATTTTGTTTACAAAAAATTTATCGGTCTTAAGTCGGTTTTATTTTATTTCCTTAAAATGGAAAAG
This sequence comes from Callitettix versicolor, assembly GCA_022606455.1. Lineage (NCBI taxonomy): Eukaryota > Metazoa > Arthropoda > Insecta > Hemiptera > Cercopidae > Callitettix > Callitettix versicolor. The sequence goes on from CM040189.1 coordinate 76,972,346, forward strand.
TATGAGGCGTGAGAATGTCTTGGTGTTCTGTCGAACCGGTAGGTTCTTCATATGTAGCTTCAAGAAAGCAGGACCTTATTTTTTGTGCAAAACCGAACTGACCGCTTAGCATATTAAGGTATTTACAACAAAAAACATGTAACAGGCCTTCAATTAAGCTTACAACCATTATTTTGCTATTAAATATGCTCTGTTCAACAAAAAATGTACTTGATCAGATACAAAATCTTAATTGCATGTTTTTAATTTATTCATAAAGCATATATTTTGCAGGTTATAAATCAGATTTATGAATCTTTTTAAGATTAAATTATGTCGATTTGGATAAATTATTCCTTTCAGAATTTCGTGGAATTTGTAAACCCTGACAGAAAATTTTTGGAAATGTTCGAAGCTTCACACACACACACACACACACACACACACACACACACACACACACACACACACTGGTCACTATTATTACCAAAATCACTCTTTATGCCATAACTTTATGGCCATTTATGCCATCAAAATCTAACAAAAATTGCGAACAAGCTTGCTAAACACAAAACAGACACATTTTTATATAAATATTAACAATTTTTCAAAACGTTCCAGATAACAAGATCGGTGCACATGTCATGATATTGTGTTCAATTCATGATAACTCGTTTTCCAATTGGAATTCATTAAAGGAAATACAGTAGCATTTGACGAGTAGTCTAACAGACATTAACACGTTTGAATAAAATAAAACCAAAATTGTATAATGCACCAAAATAACATGAAAACGGCTTTTCTCAATATAATTCTCGCTCCACCATAACCCGCTTAGATTATTACTAAAAGGTTGTTTTAAAGCATTTTGTGTGTACACAATTTTAGTTTTAAAAAATGTCAAACCAGTTAACGTTTCGGTTCTGTTCCTCACGTTCCTCAGTTCTAATTGCGTGCCTGGTGACCTTCCTGTTTACAAAACCCAGCTCTGACTACAAATTGCCCCAAAATAAGATTCTAAATTTAGCAAGTGTTAGCAGACATCCATTCAGACTTTACAGAAGTAAGGTTAAGCAGTATCTCTCTCCGTGTAGGCCTAGCAAGATAACCTTGGTCGTTGATAACTTTGGATAAAGATTCCAACTGTTCTGTGAAGCCTTCGCTACACAGTTTGGCGATGTTTGTCTCTTTATATTTTATTTCGTTTTCGTTCGGTAATAATCACCGCACGCAGCTGTTGCGCCTGATGCGATGGGAAGTAACAGTATCACCATATTTTTTTAAATTACACTTTTTGAAAATCTGATTTCACCGTCGTAAACATCTGATTGAAATCGGCATAAATTAGCGTTTTAAATTACAGTTAAAACAAGAAAATGAACCCCGACAGCCGTCAGATCAGTTTGGGTATTTTTAATAAAATTTTAAAATGCTGATTACGCCCAATAGGATTTCTAAAAAAGTGGTTAAAGTTAATGATCTGAGATTGTGAATGACCGCCATTTTGAAACGGTTGAATTACCAAAATCATTTTTATTGTGATTTTGATTTTTCTTGTGATTCTAAATCACTCTTGAAAAGTGGTTTAGAGGTCGAAGTCGGCGCTTATTTAAAGTCCCAGTTCTGGATATTATCATGATGGCAGCTCCAATGGAAATTCGCTAAAAATCGCGAACGCAGCTGTTTCGCTGCCATAATAGAATCGTTCTGCGTAAATTATTTCCCGCCCCCCAAAAAATTTAATTTACAAATTGTAGTTAAAACAATAATGAATAATTGTACAAATAGGTCTATACTACTAATTTTAAAAGAATGTTTTGTGAGAATTACAGTATTTTGTATTCATCCCTTTTGTAATAAATAATACCAGTTTGAAGGTCTTTAACAATTAAAGCTTAAAGGATAAATTATCTAGTACTGTATTATATATTAATATTTAAAGTGTGCTTTCATCCTTTCTATGAAAAATGAGTTCTGTTAATCGAAAAAGAGTTTCCAAAATTAAGTAAACATTTATTTTACCTGTCGCCTTTTTTCTTTTTTTTATGACGCGTTTCGAATTTTGAGAATCTAACCCATCTTCGCATTAACAAATCTTCCTGTACTGTATTACACAACACAGTGAGGGAAGCACTAGTTTTTTGTGCGCATGGAGGCTATAACTGCAGATTAAAAATTCGGTATCCGTTTTACTAGGCCTATATTACAGCTGTGACTTGAATACTGTACTAGAAATTAATTCACTACTTCCTAATCAAGGTTTTCATTTTAAACGAGTATTAAAGCGGCCATTCATGGTAAGATCCATCCCCCGGCTCCTTGAAATGACGATCTTGACCTCTAGAACACTTCTTGAGGGGTCGTTAAAATGTTTGTACACAGGTCTGTTTGTATGTTAGCACGCACACGTTCATAATTTTAGTCCGATTTGGTTCAAACTTGGCACAGAAATCGTTTCTGTTAATAGTTTGAACAAGTTCGTTAACCAACATAATTCGTACAATAGTGTCAAAATGGCGGCCATTTCAAATCCCTAAAAAAATTGGTTTTTTTTAAATCTTATTTTACTATATTATAAACTTGACGCTTATAAACTAAAATTTTGTAAAATTCGTTGGTTGGAAATTGAATTTGACGGAGGTCAGGGTTTGTTTCCGGTGTAATTAACTTTTAAAATGCTAGTGTGTGAAGAATTTAATACAGCTTGCGATGGTGAAAACATATTTTTTTTTATAATTATTAAGGTAATAAAATTCATTTCAAGACATTGCTTGACGCGATTAAAATTTTGTAAATGTTTTCATGTAGAATTAAAACGTGTTTTAGTGAAATTATTTAAAGTGGCGTTAACCTTTGAAAATGTGTTATTCTTGCCGTTTGAAGGTAAAGTATTGGTGACAAAAACATGAACAAATTATTTTTTTGTATCCAGAATAGAAGCGGAAACTTATAAAATAATCCTATAAATAAAAAGATAGCAGCGTCAGCTATTTACTAATTTGATATGATTCGACCCTTCAAAAAACAATAAATCGAACTTGGCAACAGTGATTTTAGATAATAACACTAACTATAAACGTACTAGAATGATAACCCTTATACGTGAGCACATCTTGCGGCAGGGTGTTCAACTGCCGTATATAGATGTCATAACGTGTTTTAGATATCAGGATCGCCACACATTTCATTGTATTTCTACCACAAATATTTCTGCCTCACTGTGTGATAATTGAGCGGAAAAATGTTTTTGTGATTTTGGTGGATATCGGTTTTCAGGTTCAAAAACGTGTTTGCGCGCGCACCCATCGAAGTAAAGTAAATGAAATGACCGTTTTCGATAATTCCTCGTCCAGATTAAATGTAGGCTAGTTTGATGACAAATATATAATATTTGTCTGGCTGAAAGATCTGGTTTTGTACACTAAAGTATCCTAATACAGTTCGGTAATTGTGAAAACTAAAAATTTGTATTATTTCTCAAAATCGGTTCGTGAAATTTTATTTATAATGAATTTAATGCATCTGTTTTCGCTCCTGTTATAGATAACAGGAAGTTTCTCAAACGAATTTATAAAAAATCGTACTGTATAGTATAAATTTGGTGGTTTTATTTGCTGTTTATAGACATCGTTGACCTACGAATAGCATAATCGAGTCACGATTGCTTAATGGTTCGCCTATTCTTAAATGTGAACAGAGACAAAAACAATTAAATTTTTTACACTGTTTGAAAAGCACGTCTGGGAATATAACCATAAAAGGCTCTACTGTAGCGTATTTGTCGACCATTGTGTTAATGTCCATAAGGCTAACGGTAAAACTTAAAACTAATTTTCTACTAAATTTATCGTAGAATTATGATTAACATCTCATTTTAAGCTGTGAAAAACGCTTTGAATGGCTTTTTGAGTTTTGTCCTACGTAAAACTGTTTCTGAAAAAAACTTGTTATACAATTATTTATACTTTAGACAGTTTGTATATTTCCATTTTTTTTTTTTTTTTTTTTATTTGAGTCTTGCCAACCAAGGTTGCACTCGTAGAGTACTGTCAAGGCCGCTGAAGTTAAATCAGCTAGTACAGCATTACATTTTTGTTGTAATGCAAATATATTAATACAGAAATATAATGTATTAGCTGATTTAATTTGTCTGTCAAGTGGCCTTGACAATGCTCTGACGAGTGAAACTTTGGTTGGCAAGACTCAAATAAAAAAGTTGTGGAAATGTACAAACGTTTTATTATTTCATTAATTTAAAATACGATGTCAATTAGAAAGGACAAAATGTTTGCTACTACTGATATTATAACCTTCGGGCTTAAATATCAGCTGTTCGTTCACATGATGGAAATGCATTTCCCAAAATTAACAATAACATCTCCGAAAAGCAAATGGCACAGGAACGTTGTGTTTGAGGGGAAGACAGGAGTTGAAATACCAAGCAGTGGGATACCTTAGGTGGTAAACAGTGGTCCCCCTCCCAGAAGTATTGTGATGATAAAACGAAAATATTGGCGTTAAATTTTCTAAAGTTACAAATAATAAGATCAATTTAATCGAAAATGAACATACTTACAGAAGAACTTCTCTACAAATAAATTATTTCTATATTATTTAGAGTGAAATATATTTGTTACAGGATATTCAATTTTAAAAGTTTTAAGCATTAGGTTTATAGTAGCTACTTTGAAAAAATTATCAATACAGTAGGTACGTTTCAAGTAAAGATTTTGAATTTTTCACCCCTCCCTTCCCAGTAGCGCTTCTGAAATGGCAGAATTCAAAATTTTAAAAAGGTCGTAACTTGTTCATTGCACACATTTTTAATTTCATCATTTTAATTAAAATGACGAGAACGTCAGACCAATAATAGTTCAGTAACAGTTCCAACGAACGTGGAACAATTTTAGTAGGTTCGAGACTACAGTTTTCCCTTACGTTTTCCTTGCCTCGTCTTCATTAATCCAAGTATAGACACAAAGCAAAATTTACTTTGATAACAGCTTGGACGTGTTTGTTTGAAATTATCCGTTCAAAATCCTAAACTATTCATCGTATACAATACTATACTTCCTTTGGAAGTTGTAATATTTTGCTGTAATTGATTTTTAAAATTACATAAACCAGCTTTTTTTAACAAATTTTATTGGAAATTCGAAAATTAACTTGTGTGACAGAATTAAAACAGTTTCTGCAGACCAGGATCAGTGCTTATTTCATAGCCTTACCGTAACGGCTGCTACGTTTTCCAATAGATCAATAGATATTCGCAAATAAGGTACCTTACATGTTTATAACAGAAGTGGTAATATATCGCTAACGGTGACAGTGATTATAAACATAACCTCAAATTTTTATGTTCCAATGAGACTTTGATATAATTTTAACGCAATAACCGATTTTATTATTAAACATAAATATTGTTTAATATACATAATAACACTGGAATGATGTAACTGCTGATAGGACTTTCAGTTTTATATAATCTGACCTTTCGCTATCTTCCTGAGCCCAAAAAAATCTACCGTTGAAAGGTCCAAGTTTACTAGTTACGTTTGTCATACGATATTGGCCAATATTTGAATAGCCGATTGCTAAGGGCTATTTTTTGACGTGATTATTGTCATAGATAATCCAATCATGAAAGCCACGTGCGACACGAAGTTGTGTGATTTTTCCCCTTGCTCGTAGCTTTATTTGTTTCAAGATACGCCCGTACTTGTAGGAAAACCATTTTTTTAAGATTTGGAATGACATCCATTTTTGAAGCACGAACGGATTTTGCTGGTTAACAATCTTGTCATCAAAATTTATTTTTATACCAAGTTTGAATCAAATCGAATAGATAATACGTTAAAGTGTTGACATTAGTAGGCCATTATATGCTTATGCCTATATATACTACAAATATAAAATTTGTAATGACCTCTCGAAAAGTGTTTTAGAGGTCAGGATTGGTATTCATTTCAAGGTCTCTAGCCTTGATTGTCACAACAGCTCATTTTCAATGGAAATTCTCTAATTGAATTTTGCGTGACCAGAATACTTTCTTAAACGACAGCTAAATCACCACTAAATTGAATCAATTGATCAATCATAAATTATAAACAATGTTTCATGTTGAATTAAAGGTTAGGCCTACAGATGGAAGAGCGAGAACTAAGTGGGTCCGATCGGCTTATTACTGTTCATTCATATTTGTTTATTATTTGACCTTGTGTCACATTGAACTAGCTGTACGCTGTACGAGGTCGTACAACAGATGACTACAATTTACTATTCATTTAGATAATGTAGCAATTTGTTTGTGTACTGTGCGACGTGAAAACATTGCGTTTAATATAATGTTCTCGTGTGCGGTAATGTTTTCGGATTTGTTTAAGCGAGTGAAAGAAAGAGTACAGATTTCGTTGAAATTTAGTATGTTTATCGGGAAAATAGTAGGCCTAAGTCTTTTGGGGGAAAAATTGAGGACTTTTTTGTCGATAAAAAATGGGAAAATTGAGTTAAAATCTACTTAGATTAGTATTTTCAAATTTCATTGACAGTATGTAGGCTAATTGAACCCTTGCTAATGTAGGAGGCAAGGGTTCGCTTTCGTGTTTTCAATAAAATATGAAAACATTTTTGAAAACCTGATTTCAACATTCTAATTAGCGTTTAGTTTTCAAATTGTATTGACAAGATGAAAATTAACGCCCCCCCCCTCCGTATGTACGTTTACTAATTTTAAAACGTCTGAACTTTTTACGAAGATAGTGATCTGTGTACATTTCATGGTTTTATCGTAATAGCGGTTACAATAGTTCATTTTCCAGTAGAAAAATTAAAACTCGATAACGTTTCGAGTAGGTAGGTATTGTTTATCAAATAGTTCGTGTTATCATGGAATCTTCCAGGATCGCTGAGGTAAAGCGCGTTCACCGTCACGTCTTCAGTCATAACCGATTCTCAGAAGATCGTGTTACAGGTATTTCCTATAATGTTGGGGTTTTTGTCGAAGTAATTTAAACAGATTGGCCTCTCGGAACTACTGTTGATTGTTCACAACGTTCTGGACTTCGGAATAAAATATCTGTAATAAGGAAGAAGCCATCGTCTTTGTTTAAAAACTTCACGTTTACGTTTTATCGAGAAAACCCAAAACAAATCCAGACACTGTTCAGGGTTCATGTCGGTGTATTCCCGATTCGTATTTTCCTTTAAAAATCAAATTTGGTAAACTTATATTTTAGGTTAAACATCTTTACGTGACCAAATTTTTTTTACGATTTTCCGTTTTTATTCAGTTTTAATTTTTAGGCGTACCTATTTTTTCTGTTAGTGTTTTAATGAGATCAAATCTATACGTATAAATTTTACAAGTAGGAAGTATGATTATAATTATATAGGAAGTATGATTATAATTAATCGACGTATGCTAATAGGGCAAAATATCTTGGTATGACTCTTGACACCAAGCTACGCTGGAAGGAACACATTAAGAAAAAATGCGAACAACTAGGCATCCAGTTAAAGAAAATGGAAGATCCAGGCTGATTGGAAGGTCAGAATACTTAACAAACTGCTGTTATACAAGTGCTAAAACCAGTATGGTAGCTTTGGGGCTGCATCAAGACTAAGTACTCAAGGACTATAGTGAAAGCTCCTTGGTACGTCAAAATATTATCATTCACAGGGATTTGAAGATGGAACCAGTACAAGTCGAAATACGAAAGGAAGCCAAAAAAAACATGAGTTCCGATTTTATCAACACCAAAATGTTGAAGTGCTTCAGCTGTTTGACAACGCAGAGCTAGTGAGACTGAAGCCTTTTGAATTGGTTTAGGGTTCATAGTGTTGCATTCTAGGTGTAGTGCTGTGATAACATTGGGCAATAAACTATTCAAAATTTGGAATTTAACTGTCTCTTTACTGAGAAGAATAGTCATTCTGTTTCATCTGTTAAATTCTGTTAGTTTCCAGGCAATCGGAAAACTAACGCACTAGATATCGAAATTAATTGCATTAACAGTTACCATTTCTTTGTAGAAATTCTCTTAGAGGACATAAACTTTATACTTTACGAGGAAATGTAAAGAAATTTTGTAGGCCTTGAAATAAACGATCTTGAAGATTTGATTTGAATATCTTTTCGTCTATTTTTTTTTTTTTTTTTTTTTTTTATGTAAAAATGGTGTAAACTATTTCTCAGATTCACCCAAAATAGTAGCTCAGTAATAAATATCCCCAAAAAAGGTATAGGATAGGCCTAACCTAAAAAAAAAATCCAGTTATCGAAGGGGGAAAGAAAAATACGGCTAATTTTTCAAAACGCATTCATTCATGTTGTAGGCCTACTTATTATAAAGATTTATAACTCAAGATCATTGTAGCAAATTTGAAATAAAATAAAGTTACGATTGGGGAGTAAATCTAAAATAAACCTAGACCGCCGTCGGATTTGTTTTGTTTTATTTGATTTCCATCTATTTTAGATTTTGTGCGTCTTGAGCGAAATCTGATCTGAGCGATTTTCTAGATTTTGTTGTCAATAGTTTCCGTGTGGGAGATAAATTAGATGTGAGAAAGTTTGTGCAATATTTTTGCACCATTTGTTTTATTCGCCTTAGATAATATTGTTTGTTTTTTCTTCTATTTTATTGACACGTCCCTCGCGGTACCCGAGTCTAACACACACTTACACTTGCAACACTATAAATTTACGGCTTTAACACTTTACGCTCACACTTACATTTAGGGAGGCGATAATAGCCTCAATGGGCTTTTCGCCTTAAATATTTTTTTTTAAATGCATCAATCAGATGGCCTATTTGTATTTGTGAATAACGTTTAAATTCTTTACAACAGATACTGATACAGTATGAGGATACAGGTATGAAATCTGTATAATGCTATTAGTATAATTTCAGTCCTGGTAAGACCTAGCCCCCGAGTCCATGAAATGAGCTCCTATTTTGATCTCTGGAACAGTGATTTAGCACTGCAGAGTCCGCAGATTTGGCCGGATTCAGTTTCGGTACAAAATTCGCTTTTTGTAATAAACACTTTCGTTACCGAACCAAATTATATTCAACTGTTTCAAAACTGCGGTAATTCAAATATTTAAAAATTCGTAACTTTTCAAATATAGCCTACTGCACTTTTTTAATAACCTGATTTCAACATAAACAATTGATAAATTTTACATTTCCAAATTCCGAGAACAAACCCGCATGCGATGACGTAATATACGAAATATTGTTATTTGATGTTAAATTGTTACTTTTTAAATTAGATTAACTACTAGTTAATCTAAAGTAATTAGATTTTAAATTACTTCACGTTGCGGGACAGCTGTTGCTGTAATTAGGGTTATATTTTTTATAGTAAGATGTATAATTGACAGAATTTTATAGAAATATTGATTACACTGACCTTCGCACAAATTGGCATACACTATAACTTGTCCTTGTGCCTTCAGATATACTATCATTTTATTAGAAGACCTATAAAATTAATGTAAATAAGCTGCCATTATTTCCTTTTGATGTCATTATCGATAAAATTTCAGCACAAAAAATAAACTAACCTAACCCGTAAGCCACAAATAAAGTTTGACCAAAAAGCCAGAAAATCGGAATAATTTCTCAAAAACTGTTCATCAGATTTTGCTCAAAAATATGAAGACTCATAACTTGGATCAGTGTAACAAATTTGAAGTAATCGAAAATTGTGGTTTCTAAGTAAATTTGAGGACCGACGGCGGTCAGGTTTGCTTTTGGTTTTTTTACCGAACTATAATTGCTAACTTTGCAACAATTCCTTAAGTTATGGAGCTTGATGACCATAATTTGAACAAAATCTGATTAACTATTCAAGGAATTATCGCTCGGTTTTTTTTTTCAATAACATCCGAACCGGATTTTAGGGCGAATAATTGATGTGAAATAGTTTTCGGTCATTTATTTTACGATATAACGAAATCCATCGGTCAAATCTCGATCAATATTACAGTTTTTTTTTAAGAAGTGTAAATGGAAAGTTGTTTAAGGGGAGGGGCAGTGGCAGCGTGGGCCAATGGGGCGGGGGCGAGGGCATGCGTTCACACGTAGGCGTTGTGCCTGCCCACACACCTCCGCGCTCAGTCAGGATATCCAACTTACGCCCAACAAATTCTCCGAGAGACGTGGATAGGCCTTTGCTTTCGTTACTTGATACTTGTGTACATGCTTTATACCGACCTGTTTTTACTTTCCCACTATGTGAGTGTGTGTGTGTGTGCGCGCGCGTGCGTAGAAATAAAATTGATTGTGTTCAATTTAATAATATAATGTTCAGTCTTTTTAAAAGCTGTTTTTACTTAGATGTGCGTGTGTACGCGTATAATTAAGGACTATATTCCAGCAAATGTTTTTATCAAATTCGTTTAAACCATTTTCGAGAAAGTCGATTTTCGTGGGTTTTTGACCAAAAGAAAGTCATGCCATAGGCTACTAACTTGTGTAGCAAGTAGAGGGGTGCCGTCGTGTTCTGTGAGCAAAAGATGCGAGCTTTGTTCGGTAATTAAAAAAGTACACAAAAACTCCCGTCACTTCCGATAGATATGTAGAAGCCCTCCCAAAATTAGTAAAAAATGCTTTAAAAAAACATGTATTTTTGTCAAAGCTGCGTACCATCTGAATCTCCTTTTGAGTACCACCGTTTGGGAAACCCTTTCCTAAGGAATTGACGTCAAGATTGGCTGATAATTGGAATTTTCAATTGAGAAGTCAAAAATTGTAATATAATAAAATACGCAGCTCATTAAGTTGGTTAAATCGGGTTTTCAAAAAAGTTCAAGATAAAGCGGTTGAATAATTTTACTTCTAAAGTCAAATTTTTGTGTGAATCAACACATTTTTACAGGTTTTTTGGCAGTCTCTAGTTTTCCCATTATTTCAAGTTTGCTTGAATTAAGAATCTTCATGAATGAACAAAACGTTTTTTTGATTACGTTGGTTCAGCTCCCCGTGCTGATTTTGGAAAGAAATAGCGGACAGTACGTTTTGTTCAATGGGCAACTTAAGGTGGATCAAAATTTTTTATTCATTTTAGAAGTGTTTATTCCGTTATTCGTTTTATGACGGTCCCGATATATGAGCTGCGGGCTAAAATCGGTCGAATAGTTTATAGTCTCAAAGTAGCCTATCAAAATCGTACGGCCGATTTTGAGTAAATTCGATTTTCGTTAAATGTGAACATACCAGTCACGGTGAACCCATAAAACCCTTCAGTGTAATAAAGATTAATTTAATAAATATTTATAATAACAATTTCCATATTTTAAGTTAACGGGCAATAACAATAAACCACTTTTAATATGTTAAAATATTTCCTTTAATGGATAGGCCTATTATCTGAAATAGCACGTTTCAAGAATCGCGCTTTATAAGGCAGTGACGCTATTTTCCTCGTAAGTTATGAACGCCTAAAGTCAATCAGATAAGGTTTTGTTTTCCATTCATGCCAACTTTATTTGTAACTGATTGCGCCTTGTAACTTTGTAAGTTATGGTTGAATGATTTAAGATCAGTGTTGACACACGTCAACAATGTATGTTTGATAAATAAGTACAGGAAGTGACGGACTTTACACTCTACTTCCAAGTTTTATTTAGTAATGATATTCGAGTGATAAAGTACTCGGAACGGCCGGAATCGGAATCAGTTGCGCAGAATCGTTCTGCGCATTCGACGTCACAAAATCTAGACGTGGGGTTTGATACCGAATATTTTCCCGATTATGAACGATCTGCTCATGCGCATAAAAATTTTAACGCAAATTCAAACCTAATATATTATAAACTTATATTTTACTTTTTTCAAATAACAAAATTTTAAACTATTAAATATTAAAATTTAAGGAACTAAATGTCGAAATAACTAAATGAATGAATGAAGAAGTATTCGAGTAACACATTTTGGTTTCGAATTTCGTGCTTCCTGTTCCGTTTTCAAGTATTTTGATATTCGGATCAGTGATTATTTTTCCGAATCAACACACTAGTTTTATTACAAATTGTAAATGGCGGGCGTATTAAACATATTGTGGAAAACAGCACTAACTTTCTCACATTCGGTTATTGTTCATCTGATTTTGTTCAGGTATGACAGTCATTGTAGCTATTTTAGGGTGCAAGAATCATTCTGTAGAAACAAAACAAACTCGTCGGCTGTTCGGGTTTTTTCGATTTATTTTCGAACCTTAAATTTTCTTAATTTAAATTTAGTAGGTCACACTGAATTTAATTATAAATTGATCTGCATTTCCAAAATGTAAGCAAAACGTAACAGATTTAGAAAATTTTTCATTGTTTTTTTTGTCAGTCGTTTCTGAACTCGGTATGAGAAAAATTTAAAGTAAGAAAAATTGTGCGTTATTTATTTTAAAACTTCCCTCAATATCGTGAACAGAGTTAATATCTGAATAAATTAAAATTGTCCTTCGAAATTTGTATTTTACTGCTCTTTAGTTGTTGATCGCGATGATAAACGCAAATTTCCAAAAACAAACATCTCATGATCTTTCAAGTATACCTAGTGTTTCAGGGCCTCTTAAAATCGGCTTAACAGATTTTGGTCCAACCATAACTGAAGTAATGTACCAAACTTTATAATTTACGGTTCTGAAGTAAAAGGTTTTATTACATCAAAATATCTTTTTTTTAAAATGTGTTAATTTTAGTTATGAGTGTGACAAATATTTGAGCGAAATCCGTTCAGCTTATTTAAAAAAAAAAACAGATTTACCTAGTTCTTTACTGTAACTATTTAGACATGTTTGGATCGACATAGCTGTATATAGGCTAGGTTTAATGTGCTTAAAATAATTAATATAAATAATGTATTTTGTTTTAAAGACATTGAATTGTTTATACTGTTATTGTTCGAAGAAAGGCTTGCAGACAGATATACTTCCAGTTTTTGTCTGCAGACAGGCTGTCATGCGATATTTCAGGGTAACCACAATTAACCGAGTCTGTTTGTATTACAAACCTGTTTATACGTTGTTTCGTGTTGCAGGATGCAGCGAAGGAAGTGCCCAGTGACTGCAGTTGAAGCTCTTGATGGCTGAGCATCATGGGGCGGGAGGCGGACTGGCAGAGAGACCCAGAGTACACTTGCCCGTGCGCACGACTAGGCAGCCCGCCAGTCCGCCGGAGCCGGTCTCGCTGACCCAACCGCGACCGGACTTGCAGCGGACGGTCAACGAGTACGTCGAGACACCTTTAAGACCTAAAAGTGAAAGTGAAAAAGAATGCCCGACCCGGTTGCAAAGAACTAGTGCGTTAGATCGTACCGCCTTGAGTCTGCCGGTGCACCATAACAACAACAAGAAGTTATCGTCCAGGGCGGTCGTGACTAAACAGCCGGGGATCGCTTCTTCGACGACGTTCAAGAAAGACTCTCCTACGCCCGGCACCAGCGGGGATTGCTCCATCATCTGTCGGGAGTGCGGGAAATGCAGATGCGATGCTTGTCGCCAGCCGAGACCGTTACCCAGCCTCTGGTTGTGCGACAACTTCTGTTATTGTTCCGTGGACTCTTGCGTGGACTACACGTCGTGTCTTTGTTGTGTGAAAGGACTCATGTACCACTGTGCGACCAGGGACGGTGACGACGACACGTGTGCCGACGATCCTTGTTCCTGTGGACCTCATCGTAGACTCGGTAGATGGACATGTCTAGGGTTCACTTCTCTTCTTCTACCTTGTCTCTGTTGTTATTGGCCGTTGAAAGGGGTAGCGGCTACTTGTGAGTCATGTTACGCGCGCTGCACTACCAGAGGATGTACGTGCGACGCGCGCGCGCACCATTCCTCCCCCCTCACGGAGCTCACGCCCGAGAAACGGCTGCTCGACTCCAGTCCGGAGTTCTGAGGCGTTTACCTTTTTTTTCGATTAAGTGAGTCGATTTTTACAAACCAAAAAATCTAAATCAAACCCTTTTCGAATACTTGCTGTTCTTAATCGACCGACAGATCTGTGATTCTTTAATTTGGTTTGGAAACCGCGTCATTCTAGTCAAAAGACGGGCAGTTCGGCGAGCGACCACTTTGCGCGCCGGATTTTCAAACCAAATTAACGAATACTAGCTTTCCAGTCAGCTGTTGCGCTCTGCCCTTCTATCAGTGGTGGTTCTTACCTAGGTTGCACAAGACCCAATAAATCCTTTATATAATTAATTTGTTTTTTAATTACTTTAATATATGTCTGTGATAATGTAAATTTATCGTGATTAAAAATTTTCAATGCATGGCATAGAGAACTAGCCAATAATTAACTTTTCGTTGCGGTGCTCGCTGGAGATGTTAACGATATCACAGAACTGCTACTAACAGTGAATGGCTGAGTTTAACTGTTACTAACTGTGTACTGAAATGGTTGGAACCTGTTCCACCAGTACATGCCTCTAGTTTCTTTAATTTCTGCTAGGATCGCGTCACCTTGTTCTGCGCTTGCGTAGTGGGTACATACCAATCTTAACACCTTAACTGGGCTATTTTTCACACTTAACATGTACCACACTAACTGTGAACTGTGAAATTTTCACGCGGGCACTACAGTTCTTCCCAGCCAAATTTAGCTTATCGTTGGTGTTATTTATTTAGTACAGCGTGGAATTTTTTTTTTTACAAAGAGTTTTAGAATTGTGTAGCTAAACCGTTAATAGCGGTTTTTGTTTTTTTAATTTATATGAAGACGCAGTAGCTACATAACAAGCCAGCCAAGAACGTTATTTCAGAGTTCCCAGTTATTAACAGATTATTTAACAGGTATTGAGAAGTAGCAGTAGCAGTTTTCACAGATACCAATATTTCACAAGTTTCATCTCTAGTTAATGTTCGTTGTGAGTTAACCTCGTTAACGTTGCTATGCGGGTAGTAACCGTACACTCCGCTTGAGGAGCCACTTGTTCACCGCATGCGCAGTTCTTTGATTTCGCTGACATCGAGTTTGTTTTATTTTAATTGTAGTTTGTATATTAAGTTTATACATAAATGAATGTATACCGTAGATGATAAATAATAAAAGAACAATCATATGTTTTTGAAATGCAATTCAATTTTCTGGTACCAACCGCCACTGCCTTCTAATAAGTCTACCTCCTTGATCGTCGGTCATTGTCTGGCCTAACTGTTTACCTCATTTAACGTTATTATAAACTGTATTTTTTTAATTTTTTTTTAGTCTAGGGACCCGAAGCATTCCAAAGAAAGTCGTTAACTTGATTAAATTAGGTTGGATGGATTTCAAAGAAAAGGCGTTGGATTGAGATTTCTTGGTCACTTTTTTTTAATATAATCCACCAAAAAACCAAATTTAACGTTCTTTTCAATTTTATTTATTTTGTAATTATTTTCTCCTTCTCTATTTTCCTCTTGCTTGTTTCGACCGTGGTTTCGCTACCACGGAACTAAATATTATTATTAATAATATTTATTATTTTTCTATGTACATAATATTACCCCATCCCCTTCTCACTTTCTTTCCATGTTGTAAAAAATTATAATTTAAAAACCAGCGATACGGTTTTTTTTGTTTATAAAATTTCTATTATAATTAATTATAACTATGTTTTGAACAAAATAAATGGACATTAACAAATTGTTTTGTATAATATAATTAACTTCTTTTGTGCCGTATCGTCACATGTTTTATTTATTGTTTACAATATATTGTAAAATTTTATTTCAGACTACTAATTTATTTCATTTCTTTGTATTTTTGCAGTATTTTTTTATATATGGGACGAAAACCGTCCCCTTTTCGGTTTTAAAATGTCTAATTATAGCAAGTATGTTCAGTTAACAAAATTTTGGTTTTTAAAAATTGTTTAAACACTATTCGGGCCTACATTTTCTCGCGCTTAGTAATTTTTTTCGAAATCAGATTTGCTCAGGTTAAAAGTTCCATAGCTCAAGTAATGGTACAGTATGCGGAAAAAGCAGTGATTTAGTATGCTGGAGTTATGTGCCTCAGATGATGCATACGTTTTGATTGAGTGTTTGAGGACAAAATTTGATCAAAATAATTTAAGGCTGTTTTGAGATGGGTCCGATTATTATCAATTGTTTGACCGAAAAAGAGCTCAAAAGTAAAAAATCGTTCTGACATTTTGTGCAAATTTTAAGTGAGAAAATAAAAATGTAGGCCGTTCAAAAGGGATATTTTGCAAACTGTTTGGTTGAACATCGCTTGCTGTCAGTTATCTTACCTTCCCTTTGATATTAAACAATTACTGGACGTATGGAATTCAACTATAACACCATTTTTCTCCATTTTGTATTTCTAAAAAATAAGTGTGCAGTGTTGTAACAATCAAACCTAGTTACAGAACACAAAATATTATACACGTGCTATAATTGTTACTTTTGTGTATTCTGTATCTTACAGTCGATGTTTAAGTGTTAGCTATTAAACATTTTAAAGTTAGAAAAAAAACACTTTTCAATGTAATACTGAAAATTGATTTTCCTGAAGCCTTGACCGTTGAACTTGACAGTCGATGTAACATATATTTCTAATTGTAATTTTTAAACACTTCAAGCCCTTCAGGAAGGTTTAATTTTCTCCAGCAGTCAACATAACCTAAAAAAATATAATCGAACACGTAAGACACTTTGCATTTACTGTAGTAGAAATAATTTATAAATGTAGTAAAAAAAGCCTAAACCCACTGTTTCAGTACCTTAACAGATCGTGCATTTTCATTGGTCGGTTTGCTTAATTTATTTATTGCTATTTAATATTTTATATACAAATATGTGAAGGAAATGATCTGTCGTAAATGGAGAGAATGGTTTTTTTCAGTTTTTTATAAATATTTTGTAGTCTAATAAAATTTGTTTTGTAAGAATTGAGCCGATTCGGATTTTTACGAGCGAAACCTTTACGCACCTAAAAGACTGGATTTTTGCGAAAAGTGTTGGGCATTTTCGAAAAACTTTAAAAAAGGGAAGCGTACATTTTCAAACCAGATTGTTTCACTAAATTACGTATTTTCTTAAATTCTTTTCATCCCCGCTAAAAGTCCTGAATGAAATTGAATTAAGATTAAATTTTGGTTCAAATAGTCTGAATATTCTCCGTGTATGTAAATTTTCTTACCATTAAATGGTTATTTATGTGTATTGAACGGTTGAGACACAGTATTATCTAGTCCATAATAATATTTTGTTTATTATTATTATTATTAATATTATTGAAGGAGCGCGTGTTACAAAAGAATTATGATTGTTATAATTTTGTAAAGTACAATACAAATAATATCGTTATATTTTTTTTCCAATGCAATCAAATATCTTAGGTTAAACAATGTTTTTATGTGCTGTAGTATTATCTTGTTGGTAAAGGGACCTCGCGATATTTTGCGGAAAGACGAGGCCCTTTTCGAGAATTTCGTTCTGGTACTAAAATGAACCGTGTGCCTCTGGCGGTTTATTTTGGTATGTTCAATTTATTTTTGATATTTTCCGTTTCCCTATAAAGTAAAAACATATTAGCAACGCAAGAATCTTCATATTGCCGTACAGAAATATTTTCACTAATTTTGTAAAGCAATATTAAGTTATAAGTTACGGCATACAAATTTTTTTTTTAATGATTTAGTTACTAAAGAAAATTTTAAAATTTCGTTTAATATCAGGTATTGATTCCCCCCCCCCACTGTCGAACTTTATTAATTTTTGTTTGTAGGTAATATTACAGCACAGACGTCTAAAACGAAAAGTTAGTTTTTTTACCAATATTTTGTATAATTCATATAACAAAATTATTATTTGTAGTAATCTGATCAGAAAAGTTATTGTTGTTAAAAGGAATAAAAACAGCAATAATTTTTAAGAAAAATGTATTTTTAAATATATTTTATGGAAACCCAGCTTTTGGTCTAATCTGTATTGTGTATATATGATATAATATTATAAATAAAAATCGATAGTTAACAAATATATACCATGTAACGACCAAATATGTTTTTCTTGTATCTGACCTTTCCTTTTTCCTATTCAGCCAAATCTCTGTATAACATTCTTGATATTTTTACCTAGCTACTTCGATTAAAAAGCCTACTTGGTATTGTATCTAGCTACTTCGATTAGAAAGCCTACGTAATATTGTACCTAGCTGCTTCGATTAGAAAGCCTACTTGATATTGTACACGGTTCTTTTTTTGAAAAGCTGATATTGTACCTAGCTACTTCGATTAGAAAGCCTATTTGATATTGTACATAGCTGCTTCGATTAGAAAGCCTACGTAATATTGTACCTAGCTGCTTCGATTAGAAAGCCTACTTGATATTATATACAGTTGCTTTTTAAGAAACAGATTGTAACGAAGTACTGGTTTAGTAAGGTGTGTGTATATATTTAACAAATATCTTGATATTATTCGTAGATATTTGACAAACATCTACGTCCGTAGATATTGATTGATTGATATTGTACGTAGATAGTTGTAGGCTTCTTGACAATATTAGAGGATTGATTAAAAAAAATTATCGTGAGGTACATGTAAACTACACATTCATGACAAATTTCATCGAAATCTGACATTCCAGTCTTCAGTGTTGAGCAGTGAATTGTGGAGAGTTTGTGTTCACTGTGGAACGATTGTGAACAGCGGAGGTTAAATAAAGAAGCTAACAAACAGGATTGTTATTAGAACCAATGCAAGAGTAAGTGTGGGTGTTTGAGGTCATCCTCGTCCTGGTACTAGGAACTATTAACCGCACGCCACGGTTATTCCAGAACTCATTGTCGGAGGTTTCCTGGAACTCCGGCTCGTAAGGTCGTCCTAAACACACATCCTTCCCTTTCCTGGAATATCCAGCTGCGTGGAATTGTGATCCCAGAATTGTTTATTGTATTACAATGCTAATTAACAGTAATTCAAAGAACAGTAGAACTCGCAGTATTCTTAATAGCCAAAAAAGAGCGTTCTTAACTTGTCCGCCAATTTAACCTGTAACCGCAATATTTTCGAAAATTTTTACTGGACCAAATTCATTGAAACTTTTATGCTTTTTCCCGACGAAGTGGTCAAATTATGACATTTTGCCGTTCAACCAGTATTACAAAAAATAGCAGCTACACTCCCAACGTTGAATCAGAACCCGCCGTCTTGAAACCGAAGCAAATGGGGGGAAATCTTTACACATACGTCTTTCGGAATTTATTAACAAATTTCAAAACAATCGATCAATGCGTTTGATTCAAATTACGTGTATTCGTCATCGTTAAATCAAAGGCCGCCATCTTGAAATGGAATTAAATGTGAAAAATGTTACATATTTCATTTTGGCTTTTTACAAGATATCGTTGTACCAAATTTCAATGCGTTTGGCCAAAACTGCGTACACTCTTCGTTGAATTAAAGGACGCCATCTTGAAATAAAAGTAAATGGAGAAAATCTTGTAGTCATTTGGGTCAAATTTTAAAACGGCGAATGGTCGAGTTGAAACAGAAACCTCGCTTTGCTGGGTCAGTGAATGTTAAGTAGTTAAAGTATTACGTTCCTTCTAAAGAATGTGTAAGTTTTCCATTTTTATAAAATACATGAACTGACGGACATTTTTGTTTTGAGACTCATCTTTGTACACACTTTAAAATAGGATTTTGTTAATCTTCGGCCTATAGCCTACAGATTTTGTTCTTGCACGAAAGGATCAAACTAGAAGCAAATTTGAAAGTAAGTTTACTGATCCAAAAGTAAAATGGAGAAAAGCAAAAATAACAGAGCAACTGTCTCACGGACGTAATAAGAGCGAGATAACATCACTTAACGAAAATTGTGTTATGCCGAAGTAATACAGAACAAAAATAAATTTTAAATATTTAACGTCGATTACGATGGCTAAATCAGATGTTCAAAAAAATGTAGGAAAGTTATATTTGTTTAAAATATTTTGGAACGTTTGAAAAGATTTTGTTAGTTAAAGAGATTGGAATTAAATCGGACAGAGTGCTAAGGCACACACTGTAAAGCAGTTACGGGGACTCGGTAGTCGATGTGACTAAAGCACCGGTCAGTCTGCTGCGTCTCTGAACTGCGCACCTTAAGGTTCCTAGTTCTAACCGCAGTTACTCCCGTTGCTTTTCCCTTACCGTTAACGCAGATTCCTCATCCTCATTAGTCTAACTGGCGTAAAGTATGGACGTTAAGTAAAAAATGTAACTCAGTTTCTGGTTAATTTTGAAAGAACATTTATTTAAGGACAGGCCTGCTTACATATATAGCGTGTAACTAAAGAAAGAAACCTAATATAACAAAATTTAAGGTTAAGGAACTAAAAGACATTAGCATTTGTGTGCTGTCGTTCGAAATTTAAAATAGCCTAATCGCAGCACGCTGACGTGATTAAAATCTGCATATACTAGCGTTTTAAACTTTCAAAATAAACCCTGACGGCCGTCAAAATTTTCTAATTTCAACGGATTTTGAAAATGCTAATTTAAGCAGTTTTTAACACTAATTACGATAGTAAAATTTGATTTTCTAAACATCACGAATTTTTAAATATTAGAAATGGCCGCCATTTTGAAACTATTTAACGAATTTTGAAAGTTACGACCTTTGAGCTCTTAATACATTTTTCCAATGGAAGTTCACTAAACAGATAAGTGAGTATGTCTCAAAAAATATATATCGCGACACGCAGATGTCTTGTTGAATTTCCTAAAGTAATTTTATCATACCAAATTTTGAAACTTCGATTTCACCATCATAAACTGTTTTAATATATATATATATATATATATATATTTGCATTTTAACTTAAATTGAAGCATTGAAAATGAATCCTGACTGCCGTCAAATAAAATTTCAACATTTTGAACATCCAAAATGATAATTTATGCAGTTTTTAACGCTGATTACGACGATAAAATCAGATTTCATAAAGACAAAGAAGTTATATTTTTTTTTAAAGATTCAAAACGTCTGCCATTTAAGAACTGTTTAAAAGGAATTTTGCTGGTTAACAAACTTGTCCAAGCTATTACCAAAATCGATTATGTGCTAAGTTTGAATCAAATCGGTCTTGATTTGCAGACATGAGCGTGTTAAAATACACATTTGTATATATTAAGTACAAATTTTAACGATTCTTCAAGAAGATCTAGATGTCAGAATTGGAGCTCATTTGCCGCGTGCTCGATGTGGGTAAGGAACCGGTCAGTAAGCTTTCCGCCTGCTGAGACTCAGAACTAAAGACATCAAGGTAGTTCGTTCGAGATTGCAGTTACAGTCGTAAACTTTCCGTCTGCTGGGTCTCGGAACTTGAGCACCTCATGGTAGTAGGCTACGTTCGAGATTGCAGTTACTGTCATAAGCTTTGTGTCTGCTGGGTCTCAGAACTTGAGCACCTCAAGGTAGTAGGATACGTTCGAGATTGCAGTTACTGTCATAAGCTTTCCGTCTGTTGGGTCTCAGAACTTGAGGTCCTCAAAGTAATTTGTTCGAGGTGGCAATTACTTCCGTAAACTTTCCGTTAAGACACATTTAGTGTCCTCATTAGTCTAACGAGTGGTTTGTAGAGTCGTGTTAATTTCATGGTTTTTGATATTACCATTATGGCCCTCCAGTAGCCCTTTTTTTCCAAAGAAAATACGCAAAACATATAGTGTTATTTTACTACTTTATATTTTTTTTTAAATATAAAATTGAAATAAAATTTTGAGTAGTGTGGGTAGCCTATTCGCGTCACGAATGACCTTGAAACTCCTGGGCACGCTTGTCCCAACATTTGGCTTCAGTGGAACGCTGCTTCGTTCACAAACTGCTACAGAGAGACCGCTTAGTAATACGCCTATTCATTACAACATTATGAGACACACCCAAGTTGTATTAATATTAATTAATGAATGCTCCATTTCTCGCTAAAAGTTATAACAGCGATGGCGTACATGAAACCGATCCGCCGAGTGGTTTCGTGGCCTAGTAGGAATAATGTCCACTTTGTCCAGTAAAACAAATGGCTACATCGGTTTTGTGCAAATTTAAATTATTTTGTTGGTAACATTTGATTTTCGAGCCCTTCTTACCTTATAGCATGTGTAAGATATGAAGATTCTTATGAATTGAAGATACGAAAAATTCTCCTCTTACCAAAATTATAGCTTATTAAATTATCTTTAACTTGTTTTTTTAATATTGCTGTAGTGCCAATATTAACCGAGATATAACTCTTTAAAATGAACAAAAATTTCCAAAACACGAACTTTTAAATACCAAATTTTGCACAAGATATTTTTATTCGTGAGCTTAAATATTCTGGACAGTCGGACGCGAAATAGACCGGAGGTTTTTTATAGGAGGTGTAAAACCAATTTTTTCCCTTTTTTTTACAAACATTGCGGCCATATCTTGAGACTTTCAATTTTTGACAACTCACAAAATTAAGCGACAGTTGTAAAAAAACAATCTCAAAAATGGCCATAACGTGAGAACCAAACAGTTTTCCAAGTTTAATCAAAATAGTTGTAACATGTTTTAAAAATTGTTTATGATCTTTTAATGTGTAAAGTTTAGCGTCTATAGAAAGCATAGTAAACGTAATATACTGTACTGTATCGATTTTGAGATTTTTTTGTCCGTTCTCAAGTCCCATAAGACCTAAAAAGTGGATCTGTCCGTTTGTGTGTGTGTGTGCACCGTTAAAAACAAAACTTGAAAAGTTGGCCTATTTCAATGAAATTTCGCATGTAAGTGTTTAGTTTGCCCTTATCTGGGGATCTTTATTTTCCAAAATATTTTAGTTTTCAAGCCTTTTTTTGTAAAAGCAAACTAAAATCGTCTTAAACAATTTTCTTCAAATGTAAGCTTCAAGTGTCCAGTCTAGCAAAACGTTGGTCGTGACAAAGTTTGTGCAATATTTACAACCAAAATTCTTAATGTAATCTGCCTCTCTTAGTTTCAAACATTTTATATTTTTTGACGCGTTTCGGAATACTTCCATTATCAGTGTAATGTATAATTTATACAGTAGGCTATATATTTAGTTTCCTCGTGTGCAGTTGTGACAACATTTTAAGTTTTTTGAAGAAGAAAAAGTTTGTGAAATTTCGCTATTAATTTCACATTTGTAATTATATATATATATAAAAAAATTGTGTTTAGAGTGTATCAGTCAGGTAATTAATTAAAGGCGTAACATTCTTTCTGGAATAGTTCTGAAGTTCTCGGGAATTGTAATCTTGATTTAATCTCGGGATCATCAGGATCCTTTGTTCTTTTAACGTTCCAACCACTACACGTACAACGAAGCAGCTTAAGAGTCCACAAATTTCCAGGAAAGGTTCAGTGTTCCCTGCAATCTTGATTGATAACCCAGGAACAACCTATTATTTTATAACTTTGGTGTAATCATTTTATTTCAATCTACGAAATTAAGCGATAATTTATCTTTTAATGGAAATAGCCTACAATATTATTACCAAGGCATTGAAAAAATTTGCATCGGTTTCCATTAATACGTTTAATCATAACGAAAACAATTATAAATAAACCGAAAATAATCTTAAATGACATTTAGGGGGGAAATTGGGGCTGTATTCTTAGAATTCTTTCATTAGATTTTGTCCGTATATGAAAATTCATAAGAGCGTAGAAAATTTGAACTAAAAAAACTGCGGGTTGCACTCCGAGAGTGTCAACAGAAGTGAAAACTTGAATAATAACGTTGTGCATTTATATATACACATATATATACATTATATATCTCATGGTAGTGGTGACGGTGTCGCTACAAAATCTGACGTGAGTTCAATGGTTTTTGCCCATCCAAAAAGTGCCCAACGATATATTGTATATACGCGTGCATCCTATACTATTTTATATACTATACACAGTATACATTATATATGTCATGGTAGCGATGACGGTGTCGCTATATCTGACGCGAGTTCAATACTTTTTGCCCATCCAAAAGAAGTGCAAAACGTCGCTAAAGAAGTTTTCACTTCAAAAGTTACAGTTCAACAGTGTACGGGTAAAAATAAATTCCAACATCAGTCCGTGTTTATCTTTTTTTTCGATTTTTTTATGAACAGTAGCTATTTTTTTTAAATTTCTTACACTGATTTGAATTACGAATCTTTAAATTTCAGCGAAATCTTAACCTATCTTAAGATACAGACGAGTTTCATAGATTTCCATTTATAAGTTCCGAATCCTTGATCTGATAAAGAAAGGAACGTTACAGCTAGAGAAAAATTAGAGCAAGAGCCATTAATAGAAGCACTGGGAAACGCACAACTGAAATGGTATGGACAACCACGATGTTGCTCTACGTCTTCGCAGGGGGTGCAAACTAGCTGCGGGTGTAAACTAAATTGAGAGGATTTAGACGTCCCTCGCGGTACCCGAGACTAACACATACTTACACTTACGACTTTAACACTTTACACTCACATTTACATTTAGGGAGGCGATAATAGCCTCAATGTCCTTTTCGCCTTAAAATAATATATATATATATATATATATATATATATATATATATATATATATATATATATATATATATATATATATATATATATATATATATATACCTACGTACTAGTAAGTAATGTGTGGATATGTTTTTGAAACTGAGAAGTCTTCCTTCTTAATAACGTTCTGGATCTACAGCCGTCAACAATATTCGCCACTTGTCTCCATTGTCCTTAAATCACGCCCTTTAAGAAATGCGACCGCTCCATCTTAATTTCGGCTTGTCCACTTTATGACCTCATCCAATAACGTTCAAGAGCAAGTGTTGTCCTGATTTGTAGAATGCCAGACAGTACAGGCCACGGATCAGAATTCAAATCCTTAACAAGTTCTTGTTCTTTCTTGCAAAATCTTCCGGTTACTTGTGGTTTCACTGCGGGTAGTTTTTCCAGGCTGGGGTTGGGGGGATTCCAAAGAACGTTTCAGAAGCGGTACTGGTTGAAACGAAGAGGCAGAGAAAGAAAAGGTTTTCTTAGTACTGGAAGAATTTTCTCGGAGGCTCCGACGCCATTGGTGCAAAAGGAGGAAAAAAGAGAAGCATTCATATTTTGTAAAAAAAAATACTTTTTTGTTTCTTAAAATAATACCGTTTGTGCTCGATAATGGCAGTGTCAAGGATACAAAGTTTTACCAAGTTTAATTCGCTAAGTACATCATGGAAAGTGCTGGTTGCAGACTTACTGCTGAACAAAGAATTCAATAAAATTAAACACAAGTCAAAGTAATATTTGCGTCAATAATTGGAAATGTAGATATTTTAAACTAGTCATACGTTTCCCTCACATTTACAACCTCTACTATTTTGAAAGTCGGGATAAACAATCAATGTTTTTTTTCAGTAAAACCGTTTATCGGAACGGAGCGATTGACTTTTGACCTTGATTTCCTGCTTTCGCTGTCAAATACTGATTTGAGCCACTGAAAAGTGCGAGTAGCATATAAGGGCAAACTGATAAGGTGCTTCTACGTCTTCGCAGGGGTGCAAACTAGCTGCGGGTGTAAACTAAATTGAGAGGATTTAGACGTCCCTCGCGGTACCCGAGACTAACACATACTTACACTTACGACTTTAACACTTTACACTCACATTTACATTTAGGGAGGCGATAATAGCCTCAATGTCCTTTTCTTTTTAAAATAATATATATATATATATATATATATATATATATATATATATATATATATATATATATATATATATATATACCTACGTACTAGTAAGTAATGTGTGGATATGTTTTTGAAACTGAGAAGTCTTCCTTCTTAATAACGTTCTGGATCTACAGCCGTCAACAATATTCGCCACTTGTCTCCATTGTCCTTAAATCACGCCCTTTAAGAAATGCGACCGCTCCATCTTAATTTCGGCTTGTCCACTTTATGACCTCATCCAATAACGTTCAAGAGCAAGTGTTGTCCTGATTTGTAGAATGCCAGACAGTACAGGCCACGGATCAGAATTCAAATCCTTAACAAGTTCTTGTTCTTTCTTGCAAAATCTTCCGGTTACTTGTGGTTTCACTGCGGGTAGTTTTTCCAGGCTGGGGTTGGGGGGATTCCAAAGAACGTTTCAGAAGCGGTACTGGTTGAAACGAAGAGGCAGAGAAAGAAAAGGTTTTCTTAGTACTGGAAGAATTTTCTCGGAGGCTCCGACGCCATTGGTGCAAAAGGAGGAAAAAGAGAAGCATTCATATTTTGTAAAAAATACTTTTTGTTTCTTAAAATAATACCGTTTGTGCTCGATAATGGCAGTGTCAAGGATACAAAGTTTTACCAAGTTTAATTCGCTAAGTACATCATGGAAAGTGCTGGTTGCAGACTTACTGCTGAACAAAGAATTCAATAAAATTAAACACAAGTCAAAGTAATATTTGCGTCAATAATTGGAAATGTAGATATTTTAAACTAGTCATACGTTTCCCTCACATTTACAACCTCTACTATTTTGAAAGTCGGGATAAACAATCAATGTTTTTTTTCAGTAAAACCGTTTATCGGAACGGAGCGATTGACTTTTGACCTTGATTTCCTGCTTTCGCTGTCAAATACTGATTTGAGCCACTGAAAAGTGCGAGTAGCATATAAGGGCAAACTGATAAGGTGCTGATAAGAGCGGTGCCAATTAGTGATGCCCCATGACAGTCCGGGCGTCCTCATTAGTGACTCTTCAGCACATACCAGTCATCAGGTACTGACGTGGGGGGGGGATTACTTTGTGAAAGTATGGTGGCCGTGAAAAAAATGTTATTCTTTGTAAGGTAAAAAAGTTGTGAAATTGTGAATTGGCGCCATTTTTAAACCAATGAACGCAAACAAATACGGAGAGAGTACTGTGTGGTATACAAACACAAAAAGGCAACCTCGTTGTCACAAAAATGAAAAGAAAAAGTGATTTAGCCAGTCTGACATCTAGTTATTTCATTTTGTGGCAAACAGGTTTCCTTTTTTTTTATTCAGAACTTTTTGGGCAAAAAACTTGGTCAATTGCGTTCGAATCACATTGTACCAAAATTGCGAACACTAGAATGCTTACACGCACGCATGCACACGCGCACGAACACACACATGCACGCATATACAAACACACACGCACACGCACACACGCACACGCACACACGCACGCTCACTCAAAACACCCACGCTCGCCCTCGCATCTCTCTCTCTCTCTCTCTCTCTCTCTCTCTCTCTCATACGAGAGAGAGAGAGAGAGAGAGAGACATAGACAGAGACTATTGTCTATTTTATTCATTTTGTTGGATCATAAACCATTAAAAAAACACCAAATCTGTCCCTTAATTTACGTGAATTTACCTTGAATTTAAGATATTCAGTACGGCTTAATTTAAAAGGAGGAGCAGAAATTAGGGCGAAATATTTGGCCAGCTCTTTAACGAAGCGACCCGCAGGGGGTGCAGACTAGCTGCATCTATTGAGAGGATTTACACGTCCCTCACGGTACCCGAATCTAACACACACTTAACTACACTGACGACTTTAACACTTAACACTCACACTTACATTAAGGGAGGCAATAATGGCCTCAATGTGTTTTTCGCCTTTAAAAAAAAATTAACGAAGCGTTGTCAGACCCATGTTTATATAACCTTTAAAAAACAAATTTATATATATTCTAAAGGTTATGATTGGTGAACAATCAATGGTCCCGTTTGTGGGTGTTATACTGTAATGGCTATGCTAATGGAAATTTGCTATCAAGTCAGTAGTAAAGGGAATATTTTCTTATGTCAATAATTTCTTCCTTATAGATTACACTCAAACAACATTATATTTCCGGTGTTGATATGAACTCGTAAATAAAGATAGGAGCATTTGTTCCGGACACTGGCATGAAACAATGTTCCGGTTTGTTTTATACACAGAAAAACAATTGTCCATAACTTGCGCATTCGCACTTAAACCAAATTCGTGGTGACTGTCATTTTTCTTGAGAATCGTAAACAAAATATAACATAATAAAATAGACATTTATATTGTTACAAGTTATCGAATTTACAAAATAAAAAATATAATCTAGTTTATATTCTCAAACAAATATGTTTTATTTTACATAATTTTTTCCGTACAATGTTAAAATTCAATTTTATTTTCGTAAGTTTTAATTAAAAAATAGGCTAACCTATTTTTAAAATATCATTTTAACATTTTTACAAAATACCTGTTTAAAAAATAAGCAAAAGCCGGAGTATTGCTTATTTGCCGGAGTAATAGGCTCTTTCAATTGAAATAATTGTATAGAAGGTGGACTCGGTGGTCGATGTGCTAAGGCTGCGTATCCAAACTGCGCACTTAAGGTTCGTAGTTCTACCCGCAGTTACTCACCCCGTTGCTTTTCCCTTACCGTTAACGCTGATCCCTCGTCCTCATTAGTCTACCCCGCAGGGGGTGCAGACTAGCTGCTCCTATTGAGAGGATTTAGACGTCCCTCGCGGTACCCGAGTCTAACACACACTTACACTTGCAATACTACACTTACGACTTTAACACTTTACACTCACACTTAAATTTAAGGAGCCTCAATGTGCTTTTCGCCTTAAAATAAACAACAAAAAACTCATTAGTCTAACTGGCATAAAGTATGTACTTTAAGGGGAAAACATTTTACAGAAATATTCCTGACTTTTACCACATAACCTGGAAATTATTTGAAACATTTGTCACAAACTGAAACGAAGTGTCAAAGTGTAAAGGCGCCTTTACAGCGTTTGACCAGCCCATGTGGACTGTGACGTCACTAACCATCTCCGCGCAGCAACAATGTGATATGATACGACAAGAACAATGGTCATCAGCTGAGCTCTATTAGTCAGCTGTTGTCACTATTAATTAGGTTAAGTGAGAGTAAAACACTCCTTCGTTGAAATTTATTGCTTTTATTGTTTCAATGTAAATAAATCATAATCTAGCACGCGTCAGGGGGACAATGGAAAAGTTGACCTTTGTCTTTCTTCAGGAGGCTGACGTTGGCACAAAGCTCTGCTCCGCAGCCGCCATTTTGGATTTGTTCTCCACAATAATATTGCTAGTTTAAGAAATCAACATGTGTGCTGTATATTGAGCGGGGAAAATGATTAAAAATGGATCAAATTTCTCCCGCTAGTCTAGTGCCGGTAGACTGAAATTGGCTGGATTTCACCAGCGGGTCCCCGCAGAGGGGTGCAGACTAGCTGCACCTATTGAGAGGATTTAGACGTCCCTCGCTGTACCCGAGTTTAACAAACACTTACACTTACAACACTACACTTACTACTTTAACACTTTACACTCACACTTACATTTAGGGAGGCGGTAATAGCCTCAATGTGCTTTTCTCCTTAAAATAACAAAACAAAACAAAAAAAAATCACCAGCAGGAAAATGAATTTTCTCAAACATAAGACTTGACCAATGAATTTCTTGTATTGAAGATCCCCGATTGCCAGTCTCAAGAAATCTCACGAGCCGTTTTGGAAAAAGCCTCAAATAGGCAATTGTTTCTCGGAAAAGCGGGGAAATTCATTTTTCAGAAAATAAGGCCTTGACTAATTAATTCATCGTAACGCAATAGCACCCCATGCCAACATTTCGAGAAAATTCTTAGAGCCATTCCGAATAAAATATTTACACGTGCGCGCGCACGTACACGCACTTCTCTCTCTCTCTCTCTCTCTCTCTCTCTCTCTCTCTCTCTCTCTCTCTCACGCACAGACAAAAACGCGCGCGCGCACACACAACACACACACACACACACACACACACACACTTATTGTTCGTTTAATAATGATCAATTTATCGTTTACTATTTTATTACTAACCCAAGCCTTAAACTTCCCCACCCCCAACATTCGTAACAGTGTCTGACAAGAGATGAGAAGGAGGCGAATTTCAAAAAAGTAACAATATCAATCATTGTTTTAACTTACGCTTTTTGTAAACCTGATTTTACAATTACATTAAAACTAGCTGTTACCCGTCACGGCTTTGCCCGCAATCATAATATACATTAAAGTTATATTATGACCAGAGCAGTATTATTATAAAGGCAGTATAGTGACCTGCCTTCCCTAGCTTCGTCAATTCTACTTTTGTTGACAACCGTGTCAGTTAGGATATGTAATATTCTTTCAAAAAAATAAAGGTTTTTTTCACACATCACCGTGATAGGCCCAACATCCGTGTCAGTTAGGTTATGTAGTATTCTTTAAAAAATATACAGGTTTTTTCACGCATCACCGTATTAGGCCCAACATCCGTGTCATTTAAGTTATGTGGTATTCTTTAAAAAATGTACAGGTTTTTTTACGCATCACCGTGTTAGGCCTAACAACCGTGTCAGTTAGGATATGTAGCTAGCATTCTTTAAAAAAATTTAAAGGTTTTTTCACGCATCACCGTGTTAGGCCTAACAACCGTGTCAGTTGGGATATGTAGTATTCTTTAAAAAAATATAAAGGTTTTTTCACGCATCACCGTGATAGGCCAAACAACCGTGTCAGTTAGGTTATGCAGTATTCTTTTAAAAATGGGTTTCTTATCACCCAAAACCCGTGTTTGAGGTATTTTCATTGTTTTACCGATCTACAACACGTTACCGATTTTCGCCGGTAGCAATTTTGAAGTTATGTTGGTCTCTTTTATTTTCGATTTTTATCTTACTTCTCGTGCTTTCATATTTTGGATTCTTGTTTTTGGGCACATAATAAAGCATTTTAATAACAAAAATATCAAAAAATCCAGGATATGCTACACTGCATATTTACCATTTTTTCATATACTGTAATTACACAAATATATATACTACCTTACAATTAAAGTATCCTAATAAAATTGTATATGTTATATATTCTGCACTCTGAGTCGAAAACATTGAAAAGTCTTAAATGAAAAACACCAGATTGTGATTATTTGATCTAATGAAACTTAAAATAACAAAACTACAAACAAAAAAGCAAACCAGACTTTCACAAAGAGAAAATTCTTACAATTATAGTAATTTTTAACGTATCGTAATCTGCACTCTGCGTAGGGATTTTTTTACATTTAATATTGAAAATTCAACACAAAGTAACAAATTAGAGTCAGTTTTGAAAAAATTTCAACTAAAATAATTGAAAATGTAACATTAAGAGCAATATTTTTTCAATAATTAAACACAGATTAAGATTCTTAAAATGGGATTAGATCTATGTCCATCTCTGGTATCTAAATCTCAGGTCCAGTAAACAGTAATTAAACATAACTTCAGTTAACACATGCCACAAAACTAAATACTAATTATTATTTTGTTCTGGGTAAGTAGTATAATGACGTTTTGTAAAACGGGAATAGGCCTATGTTTATCTCACATACCTAAACCATTTTCGTACCAAATTTCATCTCAATTGGTCCAGTGGTTAAAGCGTGATTGAATAACAAACAAACACACAAACTTTCAGAAATATAATATGATTAAGATTAAGATTAAGATACTAATGATAGAATTATTAACGTTAATTACGATGCTGAAATCAGTTATGAGACAGTGTATCCCTTAGTTACTGAATTTTAAACAATGTTGATTAAATTGTTAACAATCCAAATGCTTTCTAAATTGAGCAGGCCTTAGCAGTTCGCTTGAGGGTATTGGAGAGAAATTATTCAGTAAAATAACTCAACTAATTAGAGTCAAAATGTAACGTGAGCTACCACGGACACGCCCATTTAGGGCTTAAAGTACTTGCTTTGTAAACAAATAACAAGGTTACAATGTTTTCCCATTAAATTAATACTTCATTAGCAAACCTAACAAGGCTTTTTGTGGAATGCATATTTGTGGAACTTCGTGATTAAAATGTTGTTTTATTTTAAATTAAAACTCTAACTTTTGTTCTAACGAAGATATCTTGTATAAAGCCCAAATGATATATTTTAACATTTTTATTTAATTCCGTTTCAAGATGGCGACTTCTGATTTAACGATAACGCGTGTACGTAATTTTCATTAATCGCATTGGCCGATTGTATTGAAATTTTATACGAAGGTACCTTGTACAAAGGCCGAAAGACATCTGTGTAAGACGATTTCCCATGTGTTCCGTTGCAAGATGGCGGCCTCCGATTGATAATATTAAGTGTACGTAATTTTCATTAAATGCATTGGCCGATTGTATTAAAATTTGGTACGAAGATACTTTGTACAAAGCCGTTCTGTTTCAAAATGGCGGCCTCCGATTTACAATATCGAATGTATGCAGTTTTAACCAAACTCATACGGTGTGCCTGTTAAATTACCTATAAGGTGTGCCAGAGTAAAGTAACAAAAATTTTAAAAAATACGATAGACCAAAATCTAATCCGACTAAAGTTACTCTAGTATACTTTTTTGTACAACACAATCTAGGCTTCAGACATGGGCGTCATTATAAATAATCCCATATTATTTATACACGATTATACACGAGGGAGTGCGTCACTCGTGGCACACGCCGTCTATTTTGTAGATAAGCGTGCGTCACTGATGACACACCTTAGCTTTACAGACAGTTGTGACGTGCGTCACCGGTGACGCAAGTCGTCGTTTACGTGTTAAGAACATAGTGTTACTGTTCTTTGAACTACCAGTTAATGTTCTAGATAATGTTTGTAGTAACCTATGCACTATTAACCAGGAGTTGAAATGTTGTATACTTAACTTTTTATTACAATTTAATGTGTGATCCTGTGAATGAAATGGCGTTTTCATTTCAATGCAACTAATTTGAAAGCCAATCAAGTTGCTAATGACGCGATGACGCTGCGTCAGAGACACTTTCTGTTTTTGTTTTTAACGAGACCAGAACACATTTTAATTTGGCAGAGCCGCTGTATACACGCCAACACGCCAACACGCGTGCATGACAGCACTGTTATTGTTGTATTTTTAATCAAGCAAGAAAAATGTCGGGTCGGGCAATAAACAGTTGGAACTCTGACAAGAGAGAGCGGAAGTGAATGTGGGGTCCTGGGCCCGGTGAACATATGGTCCTACCTGCTCTCCTTTATCCTTTATTCTCTATCATTCTGTGGTCTACAGGTCTGTTGATGATCGGCTACTAGTTACATATCGCCACTGATTTACTCTGTTCAAAGTATATATCCGCTGCACGCAGCTGTCTCGCTAACGTTGTAAAACAATTAAATCAAAAGTGTAAGATAAAGAAAGTTATGCATTTGTTACTTAAGCAACGACCATTTTTAAGTATGTTTTAAACGAATTTTTTTGCAAAAAAGTTACAAAAATCGATTTTTGTGCCGTTTTAATCGAAATTGCTCGTATGTGCGAATTCAAAAGCTAAAAACTGAGTTGGCCTCTTAAAGTCAGTAGGCCTACATCAGATTTTGCTTAATTTCCGTCACATATGAAGTAGACCTATGTGTAACAATTCATAATTTTGTAACTCAAGTATGTAGGCTATAACAAGTTAGGTATTAAAAAACGTTCAGGAGTGGGCCGATAACAAAAACCGATCATCGTGAAACCCAATCCTGGGCTTTTGAAATGAGCGCCGATCCTGACCTTTAGATCACTTTTTGAAGCTTCATTAATATAAACGTGTGTGTGTGTGTGTGTGTGCGCGCGCGCGCGCACGCTTTCGTTACTACACTCGCCTTCGCAATTTTAGTCCGGTTTGATTCAAACTTGGCACAAAAATCGATTTTGGTGATAGCTTGGGCAAATTCGTTAACCAGTAAAATTCGCTCAGCAGTTCCAAAATGGAGGCCGTTTAAAATCTTTAAATACTCTTAATTTTTATTGTCTTGAAAATGTGGTTTCACCATTGTAACCAGCGTTAGGTCGGACGGCCACCAAAAGCGGATTCGAAACCTAACCTATTGTTTTAAATGTAAGTGCCGCCACTGAAAGCGTAACGGAGCTTCGACTCTGTCTAGGATCGGTTTTGAAACTGACTCCGCTTCCCCACACGTCTCTAAACTTTTTATTTCTCTTTATCTAGGTTACCGTTTTTAAATTACATTTTCATAGAATCAGTCATGGTAGGCCTGATACAACGCGTTCTTTAAACTGAGTTAACTCTGGGTCATCTTTATTCCGTTCCATTCGGCTCAGCTCAGCTCTGCATTTGGTGGCCGCCAGGCTTTAAAACTGTATGAATTATCATTTTGAAATGTCAAAATCCGTTGAAATTAAGGAATTTAATTTGAAATTGTACATGGTTCATTTTTGTACTTTCAATGCTATTTGAAAGTTTAGAAAGCTAATACATGCAGATTTTAATGTTGCTCACGAAGGTGAAATTACAATTTAAAAAAAAGTCGGCGCGACAGCTGCGTGCGCTATTATTTCGTCATTAAGTTTTAATTTCAAAACAAATATTTTTACAGTTGTTGTATTTACTCGTCTCAAAATGGCTAATTAAACCAATACGTTTTGTTGAGTGTTGGAAAGTTGAAAATGTTTAGGCCTACATCAAGTAAGTGATATAAAATGTACTTTAATTGAGTTATTCTACAGTATGATGAAAAGCAACGTTCATAACTTCGTAATTAAAGTGCTCTTCCGTTGCTTGATCGAATTTCCGTGCAAGGCGGAAAAGGCTACTTCCGGTAATAGAGATGAAACACACTATTTTAATGGAATTTTAGTTCTATATAGCAATAAACTACTTAAAATTTTTAAAATTGTACGGAAAAAATCTCTGTTATTGAATCAAAAATAAAAATCTTGTATCATGTTTTATCTTAATTTTGTATTTTAATTACGATAATTTGTTCGAAAACACGACAAATTAACGTAGCTAGTTTTTAACAACATAACCTGAAATTAATAGCCTATCAGCTGTTCAATGAAATCAGCTGATCGTTACGAATTAATGTAAAACAACTGATCTGCTAATGTAACTACGAAAATTAAATGAACGATTCATTTTATATACTTAAATCGGTCAAACTTCTTCGTAGTTTCGGTAGTGTAGTGGTTATCACGCGCGACTCACACGCGCAAGGTTATTGGTTCGATTCCGGGCGGAAACATAGTCATTTTTAATTATAATTAATTTAATTTGAGACTTGCGACGCACAAAATATACAGTTTTTCAATATGAACATGTTCTTCGTATCACGCGTCCCGCAAAATCCACAACCAACTCTAAAACATGATACATAAAAGATTTTAGCGTTTTAGCAACCGGTTGGTGTAGTAGAAAATAACTTTTATAGCTTTTGAAAAAGATTTTTGAGTGGAAATAATTTTTAGTAGACTAATTGTTTTCTGTCATTTTTCACAATCTCCGTAATTAATACTGCATATGGTCTAGAAGTAAAACTGTTAGTTTAGGCTATATTCTAATATGTTCCTTGCCTATATTCGGAACATTTAAAAAAGTGAGTGTACATAAAGGATCCCTATAGTTGAGCCTACTATTAATAGTTATTCCATTGAAAGCCTGAAACCGTTAATGCCATGCCACGCAGCATTAATCGAATGATCTGGACTTCCGGTGGCTTACGTCATTTCCGTTCTGTAGTGGGTTATCTATGGTTAGTTGTGTAAATTATAATTAAACGAAACTTTGAAAGATTAGGTTCCATTAAGCATGCAGTTAATGACATGGTGCTGTCTGATAATATTTTTGCATTTGCGTCAATTCAATGCACTAACTATCTCATATCAGAGGCCTAGTAAGCTTTCTGTAATCGCCATTTAATACACAGACATTAGTGTACGTGCGTGAGTGTGTTTTCACATTAGCTGGAGACGCATCTAACTGACCGATTTTTATGAAATTTCACATTAAATAGCACTTGTTCATGTCACGGGAACGTTGTTTTATTTATTTATTGAAACTGTTTCATACCTTTTTTTGTGAAAAATGTTTTTGAAAAATTTGTGAAATTTGTGACCTAATATTTTTATTCAACTTTTCCTCAAATGTAGTCTATAACTACCCAAACAAAATATGCAGATCATTATGGCTTCAAATAATTCGTCTCTGGAGCTTTTGAAAAGTAGGCCTACTTATAACCCGGCTTAATTTCTCGAAATCAATTCATTAGATTTTACTTAAAAAACCTGACGGGTTTTTACACTGGATCCTTAAATTTCTTTTATATCAAATGTGAGTTATGAAGTTTAGTAAAATCTGACAAACCGATTTTGAAAAATTAACCCGATTTCCCTGAAAATTTATTTCCATCATGGTCATAACAACAGTTAGAGATACTGTTTTAGTGTTTTTAACTTTCTTACTATAATAAATGCATGTGATAGTTAACAAATAGTTATAAAAATTTTATTGATATAGACTAGGCTATATCCATTTCATGTTTCCTGAGACTAAAAAAGTTCAACAGTCTGTGCAAGTATGCACATCGCTTGAAACTAAAAGATCGACGTCAAAATTTCGTATTTTTCGAAAACGCTTATAACGATTTTTACTAAATTTTGCTCAGATTTATTCGATAATTACCCAATGAAAACTATAGTTCCAAAAAAAATCTGCTTGGCAGTTAGTAAAAAAGCTAAAACAAATTACTATAATTTCTCAAAATCGATTTATCAGAATTTTTTCCAAAATATAACTTAAGTCAGCGAAGCAAATTTCAAATACAATTTTCGGTTAAACAGTAAATCGATTTTAAAACTTAAAATCGAACTTAAAACTTAAATAAATAAAAACAGTAAAAAAAACTGACCGTCGCCGGGTTCTTAATTTACTACCAAAACTTAAATTTCTTTTATTCTAAATTTAGCACACCGACTTAAATTATGATACTTCATATATGAACAAAATTTGAACTAAATACAGAGTGTTAAAAAAGTACTAATACAACTTTTAAGAAGTGAAATTATTTGGATAAAAGACATACAAAATTCCTTTAATTATAAGTGACATATATATCCTTAAGTTGCATTGGATGGATTTTTTAATAAATCGGAGCTCGGGGCGAAGTGCCTAAAGAAGTGGCAGTACTGTCACTCAACTGCGCACCTAAAGATTTTTAGTTCAAGCCGCAGTTGCTCCCGTTGCTTTTCCCTGATCTCTCATCCTCATTAGTTTAACTGGCATAAAGTATGGACGTTAAGTAAAAAAATATTCAGCAAAGATATCATTAGCAAAAGCTTCGCTTCTGTTGGTAACTCCCCGAGTTTTTACACATGTAAGTTTTTTTATTATGTATTATATTGAGATATTAACCCACGGAAAATTAAATTTATTTTGATGTGTTCGATAAAATACGATTTTTGGCCATTTATTCCGATGTCCATTCTTACAAAGCAGCGGCAGCTTTATACCCGGAGCATTAACTTTGTAAACGATTATTACTTTGTAAACGATATAGTGGTTACGGAATAGTAGTTAGGCCTATATCAAAAACCGAGTTGAGTTATAGTTAAAAAAATATGTTCTTTTCGTCATGAATAACACGCATTTAATTAATCATTTTCGCGATGAAAAATACGATTCCTACTTTCACGCGATTGTCATTTTGAGGTTAGGCCTATATATTTGTCACTTTTATTTTCATTTTTTTTTTTTGTAACTTCTCTTGTTATTTCCGTACTTTTATATTTCGGGTTATTAATATTGGCCATATAATAAAGCGTTTTTGTGTAATAATTACAGAAATTGACAAAAGTCCCGAAAACTCAGTCTTACCAAATTTTGAGAAATAGGCTAACAATGGATCAGCTTTTTTTAAAAATACGCTTAAAAGTGACTTTATGAGATTTCTATCACCATCTTTAAAGTAATCTAAATGTGCGTTTACGAAGTGCATTAGGTGTAAATATTGTTTAGTCTGACAAACTGTATAAAAAACCGATGTTCGGTGTTTTTGTTGATAACTGAATTTTATAGGAACAAATGAATTTTGACAAAGTTTGTATGATTTTTCGTTTATTCCTTTAAAATAACTCAAACAAAATTTGAATAACGGTGTTTGTTAAGTGACATTGGTGCTTATTCTGTTTATTTTATCCAGTAATCAGGCATTGCGTTGTGGGTAGACGCAGGCACACTACGGTATGTCAGCCAGCTCTGGGTTGGGCCTCTGTGTAGGTCTGCTTTACACTTACACCTTAGCCTTCCAAAACTTTACACCTGTCTGTCTCTACTCCAGCTGCAGTTTACACTTACATCTCTTCTGATTATCAACTTCTTTTTAATTAGTTTTAGTGTTCATTAAACAATAAATAATCAAAAGGCTCAAATGAGTCCTTTCCGAGTGAGTCTTTTTCCGGTTTTACTTGTAAATCATTACTTTTCTTTTTGAATTTCATACACTTTTTCCAGTCATGATTCAACATATGATTTAAAGTTTTAACAAAATCTGTCACGCTGAGTTTGAAAGATAGGATCTCTTGTTTTTTCACCATTGCTGGTTTTGTTTGCTGATATCTTCTGAAAAGGAATTTTTCCGTAAAGAAAACAGATACACTTTTGTGTGCCTAAGAACTAAATTTGAACGAATTTTGATTAAACCGTTTGTATAAATTTATATTTTCATTTTCCCCCTTAAAGCTACCCTTAATGTTCACAAAACATAGCTAAAAAAAGTGGATGAACACATAGTTCAAAAGTTTATTTTTTCAAGGAGTAGTATTTTTCGCTCCATGACAATCTACTCACATATAGGCTGACAGTTACGTATAAATATTTGTTTGGTATATAGGTGTGAAGATCTGTTCGAATTTATCGATTGGTTTGCCCATTGCAATACTTCCTATTTAGAGTGCACTATCATTAAATATAAACATACTCCTCCAGCTCACTCCAACATTCCAGTGAAGGAAGAGGAGGAGCTATGATGAAAGAGTAGGAACTCTACCTCTCACTCACACATTTTTTTCTCTGTCCCACTGGTGATCTTAGCAGTCAGTTTTAAGCGGCTGACCTATAGAGTGATAACAATTACGAGAGCATCCTGCTGCATCTTACGGTAAAGTGTTCAACTACAGTTAGGCCTAAGTAGATTGTAGTACTGTCTGTTTTCTCAAACGTCTCCAACCCCTGTCCTTGCAGCTTGCAGCGTTCATAGAAGCATATAGTCCAATTACTTAAAATTTAACCTCTGATATCGAGCACGCTTTTTATAATGGGGCCATTACTACTTATACGTTTATAATCAATTAGCATTTTAATTTTTATTGAAAGTACTAAACTGAATACAATTGCATATCGAAATATTCGTTTACTCAAAGTGGTTAAATTTTGGAAATTTGCTTCAATCACGTCAACGAGACAACTTCGTGACGCGATTATTAGCAATTAGGAAAATTAGCTATTTAAGCGCCCATCATGATAAGACTCAGACATGACACTTTGTTATCCTGACCTTGAGAATTTTTTTAAGGGGTTGTTTCAAAACAATAAATATTTCATCTATTGTCAAATTTATAAACGTATGATTGCACTCTATCATTCGCAAATTTGGTTTGATTTTGGTTACAGGTTAGACTAGTTGTTTGCCCAGTTCATCCCTTTGAAAGTGGCATTCCAAACCTAAATATCATAATTTATATCTTACATTTTTTTGAAAACCTGTTCTCACTACGGTTATCAGCGTTAAAATCGGCATAGGTTATCACTGAACCTGACGGCGTTGTGGGTTCATTTTCATGTTTTATTCGATGTTGATCAGTTACGTCAGCGAGACAGTTGCGTGCAAACTATTTTAGTAAATAGTTTGTTTGGAACAAAGTAGGCTATATCTAACACGTAGCGAACTGCATTTTCCTGTGTTTACATTGCTATTTGTGGCCTGTGTTATTTCCTTTTGCAATAAATTTAAGACGAGTTTGAAGCCACCGAGTGTTTCCATCGGTATTGAAATAGTTCAACTTTTTCACGGTGGTTTACAATTTTGTTAATGTCCAGGTTACACCCGGCATTTTTCCTGTACTATCGATGAGAAATATCCTAATAACGTACTTTTTATTAAAAAAATGCGCCAAATAATAACCCTTTTTGAGAATCTGATTTTTTCCTTTGTTATCTGCACAAATTAACATTTTTTTAAATTTTAATTTTTCAACAATACTGATTTTAACATTGATTACGATGGTGATATCAATTTTAAAAGTTTTTAAGTTAAAAAAGTTACATTAACTGTCATTTTGAAACTGCAGAACAGATTTTGCTAATAAACGAACTTTTCAAAGCAGTTACAAAAATCGAGCCAAGTTTGAATTATATCGAATCAAAATTGCTGTAACAGGCTATATAGACCATTTATATTTTAAAAACTCAAAACAGTTACTGGGTCTTAAAACGATCGCTGCTCCAATAGTTCATTTTTATTCGAAACTGGCAAACGTTTCCATTAAATAGCCTACTGAAATAATCGCGAAAATTCGGTTTGGATCTAAATCGGCTAGTCAGATTTCGCTCAAATTTTGATTATATTCGTACTTTATATAAGAGTAGCAAACGTGATCTTTTTTAAAAATACCAAAAGCGGAAGAATTCGACCCTTATTTTCGGACTTATCGATAGCTCTCAAACGAATTTTCTGGACACAGCGTTCATCGGTTCTATTCGGGTGTTTTATTCCCATGGTACACTTTTTCAAATAATTTAATCGAATTTATGAAATTTTGTGTCATATTTCATGCGTTTTGTGTTGTTTGTGCGGATACCAAAAGTGTTACAGTTTTTCTGACGAGTGAAGGCCTCGCCCAATCCGCCCCAACATCGCCCGTGCTAAGCTTTCACTCGAAAATTTCCGTTCTTCATGAAACACACTGTAGGCAAAAGGAGTGGTTCCGTACAGCTAGATGTTGGAAGAAGAAAAAAAGCAATAATACTGTACTTGGTGGACTCCAACGCATCGCTAACAGCCACAGAACCACAGCCAGCTCGATTTAGATGCCCAACCCATCTGCCTACAACACGCACACGTACGCGCGCACACGCACACTCGATCGGATGACACAATTTTATCAAACTATTCTGTATTCCATATGGGAGAGGTTACCATGATTACGTTACCAGTGCAACACGTGTTTTGAAAAGTACGGTGACTGAAGAAAAATATCAATTCTAAAATTATGATCGGTATATCGGATTTCCTGAGTTAAAAAAGTGTTTTTTACCTGAAAATCTACAAACGTCTGTATACGCGTGTATTTACGCCCGTCAATGGATGCTCAATATACATATCTCGGAAACATAGGTTACTTTATTTTTTTTTAGTTTAACAGAATTTTTTACCAATAAAACTCTCTTAAAAATAAACAAAAATATAATTTTAAAAAAAATTCGGCTCTAATGATTTTAATGTAATTTTGTTCAAATCTATATTTGAACCTACACAAAGCGTACTACTCGTTTACTCCCCTCCGAGGTCATCAGATCTAATTTCAACTAACACTGGAACCGATAATTTCTTTTAGGCCTATACCAAATCTGGTACACTGGTTTGAATTGTGAATCTTGATAAATGGCCAAAATTTAATATTTTAAGTAATGATTCCGACAATCCGGTTTGTGTCAAAAGTTTTGAAACGAAGAATGTTTTAAAAAAATATTAGGCCTAACAGTGACTAAAATTGCAGTGTAATTTTTTTCAGACAGACTTTTGTTTATACAGCGAACTATACGGGTTTTTTAATACTTCAGGGTGCCATTTTAGAATTTTTCAAATACAGTAGGCCTACTTGTGAAAAAGTTTAGTAAAATACTGTATTTATTAAACAAAACTTTTTCCCCGCAAAAAATATTGATTACAACTAACAAATATTTATATAGATAGATTAAACATGATATTAAAACAAAGCAAATAAAATCTGGCGCTAAGATATCATCAATATTTGGCAGAATTGGTTAGCTATTTGTGGGCGTGGCTTAGTTCATTGATGAAACAGACATAGACGGGTAGAGTGAGAGAGTGAGAGAGTGAAGGACAGCGGATGCCCCCGGCCTAAATACGGACAGACCTGGAGTCGGTGCCAACTCGAGATGCCGTTTTGGGCAACTAATCATGCAATACTACAGGCTGTGGCTTTGCTTACATAATGCTGTATACACAGATAAAATACTAAAATGAAATCAGTTTCGATCGTTCAGTCAGTACTACAGAATAAGAATTACATAATGTTACGTGAATGAAATACAAAATACAGATTCAATGTGTTTGTTAAATGCAAAGTTATATAATGCTGTATACATAGACAAAATAAGAATATAAAAACAGTTTTAATCGTTCGGTCAGTATTACAGATTAAAGTTACATAATGTTACATGAATGAAATGTAAAATACAGATTCAATGTGTGTATTACAGACTAAGTTTCATAATGCTGCATACATAGACAAAATACGAAAATAAAATCGATTTTATCATTCAGTCAGTAGGCTACTATAGATTAAAATTACAAAATGTTAAATGAATGAAATACAGATTCAGTATGCGTATTGATGGCTAAGTTAGGCCTACATAATACTGTAGCATATACATAGACAAAATACGAAAATAAAGACAGTTTTAATCATTCGGTCAGTGTTACAAATTAAAATTACATAATGTTACATGAATGAAATATAAAATACAGATTCAATATGAGTATTAAATGCTAAATACATAAAGCTGTTTCATAGAAAAAAATACGAAAATAAAATCAGTATCAATCATTCGGTCAGTATTACAGATTAAAATTACGTAATGTTACATGAACGAAATATCAAATAAAACAATGCTACATGAATGAAATGTCAAATATTTAACCTATACTGTCTTAGAAATGAATGAAGGTTTTTCATATACGAACTATTAAATAGAATTTTCGGGAGAAATATGAACATTCGAAAAAATATAATATTTCCAGTAATAAGAAACATATTATCATGGTTAAAACCCAGACCCGGGGCTTTGAATTGAGAACCGATCCTGACCTCTAGATCACTTTTTAACGAGTAGGTAAAAAAAAGCGTGTGTGTGTTTAACGTTCGAAATTTTATTCAGACTTGCCACAAAAATCAATTTTGGTAATAGCTTGGACAATCGTTAGCCAGCAAAACCCGTTCATCCGTTTAAAAATGGCTGTAATTCTAAATCTAAAAAAATATCGTAACTTTCTTACCTGACATAGTTTTGTTAAATATAATCATCGTTGTAATTCGCGTAAATCAGTATTACAAGTTTTAAATTTTAAATACTTTCAATTTAATTTGTAAGCGCTGGTTAATGTAGTTTGTAAAGCTGCTTATGATGGTGAAATCAGATTTTCAGAGAAGTATTGGATTGAAAATTAATTGCTGTTAATTACGTTGAGCGAGACAGCTGCGTGCCGCGATTGTTTCTAGATATATTTCACAGAGTTTTTAAATATCGATCTCGCAGCTGTGCCGATGTTATTCTATTCGTCAAGACGCAGTCATTCATAGATTGTACCGTACAGGAGTAGGCTAACCTAGGCTTCAGTTCATTCATTACAACTAAACATGTACATGAATAGAAGGGGCGGAAGCGTTCAGGTCAGACTTCCGGTCTGTGCGTGAGAACTTGCCAACGTCGCCGGAAGTACTGCAGTGTAGATACATTACAAGTAATTACAGTCCTTCAGTCCGTCATCGTCGCCACCGCATTCTAACCTTTAAAAATTTTGAGGTTATAAAATTATTCCAGGTCAAGACGTGGAACAAAGTTGATTGCTGTAAGATTTTAATTAATTTTTTTAAATATTTATAAAACGGAACTGTCATTTTTATTTTATTTGAACATCGTAGCCTACGGTTTGAAATGGTCAATCTATTTTTGACGTCATATCTACATAAGCTTTTGAAATTTTTAGGCGTAATTATAGGTGTAGTTTGTAGGCCTACATATTTCGAAAAAGTTTTCCAATTTCCAAATTTGTTTAATTTTAAACTTTTTTTGCAAAAACGTTTTTAAAAAACATTACATAAACTCTTTTACATTCTTTGAAACTCTGACAAAAAAAAAAAAAAATCGTTCTCAAAATTTATATAGGCCTACGTATCTTTGAGATGTTACGTGCGTATATAACGTGCAGACATTCTGGTCCGACTTGGCACAAAAATTGACTTTGATAATAACTTGGACAAACTGGTTACTCAGTAAAATTGTTCGATAGTTTCAAAGTGACGGTAATTCCAAAATAACTTTTTTACATTAACTTATTTTAAAATCTGATTTTATCGGCGTAAAAAACAGCATAAATAACATTTTCAATATTGAACGTACTCCAATTTCAAAACTGAAAATGCTAATTTACGAAAAAATTTACGCTGATTAGAATAGTGAAATGTGATTTTAAAAAATACAATCATTGTTACGCAATGGGATGTTATTTTTCTCAAATTTTCTATCAATTAAAAATTCTTAATTTGCAAAATTTATTTTTAAGTATGGCAGTTCAGTTGAAAAGGTTAGGCTACTTTGTGGCAGTGAATGAGGATTGAAGCAAGTCTCTCACTTCCGGTAGTACGG
The DNA here is from genome assembly GCA_022606455.1 of Callitettix versicolor. Classification (NCBI taxonomy): domain Eukaryota; kingdom Metazoa; phylum Arthropoda; class Insecta; order Hemiptera; family Cercopidae; genus Callitettix; species Callitettix versicolor. The sequence continues at coordinate 77,016,772 of CM040189.1, forward strand.
CCAGAGCCAAATCTGCCTGCGCAGTTTATGTCCGCCCCCTCAACACATCCTACGTCCCCTCTCTCTCTCTCTCTCTCGTAAAACAATATACATTTTGAGTCTAACTCGCCTTATTGGTTTGAATTTTTCACAAAAAAGTTAGGAATTGTCAAAACCTTCAAAGTTATTAACGAACTTTTGAAACGGCCGTCATGGTAATAGCCAGATCCGGCACCTTCAAATGAGCGCCGATCCTGACTTCTAGATTTCCTTTTGAGTGGTTATTTAGTAATTTTTAGTGATTAAGCCACTAAAAATAACCTTTTTAGCCATTTTGCCATTTTTTGCGATTTTAAAAAAGAACAAAACTGTAAAGTATGCACTACGAAGTCCTGGCGCTGATCTGTGTTCCCTCTTACGGTCCTGTCTCCATGTACGGCATACGCCGACTGTAGTTAGCATGTATGGGATTGAAAAATTTGTATTTCAATTTAAATCAATTATTTGTGATTTTAAATTTTCGAATTATTTAATTTTTGTTGTGTCGACGATTGAACGTTGTTTACTATTTACTTTAATTTGAAATGCCGGTATCGTCCTATCGCTAGTTTATCTACCATTCCTTCCGATTTTCATAACTCCGATTTGGCTCAGCTGATTTTTGTATTCAGCTGATTTTTTCCCAGCTCAATGCCCTGAATCAGTTACATAAAGAACTTCAATGGTAACTCTAGATCTAATGGTTTCGAAGTTAGTGTTTTTCTATTGCTTTCCGTTTTTGAATCTGAGTGATTCCTATTGTATAGTCTCTAGTGATAACGTTTTACACTTGTACTTCAGTTATTTAAGAATGTATGAGTACATTAGTCATTTAAGAAATTATGATTTCATCCTAGCAACTTATTTATCCTATATGATATTAGTTCATCCTATCTATTTCATCCCAATTTTACCTCCATTAGCGGTAGTTTCGGTAAAAGTTATGTAGTCTATGACACTCCTGGTGAAGTGAGGAATCCAATGAGCTAGGTCAGGGGTCTCCAAACTTTCCAGCCTTAGGGCCATACTGATTACTCCAGTAAGTTCCGAGGGCCAAAACCATATTATCATTGTTGCCGGTAGTAAAAAGTGAAATAGTCCACTGATGAAAAAAAAAGTCCGAAAAAGTACGCAACGTTTAAAAAAGGCTGCAAATCGGACTAAAGTCCGCAAAACGGCAACACTGCATATTATTAATTTTCCTGTCATTATCTGTAATTTCTAGATTAGTCGTAGAGTACGAGCCATGAGGTAACGTGACACGACATCTGGTGGACACAAGCGGAAATAGGTAGTACCTTCTATCGCTAACAGATGGCGCTAATAGCACGTACAGAATAATCTCGTTGGTTCGAGAAAGTTCTGGTGTCTTCCACTCACTTCTAGATGGCAGTAATTGGAATATATAAGAAGGCTAGTGGCGCAACCACAAGTCAGTTCCTATGACACTGTTGTGAAATAAAATAGTGCATACCTCCTTAAAACGTGTTTGTGCGTGTTTAAGTTTAAGACATCTTTGTAACAGTATTTTGATTTGAATTGTTGCTTTTGTGTGTGATTTAGTAGTATGGAAAAGAAGCGAAAAATTGATAGTGAATGCAGAAAATTCAAAGATCAGTGGAACATTCAGTATTTCGTAATTGAGTCCAGTAACAAGGCGCTATGTTTGATTTGCAATGAAAGCATAGCCGTTCTCAAAGAATATAACATTAAACGTCATTATGAAACAAAACATTTTCAAAATTACTCAAAATATACAGGAAGTTTGCGGACAGAAAAATTCGAAGCTATGAAGCGCAGATTAAAATCGCAGCAATCTTCATTTACAAAACTCAAAACTGAACAAGAGGCTGCAACTCGTGCCAGCTTTCGTGTGGCTCTTGAAATTGCAAAACGTGGAAAACCATTTACCGATGGAGAAATGATTAAAGAATGCATAATTGCAGTAGCCGAAGAAATGTGCCCTGAAAAGGTAAATTTATTAAAAACTGCCAGTATGTCAGCAAACACTGTGGCTCGAAGGGTAGAAAACATCGCTGAAAATATATCCTCTCAACTGTTCGACAAAAGGAACATGTTGAGTGGTTTTCTTTGGCCTTGGATGAGTCAACAGATGTGTCAGATACTGCTCAGGTGTTGATTTATATTCGAGGAGTAGATAAAAGCTATGAAGTGCATGAAGAACTTCTTGATATGTATAGTATTCATGGCACAACTACTGGTACAGATATTTTTAAAGGAGTTGAAATGGCCATTAATCAAAAGAACCTTCGATGGAAAAACTTGAAATGTATTACAACTGATGGAGGTAAAAACATGAGTGGGAAAGATAAAGGAGTAGTCGCTCTTGTGTCAAAGGCTGTAGAAAATTACGGTGGTTCAAAACCATTAGTCTTACATTGTATCATTCATCAACAGTCTTTGTGCGGAAAATGTTTGGATATGTCTGAAGTTCTGAAACCAGTCATATCAACTGTTAATTTTATCAGATCTTTTGGGCTGAATCACCGACAATTCCGACAATTTATTGAAGAGATTGGAGAAAATGACTTACCTTATCATACTGTCGTACGTTGGCTTAGTTGTGGGAAAGTCCTTCAGCACTTTTTTGAACTTCGAGCAGTGATCGACATTTTTTTGAATGAAAAGCATCGCCCTCTTACTGAATTACAAAACAACGCATGGCTGTGGAAGTTAGCATTCTATGTTGATTTGACAAAACATGTGAACGAACTGAATTTGAGATTGCAAGGAGAAAACCAGCATCTTCCTGATTTATACACTAATATCAAATCATTCCGGAAGAAATTGATACTGTTTCAATCACAACTACGAAGTAAATGTTTTTCACATTTTAAAACATGTGAAATATTCAGCCACACCACTGAGACTGAGTTTCCTATCGATTTTGCAATCGAAACTTTGAGTGCTTTGAAAATAAATTTTGATACTCGTATCTCGGACTTTGATGCCATTGCGAATCAAATTAAGATTTTTCAGAATCCTTTTGATACTGACATTGAAACCCTAGCCCCGGAACTTCAAATGGAAATGATTGATTTACAGTGCAGTGATATAATTAAGAACAAATATCAAAACTCATCTTTGTTGGAATTTTATTAGAGTCTTCCACTGACACAATTTGATAATTTGCATAAATTTGCTCGTGGGCTGTTTTCTGTTTTTGGTACTACTTATTTGTGTGAGAAGACCTTCTCCAAAATGAAGTACACAAAAAATGTTTACAGATCTAAATTAAATGATGAGCATCTTAAATCTCTTTTAATAATTGGTACAAGTAAAATTAGTCCACAACTACAAACAATAGTCAGTGGAAAATCTCAATTACATAAATCTCATTAGTATTTCATATGTCATTATGCTTGTTATAAGTTGTGTTTTTATTTAAAATGTATAAAATGTTAGTTGGATTCATTTCAATAATTTGTTAGTTATTATATACTGAAGTTAAATTTTCTGCATATTATACATGTCTTTACTCATTACAATTCTGTGTTTCTTTATCCAACTTATCACAAAAACAATAACAATAAGCCTACAACAATGTTATGAGTAGTTAGCCCATGACCATATCAATGTAGATGTCATATTAATAATTATTCAACATAAAATTAGAATACTTCAGTAAACTAAATTTAATTTGCTATAAAAAATATGTTCTCTAAAAGGAGTTTTCAAAATCTGTCCGCGGGCCGGATGTGGCCCTCGGGCCGTAGTTTGGAGACCCCTGAGCTAGGTAGATCAAAATCGGACGAACCGTTAAGACGTTATGATGGAACAATCATACATACATACATACATACACACACACACACACACACACACACACACACACACACACACACACACACACACACACACACACACACACATATATATATATATATATATATATATATATATATATATATATATATATATATATATATATATATATTACCCAGGTACTAAAAACATAACACTCCTTTTTTTGTCAGTCGTGTAAAAAAAATTATATACATATTTAGGCCCTACACTTTGTAATAAAATGAGCATAAAGTAATAGACTAGTACTTCAAAGAACAGAAGACCTCGCAGTATATCCTTAATTAATACAGAGCGCTCCACGACAGCGTTCGTAACTTTTTCCGCCATTTTAACCGGTAACCTTAGTATTTACAGGAAACGTTACTGTCCCAACTTTATTGGAAATTATATGCTCTTTCACGACGAAGCGGTCAAAATTACCGTAGGTTTTGCCGTTCAGCCAGTATTACAGGAAATAACCAGCAATTACAACACTCTCAACGTTGAATCAGAGCACGCCATCTTGAAACGGAAGTGGATGGCAAAAACCTTACACATTCGTCGGTCGGACTTTATACAATTTACCTTCGTACAAATTTCAAAACAATCGGTCAAAGCGTTTGGCTAAAAATTAGTACAGCGTCATCGTTAAATGAGAGGCCGCCATCTTGAAACGGAATTAAATAGGAAAAATGTGACACATACGTCATTTGTGCTTTATGGAGGATATCTTTGTACCGAATTTCGAAACAATCGATCAATGCTTTTGCTAAAAACGCACAATTAAATCAGATGCCGTCATCTTGATACAAGTAAATGGAGAAAAATCGTACACATACGTCATTTGGGCTTTATACAACGTATGTTCATATCAAATTTGAAAACAATCAATGAATACGTTTGGCCAAAACTGCGTAACAAACACACTAATCAAACGCTGAACGTTGGAATTGAAATAGAGACCTCGCTTCGCTCGGTCAATAAAGAACAATAATTCATCTAAACTTCTTTGAATTGATCTAAAAGTGATATTAGTTTATTATTTGGTGCCACGATGGTTATGCTGCTTAACCTCTACTATACGTTATTGCTATAATCCCTTGATAATCTTCAGTATTATTAATTTGGTGTAACAATGTATTTAGTAGTATTAGGAATTGTTTAATGCCACGAGTTCGTTTCATATTTAATAGTATAGGCTCCTACGCTATTCCTAGGAATTGTTTAATGCCACGGATTCGTTTCATATTTAATAGTATAGGTTACTACGCTATTCCTAGGAATTGTTTAATGCCACGGATTCGTTTCATATTTAATAGTATAGGCTACTACGTTATTCTTAGGAATTGTTTAATGCCACGGATTCGTTTCATATTTAATAGTATAGGCTACTACGCTATTCTTAGGAATTGTTTAAAGCCACGGATTCGTTTCATATTTAATAGTATAGGCTACTACGTTATTCTTAGGAATTATTTAATGCCACGGATTCGTTTCATATTTAATAGTATAGGCTACTACGCTATTCTTAGGAATTGTTTAAAGCCACGGATTCGTTTCATATTTAATAGTATAGGCTACTACGTTATTCTTAGGAATTGTTTAATGCCACGGATTCGTTTCATATTTAATAGTATAGGCTACTACGCTATTCTTAGGAATTGTTTAAAGCCACGGATTCGTTTCATATTTAATAGTATAGGCTACTACGTTATTCTTAGGAATTATTTAATGCCACGGATTCGTTTCATATTTAATAGTATAGGCTACTACGTTATTCTTAGGAATTATTTAATGCCACGGATTCGTTTCATATTTAATAGTATAGGTTACTACTCTATTCTTAGGAATTGTTTAATTCCACGGATTCGTTTCATATTTAATAGTATAGGTTACTACTCTATTCTTGGGAATTGTTTAATGCCACGGATTCGTTTCATATTTAATAGTATAGGCTACTACGTTATTCTTAGGAATTGTTTAATGCCACGGATTCGTTTCATATTTAATAGTATAGGTTACTACTCTATTCTTAGGAATTGTTTAATGCCACGGATTCGTTTCATATTTAATAGTATAGGTTACTACTCTATTCTTGGGAATTGTTTAATGCCACGGATTCGTTTCATATTTAATAGTATAGGCTACTACGCTATTCTTAGGAATTGTTTAATGCCACGGATTCGTTTCATATTTAATAGTATAGGCTACTACGTTATTCTTAGGAATTGTTTAATTCCACGGATTCGTTTCATATTTAATAGTATAGACTACTACGTTATTCTTAGGAATTGTTTAATTCCACGGATTTGTTTCATATTTAATAGTATAGGCTACTACGTTATTCTTAGGAATTGTTTAAAGCCACGGATTCGTTTCATATTTAATAGTATAGGCTACTACGTTATTCTTAGGAATTGTTTAATGCCACGGATTCGTTTCATATTTAATAGTATAGGCTACTACGCTATTCTTAGGAATTGTTTAAAGCCACGGATTCGTTTCATATTTAATAGTATAGGCTACTACGTTATTCTTAGGAATTATTTAATGCCACGGATTCGTTTCATATTTAATAGTATAGGCTACTACGTTATTCTTAGGAATTATTTAATGCCACGGATTCGTTTTAATATTTAATAGTATAGGTTACTACTCTATTCTTAGGAATTGTTTAATTCTTACGGATTCGTTTCATATTTAATAGTATAGGTTACTACTCTATTCTTGGGAATTGTTTAATGCCACGGATTCGTTTCATATTTAATAGTATAGGCTACTACGTTATTCTTAGGAATTGTTTAATGCCACGGATTCGTTTCATATTTAATAGTATAGGTTACTACTCTATTCTTAGGAATTGTTTAATGCCACGGATTCGTTTCATATTTAATAGTATAGGTTACTACTCTATTCTTGGGAATTGTTTAATGCCACGGATTCGTTTCATATTTAATAGTATAGGCTACTACGCTATTCTTAGGAATTGTTTAATGCCACGGATTCGTTTCATATTTAATAGTATAGGCTACTACGTTATTCTTAGGAATTGTTTAATTCCACGGATTCGTTTCATATTTAATAGTATAGACTACTACGTTATTCTTAGGAATTGTTTAATTCCACGGATTTGTTTCATATTTAATAGTATAGGCTACTACGTTATTCTTAGGAATTGTTTAAAGCCACGGATTCGTTTCATATTTAATAGTATAGACTACTACGTTATTCTTAGGAATTGTTTAATGCCACGGATTTGTTTCATATTTAATAGTATAGGTTACTAATACTTTGACTGCATTGTACAGATACGTTTAATGGTATAAATCGAGCCCAGAATTTCGTAGAATCTTCAGTTCGATGGGGAAAAAGTTTTATTCAAAATGACAGCGTCGAAGCTTGTACAGTGAAACCAGGCACTACGTTATCAATGCGAAGACTAAATAACGTTAAATTTTAAATATTTAAATCAAAATAAAGCGCAGCCAGACTTGCGGACGTGTTGGCAGCCATTAGGAGCTGTGACGTCACAACTAACGTCACACAGTTCACAGGCCGCACTGCCAAATTTAATCTGTCCAACAACGTTGCTCGCCTTTCTTTCTTCATTAAAAAAAAAAATATATTTTTTTTTACAGGACTTTACCTTTGATTTCAACTCGAGCTATTTACACCTTTGGGATCTTGGATGCTATAAGATTTACAGAAAACTTCAAATCATCTACTTTTTCCTCTGTAATAAAATTGTTTTTTGTTTTTAAATGCGGTAGCCATTTTCCAGTACGTAAAAACTTTTAGGAACTCCTATTATTATTATTTTTATACTATCTCGTGATTGAGTGTCATATTTTAGGTGTTTTTTTAATTGAACATTTTGTTCACCTGATATTAGCTATCAAAGTTAGAAAACTTGTCACTTAAAAATACATGGAGGACAATTATCATTTCTGCTTTGGTTTATAACCAATGCTCAGAAAATTACGCTATCTTTGCTTATTACGTTTTGTGAGTGATTTATTTTTACTGTAAAATTAATCAACAAATATCTTTATAACAACATATCCATTTATACACCAGCGTTATGCTAATTTAAAATAATCGCGGAGCGCAGCTGTCTAGCTGACGTGATAGAAACAAATTTCCAAAACTTGTTTTACTTTTACCCCTTTTTTACATGATTTCGTCTTCAAAATCTGCATATATTAGGAGTTTAAACTTTCAAATTATATTGAAAATAAAGAAAATGAACCCTGACACCGTCAACAAAATTCCCAAATTCAACGGATTTTGAAAATTAAAAACGCTGATTACCACGGTAAAATCGGAGTTTCGAGAGAAAACTTATAATTTTTTTAAAGATTTGGAATGTCCGCCATTTTGAAACTGTTACTGAATTTTATTGGTTGATGAACTTGTCCTAGTTGTAATCATAGCCGATTTTTTGTGCCGAGTTTGATTCAAAACGGACCAAAATTGCGAACGTGAGCGTGCTAGGCCTATATATTTAGGCCTAAAATCCTCAAAAAGGACCTAAAATCCTACAATTGAACGAAAGGACTAGAATCGATTTTCAGAAAACCTGATAAATAATAATAATACAGTAAAATCTCTCTATAGCAGCCGCCATACCAAAACGTGTATAAAATGTACTTTTATTTGTAAAACGTATTATACATTATTTTTTTAATTTGAAGTATTGAGTGTAAATTTTATTGAAATAAAACTATATGACATACAGTGTTTAAAAAACAATAGGCCTATATATTAAGTAATAGGCCTACTGTACGAATAAATACTAAAATACTGTAATTGTTAGAAAAAGGCAATATTCTGCCGAAACTACTTCAGAACCGATTCATCACTTAAACTTAATTCCTTCAAATTATGACTTTCGGATTTTCTTGAAGCTATTCCCTTCATTGTGCCAACAGAACCTTTACATTTAACTATAAAATTTTAGTTTGGATGCCAATACAATATAGGCCTATTAGTCACAAAACAGTCGACTCGGTTGACGCACTACGCCCTGTTTTTAACACTCGCATGACGTGTCAGCATACTGACGAAGAGTGTAGAAGAGTAGCTGTGCACGTGTTTCGCCGCTATAGAGAGAGAGATTCCTGGAATTTCGTTGGCCTCAATAGAGAATGTTACAATAAATACATTTACTATAGGAATGGGAAGAGACAAACACATTTTGCCGTTATAGAGAGATTCCTGGAATTTCGTTGGCCTCAATAGAGAAAGTTACAATAAATGTATTTACTATAGGAATGGGAAGAGACAAACACATTTTGCCGCTATAGAGAGATTCCTGGAATTTCGTTGGCCTCAATAGAGAATGTTACAATAAATACATTTACTATAGGAATGGGAAGAGACAAACACATTTTGCCGCTATAGAGAGATTCCTGGAATTTCGTTGGCCTCAATAGAGAATGTTACAATAAATACATTTACTATAGGAATGGGAAGAGACAAACACATTTTGCCGTTATAGAGAGATTTCCGTTATGAAGCGACTAACATTACCCGTCTTGGCTTCGCCCACGAAACTTAAACTGTTTCAGTTATGTAATAATTTAGAAACATAAAAAAATATATTAATAAAAGCGTAATCATCTAAACTCGTGATTATTTTATAGTGAATATGAAAAAATATTATAATGTGAATATGCTGTTTTATTATGTTCAAACGTGTTCCATTCGAATTTAAGAAAATCTGATAAAAATATTTTTCTTCAATACAAACATTTATACCTATTCTATATTTTTGTCCTTTTAGGGGATGAATTCGGGGGGGGAATGCTGAAATACGTGTATCATAATTTGTGTTTTAGAATATTTTGTTTACTTTTAAGAAAATTTGATAAAACATATTTTTCTCCAATGCAAACACTCTCTTTTCTCCGATGATACCTCTTTTCTCATTTTAATTTTTTTAGGGGATGAATTCAGAAAAATGTTGAAATATGTGTTTCATAGCATATTTCTAGTATACGATAAAAAAAAATATTTTTTTCAATACAAAATTGTATACCCTTTTTTTATATTTTCAATCTCTTTAGGAGATGATTTTTGGGAAATGGTGAAAAATATATTTCATTACTTATATTTAAGTATGACAATGTTACGTTTTAAGAAGGTCAGATGTATATTTTTTCCAATAATAATTGTTGTACCTCATTTTTACCTCTTTAGGGATTGAATACTGGAAATTCTTTTTTCAGTGCACCCCTACATGTGGTGGTAACCCGCAAAATTTCAAATCTTTAGCTATACGTCTCGGCTAAACGTTGATTATTAAAGTTAGACTGGGTAAGTAGTTTAATCGCGTTAAAATCAAATTTTTACAAAATCCATTCTTAGTGAACCTCGACATTGTTGTAAGAAGGTACCCTAAACATTTCAAGTCTCTAATTATAATAGTCTTGGCAGTACATTGATTATTAAATTTGGACTGAATAAGTAGTTTAATGGCGTTAAAACCAAATGTTTGCAAAATCCTTTCTTAGTACACCTCAACATTGTTGTAAGAAGGTACCCTGAAAATTTCAAGTCTCTAGCTATAATAGTCTAGTATTGGCTGTACGTTGATTATTAAAGTTGGACTGGGTAAGTAGTTTAATGGCGTTAAAATCAAACTTTTGCAAAATCCTTTTCTTAGTGCACCTCAACATTGTTGTAAGAAGGTATCCTGAAAATTTCAAGTCTCTAGCTATAATAGTATTGGCTGTACGTTGATTATGAAATTTGGACTGGGTAAGTAATTTAATGGCGTTAAAATCAATTTTTTGCAAAATCCTTTCTTAGTGCACGCCTATATAGTAATATAAATGTACCCTGAAAATTTCAAGTCGCTAGCTAAAATAGTTTTGTCTCTGCATTGATTATGCATCAGTCAGTCAGGAGTTCTTCTTTTATATATTAAGATTCGCAATAGAGAGATTTTACTAAATTGTCTCGAAACATAATAAACTTTCAGGTAAAAATCTCTTACTATAAGCAACTGCATAGGGATGTATTTATTAAAATCTATAAAGTTAATTTGCACGATCATAGTAAACTGAACTGGGTATTTGTTTTGACAACAAAATAAGTGAGTAAGTAATTTAATGTGATGGCACAGTCGTTTAATGTGGAACGAAAAACATCCGGGATAAAGCCTAACCTAACTTATCTGCAGAGTCGTGGTAATTAATAGATTAGCCACTTCCATAATCGATGTTTTTACTCGATGCGACAGGAAGTGTAGGCTAATCAAGTTCTGTGAAATGTATCGAATTACCCTGTTTTCCTATTTTTCATCCGTTTCGAAACCCTACGTTTGGTTTTATTTAGGTTTTGTTTTTTAAAAATTATCGCCTCGAACGTTTCGACGGCGATAACTAACTCTTGAAAAACGCCTAAAAATATGCACACGCGCACACACTTCTCTTCATAACTTGATTAATTTTAAAGTGTAAAGCGATCCGTGCTAACGGAGTGAATTACATCGGCCTAACGGAGCCGTTTGATTGCTCTCCATGCATGTTCTGTACTGGCGGGCCTCATTTCTCCAGCTACTCGTTGAAACTTTAGTAAGAACGTAAAATGAGTGCGATCTCACCGCACACCCTCTTTTGTATCAAGAGAAAGGAAATTTGAAAAATAATTATCAGTCCTAATGCAAGCTCTTTCTGGACAGTTTTTAAATATATGAATGAATTAATGAATTTCTAGGTTTACACTGCTAAACTGCCATTTTAATCTGTTCGTTCTCCTTTCTATACTCCTGAAATGCTCAGTTACAAAAACTTCTCCAGCCCTAGTCTCTTCATAAAGTATAGGATTTGTAAAGGATTAATGGCGAACTCTCCCAATTCTAATTGGGGACTTCCCAATTTGTTATTGATGTGTTTGCAGATGCTTGCACTGCTAATATTTTTTCAATTTTTTTTTCTAAACACCTTAACAGAGGGTGTGCGGTGAGTTCGCACTCATTCCATTTTACGTTCTTACTAAAGTTTCAACATGTAGCTGGAGAAATGAGATCCGCCCGTACAGATCATGGGAGGAATCAACCGTTTGATACACCATTAGGCCGGTGTCATTCACTCCATTAGCACAGGTCGCTTTACACTTTAGAATTAGTCACGTTATGAAGAGAAGTGTGTGTGTGTGTGTGTGTGTGTGTGTGTGTGTGTGTGTGTGTGTGTGTGTGTGTGTGTGTGTGTGTGTGTGTGTGTGTGTGTGTGTGTGTGTGTGTGTGTGTGTGTGTGTGTGTGTGTGTGTGTGTGTGTGTGTGTGTGTGTGTGTGTGTGTGTGTGTGTGTGTGTGTGTGTGTGTGTGTGTGTGTGTGTGTGAACGAACAATATTTTAGCGCCCTCACCTTAATGACAGTAAAACTACTGCAAATTTTAATAGACAAAAACATGTGAAAATAGTTATAACAATATCCATCGACATATTTTCAGGTGTTTTTCAAGAGTTAGTTATCGTCCAAAAAACGTTCGTGGCGATAATTTAAATCTAAATAAAACCAAAAACCTGTCTCAGATCGTTAAACTCAGTTTCCGCAATTTAAACTCTCGTTATTCCCCACAAATCAACTCGCATTGTGTCTCGGCGGCGGGTAATTGACGGCTGAAACAGAACTTAAAAAAATCAAGCGATCGTGAATTTTGTAGGATCCAACCGTAAATAACCAGCGTTGTCGGTTCTGACTTGCAGGACCTTATTGTTTGTTTAGCCCCCGAACATTGCGTTCGCAGTTCGGCTCATAAAATATATTATTTATGCGTCAGTAAAAAGCAAATATAAAAGAAAGATAATTTAAAAACATTCGCCCGAGACCCCACTTCGACAAGTTTTACGAGAGGTTGAAAACTGATCGAGAAGTCGTATTGTAAACATCACATGAAATACTTTAAGTCTACGAGATACAAGGATATGCGTATTATACAAGGACATTTGTAATTAGTGTCTGTATCAATGGAAGATCTTGGATTTTCGTAAACTAGATATACGAGGGTTGATCAAATATAAACGAGACTGATTTTTTAAAAAAATTATTGCTTACTTACAAATTATTCTTGATACAACTTATTTTTCTACATAGTCTCCCGCACGAGTAACACATTTTTCCCACCGGATTGGAAGTTTTTTAATTCCATCTTCGTAAAAAGTTCTCGGGCGTTCATTGAGCCATTGGAGCACGAAGGTCTCCACCGCAGAATCGTCTTCGAAACGCTGGCCTCCAAGCGCCTCTTTGAGTGGCCCAAACAGGTGATAGTCGCAGGGTGATAAGTCTGGACTGTATGGGGGATGTTCCATTGGTTCCCAGCCAATTTGATCGAGTTTAAGCCTCGTAGCGTTCGCCGAATGTGGTCGGGCATTATCGTGAAGAAGAATGACGTTTCTCGCCGGTTTAGATTTCCTTTTCCTACGAAAAGACTGTTTTGCGGCCTCTAAAACATCGCAATAATATTGTGCATTTATTGTGCGTCGTTGATGGAGGAAATCGACGTGAAAGGCGCCTTGATTGTCGAAAAATACAGTGGCCATTACCTTCCCGGCCGACTACTGCTTTTTCCCGGCCGGCCTTCCCGGTTTTCTACTGCTTCCCGTCCTTCGGCGAATTCCTTGTGCCAAGCAAAAACGCGAGCTCTTGACAGGGTCCTGTCCCCGTATTGAGCCGTCAATCTACGAAAGATTTCAGTCGGATTGACCCCCTCCTTGGCCAAAAACTTAATAATAATTCTCTGCTCCACGGAAACGTGCACTTCACTCTCACTCATTGTATAGTTTTATACTGAAGGGTCCGAACGGAAATGTTGCCCGTCTACGCCCGTCCCAAACCTCCCAGGCTACCTGAAACCCCACCCTTTAGAGTTCAATGTCCAACGGAAAAGTTTTTAGAAAGTCAGTCTCGTTTATATTTGATCAACCCTCGTATATGAACACTTTGGGTATATTGATAGATGTTTAGAGGTTACGGGATTTGGTAGCCACTGACAACGTAACCAAAGGATCTATTATGCCACTAAGCCTCGTAAGTACTAGCTCATTACACTGGTTCCTCTATGAGTTTAAATAGTACACTGACTAGCTCGTTCAGCTGGACGTCCTCATGGTCTTGGGGTACAAACATCCTTCGCCACCTGCTGGTGAGAACCTTACAATTATAAATTATGAGAGTTACAATTTCCTTATGTATCTGGCATATCACACCGTACCTAGGACGATTAAAGGAGGGGCGAAGGGGCGATCGTCTCTCCCGAGACAAAAGAAATAGAATAAATGTAAAATATCCTATTTTACTTCCGTAAAATGGAAACATTTGCGTAGCTTTGAGGGAAAAGGTCGGGGAGGCCTCTGAGGGGTCCAAAACCTGCCACATTATCCCGATTTCAACTTTGTATGTACGTGAAATTTTGTCCGTTTGTACGTGTTGTGCACTTCGCAACGCTTATACTGAGAGCGAGAATGGAGTTAATTGGATATTTAATGTTGGTTCTCTTTTCTCTGCCTGTGTTAAGTGCAACGGTAGAAAGATCTTCCTCGACTTTAAAATTGATCAACACTAATGAGGACGAGGGATCAGCGCTAACGGTAAGAATAAAGCAACGGGAGTAACTGCGGCTGTACATGAAAAATTACGGTTAGGAATATTGAGAAGAGGGAAAAGAAGAAAAAGCGTGTTTACTTTAGTACAGCTTTTGTTTCAAAATGGGTGGCATTGTAAATAATAACAAGAATTGCAAAATAGGAATCTAAAAACATTATGTGATTTTGTTTGTTTGTTTGTTTAAAATGGACTGAATTTTTACATTTATTTTATATCTCTTTTAAGTTTCAAACAGTATTAGTTTTTGAAGGAATTATTAAAAAAAAAAATTCTCCCCCCAAGGAGGCTCTGCTGTAAGTTGAATCATCCAACCAACCAACCAACCACCCCTATCCACAAAACCGCGTTACTCCGTCAGTGCGATTAACACTGTACCTCCGTACATAACAATGGTATACAGTATACTGTTCCTGTCAGCTGTTATCACAGCCCTAAGGGTTGACCCCTTGGAGATCTCTTCTGCTTCTAAGTTTAATCAGACATCTCCTCTCTTATCTAGTATCTTTTGCTAGTGTCCCCGCTCTTTTCAGTTTGCACTTTTGCACCCCTGATCAAGCGGAGGCAGCTGATGGGCTTAGCGATCCCACCGCACCTCTGGCTCATACCACTCTCACTCATCTACTCAAGACACACATACGTGTGCGCGCGCACTCACTTCTCTTCATAACTTGATTAATTGTAAAGTATAAAGTGGAGTGCACTGCAAGCAATCCAGGACATGTACTCCACAAATCCTCTTGTTCAACGTATTTTGTGCTCAATCCACTGGCTTGAACTGCGTAGTGTTGGGGTGTCATTTTGCTGGATACCTGGTCACTGTGGGATAGCTGGAAACAATAGAGCAGATAATGCGGCAAAGGAAGCTACCTTGCTGCTGCCAAGCACACAGGCTGTGATTTCATCAGATTTTCTATGTTATGTAAAGCACTTATATCATATGCATTGGGAAAACGAGTGGGCAGCTATCGGTAATAATAAACTGAGGGTAATTAAAAATACTGTTCGTCCTTGGAGATCGTCTGTACGTACAAGTCGTAGGGAAGAGGTAGTGGTTACCCGTCTCCGCATTGGACATTCTCTTTTCACACATGGTTTCTTGATGAGAGGCGGGGACCGCCCCTTTATGAGTTTTGCCAAGCACTCATTACCATCGAACATGTTCTGCGAGATTGTAATGGTCTAAGGAATATGCGCCGATTATGTGGACTTGGTGTCAATTTAGAGGAAATATTAAAAGATGATTCTACGGCTATTGAATGAGTACTAACATTTTTGCGTCGCTTGAATCTCTTAAATAAAATTTAATTTATTGTTGTTATTGTTATTATTTGTATTTTTAATTTTGCTTTGTACATTGTATTTACATTTTATTTATATACATATATAATTTTTTTTAAGGGACAATTTACATCCCTTTTTATTTTATTGTTTTGTCTAAATAACTTTATCTTTGTTGTGTTTATATGTACTTTTACGAATTGTTATTAAATTTTATTCGTTGTTATTTAGTTCTTAAGTACTCGTTATTGTAATATAGTTATACCTGTTATTTAAATTTTTGTTTCATTTATTTTTACTGTTATAGTTTGTTGTTGTTGTTGTTGTTTTGTTTTTTTTTTTTTATACACTATTATTATTGCTTAACGGCGATGATAACCTTAACGGTTTTTCGCCGGGAAAAAAAAATTTTAAAAAATATAAAGCGGCCCGTGCTGATAGGTGAATGTCTCCGGCTTCATGGTGTATCAAACGTAGCCCTGGATTACCTGGAAACCTCCCAGTGTACCATCCCTTACCCGTGCATGCGGGGCTCTGTGTGGACGGACACAATACCTAGCTGTTCATGTTCCTATGAGTAAGAATATAATTAGAATGAGCGGGAACTCACCGCACTATAACAAGCTGGCCAAATGGGTACAACCTCCCGTGATAAGGGGAGAATTTTATGGGCAAGTTGCTCAATAATGAATTGGGAAATCACCAATTAGAAATGAGAAAGTTACCTACCTTGAATCATCTCAAAATCCTAGACTTTATGAAACGACTAGTACTGGAAAAGGCGCTGTAACTGAGCATCTCAGGAATAAGGAAGGGGGCACAATAGATCTACAAACAAGGTCGCCAATAGTAACTCTAGAAAGTTATTCACTCATTCATTTGCACTCCTTGTAGAAGTTTGTCTGATCCGAGACAGACCGTCATCTGATCTGCGACGTGCAATCTTTCCCTTCTTCCACTACAGGTTGAATAAGGCTGTCAAGCGACAACATGTCTGCTGCATTTCACTGCTTCTGGGTTCCATGGGGTTAGATACAGTCCCAATTTCCTCCACATCTGTGATATTTTCATTCCCCAGTCCACTTTTGCCAGTTTCCCAGAGTTTTGTAGGTTTCAACGGTTTTTTTCCTCCACACGTAGGTAGGGAAGTAAATATAGAGCCCTTCATGCTTGGGGAAGTCTCCTTGAGTCAAGCCGCATTCAGCGAACGCTTGGAAAGAAAGGATCTAACCCAAGATCCAGTTAGGGTATCGCCAAGTCCGTTCTGATGATGTGTGAACCCCTAAGAAAATACGAATACTTTATCGGAGGGGGTCTTATAACTTTGAAAAAAAACACCATCAATCTGCATTTTAATATTTCAGTATATCTGTAGGCCTACTTCCTAATCAAACCTACCACAATTAAGGTGGAAAAGTTATTCCGACAGCTTATCCTTTGAATGTTTATTCAAACCTTGTCGGAGATTTTGGAGTAGGCTTATGATGAATGAACATAATTAGACAACGTTGATTTTTTGTTAGCTGAAATTTCTTTATGTGTATGAATGAAAGGGTCTCGTGTGTGACTAGTACCAATTTGTTTTTAATACTAGAGGGCCAAGACGTCCGTGTCACTCAGCTATGTAGCTTATTGTGCACCCTCGTCGACAGGTTCAACAATCATAATCCAACTACATGTCTTTAGAGAACCGTGAGATACTTCGGACGATATTGCCCTGTTCTATCGTCTGTCCCCCACTTTAGAGAGCGCCTAGTGATTCAAATAGCTTCCTATCCAAAGCTGGATAGTAGACTAGTACCATGAAAGCAATAGGCAGTGGCGTTAAGAAATAGGTGGTATTGCCCTCAATTATTTCCTGAGATATGGGTGATACTGCCCTCAATTCTTTTCTTCTCTCGACCCAAGTCGCCGCACGCCGTTCACTGCATGTTTAATACCATTCATATACCCGAGGTGTTAATTTATGGACTTTTAATTTGGTAAGTTACTTTAAACCATTCCGGCGGAGGCAGCTGTTGGGCTTAGCGATCCCACCGTACCTCTAGCTCATACTACTCTCACTTATCTAAGAAATGCAAATACACACACACACACACACACACACACACACACACACACACACACACACACACACACACACACACAGGTGCGTACAAGGTTCACAGCCGAACGTTGCCGAGTGTCGTAAGTGGTTACCGAGTGGTTTTCTACGAGGCTGCATAGTAGTAGCAGGCGAACCCCCAATGGAGCTAATGGCCGATGAAAGACAGAGACTCTACAGACGCAACGAGCTGCTGAGCAGCGGTATAGTCATGCAGTGGCAATTAAAGAGGAGCGAGATCGAAGCAGTGGAGGAAGATGCGGAGCACGTATTTTCCCCTGTCAGAGATTCAATTAGGACAGGATAAACCTGCGAACATATCTGTGAGGCAGCATTACACCGGAATATCTGGTGTCATTGGTGCGACAATGATTACATTGCAAGATTCGCCGCAGTGGTCATGAAGAGGCTGAGTACTGAAGATCAAGAGCAGAAGCAACACGGTAGCGGATAGGCTGACAGCCAGTCCACCTCCCCGCGAAGCAATGCCTGGCGGCGGTTCCTTGGAGTGGTTTGCAGAAGGGGAATGCTTTGGTGGTTTTTATAAATATATTTCATTGAATAGCTGATAGGTTATAAGTTTTAGATTATGCTGTTAAAAACTAGCTACGTTAATTTGTCGTTTATATTTAATCCCTAACGATCAGCTGATTTCATTGATACTACAATAAGTTTTGGGTTATGTTGTTAAAAACTAGCTATGTTAATTTGTCGTGTTTTCGAACAAACTATCGTAATTGAAATACAAAAATAGGAGAAAACATGATACATGATTTTTATTTTTGGTTCAATAACAGAAATTGTATTAAGATTTTTTAAAATTTTCTTCATAATTCTTTATTACGTAGCATAAATTGTTTAATTTCAATTGTGTGTAAATAAAAAAAACACAACATTTTTGTGGATATTGGTTTTGAAACAGATTTTTCGGAAGGTACGTTTTGTTCGCGTATTTAAAGACTGCGTTTAAACAAAATGTGGTCAAAATTGTTAAAGCAGATTTTGAGAAAATACGATTAAAAAAAAGATTTGAAACATTTTTGTGGAAACTTAAAAACTGTCGAGACATGGGCAAACTTCGGGTACTTGCGAATAAAAAATTAATTGAAATTATTAAATATTTGTTTAGTTTTCATTGATGTGTACACACAGATGGACGGACACTGAAGTAAATATCATTTACTTGCTTCAGGAAACCTGAAACCGTTTACAACCATCAAAATTTCACGATTGTTTTTTTAACACGACCATAATAATTTCTCTTTTTGTTTCATAAAATGCACGGCGTAGAAACACAGCCTCTCCCATATCCAGTGCACATGCGCCTTTGCAGACAAAATAACACGCAGTTTACACGACAAACACGTCTGCATTCTGCACACAATTATGTAAATAGTTTATTTGTTGTTGGGCAGTTGGCAGCATTGTAAACACACGGGGTGACGGAAAGTCCTTCTCAAGGTCAGACGTGCCAACTGTTGAAAAAGCAACGTGGTACAGTTTTGTCTTCGCGTACGAGGTTCCAACGTCCCCACGTCCTTGTAGCTGTTTTTCAATTCAAGACGTTTAAATCACGTTACAAATAATAAGTTACGCAAACTTTCTCACATCGGACTCAGTTATTTAAAACAAGCTAAAATTAAGAATTTAAGCATCAAACAAAAAGCACAACTGAAGATTTTATCATAAAAAATACCTAAAACGAAACATCAAAGGCGTGGTTTTATGTTCAGGTTTTAAATTTAACTAATACGCTACAATGATTGGAAGAATTATGCATCTTGCTATAAATTATGACGTAAAAACTGCAGTCGATTATGAAAATATCAGATTTTGGGGTTTTTTAGGTAGCTCTCGATCCAGATTTCTTGGACAGGTGGGAACGATTTTCGAGAAGGGGGACTACATTTAAGGTAAATTTAATGAAAATCGTTACTGTCGATTTTGAATATATATGCTGAAATCTACAAACCATGCCAACTACTAGAAATCGTTAGTCTTCAAGGACACACACACACACACACACACACACACACACACACACACACACGCGCGCGCGCACCCCCACAAACGTATAAATTTTAGGGCCTTCTTTTTTACTCTCCATTTCAGAATGAAGTAGTCTATGTTTTTAAAGCAGCTGTATTTTATTCATCTTCGCGGGTTTTATACTGAACAAAACTAACGTAGTTACTTGGTAATTACGACTTACCGTTTATGCGTTAGAGGAACGTATATTAACGAACATTAAAAAGTAGTTGGAAAATATTGCAGCTCTTTAAATAATAGTTGCCTAACAGGCCTAATGAGTGCGCGCGTATCTCGAGGCCACGGAACGTAGGCTAGACTTGTTTGTTACGTGCCTGTGAATGGACAGCCGATGTCAGCTGATAGCGGGCTATCTGTGAGATTTCCGCATTGAAAGCGTCAACTCACTGATAAACTGTTCCAATAATTCCAACGCAGGCCTAATTACCGTACTTATAAAATTAATCCTGAATTTAAACGAATTTTCACTTTTAAGAGTCCTCTACACGCCCTAAAATGGCGGAAACATGCACAACGTAATACATTGTTAGGACGTTGTTTTTTTAACCTCGATGTTTGAGAATCATTTTAAATTATTTATGGAGGTTGCATGATTCGGTTTTTTTTATTATAATAAAATACAATTTCGGTAAACACAAAACGCTAGAATGTTGAAGAAATTTTAAATGTTTTTAAGTGATTTTACACGATTTTTCTTAACTTGCTTCCTCTGTCTGCACGTGTCATGGTTCATATCTTGTAACCGATTTTTAACCCACTTTCAATCATCCAATTGCCTTGAAATTTTGCAAACTTGCTTGCTTCCGATAACAATGCAGTATTCAATAATTAGGCACATCAAAATTTGCTTCATTGTGCTCTAATTAATTAACTAAAATTGCGTGTGGAAAAATGGTTTTATTGTTGCTCAATAGATAGCGTTAGTTTCTTTTAACGCTATTCACTTTGAAAGTTGTCGGAAGAAGCGAGTTCGAACCGATTACAAGGTTCATCACTAAAAAGTAGAGAATAAAATAAAATAAAAAAAGGTTTTCAAAAACACGTTTTTTAAATTCAAGTATAAATTGCACTAAAAAGTAAAAAAATACATTTTTCAACAATCGGAGAATAAAGCGTGGGTGCCATCAGTACTCACTTTACAAGGATCTTCTTCAATAATCTCTAATTAATCTAATCTGCACCCATGCTTTATTCTCGGATTGATGAAAAATTTATTTTTTATTTTTTAGTGCACTTTATACTTGAATTGAAAAAAGCGTGTTTTTTAAATCTTCTTTATTTTATTTTATTTAACAATATATAAAATAAAATGTATTTTTTGTATATGTATGGACTCTCGGTAATCCGGCATATATTGGACATCGCTATTGCCGTATTACCGAAAACGACGGATTACTGAAAAGTAAAATAATGACAGTAAATTAGTATGTAAATTGAGGACAAATAATTACAGTCAAATGCAAACACTTATTTTTTAATAACTGGGTTTAAAATGGAATTATTATTGAAAAAACATCAAAACAAACTGAAAAACTCTTAAAATTACCGTGAAAAAGCATTAAAACTTCTCTATGTACGTTACAGTATATAGTACATTTTTTTTTTTTTTTTTAACGTCCGACTATTGTGCACACTTAGGCTAATGCAGACGATGGGATGATTTATAGCGTATGAAAATGCCAAGCCCTCGCTGGGAATCGAACCCGGATCCTCGGGGTGAAAGCCTAGTGCGCTATCCACTAGGCCACCGAGGCGGCTAGGGTATATAGTACATAGAACGGAAGTTTTTTGTGAAAACATCCGCCAAAATAAACCGCTTTCATTCGTATTGTAAACGTGATTCGGACATAAACGTAAAAAATTTACTGTTTTTTTGTATTTCTGTAGGCCTATGTAAGGATCAACAACGTTAACGTTGCACGATAGTTTTTTGCCATAAATAGACAAGAAACGGATTCCACAACGTTTCTTAAATTTATCGAGTCACTGGCTTTAAAGTCATCTTTGTTCGTCATTTTTTTAAACCTTTGCTTTCTCACACATTATTTCTCTAGAAATCGATGTATGCCAGTGTCTTTCTTGTAAAAACCAGGACAAAGCGCCTGTTCGATCTCCGGAAACTAGCCTAGTTTTATTGCTTTTCGTTCACTTAACACACAGTCGGAGTTGACGTAGGCCTACTATTATAATTTTTCTTTTTTAAAAAAAAAAAGAACGCAAATAAATAACACCGACGGATACTGGACGGGCCGGATTGCCGCGAGTATTCTGTAACTTGTATATTTTAAGGTAACAGGTAACAACAAACTTTTTTCACGTGTTAAAATTATCTCCTCCACTAGCCTATACATTTATAAATAGTATCCGATACCCTGCGATAATCTCTTTACGTTAGGCCTAATCCGTTTATTACTAACACCGATTTAACGTACGTGTGTTTTACATTAACTATTCCTGCATATTTAGCTCCGACGATTTTTTAATTCATAACTTCTTTTTTAGTGCGGGCCAAACAAATAAGCTCTTTTATATTATGAAGGAAAAAAATAGAATTTCGTCTGAGCCGTGAATAACATGTAAAAACATCATGCTTGTCATAAACAAATTCTTCAAGTGAATACTAATTCCACCAACAAGCTATATATTTCCAATGATAAATATTTAAATTATAATTAACACCATTATATTACATATCCGTCCGCAACAAAATTGTTTAAAAGTTTTTACAGTTAAATATATTTTTAATTATTTCAATTATTATCGAACGCCGTTGTACCACGTGGTTAAATGAAACAAAACCTCCGCAATGAAGGTCAAGGGAAAGAAAACTTAAAAGAGAATTAGAGCACCTCAATAATGAACTGGGAAGTCACCAATTAGAAGTGGGGAAGTCACCCGTTTTGAATTCTCTACAAATCCTGGACTTTATGAAGAGATTGGAGAAGACGCCGTAACTTCATCTGAGGAATATAGAAAGTGGACACAATAGACCTACAAAGGTCACAGTGCAATAGTAACCCTAGAAATTCATTCATACCTTCCATTTTGCTATAGGGCCATAGGTAATGTAAAAAAATCCTTACTCAAATATCAGTCTGTGGTGAACAATGAATACATTGTGTTCTATGGTATGAAGAATTGAAAGCATTGATCGATTTTTTTCCAAATTTGACAAAATTTAAAAATCTATGTATCTTATTAACATTAAACTGAGTCAAACCAAATTGGAAGGGGGGGGGTTAAAACAACCTACATCAATTTTTAAAAAAACCTGGGTTTCTACATCTGTCCTTCCTCTGAAGTTTTCTTTACGTTTTCCTTCACAAAACGCTGTATTCATTGGTACTTTATTACAATGCTTATATTGTCAGTACGTCATAATTTTTTAAACTTCATCATACTTAGTCTTTAAGGCTCAATGGCCACCAAATGCGCAGCGGAGTTGCGCTGAGCGGAGTGGACTACACACGCAAAACCTAACCTATCATTTTTTATGTGAAAGCGGCCACTGAAAGCCTAACAAAACTGAGCTGGGGGCCGCTCCATGTAGCTTCACTTTGTCTAGTTCTGTTTTGAAGTTGATCCCGCTTCCCCAACCACGCTGACCACGCCCCCAAACTTATTATTTCTCGTTACTACCTGTTAAGGTTTTTAAACGTAGTAGTTTCCTAGAATCCGTTATATTAGGCCTAAATATTTCTATTTAAAATATACAAATGCGTTCTTTAAGCTAATTGAACTTCGCTTCCGGTTGCCGTTCGTCTTTATTCCACTCAGGTCAGTTCAGCGCAGCTCCGCTTCGCATTTGATGGCCGCTCGGCATAAATAGCTCTTCAAAAATATTCGTCAGATAGATAAATATAGAAAAAACTCGAAGAATCGACTGAATTGAATGATATAATAATTGAATGAAATGTAGTATAATTTAGTTTGCCTACAACTTGGATTTTTCAAAACAATTATAATTTTGTTACGTTTTTTACCAAACCTCTTTCAAATGTACATTTATTTAAAATCGTTTCTCCTGTCTTTCATTAAATTTAGGAACATAACGCATGGGTCGGAATTTTCTTCGAAAAATTCGTTTTTTTGTTAGAACTATTGACCAAAAAACCTCAAATTTAGACAACTAATGCAGACCTACTTAATTTTAAATTATGGTTCGCAAGTAGACAGCAAAACCGAAAACAAACCTTGACGACTTTACTTTTAAATTATTAATAGAAGTCAGACAGTTTCGAATAAAACTGTTTTATTTATTTGACTCTATTTTTTTGAAAATTAATCTTTGAAGACGTTAAAACCGCTGGAACAAAGATTTTTAGTGCATCGTGTTCCAATAATCGCGTATAATTTTGTCGTACATTTTTCTAGGTTATGTCTACTTTTATCGGCGGCGAGTGTACAGTTGACCCGTGTTTAGGATAATTGGTCAGGTCAATTTGCCGAGCCTACGTTAATAGTTGGGCCGCTCAGGGGCTCGGTACCCGCCGCAACAATGTAACTAACGCAATTATTAAATACTCTACTGTAACTTTGTCACATCATTTAAATTATTTAAAGGAGTTTAAGTATAGTTTTAAGGTTAGGTTTCACGTCGATTCAAAAATTATGGTTCTAGGCGTATCGACAAATCAACAAAAACCATCGCGGCACGCAGCTGCCTCGTTGACGTGATAGAAGCGAATTTCCCAAACTATTTTGTTTATCGTACCAGTATTCTGTGATATTATTATTTTCAGAAATAAAATCTACGTACAGCCGCCTCGGTGGCCTAGTTGATAGCGTACTGGGCTTTCACCCCGAGGACCCGGGTTCGATTCCCGGCCAGGGCTTGGCATTTTCATACGTTATAAATCATCTCATCGTCTACATTAGCCCAAGTGTGCACAATAGTCGGACGTTAAAAAAAAAAAACGTACATTGGTACTTTAGTCTTAAATACACTGAAAATACGAAAATTAACCCTGTCAACATCCAAATTCAATGCCTTAGTTTCAACTGGTTTTGAAAATTCTAATTTATGCAGTTTTTAATGTTGATTACGATGGTGGAATGAGATTTTCGAAAAATTCAGGACACAATTCACAGCCTACACCCTGGACATTGATAAAAGGCAAAGAACCAAATACAAACATCAAAGGTACGAGTTTTCTTTAAAAAATCAACAAAATAAACAAGGAGGAACAAAATCAGAAATAATACTGCCAGGATTTGAAAAACGCTGAGCCGTGCAAAATACCGTAAAGAAATCATAACTGAAGTACTGTATGCCGAATGTAAGGAGATTTGGTAAACTGGAGTAAAAAGTAAGATGGTAAAAGACCAAAAGGTCAAACAAAAACAAGATGGGAAAACAACGTCAAAGAACTTCTCGAAAGCAGAAGCCAGAATTGGAGAAATCATAGAACACGAGCATCTGACAGAAACAAATTGAAATCTCTTTGTTTTGTCATAAATATATAATGAATGTAGGCCTAAGGTGATTGTGATAAAAATCATTTTTGATCCAAAAAAATAGTCCCCGGTTTTCAGGTTCTCTGGGTCAAAAAAAAAATCGTGTGTGTGTGTGTGTGTGTGTTTTATAGCTAGCTTAAGTTCGCAATTTTAGTCTGTTTTGATTCAAACTTGGCAGAAGCATTCATTTTGGTAATAGCGTGGCATTTTACCGCTGAAATGTTCGTTTACCAGAAAAATTCTATCAACAGTTTTTAAATGGTGGCCATTTCATATATTTAAAAATTCATAACTTTTTTGTCCTAAATGATTTTCAAACAATAATTCACCACCAACGTAACCAGCGTTAAAAACTGTAGGCCTGTAAATTTACATTTTGAATTCTCAAAATAAGTTGAAATTAAAAAAAAAATTCGCTGTGGTCAGGGTTTGTTTTCGTATTTTGATTGTAATTTGAACGTTTAAAATACTTTGTACGGATTTCAAGCTGAACCAAAAGTGTTTTGTTTAAGTAGCCTATACAACTGGATTTAAGAAAGTTTGTTTATTGTGTTTGAACCATTTATTTTTGATTACATAAATCAGCTTGTAATCAAAAGTAATTAAGTCTGGAACACCCCTCTCCTTATCCGAACGTCGTCAAAAGCTGTAGGCCTAAATAAACATTTTCTTAGGTTTAAGTTCCTATAACTGCGGCGAATGTATTCGGGATTGCACAATGTCGTTACAATCCTAACGCAATAATCAGTGTATCAGTCAGAATAGAATTCTAATTAGTAAGTTTAGTAAGTCGGTGAAGTATGGACAACAGACCTTGTTGTTACATCCGGTGCGTTGCGGTGGGACAGGAAGTCGCTCATCTCCTTTTAAACCACGAAACGGAAGTGGAAACTCTAAAGATGGCAACATCCGCCCACCACTTCCTGTCGAAACCGATGATATGCTGAAAAAAGAACTGCTCAAGGTTCCCGTGCTGTGAGAAGGGGGAACACCGGACCGGGTCGAACAGTTTTTAGTGGGTGATTAAGATTTAAATAACTTTCTTAGTTTTATGAAGTTAAATCGAATAAACTTTATTGTTGTTTAA
Organism: Callitettix versicolor; assembly: GCA_022606455.1. NCBI lineage: Eukaryota > Metazoa > Arthropoda > Insecta > Hemiptera > Cercopidae > Callitettix > Callitettix versicolor. The sequence goes on from CM040189.1 coordinate 77,043,181, forward strand.
TTGGTTATTTTGTATAGCAGACGATAGCCTGTGGGTCCAGTATTGTAGATATTTTAAATTCTCACTATTCAAATTAAAAAAAAATCTTGACTTGTTTTTAATTTTTTTTTAATCCACTGAATAAATGGTACATGTCACAAACTTTCTCACACTTAAATGTTTTCTAAAAAAAATCATTTCTGAAGCCGCTAACAAGAAACCCGTAAAATCATAATAATTTCTCAAAATCGGTTTATAAGATTTCACTCAAATTTTTGATATACAAAGACCTATATTAAAAAAAATAGCCTAAGTGTTACGACTGTGAAATAAAAGTAATTTACTGTACACCAATTTCGTTTAAGCCTATTGGACCAAGTTGAAAATCATTATAGCCGATTTTGAAAAAAAATCCTAATTTTTAAGTGTTTTTTGACCAAAAAGAACAAGACACTTTTCTTAATTTAATTCTTTTGAGAAATTAAAAAATGGTCCCGAGACGGGGGCAAATCAGACTTAGGCATAGGGCCTACGTACCAAATTTATTAATAAATACTATTAGTTCAAAGTTTGTCATATCAAAACAATCTTTAAAGTCTTTGGCGAAAACTTCTTACATTTTTTCATTGTAAATCAGAGATCGCCTCCTTAAAAAGGATGTAATTGGGAAAAAATCTTACGTCTTCCGAACTTTATAAAACTTACCTTCGTACCAAATTTTATAACAATCGGCTAAGGCGTTTGATTAAAATTGCGTAACCTGTCATCGTTAAATCAAAGGCCGGCATCTTGAAACGGAAGTAAATAGGTAAGAATGTTACACATAAGTCATTTGGGCTTTATACAAGATATCTTCGTATCAAATTTCAAAACAATCGGTCAATACGTTTGGCTAAAGCTATGTACACTCGATACTGTAAATCAGAGGCCGCCATCTTGAAACGGAAGTGAGTGGAAAAAAGTCATACACATACATCTTTCGGGCTTTGTACAAGGTACCTTTTACCAAATTTTAAAACAATCTGTCAATGCGTTTGGCCAAAGCTGCGTACACACATCATCGTAAGTCAAAAGCCTCCATCTTGAAAAAAAGTAGGGAAACAATCTTACAATAAGTCATTGTGAGGTTGTAGGCCTACCTTTATTCAAAGTACTTTCATATTAAATTTCAAAGCAGTCGATCAATGTCTTTGGCTAAAACTGCCTACACGCGTTATTGTAAATTAGAGGTCGCCATTTTGAAACGGAAGTGAATGGGAAAAAATGTTACACATACATCGTTCGGGCTTTATACAAGGTACCTCCGTATCAAATTTCAAAACAATTGGTTAATGTGTTTGGCCAAAACTGCTTAACAATCACCTGAGCCAAATGCCAAACGGTCATGTTGAAACAGAGACCTCGCTTTGCTCAGTCAAATGTGTTGTATTGTTGATATGGCAAAGAGTTTGTTTAAAGCTTGTTTATTTTCTGTATCACACTGCCATCTGATTGGCTGTGTAAACACTGACAGTTGCAGATTATGGTCCTTTACCAACCCTCGGAAAATAAATTTTTCAGGAGGAAATAAATTTGTAGTGAATCAAACCTTGTTAATAATAACAATCACCTCCAACATCACTTTACCCCAGCTTCTGTCCAAGCGAAATTTCCCTGCCTTGATTATAAAGGAAGCACCGTTTCTTATTACTGGATGTTTACCTGTTTCCCGACTGAAAATGACATTGAAGGAAATTGTATTGCTAATGCGCAAGAGGTGATGGAAAATGCAACAAAACTGCTAAAAGAAATTTTTAAAAATGGCTTCGTTTTCGTATTTTCAGTGCAAATTTGAAAGTTCGAAATGAAAGTTCAAAAAAGTGTAATCAAAGTTTGAAAAAGAGGTTAAGATAAAGAATTATTTTTGGAATTCGCTTCCATCACGTCAGAGATTTTTTAAAACACCCACCATAAGTGCGATTTTTCCTCGTCTCGGTGTTAAATTTGGCAACTCTGCATGTCAGCGTCTTCCTGCTGTCACTTCCGACCCGCTGCGGGGATATTACTTCCAAATTACAGTTAATTAAAATACCTCGGCACTCGCGAGCCGGGAGCTGTGAGAAAACGGTCAGGGTTTGCTAACCACAATGGCGGGAACTGTGTTCATTCAGCGGCTGCATAAACAATGAATGAGCTGGGAAAATCAATGAATGGAAATTTACGTTAAAACATTCTTGCCTCAGTCCACCTCCGTGTGCTGAGACGCTGGTGTTCGATTTTAAGGAAACAAAGAACAAAGATGGCCGCTCAGGGGATTATTAGGTTAATTTTTACGTGTAATGGCGTGAAAACACTAAATTACCAGTGAGCTCTCCGGGCAGTAGAAATCGCCCGTTATTTCGTACACGGTTATTGTTTTCTCAGTGTTCAAGTCAGTACAAACAGAAAATAATCCCGGCACTCAACTGGCTCGCTGACGAATTTCCAAAAGTGTGTGTGTGTGTGGGGGGGGGGAATTCCCCATGCTTTTCGCCAATGTTCCTCCATTTTCGGAAAGGAAACCCACAATCTGACAACACTGTTCTCTAGTAATTATTTTGAACGCAGTAGTTTTGAAGAGGTTATGTTTGGGTAGTCGGCCAATGGCAATGAACTATTGCTTGGCAGTTCCCCATATCTGGCCGGAAGTAGGTTGGCGTCAAGTCATGCCGTACTTAATGTAGGCTACAGAAACAGACTTAGAAACCTTATTCGTATTTATACAGTACAGTTTACACACAAGAATGTGCACCTAACCTAATCATAACGCAGTTCAGCGGCAGTACATATTTCTTCAAGCCCTAAAGTCCTTTTTTACATTTAACCAGGCCTATTTACTTATTGCAGTGATAACCATTGTTGTCTTGCTGATGTAACAAAATTAAAAAAATAATATCATGTAACAGAAACGAGCAGCTTTTGAAAATCTGAACTCACCATCGTAATCAGCGTTAATACACGCATAGAGTTTAAACATATTAAATGTTAGTTTATTCAAAGTTGAACACTGATGACAAAGGTGAAATTAGACTTCCATTAAAGCATAGTCTGATATAAATATTCACTATTTTTTAATATTTGTATTAGCAAAATTGATTTTCGTTTGAGTAGGCCTAAAATCAGACCAAAATTATTTGGCATAGGCCTAGGTTAATATAATAAAGAAAATGCAGTAAATTATTTAGAATATCTTTAAAGCTCTTTTTAACCTCAAAAACGTTTCAAAATTTTCGAAATCAGATTTTTCCTTAGTTGGTTGTAAAGGTTTTATATAAATTAACCTAAAATACAGGCAGGAAATAAAATTTAGCTGCAATTCTAGTCATCATTCTTTTGGCGTTACTCTCTCACTGTAAACTTTGTAATTCGGAACCAACGCTGACTCGATATTTCTGAAATATCTGTCAAACCGACTTTACATCTTTTCGAGCAGATAACGTTTTTGTCTGCAGTTCTGCCTCTTGAACGCGAGAATGTTAGCACAATGTTCGATCAATATTTTGAACAGTAAACAAAATGTCTGCCAAACGTAAAAGCAGCCTAATTAGCGAGCATGCGCGGTAAATGGATGTTTCATAATACATCTGTTTAGTTTAGCTTACTCAAGGCTGCCTCGACTCTCGACTCTCGGAGGCGGTGTTTGACTCTAAAGATCAGAAATAGCTCCTCCGAAGCACTTCCCCTCCGACCTCCGACCAGCCTCACAGCCATTCACAACGCGTTTATAACACTACAGGAGATACTGCGTTTAAAACTACTACCTGATATATGTACATGTTCCGTATAGTGTTGTAGCCTTGAGATCAGACATGTTGTGATTTCATTTCATTTCAAATATCACAGTTTTGCGTAATTTTTCAACAGTTTTCAGTTAAAGTGCTCCTTGTCGCCGTATCTCTGTGATATTACTTGTTAATTCCCTTGGAAGAACAGGACTCCGGCAGTGTTTTATCCTTATACCTTAATAATTTTAATAGTCTGCTAAAAACATTGAAGTTTTCTGGCCTCTATCGTGCTGGATTTAGGGTCTACATCGGATTAGTTCCTCTGCCTCTTTCGATTCCGTATGTGAAGTTTGAACGTGAAAAGCAAAGCTGACAGGACTCCGGCAGTGTTTTATCCTTATACCTAAGATAATTTTAATAGTCTGCTAAAAACATTGAAGTTTTCTGGCCTCTATCGTGCTGGATTTAGGATCTACATCGGATTAGTTCCTCTGCCTCTTTCGATTCCGTATGTGAAGTTTGAACGTGAAAAGCAAAGCTGACAGGACTCCGGCAGTGTTTTATCCTTATACCTAAGATAATTTTAATAGTCTGCTAAAAACATTGAAGTTTTCTGGCCTCTATCGTGCTGGATTTAGGGTCTACATCGGATTAGTTCCTCTGCCTCTTTCGATTCCGTATGTGAAGTTTGAACTTGAAAAGCAAAGCTGACAGGACTCCGGCAGTGTTTTATCCTTATACCTAAGATAATTTTAATAGTCTGCTAAAAACATTGAAGTTTTCTGGCCTCTATCGTGCTGGATTTAGGATCTACATCGGATTAGTTCCTCTGCCTCTTTCGATTCCGTATGTGAAGTTTGAACGTGAAAAGCAAAGCTGACAGGACTCCGGCAGTGTTTTATCCTTATACCTAAGATAATTTTAATAGTCTGCTAAAAACATTGAAGTTTTCTGGCCTCTATCGTGCTGGATTTAGGATCTACATCGGATTAGTTCCTCTGCCTCTTTCGATTCCGTATGTGAAGTTTGAACGTGAAAAGCAAAGCTGACAGGACTCCGGCAGTGTTTTATCCTTATACCTAAGATAATTTTAATAGTCTGCTAAAAACATTGAAGTTTTCTGGCCTCTATCGTGCTGGATTTAGGGTCTACATCGGATTAGTTCCTCTGCCTCTTTCGATTCCGTATGTGAAGTTTGAACGTGAAAAGCAAAGCTGACAGGACTCCGGCAGTGTTTTATCCTTATACCTAAGATAATTTTAATAGACTACCAAGGACCATTGACGTTTTCTGGTTTCTATCGTGCCGGATTTAGGACCTACATCGGGTTAGTTACTCCGCCTCTTCCGATTCCTTATGTGAAGTTCGAACGTGAAAAGCAGAGCTGACAACAGTACAATCTCGGGCATTACGCATGATTAACCACGTGCGTGAAGTGCTTTCAATGGTCGGGTATTTGTTGAAGGTGAGACAAAGGTCATCGAGTTTCTCCCGGGCGAGGCGACACTGCTACCCTGATAGGCAACTAATCACCTGGTGTATAGACAGTTAAGTGGTTCATAACAAGTTGGCTCTACTTTGTAAGTACGTGGGTGTAGCAAGAATGGTTGAAAATATTGAAGACCGGCGTCAAAATATTGTCCATTCGACTGACTTGAAAATACGCCCACGCAAATTACAAAATATGTACAGCATGGTCATAGGCCTAAACCTTTTCGCATTCAGTTACTTAAATAAGTAATCACGGCACGCAGCTGTTTCGCTGAATTGACGAATTTCCTAAAATATTTATAATTATGTCCTATTTGAAAATCTGATTTCTAATATGTATTTTAAACTTAAAAATTACATTGATAATAATAAAATGAACCATGACCGCCGTCAAATTTATTTTCTTAATTCCAATGAATTTTTGGAAAATTCGTTGATTACGAAACGGAAATCAGATGTTTTTTTCAAGTGTAAGAAAAATTAGTTATGATTTAAAAAAAAATAATGTTTTCTATTTTGAATGTATCATATTATATTGCATACTTATGTCCTGGCCTGATTGACTATTTTGGAAAGTTTTGCTGTTTTACTTGCTCCATAGCATTGAATAAAAACTGATTAGAAGTACAGCTACATAAAAAGCGTGCTCGATATTAGCGGCTTAAGTTCAAGTAATTACACTATCTGCCGCTACGAACGTTGCAATCTCCAAGGACAGGGAGTGGAGACGTTTGAGAAAATATACAGTATTATTATCTTCTTAAATGTAGTTGAACTCTTTGCCGCAAGATGCCACCAGCAGCGAGAGCTCACAAAGCTCTAATAACGGTTACTATTCTAGTACGTTTGTATCCAATGTCGGTAGTTTTGTTATACCATTCAAATAGGAAACCAAAGGGGCTACGAGAAAGGTATCTTGAAATTTTTCACTAAAGTTTACGGTAATTGATTTATTTTGGTTTACAATTTTTAAGCGTCCGCCATTTTAAAACGGGTCCATGTATGAAGTTAGTTTAGCGTAATTGATCGAACGTTCTAGACATAACAAGTATTTTGTTAAAAAAAATGGCGGCTAGTGGAAAAATGACGTTTCCGGACATTTATATGAAGTTTTTCAGTGCTCACGTCCGCAGTTTTGGTTCAATTTGATTTAAACTTGGCACAAAAATCGATTACGGTAATATCTTGGACAAGTTCATTAACTAGTGAAATTCGTTCAACAGTTTCAAAATGGCGGTCATTTAAGATCTTTAAAAATCCTTAACTTTTTTGTTTGGAAAGTTTTTTGAAAATCTAATTGCACGTTTTAATCAGCGTAAAATACTGCATAAATCAACATTCTGAATTTTCAGAATAAGTTGAAATTAAGGAACTCAATGCGACAACTTTCACGGTTCGTTTTTCGTGCTTTAAATTTCAACGCAATTTGAAAGTTTAAAGATGCTATATGCACGTTTTAATGTTGAAATCAGACTTTCAAAAAGTGGGTTATTCGCTTCCATCACTTCAACTAGACAGCTGCGTGAAGTGATTATTTTACAGTCAAAATTAGTGATAAAATATCAAACCCGACCTGTTTACTTTGTTAACAATATTTGTACACCCACTTTTGAAAATAAAAACTTAATTCTCCCGCATTAAGTTCAGGAAAACTCGCAAGATTAACAGTTTTCTGACCGTTCAGACGCTAGCGGGAACAATTATTGTTAATGTTCAACACAGCTCTAATGCCAAGCAATGAAAAAGCGCTATGTCCATTTCATTGGCAGCTATAAGACTGACGTTTTTATAGCCACTATCAGTACTGGACAGTGTATAAAATGTTCAACGATTCCCCATAACGGTTGGAAAGTGCGGTGTAGCCAGCAGATTCAATGAAACTGAGATATTGAATGAAAACAGTGACGTAACATCCACAAATAGATCCCCTCCCCCTCCTTGCCGCCCCCGCCCCCGTAATGTCGGTATGAATGTCAAACGGCGAGCACTTCGTGGCTATTGGAATGTTAATATGGTCGTTAATTCGAATGTTAATTATTAAATAGTAAATAGGAAACGAATGTGTCAAGTTCGTAATATATTTGAATTAGGTTCAGCGTTCTGCATTAAAGTAAAAACAGGGCGCTGAGCAGAATGTCAAAATAATGGCTGCACGCAGCTGTCTTGCTGACGTGATGGAAATTTCTAAAAATTACTTAGAATAACATCGCGTAAACAAATATTTCGAGAAGCGAATATCAAATTGCACGAAATTCCGTTCATACCTTTCAAAATGGCGGCAATATACATTTTTTAAAAATCTTTCGCTTTTTTAAAAATCAGATTTAAAATGGTTACCGCAAAATAATCAATTAAAAACATGTTTCTCTCTAAACCATGCGTGTTGGCTTTTTTGTATAACAGCTTTGTATTTTCTAGAGATATTTATATTAGGTTATCAATGCTATATAGTATATACAATGTAAAACTGTTAAAAAGTAAAAATGAATCTCTATATATAGGCCTTAAATTTAACGAACTGTTAAAACGTACGTCAAAAACGACGTATGTGTAAGACATTTTCGCATTTACTTCTATTTCAAGATGGCGGCTTCTGATTTACAATGCGAGTGTACGAAGTTTTGACCAAACGCATTTTCTAATTGTTTTGATACCAAAAGTACTTTGTATAAAGTTCGAAAGACGTATTCTTAGATTCTTTCCTATTCACTTCAGGTTCGAGATAGTGTAGTTGCTGGATACTTCCTGTAGTACTGGCTGAACGGCAAGACCTAACATAATTTTGACCGCTTTATGAAAAAAAGCATAACATTTCCAATAAAGTTGGTCAATTAACATTTCCTGTAAATATTACGGTTACCGGTTAAATTGGCGGAAAAGGTTACGAGCGCTGTCGTGAAGCGCTTTGTGTATTAATTAAGGATATACTGCGAGGTCTTCTGTTATAGGGAACTGAAAGATTATTCAGTAGGAAGACATGAGAGGGGAAGGCCTTGGTTCAAGTGAGAGTTATTCGGGGTTGAATTTTTTTAGGTTTTTCAGGGGTGAAACGAAAGCGAACGAAACAAACAAACCTATCCGAAGCCCTGTTTGCAAATTATTAATTATATTAGTTTTCTTACGTTACCAAATTGATTTCCTCTTTTCCTATGGGTAAGTATTTTCCAATAATTGAATTTAACGTTTCCTTTTTCTTCTTAACTTAGAATAATTGTCCGAATGGCTTGTCTAAGCTTACTACTTGCGTAACCTAGGTTAGGCCTTGTTACACAATACTTTATTTTCCTATGACGTTTTAGTCTATCCGGCGCGCGCGCATGCGTGAACATTCTATAGTTCACAATTTTGGTCCGATTTGGTTCGAACTTCTGGAATGAAAATCGATTTTAGCAAGCGAAATCCGTTTCACAACGGCGGCCGTTTCAACACTTATACAATTTATAACTTCTTCATCTAACGATTGTTTTGAAAGTATGCTAATTTATGTAGATTATAACATTACAGTTTTACGGTTTTGCATTGATATTTTTAAAGTGTATGATAAGAAATTTTTTCCACTACGTCGATAGCTGCATGTCGGAGTTGTGTTAGAATTCCTTAGATGATGGATAACACAACGAAGGCTTAACAAACTGGCGTTACAGTGCATATTTCTAAGGCACGTCTAGCTGACAAGTATTACGTCTTTTTTAAAGGAATTTTGAATTCATTTCCCAAACTCAGAAAGGTAACCAAGCTAGGAAGGAAGATAATCTTTCCTTTTACTATATTATGGTAAAGTAGGGTGTCCAAATAGCTCCCAGAAATCTACGGATTTTCCCCCTCAGAAGCGTCCAAGCCAATCCTCGACCTTGTTCTGAAGAATTGCCAGCCGCTTTCAACAAAACAGTATGCTCTTTTAAGAAGCCCTACTGGGCAATCTTATCTTCTCCACTCAAAAACCTTCTGTCTGAGATGATCAGAAACTACTTCACTGGCTCATAACCAAAAAAGTAAATGTTACTTACTCGTAAGTGACCTATTAAAGCGAAGCTTTTAATGTTAGCTTTGGCGAGAAAAGTGAATAGAAAAAAGTCTCCCGAACGTAAGAATGTAACGGAAATATGGAACGAACGAGCAAACGAATTTCGCCTCTCTATTTCTGTCTCTTTATTTCCCCCTTCTTTTTGATAACAGTTTAGGCGTATTTTATGAAAACGTTGTGTTGCTTTGGTTTCGGTATTTTTTATTAATTAAAGAACACGTGCATTGTTACCGTTTATAATACATTACAAATTAATGTAAACGTTTGTAATAATTATTGTTAATATTGGTAGTTTTTAACAACATAACTTGAAACTTAATATAGATTATCAGATGTTCAATAAAATCAGCTGATCGTTGTATAAAACAACTGATCTTTTACTATAGTAAATAATATCTAAGGTAGGTTCAAGTATTTATTTATTTATTTAAAGAAAACAAGATATTTGTAAACATATTTTCAAACTAATTACATATCCAGTAAACATATTAAACAAAAACTTTGCTTCTGTTGATAACTCCCCGAGTTCCACACGTGTAGGCCTACTTTTTTTAGTTAAACATAAATAACTTTCAATTAGGCCTACTTTTTTGTACTTTTAAAACTGAAAAAATCAGATCTAAAAATGTGGCCCGTAAGTACCGAAACAAAACTTATGGGGTCGCTATCTGTTACAAAAAATGCTAATCGGAAGCTATATCTACATTTACCAAAAACCTGTATCAGATTTTATCAGACCCATTTTGCATTATGATCGAAATCTGCAGTTTTGGTTTTACAATTCACAAGTAAAGTGCAATGAATACAGAATCTATAGATTCTGTATTCATTGTAAAGTGTAACTGGGTGTTTGTAATTTTTAAATACGTGTCAACTTCTGGACTGACACACTGCCGCACCTCGCCCGTTTATTGTTTCCTTTTGTTCTCCTCACTTTCCCAAAACACATGTGCCTCGTCTTGTCTCGTCCTTCCAAACTATTCCTATTCCTTGGTACATGTGTTTAACAGTATTTTCCAACTCTGTGTGGGTTTTAACTGTTCTGCTACACTTTTTCTAATTTTACTAATGTAATCGGTGAAATTTGATTTTCAAAACATGTAAGATTAAAAAACAGTTACGAATTCTACAGCGGTCAAGTTTATTTTTCATTTTTTTTATTATAAAGTACGAAAATGTTCGCACGTTGAAAAATGTTGTGTAACATCCTGAAAAGTTACAAGTTTTTGAAAATCCGCTTTTGTCATGTCAACGAGGCGATAACGTGCATTGATTGGAAGTTTTCACGACTGTTTTAAACAAAAAATCCTACTTAACAAAAACTGTTTTTGTCAATGTCGGCTGCTACGATTTTTATAGAATTTAGTTGGTTCATACTTCTCGCGGACCAAAATCCTGTCTCTTTTAAAAATCAATTTTTCAGGGTTTGCTTAAATTTTTATCATTTATTAAAAAACGCGTCGTTAGGCTTTTATTAGCTTCTACGTTTGAATAATTCAGATTCAGGATTCTACTGAAACAAAACCATTAACTGCCACGTGTATTTTAAATTTTATCTGTAACCGTAAATAAATTTAATTTCAAATTTTGGTACAAAATTTCGAGCAGTTTGGTTTTAAATAACTGATCAGTATTTTTAATAATGGCACACGTTATGTTTGGTTTACTCTTTTAAGTTTAACTGATAACAGTTTGTTTATCGCTTATTATTGTGGTGTTTATTCGATTAATGAAGCCAATTTAGAACTGTCCTCCATTGACAGAAAGGCGACCAGGCCTGGCAAAACACTTACATAATTGTTACATTATCAAACATGAATAAGTTCAAAAGTCAACATAAACTTTCAATTGTTGAATGTCCTTGTTTGCTGTGTCGAGTCGGAATGAATGGGGCCTCAGCTAAGAGAAGAGGGGAAAGGAGAGGAAGGGAGGGGAACATTCTTTAATGACGTCACTTCCGGTCTGTATACAACGCGAAAAACAACTGCCACAGCTAGCACAAGCACAGCATCAACGATCAGCCTTGTGCCTTCTAAAGATTCAATAATATTTATTCATAGATAATTACCTCGTCATTCCTTCATTTGCTTGTATTGTTTGTTAATTTTTGTTTAATGTTCTTATTAAACATTACTATATCTACCTTTAAATATTGTTAAACGATGATTTAGTTTAAAATTTAACACCTGATTGTAGTTATTATTTTTAAAACGCAGCTGATTCGTATAGCCTGCCTAATTTTTTATGACGTTACAAATAAATTGCGCAGTCAAAACCAAAACTTTTTAGGCATTCATTTTATCACTGATTTTAAAATGCTCAGATGTTCCGCAAATGTAAATTTCGTTTTATTTAAAATTTTATACAGTAATTAGTAATTTGAGTTGCAAACCAGAATTTCAGTAAATTGTTTAGGATCGATTGTTTTGTACTTCGATAACCCACCAACTACAGTAGCCTATATATTTTTGGGAAATAGCGATACATTCGTTTTGTTTGAGTAGTCAAGAGGTATATTTGAGCTAAACTTCATCAAAATGGTTAGAGCTGATTTCGAAAATATACGATTTTTGTGATTTTTTTGTCAGAGCTAAAATTTATTTTTTTAAAGATAAAAAAAATGCTTACGAAGGTTTCCGGAAGTGTGTGTGTTGCGCGTGTGAGAGAGCTAACTAGCTAGCCTACAAAATCTATATTAATATTTGGTTGATATTCTTAAAATTGTAATTTTTTACTTCATTACTATATATAAAAAATATTGTTTGTCCGCAGGCCCTAATATTAGGTTTTGATAGGTGGCATACATCAATTTTCAGATTTTCTTGATTTTTTTACCCATTTTTTTGTATTTAGTCATTTAAACGAATTAATTCCGTAATTTTATAAGAAATATAAACATTGAATATTAAAAAAATGGTTACAACAAACAATTTGTGCAGTTTTATATTATGTGTGTAAGTTATTTGTCTTGTTTTGTATCACCATTAATAATACGTAAAATAAACGAAGACAAGTTAAAAAGAGCTACAAAGTTCAAATTTAAAATATTCACATGTTTTATTCAAAATTAATGCGTTGTGTAAATTTCAACAACTCCTTTCGACAGCATCCAGTTAAAGTTAAATTATGACTTCCGCCAAGTTTGAGTAAAATCATTCAATAATTCATCACGGCTTGAATGATTAAATGCAAATAAACGTCACATGATGTGCGGCAAAACTCGATGTAGGCCTACATAACAATCTATTCATTCATGTGCTATCATTGTTTCATTCATAAGGAAATCATTCATTGTAATATTTATTGCCTTTCCATACTACAATGAAATTATGCAATCGTGCATTGCAGCGCTATCTGGTAGCTTTTTGGATAACTAACACACCGAAAAACGAGTTATAAACAGATGTATTGTCTTGCGGTTAAAAATTAGTCTTATTCTTTTTAATATTCATTACATAATAAATGTGTCTTTTTGTTGTAGACAAAAACTAGATTTACAGAAATTTAAAGCTATGTTTTTTTACATAAACACTATTTAAAAATAAATGATGAAAAAACTTCACAAGAGATTTTCTCACTTTAAAGTATTTTCCCAAACATTTCTGAGAAAAATCTGAAAATTCTGCATAATTTTTCTAAACTGGTTCATCAGATTTTACTCAAAACATCAGTTATATATTAAGAATCAGAATTTATTTTAATTAATAATTATAATTTGTGAATTTAAAAAAAACTGTTAAAGCTGATTTTGAAAATATTCAATTTTTAAGTTTTTTGAACAAAGAGGGCTTTAAAATTTTATTTTTTTAATTAAAAAATAATCCTGAAATATGAACACAAAACCTTTGTGGCAAATTTCTCAAAAATTTGTCAGTTAGTTTAGTTTTCAGTGATCTGCACTGTTACACAAACACGCATAGATAGATATTGAAGCAAAAACTACTTTGGAAATCAGGAGATTTGAAAATGTAAAGATTTATCAAAATCTTAAGACTGATTTTTTTTGTAATCATAAAATTTTCTTAACCTCTTAAAAACTAAAGTAAATGTTACTTAACTACGTACTTCCACTACTTGTTAAAAAGTGTGATTTTTCTCTGCTTATAATTTAATGATTTCTGTATGCAATAATAGCCTACAAATATGTTTAGGCTATTTACAGCACTTATAAGACTTCACAAAATGGTTAGTTAAATTAAATGACAATTTTAACGAGTACCTTTATGCTTGTGTAATTTGGAATTTAGTTTTATTACATGTTTTTATATCTGACTGCATAAAAATTAGAAATGGCCAAATGCATTTATCTTTATTAAAATGTTATAGACTAATTTAATCTATATTGTTGACTAATTAACAATAAATTATAGTCAAAAGCAATTTAGACACAGTAGAGAAGTAATGACATGGTTAGTAGTAATTGTACTAAAATATGAATAAGTCGTAGAATAGAAAAATAAAAAACTAAAACTATATTTATTTATACTCAAAAAGTATTACATTCTTTAACATTAACTATAAACAGTTTTTTTTCTTAATTTACAAAGTAAAAATGTGTAGGCCTAGTATTAAACAACTTCATGAAAATTCCGTCTATAGGCGTAGTTCTATATTAATGTAATTATTGAGTAAAACATTTCTATCTACAACTAAAAATTTGGAGTTCACTCAAATCGATTTTAAATTTAACGTGCCATTAGAAACTGTGCACATATGTAAATAATTATGTAACACTTTTAATGATTTATGGGTAAAAAACAAAAATTATCCCTTATAAGGCCGGGTGGAGTTGCGCTGAGCGGAGCGGACTCTGCATTCAAAACCTAATCTGTTGTTTTTAATGTAAGTGCAGTCAAGCTGCATCACATGGTTCTATTATACTTGTATCACATAAACAAATGGAACATGTGATTTTAATTTAACAGCTGATTGAAGTTTTGTTGCGTTGTACAACATAACTTCCACATTAGCATTGTTGCTACAACATGAAGTGAGATGATCTATTTTTGAGTTTGTTATAATAAGAAATAGGCTCTAGGTCTATTTCATAAATTAGATGAAATGTTTATACTATTTTTCTAGAGATCTTTGTACTTTTGTATGGGCTCTTTTATTAGTTTTTATTGATAATTTACTTTTCCTTAAAGAACTTGTAAAAACAAATATTTTGCTTCTACCATGAAATGTCTGTTTCTTAAATTATTGAAGTATTTAACAAACTATTTGCGATTGACACACATTATTTATTTCTAAGTGAAAATATGACATGTCAATAACATTCATTACTCTATGGAATAAATTATTATTTTAATTGGTGTAGGCTATAAATTTTATTCATCAAGAGTTAGTGATTCAATTTTTATTCCTATTCTACGTTTTAAAACGTCTTAATAAATTTATTTGCAGAGCAAAGGAATGTCCTTGAGTCTTGGGTCATAAGTCTAACACCAGTTGCAATACAATATGGTCTGTCTAGTTAACCAATGACCCTTGCTGCAAAATTGTTGTAATTCACACAAATTGCTTTTTATTTTTAAACAGTGCTGGACTGTGTAAACAAGGCATAAGTTATGAAGGCCTTATATTGCTTATAATTTTATTTTGTAGGATTCTTTTTAATATGCAAATTATGAATTATTTATCTATGTTATTATTTCGTAGGCTTTAAAGTAACCATTATATTTATTTCTATAAAAATTTAACTTAGTTGTAATCATTATAAAGTAAATAAAAAAATCCAAAAATAATTGTAGCAAACACTTCTTTTGTTGATGTCATGGAAGTTAATCCACCAAAAAACAAAATTTATAATATTACATATAAAAAAAACATTTTAATAATGGGTGAGTGGGAGTGACTTGGTGACAGGCAGAGGCGGATTGGAATCCTTAGGGGCTCTAGGTTAAAACCAGTTAAACATGCATTTGAACACTTATTGGAGATCTTGGTGAAAGCCATTTGAAATTGAATGGCTTTAAGTTGACCTACCTAATGCCGAGAATGTCAAAGGGTAAAAAGGATAAGTAAGTAATCAATAAATACTACTGGCAATAATTATGTTATTTATTCAATGACTTGAAGTCTTTATTTTACATGTTAGGCTAACCTAGCAATTTTTTCTAAGTTCTTCACTTGTAGTTGCAAATAAACAAGTAATAATTCAAAAATTATCACTCATATGAATTATTCATCTATAACTGAATCTTTATCTAAATTAAAAAAAGTTGCATTCTACTAATTAACAACTTCTATATTCATAAACTAATTAAACGTCTATATTCATAAACAATAGATTATACTCTTGATTTAAAGTTGATCTAAACATATTTTTTTATATAATTTGAGTTCGGAAAAACTTTCTCACAGGTTACTTGGTAGTAAGGAAGAGTTAGTATAAACTTGTAGGCTATGTAAATATTAGTAAAGGACCCATAATCAGAAAAAAACAGAACGTTTTTGGTTTCTAGCCAGGAGCAATCTTCTAAAATTTTCTCAGTGGGATTAAACTTTTCTTAAATACTTCTAGCACAATAATCTACACTTTAATAGTCCATTCTAGCACAATTTGTAATGTGAAAGTAAATAATTTTATATTTGTGAACAGATGAGATTTTAGAGGTTTCATCTTTAGCCTTTTCCCTCCCCATGAGTTACTTTTTTCAGTGAGCATCTGTTATCTTTAAAATCCAATTTACTTCTATATCAACCTCATCAAGAGCACTGACTGTACTTGCGTACTTTTTAGGTTTTTGATATAGAATATCAAATCACTTATCACTTCTTTTACTAGTTATTTGTCACACCGACCTCTGAACCAAATCCCATGCTGTGCAAATTCTTAATTTGTAAATAAATATAGAAAAAGGAGATATAACAAGAGAATAAAGCAAAAGATATGAGATGTTTTCAAATTTGAACCATTGACAAGTCAAATTTGTGGTCATGGATAATTCCCACAAGACTTTTAGTAAAATGAATTAACTTTTTTGATTGAGAATGATCGTTACTTCTTAAAAATTCTTCATCTATGTGGTATGATATTGCCAGTTTCCCATTCTGTCATTCTGAAGATGAGCTTCTGAAAACTAACTACGTTTTTCAAACTAACCCAGATTTTCTGCTTGGAGTAAGTTTACTATAATGAGCAGTAGCTCATTATTTTTGTAGTAACAAAAATTCAATATATATCCCATGCAAAGGATATAAATAAAATCTAGTTTTTTTTGTGAGCATGCAGACTATTGTGTTAGCCTTTTTAGAAGATGAAAAATTTATAATACACAAGTAAAAAACATTTATTGATTTTTCAAATGAAATTAACTTTAATCTTTTCTTGTAAAGTTACAACACCTCAAACTTGATTACAAAAGAAACTACCTCCTATAATCACTTTTACGCTTTCTAACTTCTTCATTTTGGCAGTTTTGGGAATTAAACTAATTTTCAAAAAAATTGGAATGATGAAACCAGTCTGATATAGTTTTAATGGTATCTCCAGCTGGCCTATTTACCCATCTTCTTAGTGTAATTTTTTGGCAGTCTGTATTGTTAACTGAATACAAAATAAATACATAAAGTAAAAAACTAAAAGATGTGACTTCGTAAAATCAAAAAAGACACCCTGCAAAATTTCGATTTTTAGATTACCTGCTTACATCATAGAAAGCAAAGCATCAATTTAAGTATAAATTTTATTAAAATAGTAACAAACAAATAAGTTACAAAAAATAATTTCCCGAGGAAAGCTTCTTTTAACAGTAAAATTTTGTGTAATACAAAGTTTACAAAACTTACTGAAACAGTAAACAACTTTAATATACTGTATAATATTAGATTCTGTCAACAAAAACAAAAGACCACTAAGGTTCAAGTGAGACTGCCAGATGGCAGCACCAAATGGGGAACTGATGAAATAACCATTTGCTTTGTTAAAAAAAATACTTAGAAATCAAAAATACAACAAATGCACATACTTATTGATGTGTAAATAAGACATCAATATCACCTCTTCAGTCACAAAGTAATTTACAGTGTATGGACATTTTTGTATTTTACAACAAAAATGTATAAAGGTTATTTGAAATTCTAATTTCACCATTTTAATCAGTGTTAAAATCTGATCTTTTAAATTATGTACTATCTTTTAAATTATATTACAGCTTGACCATTTTCATGTTCATTTTCGTAAATTTCAATGAAATTAAACATTTTCTACTTTTTTAAAATTCTAAAGTTGATTGTGGTTATGAAAACAGATTTTCAAAAAAAAGCACAAAATAAAAAAGTTATTCATTTTTAAGATTTTAAATGACCATCGTTTTAACAACACTGTTTAACCATTTTGAAATGGGTAAAAGAGTTTTGCTTGGAACTTGTTCAAGCAATTATCAGAATCAAATTTATTCTAATGAACTAAATCAGGCCAAAGTTAGAAATGCTGGAGGGTAAACACACAAATCAATGTAGGCTACAGACATCAGGGCTGGTATATAATATTTTGTATGTAATATTTTAATATCCAGGTTTTACCATGATGGTAACTCTCTTGTGGAAGTAATTGAAGTGAGAAGCTCATGAGTTTAGCAATACCTCTGTACCTCTAGCTTGTACTACTCCCACTCATCTACTAAAGACACATCCATTCACTACTCTACATAGCTTGGCTATAACTATAAAGTGTAAAGTGACCCATGCCAATTGAGTGGGTGACACCAGCCTAATAATGTATCAAACGGAGCTATGGGATACCTGGCAACCTCTCAGTGTACTTAAGTAACACTTATCCACGAATGCCAGATTCTATAAGGGCCGAACTCATTTCCATAGTTACTTGTGCATGTTCTCATGAATAAAAATGTAAAATAGAATGAGCGGGATTTCATTTCACAAATAAAAGTTGGCTTAATGGAGCAAAACCTTCATAATATGTGTCAAGAGAAAGAAAAATTGAAAGAGGAAGCAACTGCAAGCACTTTTCAGTAATAAACTGGAAAGTCACCTATTAGGAAGGGATGAGTTACCCGCCTTGAATTCGCTTTAATTCTTTGACTTTATAAAGAGAGTAAGACTTGAGAAGGCACTGTAACTGAACATCTCAGGAATATAGAAACAAGACACAACAGATTTACAAAGGTTGCACTGCAATAGTTACCTTACAAATTCATTCAATCATAATGACATGATTATCATAAATATTAGTCATTTAAATTATGACTATATATTAAAACCATACAATATTAATTTAAAATACAAATAAACAATAAATTAAAAGTATACCAATCATAGTTGGCATTCTTTTGTCCAGTTTAGGCCATTGTGATATTTGTTGGTAAGTTGTAAAAAGTGATCAAAGTCGCAGGAAGCTTTGCAATTTGGTATTTCATAAACTTGAGGAGACCTGTCTTCAGAGGCGCCATCTATCTGAAAGAACTAAAAAACCCGATAATGATTAATCAAATTTAAAAATAAATACTTACTTATTTAAAAAACTATATCCATACCTTATGCCAGTTAGACTAATAAGAATGAGGAATCAGCATTAATGATATATTCATACTTTTCGATTGTTCGTTTGTTAAAAGAAATGGATCAAAGAATTTGTATCAAATTTTGCGTAAAAAATGGAATAAAGTGTAACAAAATGTGTGAAATGTTAACAAAGGCCTATAGTGAGTCTGCTATGAGTAAAGCAAGAAAGAGTTTACGAGTAGTATAAGCATTTCCAAGAAGGCTGTGAAGACGTTGAAGATGACGAACGCCCTGGACACCCCAACACATCAACAACTAATGAAAATGTGAAAAAAGTGAAAGAAATGGTTATGAACAATTGCCGAATCACAACTACAGAGGTCGCTGATGATATTGCCTTATCGATTGGAACATGTCATGACATTGTTTCCGATGTTTTGTGTATGAAATGCGTGGCAGAAAAATTTTTTCCAAAATTGTTGAATTTTGAACAAAAACAGCGGCAAATGGAAATTGTTCAGGAGTCACTAAATGACGTCAACGACGATGCAAAATTACTGAAACGTATTATAAAAGGTGACGAAACATGGGTTTACGTATATGACGTCAAAACTAATGCTCAATCATGCCAGTGGAGGCATTCTGGCTCGCCAAGACTGAAAAAGGCTCAACAAGTTTGGTCGAATGTGAGGTTATGCTCACTGTGTTCTTCGATATTAATGGCATAGTGCATCATGAATTCCTGCCACCAGGTGAAACGGTCAATAAGGAGTACTACCTACAAATTCAACAACGTTTGCTTGAAACAATCTGAAAAAACTCCCAGATCTGTAGAAAAACAATTCATGGCTTTTGCACCACGATAATGCACCAGCTCACACTTCATTGCCTGATCGTGAATTTTTGGCCAAAAACAGTACTGTAACAATGCTCCAGCCTCCATATTCACCAGACATGACTCCGTGTGACTTTTTCCTATTTCCAAAAATAAAGGGAACCTTAAAGGGCCGTCATTTTACAGCCGTAGATGACATTAAAAGCATATCGCTGAATGAACTAAAGGCTATCTCAAAGATCGAGTTTGAGAAGTGTTTCGAGGATTGGAAGAAGTGCTGGCACAAGTGCATAATCTCCAATGGGGACTATTTTGAAGGCAACAACATCAATGTAGAAGAATAAATAAATATTTTGTTCAAAAAATTAAAATTCTCGTTACTTTCTGAACACACATCATAAAACATTAAGTTAAATTTGTACTTAAATTGAACAAATGAGTGAAGCCATCCTTGAGATCCTCCAGTGGAAAATGGATTAATGTTAAAAAGGTAAATTCAAAGTTTATTAGAGTCTTATGAAGAAAACCATGAACATGTTAATCAGAAGGAGAAAGATTTTTTTTTCTGAATGAAAGTCACACAAAATGAAAGTATAAAAAAAAATAACAAAATTTACTTAAATAAGAAAATAAAACTACAAAAAACTATAATAGTAAAAATAAATTAAACAAAAATTTAAATAACAGGTATGACTATATTACAATAACAAATACTTAAGAACTAAATATAAATGAATAAAATTTAATAACAATTCGTAAAAGTGTATATAAACATAACAGAAACAAAGTTATTTAGATAAAATAAATAAATAAAATAACACAAGAAATAACAAATATATAAATTAAATTTTATTTAAAACATTCAGACGATAAAGGAAGTCTAGAACCCGGTCAATGGCCAAGGCACTATCTCCCAACATCGTCTGCAAACAGTTGCTCAGACCACACATAACACACACATTTTGGAAACCATCACAATCGAGCAATATATGTTTCATTGTGATGGTTTCCCTACAGAACTCGCATTCAGGTGGGTCCCCGCGTTCCATCAGAAATCTATGCATTAACATGGAGTGACCAATGCAATGGCGGGTGATCACCATCTCTTCTCTACGACTTGCACGTATTGACGACCCCCAAGGACGAACAGTATTTTTAATTACCCTCAATTTTTTACTGCTTGTAGCTGCCCATTCATTTTCCCACTGTAGAAGATTTAAATGTTTTACGTGACAAAGAAAGTCAGGCAAGATTACACGTTGAGTGCATGGTGGCAGAAACGTTGCTTCCTTTGCCGCATTATCCGCTACAGTGTTTCCTAATATTCCACAGTGACCAGGAATCCAGATAAAAGATACTCTTGCACCTCGTAGTTCAAGTTATGTGTTATGGACAGAGCACAGAATATCTTGAACAAGAGGGTTTACCGAATACATATCCCGGATTGCCTGGAGGGCACTTTTTGAATTAGAACAAACTACGTAAGCAAACTATCGAATTCAATAGTGTTCAGAGC
The DNA here is from genome assembly GCA_022606455.1 of Callitettix versicolor. Lineage (NCBI taxonomy): Eukaryota > Metazoa > Arthropoda > Insecta > Hemiptera > Cercopidae > Callitettix > Callitettix versicolor. The sequence continues at coordinate 77,064,237 of CM040189.1, forward strand.
CTTTAAGATGGCAAAGAGTTCGGCTGTAAAGACACTACAAATTGAGGGTAATCCAAACTTATATGTTTTGTCCAGTGAGTAAGACGCACACTCAATATTATCATTCATCTTAGAACCATCTGTGAAAATAAATTTAGCAGATGGATATGAGCTAATCAGTCAAGAAAACTCACGTTGATACACAATGTTAGGAGTGTTGTCTTTCAGGTATGTACACAAGGAGAAATCAAAGGTCGGCATATTGATTATCCATGGAGGGACAAGACAAAAGGACCCTTCGAACATTGGGGGTAGTTCAATAAGCAAGTCTTCAAAAACACGGGTTGTTCTAATGCCAACAGGGGCTGTAGCGTGTGGTTGGGATTCATAATGTTGGTGCAACTGATTATGGAAAACGGTATTGTAAGCAGGATGCCATGGTTTATATAATATATTACATGCATAACTCAATTGTAACTGCTGTCTCCGACGAGAGAGTGATAGTTCGCTAGCATCAGCGAGAATACTCACGACAGGACTTGAACGGAAAGCACCAGAAACAAGATGGATTGCAGAGTTATGGATGGGATCTAGTTTCCTTAAAATCGATGGTCTAGCAGTTGAATATACAATGCTGCCATAATCAGTTCGCAAACAAATTATGGCACGGTAAAACATCAGCGCCCCATCGAGACCCACTAAGAACCCTCAACATATTGAGGATTTTATTACACCGTAATTTTAAATCACGGACGTGAGGAGAGCCTTTTGTCAAGTATTAGACCCAAGAAGCAGAAAGAAAGGACAATAACAAATTTTCTTCTCCTGCCTAGTGTAGATTACTGTACAAACACATATTAATGTATCTCCATATTAATTTTGTCATAAGGAGACATTTAAAGTGTATACTGTATTAGTGTTTATTTTATTGTGTTAATTTACTATTCTTTAGAAACAGGCAATACTGTTCTGAACCTATGTTTTTATATTGCTTCAAAGTTTTGTTATCTGTGGGATATTGTATCAATCTGATGGTTAATGAGGGATTACGTAATATACAAAAAAAAAAAAAAAAAAAAAAAAAAAAAATAATTACTTACTTATTATCAAAAGGTGGCACTTTTAAATATAACCTGAAGTATTTCAACTTCCATTTCAATAACGGTATTTGGAATTTTTTAATCCACTATTCTACCTCCCTTCAAATTATTACTTCCCTTTCATAAAAGTTTATCTCTTTTCCTTTTATTTCATCCAGTCATTGAAGAATGTGTTGTTAAGTAATCAAATTATTGAAAAGATTGCCTTTGTCTTTTCTTAATTATATATGAAAAGAAATAAAACAATCAGTAAATACAATACAAATATTTACTTTAAACAGTCAACAGATCATGTGAAACAACTAAATATTTGTGAAGGATTTGCTAAAACTAATATATTCATTCCTTCTCCCTACATTCATTCTAAAAATTTTGCTTTGTACCTTCTCTCTCATTTTAAAAGGGTCTTACCTGTAAGTAATCTAATCATTTCTTGGTTTCCTACAAGAAGAGCATTTATTTGCTTGTTTATCAGAGAATTTATAGGTGAAGGATAAATAGCTTTTGTCCATTCTGGCAGTTTCATTCCATTGTAAGACTTTACAAAACAAGGTAACAAACAATTATTTTCAAGTAACAGTCAAAAGTATTATTAAAGCATTATGTTTACAAAATGTAGCTTATATATCTACTTGATACATTACAAAAATAAGTTTATTAATGTTTATTACTGTTGTTTCTTGATTTGTAGACAGTTGCCTTGAATTTCTGAAATGAAGAATTTTTTTATAATGAGAAAGTTTGCAGAGAATTTACGAAGTGCAACTAAGACCAATAATGAGAATATTTTAACATCTTGTGACAACTCCAACAATTTTCAATCTTGATTTTTGAAGTAAACATTCTAACCACTTACAGAAAAATTGAAAATATTTGTATGTTGGTGATATAATGACCTTCTGGCATGAGAAAATTGTACCATTGTTGCTAATGCTGCAAATACAATGAACACAGTTGACTTGTGAAGTAGTCAGCGTTTTTCACTAGTTATTTTAGGTTATGTGAATGCATTATTTGTCAGTGAGATAAATACTTAAGTACTTCATTTTTATAGAAATTAGAAAAAAAGTAAAAAATAAAAAAAGAAGTACAAGTAGAAATAATATTTATAGTTTAGTTTCATGATTTACTAATTAGTTTTCTAATTCGAAAGTTTCTTTAAGTTGCTTAGAATGTTGTCATACTGACTGGCTAGTGGTCAGTCTTTAAAAATATCCTGACAGCGATTTTTGGAGGTTAGGTTATTTATTCTAATTTTTTTGTAAGATTAAAAATCAAGGATATAGAGTAAAGCAGTGGTATAAAAATATGTGATTCTGAAATAGTCACAAGAAAACAACCAAAATAATTTGAATCAAGTCAATAGAAAAGTTATACTTAAATTAATTTTTTAGATGGGTCTATATATAGCTTGTCAATAATTATTTTTTTAACATGTTAAAAATTGAAAAAAAAGTTCAAGGTGAAAGAATCACATCATCTCATTAAAAATTATTGTATTATTTCCTCTATTTTTATTGTAAAGAATTTTTGTAATATCATTTAGTATATGATAGGAAGGCAGTGTACTAGTTTCTTTAGTAATATAAGTGATTTTAAGAGTAATAGCATATTTGAATTTATTATTAATTGTAGGCTTCTACTGAACAAATCCCTTATTATTTAAATAGATACTAATAATACGTATATTCATATTTGTCAAATATAACATAGAATAGGCTATTTAAAAATTTATAATTTGGATCCTAGAATCAAAATACACTAATTATTGTTAAATGGAATTGTATTGCAATAATTCAAAACATGTGAAAAACGATGGAAATCATGATTTTGATCAAAACTAACCACATTCCATTAAAAAATACAGTCAAATAGAAATGTTTGTTTCAATATTCGCCAAGTACATAACCAACATTAGATTTTATCACATCAAAAGTACTTCTCCTGAAGATATTTGATTCCAGCAGATAGCAGTAGATTAAACAAGAGCTGTTATGCTAATCTGACACGAGTCTCTTTAGCACTTGGATTGTTATCAGTGTAGTGTTACATAGTTATTTTACAAAACATTATTTAAAATATATTACTATTAAAATACATTAATTAAATAGGCTATTGCATACTCTTTTTTATACAAGAACTTACTTGTTATAATTTTTACGTTAAAACATGTTTGTAAATTAAAAACACTGTTATAAATAGTGACAATATTATACACTTGTTATAAATATTGATCCTAAATACAATTATCACAGTAATTAGGTATAATTTAAAAATAATCATTAAAGCATTTACCAATATTTAAATAAAAAGGATGTAATTTTTCATATCATAATCCATTAAATCAAATTATCTTAGAATCAAGATGTGCCAAATCCTATTGTCTATATCAAAATCCTACAAGTTAAATTTTTTAACTCATATACCATCACTTTTATTTTAGATACATATGTCATACTTGCAGGTGTCATTATAAGTACCAGGAAAATTTAAAAAAAACAAATATTCACATTTCCGTTTATAGATTCATATGGGGAGTTTTTGCGATTTACTGAAAATAAAGCTAGTAATTGGATTTGGCGTACTTTGATTCTATTCACCTCTGTTATTACATTATGTCATCTATTATTTTTTTCTTGCACCCTCAAATAAATGCATAAATGCATTAATATTTGAGAATGTCATAAAGTAAAAATAAATACATATGTGTGTACCAGTATTGTACAGTACAAAAATGCAAGTGTAGAACAGAATAAAAAGAATTCAGAAAAGAAGTATTATATAAAGCTTCATTACCTCACAAAATAATGCGTCCCAAACAAATGCTACATCTAGCAAATTTGAAGCATTCATACCACTGTTTGCACTAATTACTTGGACAACATTTTTGGAATCATCACTGTTGTCTTCTGCAAGCTTGATAGAATACATTTTACATTCTGAAGTCTCCAAAACTTGGGACATTCATATGCACATGCTATTAACTGTCATAGAATTAAAAAAAAATTAATTTGGGACATAATCTTAATGTCAATAGTTTTATTTACTGAAACAATAAATTGTAGAAGATAAGTAATTATTGACTACCTAAATGATATCAATAAATAACCTGTATCTTCTAAAAAAAATTTCTGTTAACTTGTTTGCTTTTTAACTGATTAAAGATTAAGTAATAAAATCTTTTTTGGTCATTTAAGTTTATTATGATTAATTACCAGCAATATAACATAATATGAAGAGAGAGTTATACTGTTACTCCTGTAATCTTTGGCTGCTTAGTAGCATCTAACAACTCATAACAGTGTCTGAGCTAATACAGTATAATTATCAAGAATGTTGTAAATCAAAAGAAATTTAATTACAATAATCACTTTAGTTGTTTGAATTTCCAAATACATAAATCTATATATTAATAAAAGCAAGTGTGTGTGTGTGTGTGTGTGTGTGTGTGTGTGTGTGTGTGTGTGTGTGTGTGTGTGTGTGTGTGTGTGTGTGTGTGTGTGTGTGTGTGTGTGTCTGTTTCAAAAATATTTTAATTTAGAAACAACCATTTATTATATCTTTTGCTACAATTAATTACTAATGATTTATTTTTCTTATTACTATTATTACTATTGTAAACAATAGCAAAAACATAACATAAATTGAAATTATAAATCTTAAGGAATGGAAATAATGTAATGGAAATAATCTCAGTTGAAATATTTCAAGTTGTATTAACAAAATAACAGCTGTGATGGAAAATTAGGTATACAAATGAATATTACTCCCCCCCCCATAACCATGTTGTAAACATTAATATTTTTACATTACATTAATTTATTTACATTTACATTTTACCTTACATTTTAATATTTATAAACAAATATTATTTGTTAATATTTAAACATATGCTGTTCATAATAGATCAAAGCAATTATTCAATTCAAAAAAGGTATTTCTAGTATTAATGATTGCAAGTGATATTTTAATAACATACTGCTTCCTTGTCAAGATAATTAGGGTACACAGGAACTGGTTGCCATTGTAGATCCTTGTTCCACAGTTGATAGCCCTTGGGTGGATATAATCCTGCAAGCAGAGATAGTGCACTTTGAAGTGTCCTCTCTATGAGTGTGCTTTTCGCTTGGAACTCTGAAGGTAAATAATGTGTACTAATAAAGCCATTGTAGAGCTGCCGCAGTGTCTGACCTACATTGTACAACTGATTTTTTCCTACCTGTAAGAATATCAATACATCTTGTAAAAACATTTAAATTTAATTATATGCCAAACTTTCTAACAACAAGTAAAATAATTTAAAGAAGTTGATATAAGCACCAAAACAAAACTTACATTTTTTTACTAATATCTTCACATGGATTTTTTCTTACAAACCCTGCAGTGTTTAGGAAGAGGTACAAAACCCAAGAGGTATAAAAAAAACCTGGATAAAAAATGTGTTTGGATGAGTATCAAGGTAGCAGTAATGCAGCTGTTAAAGTCACAGAGAAATACACCGAACCTACTGCTCACAAAAGTTGTGCGACAACAGGATTTTTGACAGACATTCTTGGATCAAAAATTTGCTGAAACAAATGTACCTCTTTACTGCCCTACAGGCTAGATTACTTGCGAGCATTTTGTTCATAATGTGAATACTGGGTGAAAATGAGAATTAAATAATACAAGGATGGTGATAGAGCGTATTAATAGTTTTGGGATGCTTTTATTTAGCATAAATCCATGCAGGATATAGTTAGTATCTCATTTTTCTGCTTCTGCAGTTGTGGAGCGGGGAAGAGTTACGTTGGACGGCATATTCTTAAAGTTGCATTTAACCAGTAACGCCACTGAATATATTTAAAAAAAAATCCAATTTTAGAGCTACTAAAAATTAATGTTGCAAAAAAAATTACACAAACTTTCTCAAGTGTAATTACAAAAAAAAAAGTCTGGTTTCTGAGCTACAGACAGTTTGCTAATTTCTCAAAATTGGTTTATTAGATTTTGTTAAAATTTAAAATCATGTTGAGAATTGTAACTCAAATCAATGTACCATATGGTAAATAAAAGAAATTAAAAATAAGTAGGCCAGTAAATTAAGAGATATAAAATGCGTATATTTGGTTTGTTTTGTAAGCTTACATTTGAACTGTTTTGTTTATTTCCAATGTGTTTTTAATAAAAAAAGTTGTTTGAAAATTATATAATTCTGTTCATTGACACATCACTGATGTGGTGGAATTTTAAATTACATTGAATTTATTATGAGAATGGACCCTGAAAACAATCAGATTATTTTCCATATTTTCAAAGGAATTCAAAATTTTAAAAATCTTAATTTATATAGTTTTTAATCCTGATTAAGGTGTTGAAACCAGATTAAGAAAATATATGTTACAAAATTTAAGAATTTTTTAAAGTTTGGAATAACCATTTGGAAACTGTAAGGATTTTGCTGGGCCCTAGATATTACCCAGATATTTTTAGTGCCAAGCAAATTTGAATCAAATAGAACAAAAAAGTTGATTGTTAGAGTGATAACAGATAAATTTGTGAGTGTGTGTGTGTGTGTGTGTGTGTGTTTTCCTGCTCCATGTTTAGACATTAGTTAAAGTCCATTCCAGTTAGACTAATGAGGACGAAGGATCAGCGTAAACAGTAATTGCACTTGTGGATTAGTGGATTTGTGCACGTTAAGTGCACTTGTGGATTGTTAGAGGATTTTTTCTTGTTTACCTCTAAGTATGTCCAACTGATTTACGATACTGCCATGTTTACATGATTACCAGAGAATAGTGTCTCAGTAGTTCAGCTTGTCCTAGACATATTTTCTTCAAAGCTGTTTGATGTTTGTCATCTAAAATTTAACTGTATTGTGCCAATAATGAACTCTATTAACAATTAACATTTCGATTAATAATACTTTGTTACATAGTTGTAGATCTAGTGATCTGCCATACCCTGTATAAAAATTACAGTCATAATTAAATTACATGAATATTTTAGTAGAATTTTTTACTACATTGAAAGTAGTAAGTTAGTAGAATAAATGAAATATTCATAGTGAATTCTAAAATAGTATACCTGAAAAATTTTAATTTTAGATAAGAAATGAAAAATCAATTATGAAAAAATAAACAAGTTCTACCAGTTGAACCACTTGAGGCTAAGAACATTTTACTTTTTCTTAAATTTTTTAGATAATTTTAATTGTTTTGAATGTAATCACCCACATAATATTTATATAATAATTTTTTAGTGAATAGAAACAACTTCTAGTTATATTTGCAAAAGTCCAAGGTTTTTAAATTGTACCTTGCCAATAAATATTTCTGACAAGATAACATTTGACTTAGAACAACTTTTGATAAACTACTAATTATATTCTCTCTAATTAGATTTACTATTCCTAATTATAATTATTATCAATGGTAATTAATTGATGTATAAGGTTGGCATATATTTTAAGAAAAATTGGAGATTGGTTGAATATCACATTTCAAAACAGGATTTTTATACATACAAAAATACCTAAAGTGTAATTTCTCTAGATTTTCTAAATTTTCACATGTCTGATCTTCATTTACATTTAACAAAATGTACATGAAATATTTATATTTACAAAAATTTATATTACAAAATGATATCTCTAAATTTGAACTTATTTAGAACCAATTTTCATTATCAAATTTTTGTTGTCAAAAACTGATAAATGACAGTAATAACCTAGGATGGTAATAATAATAACAATATTAGCAATAATAAAATATTAAAAAGTCTTCTTAATTAATACAATAAATAATAATATGAAATCAAGTTTTTTAAAGTTTAACTACAGTTAAATTTATCAACTAAAAATAAATGAATAAGTATAAGGAAATTTGAGACTTTAACTCTGTGGAAATACAACTTAACGAGGTTTATGAATAAACACAGTTTTAATCCAACTAAAGTTTTATTGGTCACTAATAAAGCTTGAGTAATAAAGCCTTATAATGGATTAAATATATGTTTGATTTCATAAAAACAAAAAAAATTAAGAAAAAATTAGTTTCCTACTGTTTCAGGAAATTCAACTACATCTAGATGATTAAGTTGAATTTTCTGTTCAACTTGTGCCAGTCAATACGTATCAATTTTATGATGGACTTGATGTTTTTAAGCACATATATTTTTGACAGGAAGCATTACGTGCCTCCCGCTAGTGTTGTTACTTCCTTGTAGTATAGGACACAAGTTGAATGAAAAATTAATATCTGGTAAAGATCTATTGACAGAATTGAAGTGAGAATAAAATTGCAGAGAAAAGCAGTACCATCGGCTCAATAACGTTTTCCTCCTTTCATCCCCACTTATCATTAACCTACTTCTTTTGATCCATCAAAAAATAATACAAAAATACATTTTAAAATTATTGTTGAATTTGATTATTAACCATGTAACCAGAATAAAAAATATGTGACATTTTTATGCTTCTTTCAATATCATTTCTAGAATTTCATAAGTATGGGTAGGCCTACTGTCTAAAATAGTGTTTGTCTATTCTGTTATTACTTTTTAAAGAATATTATGAATGAAGTAATGAATAGATCTTATGAATTTTTTTTATGATACCTTGTGTAGTAGTCAAAACACTAATTCATTAAATTTCATGATCGTTTATTGTTTTATAAATGTAATATAATTTATGTACAGGTAGTGAATACTCATATTAGTATTATAAATTGAACAAAAAGATTTCAACAATGCATTTTTGTCTACATCTTTTATAAAGCCATCAAGCTTAAGCTTTTCTAAAACTTTAATTGACATCGACATGAAATATTCCAGTTAATGTAGACAAGTTACATGCCAGTCTGTTTTTTATTTATTTTAAAGTTTAAAACCTTCTTTCCTCAAGAATCCTATTTAAATGATAATGTCAACAATACTCAAATGCCAAGTATATTCACACTGTATCACATGGGTTAACAAATTTTATCCATTAAGAAACATTTAACAGCAGATTGAACAGTTTTTCAATATTTGTACTTTTTTAAAATAATCTCGACATCTTGATCTTCTTTTAAGTTTTTTTATCACCATCGAAGGTGGTTGTAATGTAAATGTCTCCTACACGGTTGTGCTGTACCAATATTCTTAAATTCAAAAAAAAAAAAAAATTAAATTAAAAAATTCAAATTAAATTTTTTACTAGTGTCCTACATATTGATTAACTCAGCTTTGTAGACTGCCTAAAAGTCCTACTTTACTGAAAAAGTCTAATAGTTTGTAAAATGACTCCCATGTTGTGCTACTGCATAAGTTGTTAAAGTGGTATTAAATTCTTTTACATTTATTGTATTGGTGAGTACTCTCTACCACAAATGCAGTGTTACAAGTAGAAAATATTGGCAACCCTGCATGACCATTGTAATACAGGCCTAACCAAAACTGTATGGACTTGGGGAACCATAGCGAGCAAAAATTATAGAGGTACACTGGACATTTGCCCAAATGTAATCTCTAGAGATTATTAAAATTGTTTATTAAAAAATATCATATTTTTGAGACAAGTTTTAAAACATAAATTGCAGATTTTTTCTTAATTATTTTTAAAAGGTAATACATTTCTGTCTTTGTTAAAGGTGTTTTATTAAACTTTTTTATCTTACTTCTTAGTGCATGAGTATAGCACTGAGGAAATGCTGATGGCTTGATCTGTATTATACATATAAATTCTGCAGCGACATGGAGAAACTGGCAACACATTATCATTTGGGCAAGGTTGACTATGTATCTCTGGTATGTCAGTTAGTTACTTTATTTACAGTTTGTGATATATTTTACAGAGATTTGAACTTTGCATACTATAAACTGCAAAATGTTAAATCCATGATGCCAAAGTGATGTAGGTATACCTACTCTGTGTTTAGTATCAACTGCTAATAGTTTAGAGAGTATTTGTGAGGCTGTTCTCGCTATTTTATCAGCTCTCTTGTTTCATTTTTTACTGACATGCTCTGGTATCCCATTAAAATTATATTTATTTGTTAAAGCTGTGTAGTGGTATTTAAATCTCTTAAATGCATAAAAGTGTGTTGTGAGCTATTGCTATATGCACAGAAAAGCAAGAAGATATATGATACATCTTCTTTATTTTGCCATTTTGCAATATATAGCATATCTTCTTCATCTTGCCATCTTGCAATATATGGCATATCTTCTTCATCTCACCATGTTGCAATATATAGCATATCTTCTTCATCTTGCCATTTTGCAATATATGGCATATCTTCTTCATCTTGCGATCTTGCAATATATGGCATATCTTAGTAGTTCAACATAAATATATCAAAAGACACAAAATGAAACCATAGTGTAAATAGGACAAAGATTCATCTTAATCAGCTGTAAGTCATTATCTAATCTAATTAACACAAATTCAATTGAAGTAACAAATTTATGTCATCCTAAGTTGATAATATTTAGTAACTATATATGGTGTCAGTAGGCTATAATTATTAACTACTAGCTGTTACCCGTTGCGGCTTTGCCTGCAGTTATAATGTAGGCAATAAAATTTATAGTCGATTTTCAAAATCAGAATAGGTCATTTCATTTTAATATATTTCTATTTACAATATTGTACGATTTATGGTTTTCAGCCAAGAAATATACATTTTTGCTACTCGATACTCTAAAACAGGGTCCTGTCATATTTTAATAAAATACAGTATTATTAAAAAGTCACTATTATACAATTAAACTGGAATAGTATTGTGTTTATCTCAGGTTCCTAAACTGTGTTCATACCAAATTTAATCTCAATTGGTCCAGTAGTTAAAGTGTGATTGAATAACAAACAAATAAACAAAAACAAACTTTCAGAAATATAATATGATTACCTGTTACCCGTCACGGCTTTGCCCGCAATCGTAATATACATTAAAGATCACGCATCACCGTGTTAGGACCAACAACCGTGTCAGTTGGTTATAGTGAATTTCTTTTTTAAAATAAAGTTTTTTTTAACGCACCACCGTGTTAGTTAAGTTATGGAGTACTCTTTTTTAAAAAATAAATAAAGGTTTTTTTAATGCATCACCGCGTTAGGCCTAACAACCATGTTAGTTAACTTTTGGAGTATTCTTTAAAAAAAAACAAAGATTTTTCACGCATCACCACGTTAGGCCTAACAACCGTGTCAGTTAAGTTTGGAGTACTCTTTAAAAAAAAATGAAGGTTTTTTTCACACATCGCCATGATAGGCCCAACAACCATGTCAGTTAGGATATGTGGTATTCTTTAAAAAAATACAAAGGTTTTTTTACGCACCACCGTGTCAGTTAGGATATGTAGCCTAGTATTCTTTAAAAAAATATAAAGGTTTTTTCACGCATCATCGTGATAGGCCCAATACCTTGTCAGGATATGTAGTATTCTTTAAAAAAATATAAAGGTTTTTCATGCATCACCATGTTAGGCCTAACAACTGTTGTCAGTTAAGGTTTGGAGTACTCTTTAAAAAAAATAAAGGTTTTTTTTTCACACATCACATAATAGGCCCAACAACCATGTCAGTTAGCTTATGGAATATTCTTTAAAAAAATATAAAAGTTTTTCACGCATCACCATGTTAGACCTAACAACCATGTCAATTAGGTTATGTAGTATTCTTTAAAAAATAAAGGTTTTTTTAACACATCACCGTGATAGGCCTAACAATCGTGTCAGTTAGGATATGTAGTATTGTTTTAAAAAATATAAAGGTTTTTTTTCACACATCACCGTGTTAGGCCTAACCTCTGTGTCAATTAGGTTATGTAGTATTCTTTAAAAAAAATAAAGGTTTTTTTCACACATCATCGTGATAGGCCTAACATCCGTGTCAGTTATGTTATGTAGTATTCTTTAAAACAATATACAGGTTTTTTCACACATCACCGTGTTAGGCCTAACAACCATGTCAGTTAGGATATGTAGTATTCTTTAAAAAAATATAAAAGTTTTTCACACATCACCGTGTTAGGCCTAACAACCGTGTCAATTAGGTTATGTATTATTCTAAAAAAAATAAAGGTTTTTTCACACATCACCGTGATAAGCCCAACAACCATGTCAGTTGGGATATGTAGTAGTCTTTAAAAAAATATAAAGGTTTTTTCACGTATCACCGTGTTTAGCCTAACAACCGTGTCAGTTAGGATATGTAGTATACTTTAAAAAAATATAAAGGTTTTTTTACGTATCACCGTGATAGGCCCAACAACCGTGTCAGGATATATAGTAGACTATTTTTTAAAAAAATATAAAGGTTTTTTCACACACCACCTTGTTAGGCCTAACAACCGTGTCAGTTTGGTTATGCAGTATTCTTTTAAAAAATGGGTTTCTTATCACCCAAAAACCCGTGTTAGAAGTATTTTTATTGTTTTACCGATTTACAAAACGTTACTGATTTTCATCGGGTAGCAATTTTGAGGTTATGTTCGTCACTTTTATTTTCGATTTTTATCGTACTTCTCGTGCTTTAATATTTTGGATTCTTGCTTTTGGGCACATAATAAACCATTTTAGTAACAAAAATATCGAAAAATCCAAGATATGCTACACTGCATATTTACCATTTTTTCATATAATGTAATTACACAAATATATATACTACCTTACAATTGGCACTTTGCGTAGGAATTTTTTTACATTTAATATTGAAAATTCAACACAAAGTAACAAATTAAAATCAGTTTTGAAAAAAATTTCAACAAAAATATTGAAAATGTTACATTAAAAGCAATAATTTTGCAATAAATAAAACACAGATTAAGATTCTTAAAATAGGTATGAATCTATGTTCATCTCAGGTACCTAAATCTCAGGTCCAGTAAATAACAACAGTTAACACATGCCACAAAACTAAAAACTAATAATTATTTTGGGCTGGGTAAGTAATATAATGACGTTTGTACAACGGGAATAGGCCTATGTGTATCTCAGATACTTAAACCATATTCTTACCAAATTTCATCTTAATTGGTCCAGTGGTTAAAGCGTGATTGAATAACAAACAAACAATCAAACAAACAAACAAACAAACAAACACACAAACTTTCAGAAATATAATATGAAATTAGAAGATAGATTAGATTAACTATTAACCATTAACTATTATAATTATTAACTATTATTACATGTTTACTGTTTATATTTAATTAAGCCATTGTTAAAATATTATTTTAATTATATTTTACTTTTTAGATAAAAAGTGTTGATATTTTATTTTAATGAGTTTGTAAAATATATATGAGTTTATTCAAACTAGTGGTCAGTTTTATAGTCTCTAATAGTGAATAACTGTTAACAAAAGAAATACATAAAGTTTAGTGTAATGAATTGAGAGTGTGAGGCCCGTACAAACCAGTTCCAAAGTTTTGATTAATAATTAATCTAGAAAATGTTGACATCTGATAATGAGACAAGTTCAGAAATTGTCCACCAGCCTACAAAAGCGAAAGAGAAAGCTACAGGTTTAGTGTTGTTTATCTTTAATTTTGTAATGTCATTTTTCTGCATACAAAAGTTTGTTACAATTTTGTTATTACAGTGTAGTCGTAAATTATCCAATATATGTTTATATATATATATATATATATATATATATATATATATATATATATATATATATAAATATTGATAAATAAATATATATATATATATATATATATATATATATATATATATATATATTTATTAGTAACACTTAAAAACAATCATGTTTATGTGAACTGAGTAAACTTGTCTTCATCTACGAGTTTTCCTAATACTGCAGCATTCTGCTTATTTTTTCATATGGTTTTACTTTCTGTATCTCAATTAAAATACATTTCTTTAAGACTTGAAATACTGAATAAAAATTATCAGGAAAAAAATACATTTTAAAATAAAAATTGAAATGAAAATATGGAATCATTATATTTACTTAAAATGTAATCAGTTTTAAAACATATTAGACTAATTATGTTAATTATTTTAAACATCGTTAAAACTAATTAAAACATAATTAGTTCACTTTAACTAGTAAAGAGTAAACATAATTACTAAAATTATTACATGCACTTTTTTACTTTATTATTATAAAAGTTTTTACTTAATCAGGTTTCTCTTCTTTTAAAAGGAACACAGGTCTAACACACAATGAACAGTAATTTGGTTGTGTGTTTGTATGGTTTTACTGTAACTTTTGTTTGCTTACAATTTGTTCAAATACATGGTCGAGACATGTTTCCAAATGGTCATTAATTCAAGTTGGTTGATTTGTTAAAGATTTAATGATCCAACAATTGCCATCATAACCATATGTATTACCAACTGTGTGGTTTTCAGTGCATCAGATCCAATTAATTAAAGCACAATACTAAAAACTTGTGTATTTTGAACATGTTTGTATGAATATTTTATACAAGGTGTAAAAAAAGGTGTATATAAGAGTAAAAAAAGTACACATATTGTACTTAATTAAAATTTTGAGATTAACAAATAATTTAACATGAATCATTGATGTAACAACAATCAATGGCTTACAAATACTTGTTTTTTGCTGGCTTTGATGGTAAATTTGAATCATGGAATTGGCTACATGCTTATTGTTCACTCAAACCATTGTTTTATCTTTAAAATCATAATATGTTTTTTAGATAAAAGATTGATATTTTATTTTAAAAAATATGTAAATAAAATGGTACTGCTAGTTATGTAAAACTGTTTTAAATAAGTTATTCACAGTATTTAGTATAATGAATTGAGAATGTAATTTATGTAAAAAATTGTAAGTTTTGGTTAACTGATATAGAAAAATGACAACATCTGATAATGAAACATCCCCAAAAATTGTCAGCCAATCTGAAAAGTTGAAGACAAATCTACAGGTCTGTTGTTCATTATTATTATTATTATTATTATTAATTTAGTCGAAGACTACAGAATATTTATTGCTTTAATGACATTTTTAATAGCAGCTTCTATGGCTATATCATAGTTGTTATTGATGAATCACTGTTTTCTGAACTATAATGGTAGAGTGATACTTTTTAATCTATTTAGTGATTTCTACTTTCTCACTGCGTGCATTCATAGTGCATTCTACTGAAACAAGCTTTTGACAGATTTATAAACTACTACATTATTAATAAGCAATTATTTAAAAAAAAATCATTAGCTACTAATATGTATAAGTATTTAACAATTCTTGATTAAAATACATTTCTAAAACACTTTTCTAGTATAAGTATAAGTGTTTACATTAGTTTTAGAAGTTATAAGGTTTGGTGGCACCTGGAATAACGATCAAAGGACCTATTGTCAACTAAGACTTAGCAGGTTTGTTTCCAATCCATCAGAATCCAAGAAGATGCTAAAATTTCCACTCATTCAGAGTCCAGCATGTACAGGTAAAGTTAAATTAAAACTGGAGATTGCCTGATATATCACTTCAGATGGTGACAATGATTGGAGGTTGATGTCAATTTGCCATTGCTACATTTTCTACTGTCTATGATTGTTGTTTACTTATGCATGGGACTGTCTGGGCTGATGAAATGAGTCACTCATTTCAAAATATCCATGAATTTTGCTATGGGGATATTTTTTTAGTGATTATTATTTTTTTAATTCATATATTTATGCATGTGATAACTACATGTGTTATCATTAACTTAATTCATTAATATTCTTAATCAATAAAATAAACTTTTAGTTTTTAATATAAAGTACTTTAAAAGGTACACACTCTTTCTCTTGTCTGCATTTGTCCAAGTGTGCACAATAGTCAGATGTTAAACACAAAAAAAAGATGAAGAGAGAGAGAATATATATATATTCTGAGGCAGTGCTGGTCCCAATTACCTCAGATAATTGTGAACCTACTATATTTTCAAAGTAATTAAAAACATTATTAAAGTGCTAATTTCTGAAAATTTTAAGCTGATTAAAATAACGAAGTGAAAAAAATAGGATACAAAAGTAAAGAATTTTCTGAAGTTTTGAAACTGTAAGGATTTTGCTGAGAAACAAACTTATCCAAGATATTTTTTGTGTTAAGTTTGCATCAAACTGGACCAAAATTGTGAATGTGAGAGTGCTCAAAACTTAATCTATGTATCAGGATTGGCATTCATTTCATGGTCTCAAGTCTGGTTCTTGCCATAATGACCACTTTAAAAGCTCACTATCCAACAGAAATTTACTAAAAATGGTTTTAAGGTATAGGTCATGCTAAATTTGATAAAAATCAGTAATTTTATTGTCTGAGCAATGTGCACAGACTTTATTCATGGGACCTGAAAACAGTTGTATCCTTTAAAAAGAATATATAGTGTATGTTTATACAATTTTATACACATATACTTGTATATAGATATGTTATATACACAACTATATACAAGTATTGTATATGTATATGAAATAAATATGTAGGGATATCTGAATTGAGGACTGAAAGAAAAAGAACACAAATCTGGTTAGGTCAGAAAGTGGGTATGACAACACTTTAAAAACATTTTGTTTAGCTTCTTACTGCAGTTAAGGCTGTTTGTCCATCTGGCAAATAATTAGTTGTACTATTGTATGAGTATGGATCCTTAGGATATCCTTTCATGGGTCCTCTAACTCCATGGCGAGTTACCTGAAAAATTAAACTAATTTTAATATAATACATGCCTATACTTTACATCCCTGTACCTATGCACTTTTTACTTAGGTCTATAAAGCCACAGTACAAACAATTTCAAACTTTTTAATTTGTATCAGTTTTCTCAAAATACTTTGGATTTTTCTAGTTTTCTTTTTTTTCAACTGTTAACAATGTAGTAAAATTTATTTATGTAATACTTACGTATTAAAAGCTTGTGAAATTCTAATTTTATGAATTTTCATTAAAATTTCTAAAACATTCAACAAACAGAGAGAAATGAAGAATAAGTATTGTTTATTCTAAAGATAAAATTACTCAAACATGAAAAATAAAGCAAGCAAAAACGTTTCTGTTTTTAAATATTTTTAGTGTTACATAATTTTTGTCAGCAGAAAATTTTTAGATAAGGATATAAATAATTATATTTATTCTGTGAACACTTTGCATATCGATATGTATACTTTCGGACGTAAAACAGATTGAGCGAAAAATCTATCAAGAAATCATCAAAGGTAGTATGCACATTGTTTGACTTGCTCCATTATGATATAATCTGTATTATATTAATAATCAATTCTAATGAAACAACATAAAATGGAATTGTTGTGTTATAATCATACATAATGTATATCTTAGTAATACTATCTTCAGTGGAATTCTTATATACAAATTTAATTAATTTTTTTTTGCTAGTGATGACTGACTTGTTGAATGTTATTACTGGGAGAAAAGATCTTGTATTTGTGGAGGAGTAGCCTTCACAATACCTACCAGTTCCTCCAATCTAGTGCAGACTTTAGCGGAATAGGAACGTTTCAAAAAACCATACTATACTATACTATACACAGTTCTTATGCTGGGTGGCTACCAGATGTGAAGCAAAGTTGCACTGAGTGGAGCGGACTATGCATTCAAGACCTAACCAATTGTTTTGAATAGAAGTGCAACCACTGAAAAAGAATTGAAGCCATGTGATGCTGCTTGCCTCCACTCTACTCTGATTTACTTTCAGTGGCTGCACTCACATCAAAAGCAATAGGTTCGGTTTTGAATGCCTAATCTGCTCAACTCGATGTAACTCTGATCCACATTTGATGGCCACCAGGCAATAAAATTTAATAAATAATATTGAATAAAATAATATTGAACAACTAAATAAGTTTATTTATTTTCAAACTAAATAAAGTTTTTAGTTTATGAATCTTGGACATACAACTTGTCAAAAAAAAATATGAAATAGCAGTACTAGTAGTGAGAGCTACATGTAGTCATAATAAAAATATTTGTTCCAGCAAACGGCAGAGAGATTGATCACCCCTGCAGACAGTAGACTGGAAGTCTTTAAGGTTATTTTTGCTAATAACATTTTAAGTACCAGCAGTAAAAATGCTGCAATAAAATATAACTGATTGAATTTAAAATACCAAAATGAATAATTTTTTAAATAAAAACTATTATAAATTTAAAAATCTATTTGCCAAATTATCAATTTTCCAAAAATATTTATTTATGACGACTACCCATCCTGTGCCAGTGAATTTTTATCTACATTTAGAATGGTTATTTATGAATGTTAGTTGGTTCTGTGGTATAGTATGGCTCTTAGGGGCTCTTGTTGCACAATAGGTCAGTCGATCACAGTGCCTGGGGTTGAACTATTCCTTCCTCTAGTATATAATAGGGACTCTTTGGTGGAGCTCTCCCAATAAAATAAAATATAACATATATTATGATAGTAGTTTATCACCACATCAATTTAAAAAAGTTCAAAGAAGCATCAGAACATCATTACAATGAAAAACAATTGGCGTTTGATGTCTGGAGTTCAGTCCAGGGCTGTTTCAGGCACTTGTCAGAGAGCTCTCTGTACAGAAAATGTCAGTCTTGCTTTTAAATATAACATTTTTGCCCGATAACTTACCATATTTTCTACAACAATCTTTATTCCTAATTCTTGATTTCATTTTTTCAATAATTTTTCTGAACATTTTTTTGATTATTTAAAAATATACATTAACATTTTTAACTTGTTGAAAATTAGATAAAATATTATAATAATTAAACTCTACTTATTGGTAATGAAAACAATGATTTATACTTCAATGGCTTAATAAAAACCACATTTGAGAGGTTTACTAAATGTTTAAAAAGTAAAAATAAAAAAGTTGATTATAAAACGCTAACCTTGTACAATATATTCATTTGTTAGCGGTCTAATAATAATTTGTGATTGCTGGACCAGACATGTAGTATAATAGTGTTCATTATTACTTAAATATTTTATTAATGAACTTATTTATAAACAATGTGCAAGGTATATTTAACTGCAAATGTTATAAACAATTTTTGTGTGATGCACAATTATGTAAAAGTAGTATAATTGAGTTAATTATAATTTAAATATTTATTAGTCAACTTATTAATATTCATAATTTAAAACAAATAAATAATAAATATAAAAAAAAGTCAGTAGAGGGTTTTGAGCTTGTCCCTTTTTTGAAAGCACTAAGAACTGAATGCACTAGAAATGATATGTCCACTGATAGACTTAATTTTGCTTCAAAAATATCTAAAAATTATGTATAAATATCAAGTGTGATGGTTATTTACATATTATTTGTGCTATTGCGTTCATATTTTTCCCTCATGTAAAAAAAGTGCTAAGAAGTTATCACTTTAAAAGTCCCTTTCTATTAAAAAAATATTAATAAAAATAATTGCTAAAAATATTGGAGATATTCACAATAAAATTATTTAAATTGTGTTCAAATAACCTTAAATTTTAAGCCTAAAAAAATAATATAGGTATAAAGATTATGGAAATTTTTTAAAGAATTTATGATAGTACTGTTTACCAATTACCAATTTCCATGTAAAATGGTATAATTAAAAAAATGTATTTAGGGTTCTTTAAAACATATTTATTTCCTAATAGTTTTTCATGTTCATATTTACCATAACGAAAAACATGGACAATAAAATTTTGATATTTATTTTATGTTGTATTTGTTATATTGATTTAAGTATCTTAAGATTTTCAAAAAGGTTATTTGTGAGAAAATGTGACATATTATATTATTATTTATCTTTTAAGATTACTTTTAATGACAGTCACTCATAAACAGTGATGTATTACATGTTCAGGGATCCTTTGGTCTGAATAGATTCCTGGCCAACTTATACCAATCATGAGAATCAAAATAGACCTTTCCTATTCATTCTAAAAAAGAATTTAATCCAGGTTATAATTTGTACATCATTTTATTTACCTTATGGCACAATGATAATCTTGAAAACTAAAATTATCTTGACTCATTCTACATTAAATATTTTGCCACTATAACTACTTGCTTTGAGTATTATTTTACTATTATTATCAACAAAATGCAGTCTGTGACTACTTGGCAGAATTAGAATATCAACAGTATAAGTGTTACAAATTATATGCATAAGATTCATCATAGCCTGCATATTGTACTAACATTTTATTTTTAAATAATACAAGCCAATGTTATCTTTAAACTCGTGCCTTGTGGCTCCTTCACCATTTCTCATAAATGTGTTCATTTATAAAAAAATCTAAATAAAATATATTCAACAATTGCGTTTTAGTTGTTCAGAGTAACAACTACAACCACTTTTTGTTGAAAATATTTTATACTGAGTACTAATGCTGTATAAGACCTGTCATCTAATAAAAAACTACCAACAGAACTTTTCAGCTCATAGCTTAAAGTTTTCTGTGCATAATGTTGTCAAAAAAACTACATATTTTTACTTAATGTAGTAAGAAGAACACAACCAATCTTGTTTATACAGAGTATTTGTAGTTGTTTTTGAAATGATCAGTTTATTTTATGCAGTAGAAGTTATATGCACCAGCAAATATATCAACCAAAACATTTGCAACAGCTGATTTTGAATTTATTTAAATTTTCAGTTATTGTTGTGGAAACAGCCGTAAATAGCCAGTTTTTATTGTGGAATTATGAAATGTTTAAATGCTATTGTTCTGTTCTTAAAAAAAAAATCACAAAAGCCTAACAATAGGCTATAAGAGAAACCTGTATATCTACTATATTTCATAGTTCAAGGATAATTATTGAGCTCAGAACAGTCTCTGGCCGGGTCTCCTATCAATAGGTTATCTATAGTCTCCTATCAATAACCTAATAGGCAAGACAGGACAATCTTCATAGACATTCCCACAGAAACATCGCTTAAGAAAGGTCCTTCAAGGAGGATCAGTAGGTATCTTAGGCAGAGCACAATTCAGAAAAACAATGGGGCTCGTTACAGAACACTGGTCTGAGGGTGCACGTGAACAGGATAGGAATGTACCACGAACAAACAATATGTACGTTATATAGGAAAGAAAAGGAGACTGTAGGTCATATAATTGATGATTTTAAGGCTCTTGCCAGCAGAAGTCTAAGGATACTTGGTTTTTTGAACTCTGAAGACTGATAATTGACTGTGCAAAAGGAGGTTTGTGTTTCAACCCAACCATTCGACATTTGATTTGTGTGCTTGTTTGTTTGATACACAGTTTTGATAAATGGATTGGCTAATTGTTTTAAAATTTGGTAAGAAGGTACCTTGTATAAAGTCCAAATGACATAAGAGTAAAATTCTTTTTTATTCATTTCCGTGTCATGACAGCCTTGATTTATTCATGAGCAGTGTATACAGTTTTAGCCATACAGATTGACAGATTGTTTTAAAATTTGGTATTAAGGTATCTTTTATAAAGCTTGAACAAAGTATGAGTAAGTTTTTCCCATTCACTTTCATTTCAAGATCATGGCCTTTGATTTAATGATGATGCTTTTAGCCAAAAGCATCAAACAATTGAAATTTTGTACGAAGGTATTTTTATATAGCCTGAAAGACATAAATGTAAGATTTTTTCTCTATGTTCAGTATAATAGAGCCTTTCCTAGCCTCGTCAATTCTACTTTCGTTGACGCGTTTCGGAGAACCTCCATCTTCAAAAACTGTATCTACACTGGTCACTAATATTATTGTGTGTCCTATTTATAATTTTGTAGGTCCACCATTTACCCCTCCTCTATTTAACACGTGTTGAATAGAGAAGGGGTACGAGGTGAAGCTAGAAAATTAAAAAATATTTTAATTTTAATTTAAAAAAAAATATAATTTTCTAGCTCTACCTCATACTCCTTCTCTATTCAACATGTGTTGAATAGAGGAGAGGTATGAGGTGGAGCTAGAAAATTATAAATATAATGAGCCATACTATTGGTGACCAGTATAGATATAGTTTTTGATGAAGTTCTCCGAAACGCGTCAACGAAAGTAGAATTGACGAAGCTAGGAAAGCAGATTATTATACTGAACATAGTGACAATAATCCTAGCAGAAAAGAAGAAGAATATAGTAAGATTTTTTTCATTTGCTTCTGTTTAAAGTTGAAGGTCTCTGATTTAATTTTGATGATTGTAGTTGCTGGCTATTTTCTCTAATACTAACTGAATGACATGGACTGTCATAATTTTGTCTGATTTATGGAGAAAGAGCATACAATTTCCAATAATGTTGGTCCAGTAACATTTCTCCTAAATATTATGGTTACTGTAATGAACATTGAATATTTTAAAAATTTTAATGTGTTGTAAAGGAACCTCTTAAAAGCATCGAGTTCTTAGAAGCACTACATTTTTTCAAATGTTTTATGATAGGTCTTGAAAAATATATGTTTATTAAATTGCAAAGAACAATTAAAGTGTTAATCATTATATTGTTGTAAGCCAATACTGTATTACCATAATTTTTAAAATGTAAAAACAAGAGCATTTTTTACGAAGGAAATTTGTTTATTTAATTTCTTCTTAAGAAAAAAATGTGCACATTTTTACAAGAAAATGTAAAAATACTCACTTTAACTTTATATCCACTTGATAATAAAGGATTCGAATGAAGTTCTAGTAACAGTGTTGTTGCAAATTTTATTAGTGGGATGTTAACAAAGCCAAGACTTGCTAGTATGCCTTTTAAAGTGTTATCATGACTAGAATAGTACAACATCTTAAGTTCTTTGTTCTCTGTGTCATTTAATTTCTTTTTCATAGAGTCGACAAATGATTCCATCAGTAAGCCTATAAATATTGAGAAAATACAGTAATAAATTACAGAGGGTATGAAATAAGTATACACTAAACATTTAGAATATTTTAGTAAACAACATCATAGAATCTTTTAGTTCTAAATTTTGGCAGCCATCTTGGATTTGAGTAAAATTAAAAAAACGATGACAAGTTTAAAAAATCAAATTGGTCTATATTTATGAATGCTGAAACACACACACACACACACACACACACACACACACACACACACACACACACACACACACACACACACACACACACACACACACACACACACACACACACATACACACACTATACTACCTTATCCAACTTAGCATAAAACAAAATACAATAAATTCTTGTTAGTGCAAATTATGGCCAGAAGTTGTAATTGATGACAGAACTACACATATAACCAATATGATATCCAGTATTGTAAACATAGCATGAATTTCAGAAGAAACTAGCTTAGAAGACAAGGTATCAAACGATCATCAGTTGATAATACTGGAAAACCTACAGGAGATTAACCCTATTGAACAGATGATGTCAGAAGACAAAGTAGAAGTGGAAACTGTAAAGCCAAATTCGTCAATTTGCTCGCCCAAGATCGAAAAAGGCTCATCAAGTTTGGTCAAACGTGAAGTTATGCTCATTGTGTTCTTTGATATTATTGGCATAGTGCATCATGAATTCCAGCCACCAGGTGAAATGGTCAATAAGGCTGTTTATATTTTACAGCATTTATTTTATTTACCACTTTATTTTAAAGTGGTAAATATAAGTAAAACAATCAGTACTACCTACAAGTTCAACACCGTTTGCTTGAAGCAATCTGAAAAAAATGCCCGGATCTGTGAAAAAACAATTCATGGCTTTTGCACCACGATAATGCACCAGCTCACACTTCATTGCCTGATCGTGAATTTTTGGCCAAAAACAGTACTGTAACAATGCCCCAGCCTCAATATTCGCCAGACATGACTCTGTGTGACTTTTTCCTATTTCCAAAAATAAAGAGAAACTTAAAGGGCCGTCATTTTACAGCCGTAGATGACATTAAAAGCACATCGCTGAAAGAACTAAAGGCTATCTCAAAGATTGAGTTTGAGAAGTGTTTCGAGGATTGGAAGAAGTGCTAGCACAAGTGCATAAACTCCAATGGGGACTATTTTGAAGGCGACAACATCAATAAAGAAGAATAAATTAATGTTTTGTTAAAAAAATTAAAATTCTTGTTACTTTCTGAACACACATCATAAAACATTAAATTAAATTTGTACTTAAATTGAACAAATGAGTAAAGCCATTCTTGAGATCCTCTAGTGGAAAATGGATTAAAGTTAAAAAGGTAGATTTAAAGTTTATTAGAGTCTTATGAAGAAAACCATGAACATGTTAATCAGAAGCAGAAAGAAAGGACAATAACAAATTTTCTTCTCCTGCTTAGTGTAGATTACTGTACAAATACATTAATGTATCTCCGTATTAATTTTGTCATAAGGAGACATTTAAAGTGTATACTGTATTAGTGTTTATTTTATTGTGTTAATTTACTATTCTTTAGAAACAGGCAATACTGTTCTGAACCTATGTTTTTATATTGCTTCATAGTTTTGTTATCTGTGGGATATTGTATGAATCTAACGGTTAATGAGGGATTACGTAATATACCAAAAAAAATAATTACTTACTTATTATCAAAAGGTGGCACTTTTAAATATAACCTGAAGTATTTCAACTTCCATTTCAATAATGGTATTTGGAATTTTTTAATCCATTATTCTACCTCCCTTCAAATTATTACTTCCCTTTCATAAAAGTTTATCTGTTTTCCTTTTATTTCATCCAGTCATTGAAGAATGTGTTGATAAGTAAGCAAATTATTGAAAAGATTGCCTTTGTCTTTTCTTAATTATATATGAAAAGAAATAAAACAATCAGTAAATACAATACAAATATTTACTTTAAACAGTCAACAGATCATGTGAAACAACTAAATATTAGTGAAGGATTTGCTAAAACTAATATATTCATTCCTTCTCCCTACATTCATTATAAAAATTTTGCTTTGTACCTTCTCTCTCATTTTAAAAGGGTCTTACCTGTAAGTAATCTAATCATTTCTTGGTTTCCTACAAGAAGAGCATTTATTTGCTTGTTTATCAGAGAATTTATAGGTGAAGGATAAATAGCTTTTGTCCATTCTGGCAGTTTCATTCCATTGTAAGACTTTACAAAACAAGGTAAAAAACAATTATTTTCAAGTAACAGTCAAATAGTATTTTTAAAGCATTATGTTTACAAAATGTAGCTTATATATCTACTTGATACATTACAAAAATAAGTTTATTACTGTTGTTTCTTGATTTATAGACAGTTGCCTTGAATTTCTGAAATGAAGAATTTTTTTTTAATGAGAAAGTTTGCAGAGAATTTACAAGTGCCACTAAGACCAATAATGAGAATATTTTAACATCTTGTGACAACTCCAACAAGTTTCAATCTTGATTTTTGAAGTAAACATTCTAACCACTTACAGAAAAATTGAAAATGTTTGTATGTTGGTGATATAATGACCTTCTGGCATGAGAAAATTGTACCATTGTTGCTAATACTGCAAATACAATGAACACAGTTGACTTGTGAAGTAGTCAGTGTTTACTAGTTATTTTAGGTTATGTGAATGCATTATTTGTCAGTGAGATAAATACTTAAGTACTTGATTTTTATATAAATTAGAAAAAAAGTAAAAAATAAAAAAAAGAAGTTTAGTTTCATGATTTACTAATTAGTTTTCTAATTTGAAAGTTTCTTTAAGTTGCTTAGAATGTTATCATACTGACTGGCATCATACTGGATGTCTTTAAAAATATCCTGACAGTGATTTTTGGAGGTTAGGTTATTTATTCTATTTTTTTTTGTAAGATTAAAAATCAAGGCTATAGAGTTAAGCAGTGGTATAAAAATATGTGTTCTGAAATAGTCACAAGAAAGCAACCAAAATAATTTGAATCAAGTCAACAGAAAAGTTATACTTAAATTAATTTTTTAGATGGGTCTATATATAGTTTGTCAATAATTATTTTTTAACATGGTAAAAATTGAAAAAAAAGTTCAAGGTGAAAGAATCACATCGTCTCATTAAACATTATTGTATTATTTCCTCTATTTTTATTGTAAAGAATTTTTGTAATATCATTTAGTATATGATAGGAAGGCAGTGTACTAGTTTCTTTAGTAATATAAGTGATTTTAAGAGTAATAGCATATTTGAATTTATTATTAATTGTAGGCTTCTACTGAACAAATCCCTTATTATTTAAATAGATACTAATAATACGTATATTCATATTTGTCAAATATAACATAGAATAGGCTATTTAAAAATTTATAATTTGGATCCTAGAATCAAAATACACTAATTATTGTTAAATGGAATTGTATTGCAATAATTCAAAACATGTGAAAAACGATGGAAATCATGATTTTGATCAAAACTAACCACATTCCATTAAAAAATACAGTCAAATAGAAATGTTTGTTTCAATATTCGCCAAGTACATAACCAACATTAGATTTTATCACATCAAAAGTACTTCTCCTGAAGATATTTGATTCCAGCAGATAGCAGTAGATTAAACAAGAGCTGTTATGCTAATCTGACAGGAGTCTCTTTAGCACTTGGATTGTTATCAGTGTAGTGTTACATAGTTATTTTACAAAACATTATTTAAAATATATTACTATTAAAATACATTAATTAAATAGGCTATTGCATACTCTTTTTTATACAAGAACTTACTTGTTATAATTTTTACGTTAAAACATGTTTGTAAAGTAAAAACAGTGTTATAAATAGTGACAATATTATACACTTGTCATAAATATTGATCCTAAATACAATTATCACAGTAATTAGGTATAATTTAAAAATAAATATTAAAGCATTTACCAATATTTAAATAAAAAGGATGTAATTTTTCATATCATAATCCATTAAATCAAATTATCTTAGAATCAAAATGTGCCAAATCCTATTGTCCATATCAAAATCATACAAGTTCAATTTTTAACTCATATATCTTCACTTTTATTTTAGATACATATGTCATACTTGCAGGTGTCATTATAAGTACCAGGAAAATTTAAAAAAAACAAATATTCACATTTCCGTTTACAGATTCATATGGGGAGTTTTTACGATTTACTGAAAATAAAGCTAGTAATTGGATTTGGCGTACTTTGATTCTATTCACCTCTGTTATTACATTATGTCATCTATTATTTTTTTCTTGCACCCTCAAATAAATGCATAAATGCATTAATATTTGAGAATGTCATAAAGTAAAAATAAATACATATGTGTGTACCAGTATTGTACAGTACAAAAATGCAAGTGTAGAACAGAATAAAAAGAATTCAGAAAAGAAGTATTATATAAAGCTTCATTACCTCACAAAATAATGCGTCCCAAACAAATGCTACATCTAGCAAATTTGAAGCATTCATACCACTGTTTGCACTAATTACTTGGACAACATTTTTGGAATCACCACTGTTGTCTTCTGCAAGCTTGATAGAATCATTCTGAAGTCTCCAAAACTTGGGACATTCATATGCACGTGCTATTAACTGTCTTAGAATTAAAAAAAAAAATAATTTGGGACATAATCTTAATGTCAATAGTTTTATTTACTGAAACAATAAATTGTAGAAGATAAGTAATTATTGACTACCTAAATGATATCAATAAATAACTTGTACCTTCTAAAAAAATTTCTGTTAACTTGTTTGCTTTTTAACTGACTAAAGATTAAGTAATAAAATAACTTACATTTCTCTTTTGATCTTTTAAGTTTATTATGATTAATTACCAGCAATATAACATAATATGAAGAGAGAGTTATACTGTTACTCCTGTAATCTTTGGCTGCTTAGTAGCATCTAACAACTCATAACAGTGTCTGAGCTAATAATTATCAAGAATGTTGTAAATCAAAACAAATTTAATTACAATAATCACTTTAGTTGTTTGAATTTCAAATACATAAATCTCTATATTAATAAAAGCAAGTGTGTGTGTGTGTGTGTGTGTGTGTGTGTGTGTGTGTGTGTGTGTGTGTGTGTGTGTGTGTGTGTGTGTGTGTGTGTGTGTGTGTGTGTGTGTGTGTGTGTGTGTGTGTGTGTGTGTGTGTGTGTGTGTGTGTGTGTGTGTGTGTGTGTGTGTGTGTGTGTGTGTGTGTGTGTGTGTGTGTGTGTGTGTGTGTGTGTGTGTGTGTGTGTGTGTGTGTGTGTGTGTGTGTGTGTGTGTGTGTGTGTGTGCCTGTGCCTGTTTCAACAATATTCACAGATGATTATTTTTTATTTTTTCATCAGAAACACCAGTGGTCATTGCTAGTATTGCAATATTAATAATTAAAGAACAATTAATTACTAATGATTTATTTTTCTTATTACTATTAATTGTAAACAATAGCAAAAACATAACATAAAGTGAAATTATACATCTTAAGGAATGGAAATAATGTAATGGAAATAATCTCAGTTGAAATATTTCAAGTTGTATTAACAAAATAACAGCTGTGATGGAAAATTAGGTATACAGATGAATATTACTCCCCCCACCCATAACCATGTTGTAAATATTATTAAACTTTACATTTTAATATTTATAAATAAACTGGCTGTTACCCGTTGCAGCTTTGCCTGCAATTATAATGTAAGCAATAAAATTTATAGTCAATTTTCAAAATCAGAATAGGTCATTTCATTTTAATATATTGCTATATACAATATTATATGATTTATGGTCATGTCATATTTTAATAAAATACAGTATTATTAAGAAGTCATTATTATACAATTAAACTGGAATAGTATTGTGTTTATCTCAGGTACCTAAACCGTGTTCATACCAAATTTAATCTCAATTGGTCCAGTAGTTAAAGTGTGATTGAATAACAAACAAATAAACAAAAACAAACTTTCAGTAATATAATATGATTAGCTGTTACCCGTCACGGCTTTGCCCGCAATCATAATATACATTAAAGATCATGCATTACCGTGTTAGGACCAACAACCGTGTTAGTTATGTTTTGGAGTACTCTTTAAAAAAAATTAAGGTTTTTTTCCTGCAGCACCGTTTAACCCAACAACCGTGTCAGTTAGGTTTGGAGTACTCTTTTTAAAAAAATAAATAAAGGTTTTTTAATGCTTCACCGTGTTAGGCCTAACAACCATATTAGTTTGCTAATGGAGTATTCTGTAAAAAAATATAAAGATTTTTCACGCATCACTATGTTAGGCCTAACAACCGTGTCAGGATATGTAGCCTAGTATTTTAAAAAAAAATATAAAGGTTTTTTGACGCATCACCGTGATAGGTCCAACAATCGTGTCAGGATATGTAGTACTCTTTAAAAAAATATAAAGGTTTTTTCACGCATCACTGTGTTAGTTAAGTTATGGAGTACTCTTTAAAAAAAATATAAAGTTTTTTCCATGCATAACCGTATTAGGCCCAACAACCGTGTCAGTTAGGTTATGGAGTACTCTTTTGAAAAAAATAAATAAAGGTTCTTTTAATGCATCACCGTGTTAGGCCTAACAACTATGTTAGTTAGCTTATGGAGTATTCTTTAAAAAAATATAAAGATTTATCACGCATCACTATGTTAGGCCTGACAACCGTGTCAGTTAAGGTTTGGAAACTCTTTAAAAAAATAAAGGTTTTTTTCACACATCACAATGATAGGCCCTACAATCATATCAGTTAGGATATGTAGTATTCTTTAAAAAATATAAAAGTGTTTTTACACATCACCGTGATAGGCCTAATAACCGAGTCAGTTAATATACTTAGTATTCTTTTAAAAAATTAAAGATTTTTTCACACATTACCGTGATAGGCGTAACAACCGTGTCAGTTATGATATGCAGTATTCTTTAAAAAAATATAAAGGTTTTTTTACGCATCACCGTGTTTGGCCTAACAACCGTGACAGTTAGGATATGTAGCCAAATAATCTTTAAAAAAATATAAAGGTTTTTTCACGCATCACCGTGTTAGGCCTAACAACCGTGTCACTTAGGTTATGCACTATTCTTTTAAAAATGTTTTTCCTATCACCCAAACCCGTGTTAGACGTATTTTTATTGTTTTACTGATCTGTAGATCAGTAAAACAATAAAAATACGACTAAAATCAGTACAACACGGTACCGATTTTCGCCGGTAGCAATTTTGAGGTTATGTTGGTCACTTTTATTTTCGATTTTTATCCTGCTTTCATATTTTGGATTTTTGCTTTTGGGCACATAATAAAGCATTTTAGTAAGAAAAATATCGAAAACTCCAATAGATGCTGCACTGCATATTTACCATTTTTTCATATAATGTAATTACACAAATATATATACTACCTTACAATTAAAGTATCCTAATAAAATTGTATATAATATATATATTCTGCACTCTACTTTAAACAAATTGAATAGTCTTAAATGAAAAATACCAGATTGTGATTATTAGATGAAAATGTAACATTAAAAACAATAATTTTGCAATAAATAAAACATAGATTAAGATTTGTAAAATGGGATTAGATCTATGTCCATCTCAGGTGCCTAAATCTCATGTTCAGTAAATAGTAATTAAACCTAACTATAGTTAACAGATGTTACAGAACTAAAAACTGATAATTATTTTGGGCTGGGTAAGTAATATAATGACGTTTTGTAAAACGGAAATAGGCCTATATGTATCTCTGATACTTAAACCATATACGTACCAAATTTTATCTCAATTGGTCCAGTGGTTAAAGCGTTATTGAATAACAAACAAACAAACAAACAAACAAACACACAAACTTTCAGAAATATAATATGAATTAGATAGATAGATATTATTTGTTAATAGTTAAACATATGCTCATAATAGATCAAAGCAATTATTCAATTCAAAAAAGGTATTTCTAGTATTAATGATTGCAAGTGATATTTTAATAACATACTGCTTCCTTGTCAAGATAATTAGGGTACACAGGAACTGGTTGCCATTGTAGATCCTTGTTCCACAGTTGATAGCCCTTGGGTGGATATAATCCTGCAAGCAGAGATAGGGCACTTTGAAGTGTCCTCTCTATGAGTGTGCTTTTCGCTTGGAACTCTGAAGGTAAATAATGTGTACTAATAAAGCCATTGTAGAGGTGCCGCAGTGTCTGACCTACATTGTACAACTGATTTTTTCCTACCTGTAAGAATATCAATACATCTTGTGAAAACATTTAAATTTAATTATATGCCAAACTTTCTAACAACAAGTAAAATAATTTAAAGAAGTTGATATAAGCACCAAAACAAAACTTACATTTTTTTACTAATATCTTCACGTGGAGGCGTTCTTACAAACCCTGCAGTGTTTAGGAAGAGGTACAAAACCCAAGAGGTATAAAAAAAACCTGGATAAAAAATGTGTTTGGATGAGTATCAAGGTAGCAGTAATGCAGCTGTTAAAGTCACAGAGAAATACAACGAACCTAGTGCTCACAAAAGTTGTGTGACAACAGAATTTTTGACAGACATTCTTGGATCAAAAATTTGCTGAAACAAATGTCTTTAGATAAATGTACCTCTTTACTGCCCTACAGGCTAGATTACTTGCGAGCATTTTGTTCATAATGTGAATACTGGGTGAAAATGAGAATTAAATAATACAAGGATTGTGATAGAGCATATTAATAGTTTGGGGAAGCTTTTATTTAGCATAAGTCCATGCTAAATACTAATATAGTTAGTATCTCATTTTTCTGCTTCTGCAGTTGTGGAGCGGGGAAGAGTTACGTTTTACAGCATATTCTTAAAGTTGCATTTAACCAGTAACGCCACTGAATATATTTTAAAAAAATTGAATTTTAGAGCTACTAAATATTAATGTTGCAAAAAAAATTACACAAACTTTCTCAAGTTTAATTATAAAAAAAATCTGGTTTCTGAGTAACAGACAGTTTGCTAATTTCTCAAAATTGGTTTATTACATTTTGTTGAAATTTTAAATCATATTAAGACTTGTAACTCAAATCAATGTACCCTATGGTAAATAAAAGAAATTTAAAATAAGTAGGACAGTAAGTTAAGAGATATAAAATTCATATATTTGGTTTGTTATGTAAGCTTACATTTGAACTGTTTTGTTTATTTCCAATGTGTTTTTAATTAAAAAAATTGTTTGAAAATTATATAATTCTGTTCATTGACACATCACTGATGTGGTGGAATTTTAAATTACATTGAATTTATTATGAGAATGGACCCTGAAAACAATCAGATTATTTTCCATATTTTCAAAGGAATTCAAAATTTTTAAAATCTTAATTTATATAGTTTTTAATCCTGATTAAGGTGTTGAATGAAACCAGATGAAAAAAGTATAGATTACAAAATTTAAGAATTTTTTAAAGTTTGGATTAACCACTTGGAAACTGTAAGGATTTTGCTGGGCCCTAGATATTACCAAGATATTTTTATCTTGGTAAATTATGGCCAAGCAAATTTGAATCAAATAGAACAAAAAAGTTGATAGAGTGATAACAGATAAATTTGTGTGTGTGTGTGTGTGTGTGTGTGTGTGTGTGTGTGTGTGTGTGTGTGTGTGTGTGTGTGTTTTCTAGCTCTATGTTTAGACATTAAGTTTACCTCTATGTATGTCCAATTGATTTATGATACTGCCATGTTTACATGATTACCAGAGAATAGTGTCTCAGTAGTTCAGCTTGTCCTAGACATATTTTCTTCAAAGCTGTTTGATGTTTGTCATCTACAATTTAACTGTATTGTGCCAATAATGAAGTCTATTAACAATTAAAATTTCGATTAATTTAGTTGTTACATAGTTTGTATATTAACTATGTAACTTTGTTACATAGTTGTAGATCTAGTGATCTGCCACAGCCTGTATAAAAATTACTGTCATAATTAAATTACATGAATGTTTTAGTGGAATAGTTTTTACTATATGGAAAGTAGTTAGTAGAATAAATGAAATATTCACAGTGAATTCTAAAATAGTATACCTGATAAGTTTTAATTTTAGATAAGAAATGAAAAATCAATTATAAAAAAATAAACAAGTTCTACCAACTGAACCACTTGAGGCTAACAACATTTTACTTTTTCTTAATTTTTTTAAATAATTTTAATTGTTTGAAATGTCAAGTCACCCACATAATATTTATATAATAATTCTTTAGTGAATGGAAACAAATTCTAGTTATTTTTGCAAAAGTCCAAGGTTTTTAAATTGTACCTTGCCAATAAATATTTCTGACAAGATAGCATTTGACTTAGAAAAACTTTTGATACACTACTAATTATATTCTCTCTAATGAGACTTCCTAATTATAATTATTATCAGTGGTAATTAAGACATTTTTCAGGAACTGATATATATATATATATATATATATATATATATATATATATATATATATATATATATATATATATATATATATATATATATATATATATATATATATATATCCACAACATAAAATAACTTTCCCTGTAAATTATCAGGTATTAGGATTTATTAATTTATTTTCTAAGTAATCTTAATAAGAATTGCTATATAAGGTTAGCATATATTTTAAGAAAAATTGGAGATTGGTTGAATATCACATTTCAAAACAGGATTTTTATATACATACAAAAATACCTAAAGTGTGTTTTGTCTAGATTTTCTAAATTTTCACATGTCTGATCTTCATTTACATTTAACAAAATATACATGAAAAATTTATATTTACAAAAATTTATATTACAAAATGATATCTGTAAATTTAAACTTAGCAATAATAAAA
This sequence comes from Callitettix versicolor, assembly GCA_022606455.1. Classification (NCBI taxonomy): domain Eukaryota; kingdom Metazoa; phylum Arthropoda; class Insecta; order Hemiptera; family Cercopidae; genus Callitettix; species Callitettix versicolor. The sequence continues at coordinate 77,097,945 of CM040189.1, forward strand.
TATTAAAAAGTCTTCTTAATTAATACAATAAATAATAATATGAAATCAAGTTTTTTAAAGTTTAACTACAGTTAAATTTATCAACTAAAAATAAATGAATAAGTATAAGGAAATTTGAGGTTTAACTCTGTGGAAATACAACTTAACGAGGTTTATGAATAAACACAGTTTTAATCCAACTAGAGTTTTATTGTTGAATAATAAAGCCTTATAGTGGATTAAATATGTGTTTGATTTCTTAAAAAAAAAAATTAAGAAAATTTAGTTTCCTACTGTTTTAGGAAATTCAACTACATCTAGATGATTCAGTTGAATTGTCTGGTCAATTTGTGCCAGTCAATACGTATCAATTTTATGATGGACTTGATGTTTTTTATGCACATGTATTTTTGACAGGAAGCATTACGTGCCTCCCGCTAGTGTTGTTACTTTCTTGTAGTATAGAAAAATTAATTGTGGGGTAAAGATCTATAGACAGAATTGAAGTGAGAATAAAATTGCAGAGAAAAGCAGTACCATCATCTCAATAATGTTTTTCTCCTTTCATCCCCACTAATCATTAACCTACTTCTTTCGATCCATCAAAAAATAATATAAAAAATACATTTTAAAATTATTGTTGAATTTGATTATTGACCATGTAACCAGAATAAAAAATATGTGACATTTTTATGCTCCTTTCAATATCATTTCTAAAATTTCATAAGTATGGGTAGGCCTACTGTTTAAAATAGTTTTTGTCTATTCTGTTATTACTTTTTAAAGAATATTATGAATGAAGTAATGAATAGATCTTATGAATTTTTTTATGCTACCTTGTGTAGTAAACAAAACACTAATTCATTAAATTTCATGATCATTTATTGTTTTATAAATGTAATATAATTTACGTACAGGTAATGAATACTCATATTAGTATTATAAATTGAACAAAAAAAATTGTAACATTGCATTTACTGAAAATGTCTACTTTTACAGTCCAGTTTACATCTACAGTCCTACTTTACTAAAAAAGTCAAATAGTTTGTGAAATGAATCCCATGCTGTGCTACTGCAAAAGTTGTTAAAGTGGTCTTAAAATCACTTACATTTATTGTATTGGTGAGTACTCTCTACCACAAATGCAGTGTTACAAGTAGAAAATATTGGCAACCCTGCATGACCATTGTAATACAGACCTAACCAAAACTGTGTGGACTTGGGGAACCATAGCGAGCAAAAATTATAGAGGTACACTGGACATTTGCTTAAATGTAATCTCTAGAGAGATTATTAAAATTGTTTATTAAAAACTGTCATATTTTTGAGACAAGTTTTAAAACATAAATTGCAGATTTTTTCTTAATTATTTTTAAAAGGTAATACATTCCTGTCTTTGTTAAAGGTGTTTTATTAAACTTTTTTATCTTACTTCTTAGTGCATGAGTACAGCACTGAGGAAATTCTGATGGCTTGATCTGTATTATACATATAAATTCTACAGTGACATGGAGAAACTGGCAACACATTATCATTTGTTCAAGGTTGACCATGTATCTCTGTTATATCAGTCAGTTACTTTATTTACAGTTTGTGATATATTTTACAGAGATTTGAACTTTGCATACTATAAACTGCAAAATGGTAAATCCATGATGCCAAAGTGATGTAGGTATACACTCTGTGTTTAGTATCAACTGCTAATAGTTTAGAGAGTATTTGTGAGGCTGTTCTCGCTATTTTATCAGCTCTCTTGTTTCATTTTTTACTGACATGCTCTGGTATCCCATTAAAATTATATTTATTTGTTTAAGCTATGTAGTGGTATTAAATCTCTTAAATGTGTAAAAGTGTGTTGTGAGCTATTGCAATATATGCACAGAGAAGCAAGAAGATGTATGATACATCTTCTTTATTTTGCCATTTTGTAATATATTGCATATCTTCTTCATCTTGCCATTTTACAATATATGGCATATCTTCTTCATCTTGCCATCTTACAATATATAGCATATCTTCTTCACCTTGCCATCTTACAATATATAGCATATCTTCTTCATCTTGCCATCTTGCAATATATGGCATATCTTCTCCACCTTGCCATCTTACAATATATAGCATATTTTCTTCACTTTGCCATCTTGCAATATATAGCATACCTTCTTCATCTTTCCATCTTGCAATATATGGCATATCTTAGTAGTGCAATATAAATATGACAAAAGACACAAAATGAAACCATAGTGTAAATAGGACAAAGATTCATCTTAATCAGCTGTAAGTCATTATCTAATCTAATTAACACAAATTCAATTCAAGTAACAAATTTATGTCATCCTAAGTTGATAATATTTAGTAACTATATAAGGTGTCAGTAGGCTATAATTATGAACCATTAACATGAGGAATTATTACATGTTTATATTTAATTAAGCCATTGTTAAAATATTATTTTAATTATATTTTGCTTTTTAGATAAAAAGTGTTGATATTTTATTTTAATGAGTTTGTAAATTCAAACTAAACATCAGTTTTATAGTCTCTAGTAGTAAATAACTGTTAACAAAAGAAATACATAAAGTTTAGTGTAATGAATTGAGAGTGTGAGGCCCGTACAAACCAGTTCCAAAGTTTTGATTAATAATTAATCTAGAAAATGTCAACATCTGATAATGAGACAAGTTCAGAAATTGTCCACCGCCTACAAAAGCCGAAGAGAAAGGTATAGGTTTAGTGTTGTTTATCTTTAATTTTGTAATGTCATTTTTCTGCATACAAAAATTTGTTACAGTTATGTTATTATAGTATAGTCGTAAATTATCCAATATATATATATATATATATATATATATACATTAGTAAAACTTAAAAACAATCATGTTTATGTGAACTGAGTAAACTTGTCTTCATCTATCTACTGCTTTAATGTTATCAGGCTTAGCATATTGGATTGTATTGTCAGCAGTGCTATAATACTTGCATAGCTATACTTTCATATTTTTGGAAAAGTGAACAGAAATGAAAATATGAATTGTTTTTTGCTATATGGGAGAATTAGATTGTGTTTGAAGCTAATGAGAGATGAGCAATTAATAATTTAAATTTTCAAATAAATATTTACATTGAAGGAAAATCATTTCTGCCCAACTACACCCTTGAGTTACATATTTATAGTGTTGTAATTGTTTTTTTGTTTCCACTATTTTAACTAACATACTCAATAACATTAATATATTTATAATCAATCTGTAAGATGACAAATTAATTGTGGTAACAATTACTTTTGTCATTAAAGTCAGTGTTAACTTACTTGCACATATAAACCTCAA